>CM056743.1:105295321-105950321 GCA_029851415.1 Eretmocerus hayati
ACTGGAAAAAGTTCATGGAAGATTTCAGATATGAGAAATAACCTCAAGTAGAGAAGAGTGATCAAAGTAGATGGGAGACTACCGAGCACTGCAACGTGGCAATTCCCGAAAATTCACACACAAGAGTAAGATTCTCTCCATTCTCCGAATCCGGAGTTTAATATCTGATATCTAGATTGGACTATTCTTGAGCTAGTCAGATCATTCAAGAAAGATCGATCAAAATGGAAGCCGTGTTTGGATTGCGCACACAATTCCACATTGGGTTACAGTAGGAACTGAATGGTATTCCTTTATTATGGTATTCCCTTATTTCGTACAGAGGAAGTCTGAACTGGTTACGCTCAAACTCGCGTAGGATATACTATGCAGCTATTTTCAGGTACAAAATTTTAAAAATGAAAGAGCCCGATTACCTTGGTGCAATGTTCATCGAAAATCAGCGTAGATCCACGAGTCGGAGTAATGTTAGAGAATTAATTATCCCCAAAGTTCAACTCAAGTCAACTGAGCACTCATTTCAACACCTGTGTGCCAGAGGATACGCTGCGACGTACGAAGGAGAGGCACCGGTCAGCTAAACACGGCTGGCCAGCACCTCCCCAACAGTCCCGGGCTGGAATCCGCATCGATACGGCCATCCGAACCGGGTAATCCCTCTCTTCCTTCTCCGTTGGCGCCGGCCATTGGACAAGGGAGAGATCCACCAACTTACCAATCCGGCCCCGGCACCGCGTGAGCATTACTTCAGGACCGGCGGCGTCTCGCGCTCAGGATCGAGCGTCTCTCTTCTCACGACTCGCAGGTGTTGTTTCTCTTTCTTCGATCTTCTTCCATCTCTTCATTCTTCTTTCTTCTTTCTTCGATCTTCTCTCTTCTTCCTTCCCTCTTCAGTCCATCATATTCCTCCTGGAACCATCGGGACCTCTTCTGTTTACTCTGGAACTCTCTCCCTCATCCTCTCTCTCTCTGATAGGTGCTTGAAGCAGACGCACTATACTTGTGGAGACTCAAGAGTGCCGGATAATCCGCTTCACTCGAATTCATGAGCTACCGTGATGAGACTAAATGGATTTTCTTCGTAATTTTTTAAGCTACAAGATGTGCCTACCTGTTTTTTACTTAAATGCGAGAAGGTGGAGGGGGGAGGAGTTGAATGCAAGAAAAGGAATTAATACGGATTTTACCGAAGAATGAATTTGGGGTATCCGGGGCATGAGTCCTACTGCCACCTGGGGAACACTCAATAGACATTCTTTGCGCGCATACCTGGAGTTTCAGGCCAACCCCGGGTCCGGGAATGAGTGCTGGTATCTTTGAGGCTGAATTTTTGTCGTAATAGAGTGCCAAAATGTAGGAATTTCACCAAAATCACGGTTTTGAGGTAATTTGCGGTTCTGCTGCCATGTTAAGAATACTTGTGGTGTATTATGCCCTTGACTGACAAGATTTTAAGCTCAATCCCACGTATAGGAATTGGTGCTGACAGCTTTGAGATCTACTATTAGCTCGAACTGTCCTCTGAGCACTGCCAACATCGCTATATAGCAGTTTCTATGTAGGATTTTGATATGCTGCCAAGTCAGAAACAGTTTGGTCA
The DNA here is from genome assembly GCA_029851415.1 of Eretmocerus hayati. Classification (NCBI taxonomy): domain Eukaryota; kingdom Metazoa; phylum Arthropoda; class Insecta; order Hymenoptera; family Aphelinidae; genus Eretmocerus; species Eretmocerus hayati. The sequence continues at coordinate 105,296,922 of CM056743.1, forward strand.
TATTCTGGATATGGTTAACAGAAGTTCAAGCCCAACCCCGATGCAAGGAATGGTGCCAGAAATTTCTAGATCGATTTCATGAAAAAATTGACCCTCTTTCGGTACAAATCTGATTGGAGATGATTCATTTTTGACGGGATTTTGACTTGCTGCCGACTTTGCGAAGATTCTATCACGTTTTGATTCGGAAGAACAAATTTTCTAACTTAATCCCGACTCTTGGAATACGTGCTGGGATCCTGGACACGAACTTTTGTTCTTAATCAAATGCCAAACTGTGAGAATTTTACCAGAATCACGGTTTTGAGGTATTTTGCGGTTCTGCTGCCATATTAAGAATACTTAAGGTGTATTACGCCCTTGACTGACAAGATTTTAAGCTCAATCCCACGTCTAGGAATTGGTGCTGACAGCTTTGAGATCTACTATTAGCTCGAACTGTCCTCTGAGCACTGCCAACATCGCTATATAGCAGTTTCTATGTAGGATTTTGATATGCTGCCAAGTCAGAAACAGTTTGGTCATAATCTGGATATGGTTAACAGAAGTTCAAGCCCAATCCCGATGCAAGGAATTGGTGCCAGGAATTTCTAGATCGATTTTATGGAAAATTGACCCTCTTTCGGTACAAATCTGATCGGAGATGATTCATTTTTGACGGGATTTTGACTTGCTGCCGACTTTGCGAAGATTCTATCACGTTTTGATTCGGATGAACAAATTTTCTAACTCAATCCCGAGTCTTGGAATGCGTGCTGGGATCCTGGACACGAACTTTTGTTCATAATCGGATGCCAAACCGTGAGAATTTTACCAAAATCACGGTTTTGAGGTAGTTTGCGTTTCTGTTGCCATGTTGAGAATACTTGTGGTGTATTACATCCTTGAGTAACAAGATTTTAAGCTCAATCCCACGTCTAGGAATTGGTGCTGACAGCTTTGAGATCTACTATTAGCCCGAACTGTCCCTTGAGCACTGCCAACATCGCTATATGACAGTTTCTAGGTACGATTTTGATATGCTGCCAAGTCGGAAACAGTTCAGTCATATTCTAGAGATCGTGAGCAGAAGTTCGAGCCAAACCTCGATGCAAAGATTTGGTGCCAGGAATTCCTAGATCAAGTATATTCGAAAATTAACACGAGTTTGGTTGAAATGTTAGAGAGAGTATGCCCACGAGTATATGTATGCGTATAGGGCGACACTTATGTGTATGTGCGTATGGAGTGGCGGCGCCACCGGATGGACGAGTGCGTGCGCGCGAGGGAGGCTCGAGAGAACTTGGCGGGCCGCGATCAAGTACGGGGGGCGGGCGAAGGCCGTGACCTGGTGAACGGGTATCGAAGGTTCCTGGAGCCGACGTGTTTGGCGAAGGCCGTTGTGTATCTAGTTTAGTGGCAAGTGTGCCGTATAGTAATTAGTGGCAAGTTGCCGTTACCAAATTAATTGTATCTGATTGAGTGGCAAAAGTGCCGGTAGCTCGTGAAGGATCCTGTACTTAGTTGAATAAATACTTTTATTTGAGTGAATCTTCTGAGTTATTCTTAGAGACAGGAGTGTCTCCAACAACTCAGAAGTGGGATAGCAACGACAGTGCCCACAAGGAAGTGTAAGAAAAAGTGAAATTTTGGAGCAAAATACTTGTTGCTCCGAAACGGTTGGCACGTGCGCCGCAAAATCGAATCGGCAATTTTCGAGTATAGTTGAGCTTTTGTGTGTGTTATCAGCTTCTCGACTAAATTTGGAAAAACGGACAATATTGACTATCGAAGAAAATTGAGTGACTATTGTGAAAATAGAGTAAAATTTTTTCTTTCGCTGGTTTAAAGCAAGTGTGTGCAAGTTGGTACATGCACGCGGCAGTGAAAGTGTGAAATCTCGCACGCGCCGAGCGGCAGACGATAACGAGCGGGTTGGCGCCTCACTGGAATTTGCGAGCGGGTGGAGCTTAGGGTCGCTTTTGGTGACGAGTTCTTAGCGCCGTGCGGCTGATGATCTTTGTTGCGCTCGTGACATAAGGCAAATTCACGATGACGCCAGAACAAGAGCGCAATGCGGCGGCACGCAAAGCCCGAGAAGCTCGACAACAGTCAGATTTAGAACAAAGAAATGCTGCGAGAACATTGTTTGAGATACAACAGCAGCAGCAACAACAACATCAGCAATTTTTGCAACAACAAGGGGATATGCATCAACAGCACTTCCAGCAGCCACATGCCGGTATGCCACAGCCACAAGCCGGGATGCAACCAGAGATGATGCAGCTTATGACGGCCGTGACGAGGCTGATCGAGGGACAGTTTCAAGCGCAGCAGGCTCAGCAACAGCAAGGGCAGGTAAACACGACATACAGTGTGCTGCCGGATTTATCGCATAATACCCAGAGCAATTCTTTCTTCAATATTTCTATTGTGCTCTGAGTTGCATATAAAACTCTCATGTCATTTTCAGGAATCAACAGTCTGGGGATTTTCTTGGGTCCAATAATCCAGTTGAGTGATTGAACCCATCGGTTTTTCCTGCCAAATTTCTTTATTCAGCACTCATAGATGCGACGTTTCGATTGCTTGTTTTGCAACCCTTTTCAAGCTAAAATTATGAAGTTACATTAGCTGGAAAAGGGTTGCAAAACAAGTAATCGAAACGTCGCACCTATAACTGCTGAATAAAGAAATTTGACAGGAAAAAACGATAGATTCAATCACTCAATTGAACCAAGATCCTGTGATAGATATCCCATTTGAAATACCAATAATCCAGTGTTTAGCATTGAAGCAAAGATGCTTCTTTGGAGTTACTGCTTCAAACAGCAACATCTAGATAACTTTTGGGTCTAATTTTGAAATCTCGATTATCTCACATCTTCTTTTCAATGAGAAAAATTAGAACAAGTAACTTAATACGAACAAATATATCAAGAACAAATCTGGAGAAACTTTTTTCACGGAACTCTTTCTTATCGGAGAAGTTGCATCAAAACAAACACCTATGGATGGGAAAATCATTCTTTCCACTCTTTCTCCTCTAGCTTGGAATAGTTCCATTTCATTTCATGAAATATCGTAGAATATTTCACTACATTGGGAATGTATCATCAAACTGGGATGCGCCTTATTGGAGAAATTGAGCATGCAACTATCATATATCATTGATATGCATAGATTATGTCTGATTCCTCTGTAACGGGTTTTGTAATAGATGAATAGGTACAATAAAATGTTACTGTAAGCATGACTCCCACGAGTCAAGAGATCGTGTTTTAAATTAAATCGCTCATTGGAGAATTTTAATCCAATGTGTGGTGAGAGCTAAAGATTGTACCAAGTATTTCACTCAATATGAGCCCCATGTCAATAACATGATGCAGGAACCTGTGTAGAAAAGATATAGTCATTTGATCACTTGTTGAATATCAGACAGAACACCACGGAATCTTTTCAACTCTGTAGAACAATACCTAATTCATTCATCGACGAATGAGAGATTTACTCATAGATTGCAGTTGAGATGCGACAAAAATAATGGTATTACATGTGCGAAATGCCCACTCTGCTTCCTTGAAGAAAAAGTAGTCATCAGTTGAGTATAATCCTTGTATTCGCCTCCGCGAAGCTGAGATTAAATCATGTCTGACGTGTAATCCAGTAGGCACTTTTCTTGGTACAGTTCTTTCGTTTCCAACATATCTCCTTGGACGCAAAATGTACATACTTGAAAATCTGTATATTAAATGTGATCTAAGTATCAATTCTACAATATAACAAGCGCTTGTTCGCGCAACCATGCAATTTCCCCTCGTAAACTTACAGTTATTAGCGCTTAACAGCATGCATGTCAGTAATGATACAATTCAAAGTCATAGACGTCTTCTCTGAGCTGATAAGCAGACAGGACAATGTATCTCTGATAGAATTCCTATCCCTGTCGCACGAGCAAAGTGATAGAATCGCTGACAGACTATGCATGGATCAGACGTCTCTCCTTCATCAACGCCGCCACCACAGAAAACACAGCCATCCATTGGCTCGGATTCTTGAATCACTTTTTTGGCATTACTGACTCGATAAGTCTGTGGCTTAAACGTCATATCGAAGCTAATTGAATAAAAAAACAGGTTGAAATTCTCATCAAAAGATCTCTTACAGCATAAGGCATTTCGGAAATTTCAATGAATTGTGTAACTTGTGAGATCCATGAAAAGATTTGGGAGCAGTTTCATCTTCTTGTTCAATATAATTGGTACAAAAATTGTTCTGATATCAATCAGAGCCCCCCCCCCCCAAAGCCGCAGTTCCTGGGAATGGCCCTAAGTACGATCTTTCGGAGCATATTTCTGAGAAGTTGTAGCCTAGAAGTACACCCAAATGTGGGCATAAAATTGATCGCATTTTTTTCGTCATAATTCAAGTGATCTTTCAATGAACCTCGAAGTTACATGATTTCACTTCTGAATCCGATTATGGACCTTTGATGGTAAAAGTTTATAGGCTCTAGCTAATGGAGAGCTGTGAGCGACAGAACACGAGTAGACTAATGGAAATGCAGGATCCCGATCTCGTTTGAAAGAAAGTGCTTTCTTCGTAAAACTAAAGTATGATAAGATATTCTTGAGAAGTATCATACCTAAAATTTATGACTCAGGGTTCTGAGATATTTGAAATGACTCATTTGAGGAGCGATAGAAATAAATAATTTGAAATGACTCATTAAGAGAACTTGAAAAAATTCCAAAAATCAATGTTCAATTCAGTATTCCTTTCTACATTTCAGGGCGAACAATACTTACAAGGGGAGTCCGGAGTCTCCGGATCCTGAAATCTCATCAAAATTCTTTTACAGTCTCGTATCACCTAGAATATGAAGAACCCAAAGCAACTCTGTCAAATGGGCCTCCCGTTCAGAGCTACAGCCTATGACATTAGCATTGTCCATATAGGCCCATGTTAAAAAGTGATATATATAGATTAGGGTGGTCCTTATTTCCCAAGTTTCACAGATCCTTTCTCCCCCACTCTGGATACCTTCTTTGAGCCGAAAAAACATGGGGAAAATTTTCCCCGAGCCCCTAGAGAGTGATTTAATAGTGCCTCAAAGAGCATCTTGCTTTGAAACTCAAGTGAAAAATAACGCTTTTTGTGATTTTTCTGTCCCTATGTTCGAGCTCTTGAAACTTAGTGTTTCTTCGCGAATGTAAAAGTGGGGATACATGTCCACGTAAAATTTGATGCTGAATCGAATTTCATCGTGACATTTGAACTAGGATGCCACCCAATACTCGTAAATTGCGTTTTCCGACGCGGAAAACATTTTTAGCGCGACTTTTTCATCTCATTCGAGTGTCTCAGACGTCACTTACTCCCTCAAGATTAATCTAAACCACCTATTTTCATGTAGAAAAAGACGCTGAATTGGAATCCATCGTTATTTCCTGGGTATAATGTCGCCCAACGTGAGGAAAATGCATTTTCCCACCGAGAAAGCACCTTAAGCGAGTCTTTCACGCCCGAATCGAGTGTCTCAGGCGTCACTCATTCTCTCGAGATCAATACGAACGACCTAATTCCATGTGAAAAAACACGCTGAATTAGAATTCATCCTTATTTCCTGGGTATAATGTCGCCTAACGTGAGAAAAATGCGCGTTTCCACCGAGAAAGTACCTTAAGCGAGTCTTTCACGCCCGAATCGAGTGTCTCAGGCATCACTCACTCTCTCGAGATTGATCTAAACGACCTAATTTCATGTAAAAATCTACGCTGAATCAAAATTCATCGTTATTTTTCGGGTACAACGACGCTTAACGTAGAAAAATCCGTTTTTCCTCCAGAATGCACCGGAATCCACGAAAGATGACGAATTCCTGGGTAAAATTCATAAAAAGTCTGGAATCAACCGAGTCAATTTGAGAGACAGCTCAAAGTCCCTACAAACCATTGTGATTCTTAAAGAACTCAGTCATCATTCTCCACCAGAACATTTTGACACTTCACACAAATAGGGATATCATGAGTCAAAAGGGTTTACACCTCAGGCATCTATTGGAAAAAAAAAATTTACGATATCTGATTCGGATGGGATAGTCGATACTCTTTATCACGCTTTGACTAGGGAGATGCATTTATAAACAAGAGTGGAGATATCGAGTGACTCAAGTTAACAACATAACACGAGTCCTCGACTCATAAAATTATGAAGATCTTCCCTCTTCGATCCTCATCTTTTTCAGAACGGTCATCTTACTTGCATCTGGATACTGTCTTTTATCCCTTGTTGAACTTAGCTGTATAGAATGTAACTGGGTTTTTGATCGTCTGTGCCCGAATGAGTAATTTGCACACTGTTTTTCGCTTTCCATTTGCTCACAGAAGATCAAAAAACATAGTATGATACTCGGGCGCAATGATTTTCTCCTTCTCATGACTATTTAGACCCTCACCTGCGGCTCGGGCCTAAAAAAGTCACTCGAACTGCGAAAACCATCGTTTGCGCCCTTGTATCATAATATACTATTCTGGTATATTTTGGCTCTGAAAATCATGGTCACAGCAGAAGATTCTTTTGTATAGTCAGATTCGACATGGATTCAAACTTGAAAGTATACCAGAGAGTAATTTAGGGAAGCATTGTGATTCCAGAATCTCGATCGGTTTCCCAGGGACCTACTTATTCGCAACTCACTAAAATTTCATGACAGCTTGACGTTGCTCGTCGTTAACTGCCAAAACGACCGACGTGAATCGACGCTGACAAAAGGCTGGGAGCAGGGCCTGGACTACTGGAGCGGCCATAGGATCCCATTTTCACATAAAATGCTAGGATTACGAAGCGTGTAAGGTTTGGTTCGATGACCGGCCGCAACGCACGAGCAAGGGGCGCTACAATCTACGCGTGAGATAGGGACCTTACCCGTGAGGGATGGGTTAGAGTAAGCCCGATTGATCTCTTTCTGGATTAGGCGGCCGGAGTGCATAGACGTTTTCGTACGAGATACTTTTATCTCGCGCTGATTGGAGGTGATTTCAACAAGACGCCATTGACGAATTCGATTCAGCCTAGATCTTCATACGATAGTGAGCGCCTTTCGGAATGGTTGCGAAGAGAGTTTGACACGGATCCCGAAAATCCCATATGAGGCCAAGTGAGACAGTTTTTCGATTTTGGCAGGAACTCTCTCTTAGGTCTCTTTACAGGGACCAATTTTACGGCAGAAATGATGGTGAACTCTGATTTGGCATGGATTTGGAACGTTCTGACCATTCCTACGTGAGTCAGTGACTGCTGAGACCCTCGAATCAAACGGAAGAGACATTTTGGTCAATTCACATTAGTCTCGAGAGAGTGAGTGACGCCTGAGACACTCAATTCGGGGTTGGAAGATGCGCTTAGGATGCTTCCTGGGTGGAAAAACGCATTTGTTCCACGTTAGACATCGTTGTTACTGAGAAATAATGATGAGTTTCGATTCAACGTGGTTTTTTACATGGGATCAGGTCATTAAGATCAATCTCGAGGAAGTGAGTGAAGCCTGAGACACTCGATTCCCGCGTGATGGACGCGCTTAGGGTGCTTTCTCAGTGGAAAAACGGATTTTTATCACGTTGGACGTCGTTGTACCTGAGAGATAACGATGAATTTTGATTCAGTGTGGTTTTTTACATGGAATCAGGTCGTTAAGATCAATCTCGAGAAAGTGAGTGACGCCTGAGACACTCGATTCCCGCGTGAAAGATGAGCTTAGGGTGCTTCCTTGGTGGAAAAACACATTTTTCTCACGTTAGGCGACATTATACCTGGTGAATAACAATGGATTCCAATCCAGCGGGTTTTTTTTACATGAAATTAGGTGGTTTAGATTAATCTTGAGAGAGTGAGTGACGCCTGAGACACTCGATTCGGGCGTGAAAGACTCGCTTAAGGTACTTTCTCGGTGGAAAAGCGCATTTTTCTCACGTTAGGCGACATTATACCTAGGAAATAAGGATGAATTCTAATTCAATGTGTTTTTTCACATGGAATTAGGTCGTTCGTATTGATCTCGAGAGAATGAGTGACGCCTGAGACACTCGATTCGGGCGTGAAAGACTCGCTTAAGGTGCTTTCTCGGTGGAAAAACGCATTTTCCTCACGTTGGGCGACATTATACCTAGGAAATAACGATGGATTCCAATTCAGCGTCTTTTTTTACATGAAAATAGGTGGTTCAGATTAATCTTGAGGGAGTAAGTGACGCCTGAGACACTCGAATTAGATGAAAAAGTCGCGCTTAAAATGTTTTCCGCGTCGGAAAACGCAATTTACGAGTATTGGGTGGCATCCTAGTTCAAATGTCACGATGAAATTCGATTCAGCATCAAATTTTACGGGGGAACATGTATCCTCACTTTTACATTCGCGAAGAAACACTAAGTTTCAAGAGCTCGAACATAGGGACAGAAAAATCACAAAAAGCGTTATTTTTTACTTGAGTTCCAAAGCAAGATGCTCTTTGAGGCACTATTAAATCACTCTCTAGGGGCTCGGGGAAAATTTTCCCCGTGTTTTTTCGGCTCAAAGGAGGTATCCAGAGGGGGGGAGAAAGGATCTGTGAAACTTGGGAAATAAGGACCACCCTAATATAGATATACTAGCAATGTTGACGTTTCTAGCTGTAGCTCAGAACAGAAGGCCCATTTGACAGAGTTGCTTCAGCTTCTTCTTATTCCAGGTGGTACGAAACTGTGAAAAAATTTTGGTGAGATTTCAGGACCCGGAGACAATTTTTACTCAGTTTCGATGAAATTTTACAAGTTTTCTATTTAAGCTAGCAAAAATCTGTCGAATCGCACGAAGAGCTGTAAATAACATTACCCAAAATACTAGACAAAATTTTCAAAACAAGCTTAATGAAATTCATTCAGGAGCAACAACTCAGGGAGACACGGAATCCTTCAAAGTTGAACTCCTCTGTTTTAGGCGTATAGAAACTTTCGAGCAAGAGTGCAAGTGATCCCTATGTCCAACTTGGCTCCATATGCAATCTCGGGAATGAGCTGTTAGAAAGCATCGATGCGTAATTTGTTCATGATTTGCTTGATTAAATATGGGCAGATTTTTATTTTGGATTTTTTTTAGGAGTAGAGGCCCCGAATGATTTCTACATGTTACCCAGATCGATGAAATTGGAAATTTGCAGTTTGATAATCCTGAACCATCGACTATTTGCAGGAACCCTACCATAACTGAGGCTCACAATAGCTCCAGACTTTATCGGTTGCAAATTTGAAGTCCTTGACAACTCGTTTCTTTGATCAAGGATTGATGTCGCTACACTATACTATCAATGTATAGGGATTTTTCCTGATACTAACTTCAATAGACTTCGAGATCTCCAATTTTGCAAGAATTTGGTTATCTCAACAAGTTATCAACTATCTCGGTCGATTATTGTTGCACTTTGTTCGTGAATAGTTACTCTACCATTCCACTTCATTGCGATACACAGAAGTCTGTTGCTTTTCTGAAGAGAAAGCTTTCTTTTCGGTCCAGCAAATTTTTGATCAAATTTTTCATTCAATTCATTATCTTTTTCAACAAAATCCCTCTCATCACAAGAATGCTTGAAATATTTTGTTCCACTCGCCACTTTTCCTCGTAAAATCCTCTAAAACCTTCCAGGGACTCATTCCTCCATCCCTTTGTGTGTGTGTGTTTGTGTGTGTGTGCGTGTGTGCGCGTGTGTGTGCGTGCGTGTATGTATGTTTTTTTTTTTGCGCCACGCTTTCTCTTCTACACTGGACTCTATATATTTTTGCTTCTCTACGAGTTGTGTTAGAATCACTCAAAGATGAGTTCAGTGATTTGGTGGCTCTCCTCTCCGAATTGAATTTGATTTAGAGGTTTTTTGAAGTGAAATTTGTTTGTGTTTTGTGTACTTTCATAGTGAAATATCTTTTTCTAATTTGATATTACGGCAATTTGAGTTACCTAGGCTATAGTTTTTGGCTGAATCTATTGATTGGTTGATACCGAAATTCCATTTAATCTCCATAAACCTAAATGTGCAGGAAACACGAAAATTTTCAACAAAAACTCAATTTTGATTATATTGAAACCAATTGCATCAAAATCCAGTTTCATCCAAACTACAGAATTCGCTGAAAAAAACCTCAGTCCAAATGCCCCAAATCGCCCTGATTAGCTTCCTCAGAAAAACAATCCAAAATATACAAAGATATTTTTTTCAATATTCATACTTTTCTCATACGCAGGACCCGTCAAAATTGATGGATCATGCATTGGGAACTAACATGCGTGTTATTTTAGATGGCAGAAAAAAGCAATATGGCCGAATCCTGAATCTCCTCCATATAACACGTAGGAAAGATAAGAGCGCTTATCGAATGTTAGCTCCCAATAGTCTCAGTCAATCAGCAATAACTCTGGCCTATTTGGTCGTAAAAAAATTCTGGAGAAAGGAAATTGAAGATCAGGAAAAAACCTATCGATTTATGGGTTCAAAAAATATTTTTTTACTTTTTTTATGGGGTCGTAAGTTGTGATGAAAAAATGGTTTTTTCTTCCGTAATCAAACACCTGTAATTTTGACGCGCATCATCCGATCGTAAAAAGCTCAACGAGATTTTGTAACTCTTTTCGAGCCCTTCAAATTCCTTTTTCTGAAGTTTTCTCTGCGATTTTTCCCGTCCGACTGGCGAGCTTTAGAGGCATACTTTTTTAAGTATGTATTCTTATGGAGGCATGGAAGCTTGCGCCTACTTGATTCCTCAATGCTCGTCAAAGCAGAAAGTCATGTAAAAAAATCTTGTCAGGCATGATTACGACGTAAAATTCTCTGATCTTTCAGAATATGCTATCAGATCGCCAGTTTAATGATCCCCAAATGTCTTTTTTTATCTTGAACAAGACAAAAATCATACTAGACGAAAAAAGACATTTGGGGATCATTAAACTGGCGATCTGATAGCATATTCTGAAAGATCAGACAATTTCACGTCGAAATCATGCTTGACAAGATTTTTTTACATGACTTTCTGCATTGACCACGAGCATTTTGAAGTCAAGTCGGCGCGAGCTTCCATGCCTCCATAAAAATACATGCTTAAAAAAGTATGCTTCTAAAGCTCGCCAGTCGGACGGGAAAAATCGCAGAGAAGACTTCAAAAAGAGGAATTTGAAGGTCTTGAAAAGAGCTACAAAATCCCGTTGAGCTTGTTACGATCGGACGATGCGCGTCAAAATTACAGGTGTTTGATTAGAGAGAAAAAAAAAACATTTTTTCGTCGCCACTTACGACCCCATGAAAGAAGTAAAAAAAAATTTTCGAACCCATAAATCGATAGGTTTTTTCTGATCTTCAATTTCCTTTCTTCAGAATTTTTTTACGACTAAATGGGCCAGAGTTATTGCTGATTGACTGAGACTATGCATGATCCATTAATTTTGACGGGTACTGTATCTCCCCCTCAAACTAATCAATTTAAATTCCAATAGACTAAGTTGATACTTTCTCGCCATTCTAAATCGATTGGTTGATACCGAATGTTCTCAAAATTCGTTTTAATAGAGTCGGAATTAAATTCATTCACGAAAAATCCAAATTCTTCGAGAAGACTCCATTTTTATCATCTTCACACCAACTGAATTAAAATTTCGCCTCAACCAGACGATATATCTTACACCAAAAAACCCTAGTGTAGGTGATCTGGATATCCCTGAAAGGGAATCTTGTGAAAATAATTCAAAATACGAGAAAAAAATTTCATCTAAAATTCATTTTTTGCTCATATCCTCCTCTACAATTAATCTCTCCACCTTTTGATGAATTGCAGAGATACTTTTCCAGCATTCTACATCAATTGGTTGGAACCGAATTTGATTCAACTATCTTTGAACCTGATTGAAATCCAATCTTGGTTTCAAAGAGCAGAATTTCCTCCCAAGAACACCAATCTTATCATCTGTAAACCTATTGTATCAAAACTCCGCCTTAACCAAACGATTTTTTCTGCTTGAAAAACTAGAGTCTAGATCATCTTAATCATCCTAAAAGTGTTTCTCGAGGACGGAAATCAAAATATACAATGGAGAATCTATCTAAGATCAATTATTCCTCATATCTTCTTCTACAACTGATCCATTGATCTTCCAATGAAATAGACAAATAGCTTCCTGCATTCTGCATCAATCAATTCAAACCAAATTTGATTGAGTCCCTCTCTGACATAATTGAATGACCATTTTTCGGAAAACCAAAATTACCAGAAACTCCATTTTAATCATCTTCTAAATATATCAAAATCACGTATTGAACAGATTATGGATCTTTCTGAAAAATCGCCTCCATGGTACTTGACATCCATTTATTGATACGAAATTCTTTTAGGATTCGTTGAAATGTGATTTAAACGATAATTTTCTCGGCGATTCAAATTTTTTGACTTGAGATTTGACTGAAATGTATTGGGTTCTAACGATGATTTTTAAATATGATCAGTTCTTCAAATTTCTGCCTAATCTGAGTGACTCTCTGAGACCATTTCGCTGAATACAATCTGAGAATACATTCTGCTGATCTCTTTTAGCAGCGTTTTTTCATAGAAATGTAGCTGATGAAACTTGAACTACCTCGAAACAGGCCTAGGAACTGCGTTTTCTTACACACAGATAACGACTAAAACCGTAATTATAATCCGATCGAGCTCAAAATTTTTGGACATGGTCGCAAACTCACGTACATTTATATCATCTACTTGGAGAGAATTACAGATTTTTTATGAAGTAGTGAAATCAGAGGTGACAATCTTTTTTCAACCGATAGTATACCAGCAACAATCGCGACAGGAAGCCAACAATACTCCCATCTTTGTCGCACTCACTGTTAGGTTAAGCGTTCGAGCTTGCAGACGAACTTATATGGTGGTCGGCTGATCGCGCTCTAGAGCTTGAATAGATGTCTGTCTGGGGCCCGTGATTAAAATCATGACATTTACAATCATAGATGTGAAAAAAACAAACGAAGTAGTATTGATATATAACTATACATATGCACTTACGATGTTATTGTAGATATCTCTTGACTGAGAAGGGGCCCTTGGTTAATGGTATCAAAGTGTGTGTGATCAAATGACACTGTAGTTGCGGTTACGATAATGCGATCAAATTTTGATTTAAGTGCATTACAGTTACTTTTTCACTGGATCAAGTGTTTTCAGCTAATATTCAAATATTTCATAGACACAATACTGTGTATCTAATGATTAAAAATTACAAATATGCACTGCCAAAACGACACGATGAAAAAGACGCCAGCAGCTTATAAACAATTGAATGTTGCATTCAGTTATACCGCGAGTGATTTGTTCTGACAATCAACGAGTAGATGGCTTAGTAACACATGATTAATAATATGATTGTTTGCTCATTTCAATCGCAAAGAATTCGAAAATCGAGTAACCTTTCATTCCCCCTCTTCATTGAAATCACGTCCTCGGCTCGAGAGGAATGGAGGGTGGAAAAACGAGAAACTTGTTCTGTTTCAAAACTCGAGACCTTCGCCAGTGTGGCAAAGAAGATAGAAAAGCGAATGAAGCTGTTAGAAATCGGGACCCTTAGAAATCTTATCTCAAAACTCGATGAAAATTATAAAAAACAGAGGAAAAAATAAAAATAGAAAAGGACAGTGCATTTTTTTCATTCGAATTATACCGATATGGTAGATCTCATCGATATTTTGACTCTATCGCTCGATTTGATGAAATACATCTAATGAATGAATTTATCGTTCTTTCGAGCCCCACATAATCGTCACACTGGGAGCGTTTAATCCAGGCGATCTCTAACCCCTAATTCACTTCACAGCGTCGCGTGCCTCCAAATGTCAACAAACAAGGCATGAAGCAGACCGATTTGCGCGCGCCTCCAGTTTGTAGGCAGCGGGGAGGGGTGAAGGGGCGGGAGGGCACGATCGGCCATGTTGAAATTTTTTTCTTCCCAACCCTGCTACAGTCTCACTCACACTCATAGGTTAGGGTACCTTGACCTGAATTTGAATGGATTTGGGTGAATTTTTTCAATTTTCAACGCCTGAATAGGGGTTGTTCTCATTCAGCAATGGGGCTGACAGAAATTCAGGCATCTATTTTGGTCGTCCCGGAGTGAAAATCGAAGCGATAATCGTGCACCGGCGATCCGGAGCGCTGCCGTGAATTTTTTCGATTTTCAACCCACGTATAGGGGTTGTTCGCATTCACCAATGGGGCTGGAAAAGATTTAGGCATCTTTTTCCGTCGTCCCGAAGTGAAAATCGAAGCGATAATCGTGCACCGGCGATCCGGAGCGCCACCGTGAATTTTCTCAATTTTCAACCCCCGCATAGGGGTTGTTCGCATTCACCAATGGGGCCGGGAAGAATGCAGGCATCCATTTTTGTCGTCCCAAGGTGAAAATCGAAGCGATAATCGTGCACCGGGCTGCGGCAAGCGAAAATTTCATTTTTTGATCTTCGATTATTTCAATCGATTGAAGGTTCAGAGTCATACGGAAGTCTAGTTAGGGGAACAATTTCATCAATTTGCACTATCAGCTTGATTATTTCCCAAGTGAACTCACTTGATTCCGTACAAATCTTCCTGAAACTTGTGATTGTCCGTACGTAGGGGGGAAGGTAATCGAATTTGGATCGCAATTACGCAAGTCTAGTTAGGGGAACAATTTTCATCAATTTGCATTATCAGCTTGATCATTCCCCAAGAAAACTCACTTAATTTCTCACAAATTCTCCTGAAACTTGTGATTGTCCGTACGCAGGGGGAAAGGTGATCAAATTTGGATCGCGTGCATAGGGAAGTACTCTGCACTAAAGCTATGCAGGTCGTACTTATACCGTTGCTTATTGCCGTATGATGCTGCGCAATACATCCGCCCGATTGTTATTGAGCTGATATAGCCGTATAAAAATTATATATCTCATCACCTGCAGGGCTGGATCAGACTCAGCGACCACGAGGTCAAGGTCAAGATGTCGACTGCTACCCATGCACACGTGCTTGAGATGCCTACGTGTTTCCAGTTCTACCACCGCTGTAGCTTACATACGACACATCTCATGAAAACACTCAAGGGCCCGTTCTACATAGGATGCGCTCATCGTGTGAGCGTACGCGCATACGCTTGCGCTTGAAGCATTTGATGTAGGAAATTTCATGAAGCAGCCGAGTCTCAGTCCTTTTTACTCAGAATTTCCACAAGTGAAGTGTTGGTTGATGATTGGTGAGCCCCAAGTGACATTATCGAGCGAAAAAAATCCCGTTTCTTCATGTTTTACCATGAACAAATACAGAAAAACATCATGCGGTGCAACGCGAGCCTCCTCGGGAGAAAATACAGGTTGAGCAACGTTTCCACGATTCAGTATTCGGATTGGTGCGAATTTTGTGCTATACATAGTTTGCGGTGGACAGGGAGAGACGAAGGGTTAGGGAAAATGTCAACAAAAACTGCTCACAAGTTGTTCTCCATCTTGGAGCCGAGATTATGAATTCGTTTTGACTGAAAAGGCGAGAGTGAATGACATACAAATTTCGCGCACGCGAAATCGTATCCCCTTTGCGTACGCGAAATTTTTTGGGAAGGTGACTCGTTAAGGCTTAGCGTACGCAAAATTGTGCTCCCTTCGGCTCATTCTACATAGGATGCGCTCAGCGTGTGAGCGTACGCGCATACGCTCGCGCTCAAAGCACTCAATGCAGGGAATATCATGAAGCAGCCTTACCAACCGTTTCCTGCACAGAATTTCCCCAAAGGATGAGTTGTTTGATGATTGGTGGGCTCCGAGTGACATCATCGAACCAAAAATCAAGTTTCTCCATGTTTTTCCACAACCAATCAGAGCAAAATATCAGCGTTGACCACCCTAAGAATTACCCGCTCTTTCATTGTCGGTGAAATATGGGACATATGACATTGGATGATGGTCCTGGTGACACCTTTGGGTCAAAAGAGAAATTTTCTTCGTGTTTTTTCGTGAACAAATAGGATAAACCAGCAGTGGTGGTACCGCGAGGCTTTTCGGGGAAAAAATATAGGTTGGGCAACAGTCCCACGATTCAGTATCCGGATTGGTTTGCACCGTCTTAGTTTGCAAAGACTTAACTCTGTTTGGGATCAGAAACTAAGCAAAAGCAAAATGAGCGGTCACCAATCCGGATACTGAATCGTAACAATGTTGCTCAACCTATATTTCTGTCCGAAAAGGCTCACCCAGCCAACGCTAATGTTTTTCTCCATTTGTTCGTGGAATAACACAGAGAAACTTGATTTGTTGGATCGATAATGTCACTCGGGGCCCACCAATCATCAACCAACTCTTCCCTTGGGGAAATCCCGAGTGGAAAACGACTGGTGAGGTTGCTTAATGGAATTCCCTGCATTAAGTGCTTTGAGCGCAAGCGTATGCTCGTACGCTCACGCGCTGAGCGCATCTTATGTAGAACGAGCCAAAGACACTCAATCGGGACTAGAAAATCAATGCACGCACGAATGGCAGGATCATGACGGACACGGGTCATTTGACCATCTTGCGCATGGATAGGTTATGCCGAGAGCGCTTCACACATCAGCATGCACAAGGCACACCCCGCTTTGAGCGGCCAAGCACATTCGAAAATAACAGAAAAATGAGCATTTGTTCCATAAAATGATTCTCATGACTCACAACCAGCAGAAGGACTAGATAGCATGTGCCGCCTATCTTCGATGCGTGCGTACCAGATTGCTCGGGTTGGCTAGCAGACGCTCACGGAAGGCAAACTAATGTCAAAAATGCGTCACATATTTGTCAACAATGCCGACTATATCTTGCTTTCCAATAGATTTCGATGAAATGCAATGGAACCAAGCCGGAAACATTCCTTTCCAACTAAAAGTGTCTCTATCTTTCCAACGGTGACCTCAAAATTGGGATCAGATCGATATTTGCTGAGATAGCAAGAACACGCAACCAAGAATTCGTTCATAACTTACGGAGTAATCGGGATATTCCAATTTTGACATCGGCGATCGATTTGGGAGACATTTTCACATTGGGAATGTGCTAGCCATTGGATTCCTGATAACAACATTCCTGGATCAAATACAGGACCAGGAAATGTGTCAACTTATCTTTAATAGTAAGTAAGCACTGGATAGCTCAGAAAATGAGATCAATGAGGAAGAGAAGTTTTCGAATTGATATTGATTCATATGGAAAATTCCCCATAGAAACCTATAGAATCTCCTGTTACTTCATGTGATTTTACATACGGGCCATTTCGGAGCATTTCGACGAATGCCTGCATCAGGAGGATCCGGAAGAAATCCATAAAAAATTTTTTCCGTCTCTACTATATTAATCTAGTACAAGACAATTCTTTTTGGATTTTTACGAGGGCCCCCGTCGGCCCAGCGGCCTGTGAAAGGTCCTTTTTGGGCCTCTTCTCAGCCTGTTTCTAGAAAATCATTACTCCGAATCGAATCAACATATTTGGACATACTCAGGTGCAGTTTTTTGCTTAAGACTAGGACTTTCCAGAAAAGAATTGTCCATGGTCGATATTTGAGCCTAGCAACTTCTAGGAGCTATTTGCTGAGGGCACATATGAGCGATTTTTGGGCTTGCTTCAAAGTCATCTAGCTCCCACAAGACATGTGATAATCGACTTTAACGAGTAGTCATTTTGAAGGTCTTGAAAAAACCTACAATTTCACTACTGGCAAAAGTCGATTACTGTACTTTCTCTAGGAGTTACAGTCGTTACAAGCTGAGCTGGTTCCTGAAAATGCCAAACTTTGAGCTCAAATTAAAAGAATCGTTCTTCTCCTTCGACCCACAAACTTGTGTTCGCGAAACTGATGAATTCCTGGTGTAATTGGCGTTTTTGACGACGGTGAACACGTCCCCAATCGATGATACGTTGAGGAAACAGGAGGAATTGTTTTCCTCTTTGGGGATGACGATGTATGCTATATGAATTCTTTTTCGATCCGGCCGACAGATTCAGATTTAGTGCCAGAACCCAAATTTTTGACTTTTCATCTTGAATCTTCGAGAAGAAACCATGTATATAGCCTCTCTATGGTGTTTGAATCATCGCAGTTTCCTCGAGCTGGGGAGGCAGACAACTCCTCCCCTTCCCAGCTGAGGGCGTGCTGATCGATGCGGAAACACATTCATTCTCATGTAACTATATATTAGGGTGTCCGTTATTTCCCAAGTTGGACGCAAGGCTTAGGTCGCCCCCTAGATCGTCTTGTTATCATCAAAAAATGATATCCCAACCGCAACCGGTGCAAGAATCGACCTTTAAACCGTGCCTCTAGAGACAGGGGCTTTTCTATATGGATAGTCCAGCATAGCTTCTTTGAGGTGCTCGGACACTCGTAGCTATTGGCCACCAACATCTCAATACGAGTCTAAACGGCATCAAAGGTACTGTTTCCGACGTAAAATTTCATGCTGAATTCGAATTCTTTGTAATTCATATTCAACGAGACTAATATTCTAGAATGCAGGAAATACGCGCGCGAACGGCGAAACGGCTCCGAAAATTCAGCTTCTCCGCAGTCACGTCCGCAGCACGGCGTTAGTTACCGTACAGGAGAGGGGGGGGGGGGCACATTCGAAATAATGGATCAGGAATTTGTCATAGAAATAACTGGCCTCTATTCTTTGCGTTGCTTCTGCGCGGCGATACATGAATCTACATATCACTTATGACCGACATTAGTCCACGTGACTCGGATATCTATTCCCAAGAAAATAAATTGATCAAATCAAAAATGTCTCTGTTCCTGAAAAATGATAAACACTTCACAAAAAGGCCATATCACTCCACCCAATCACTCGCGAATTCTATTTGTGCTCCATGAAACACAGCTTGTCCATCCACTGCTCCGAGAATCTATCACGACTAATCTGCTCCAAAAACTGAATGTCCGAAATGGCCGCTCAAGGGCTCTCGCAATGCGCGCGCGACGACAAGCCCCCAATATCGCTCGCGCTCCGAATGCCTTGGAGACGTCGATGCCCTCTTGTCCCACCCGTTCGAGCAACAGGTGCACGATCACAAACTTGGCTCGTAGTCCACTCTGCGATCGTTTAATTATCAACCCGCGTACGCCTACTCCGAAGCGTCTTGTCCACGACCGCGCTCGAGAAATTCACAAATCCGCTGCTCCCAACAGTCCACGCAGCACGGTTGATGCCCGCCTCCTCAGGTGCTCTAATACCACTCGCGTGCGTCTATCATAGAGGTCTCATCCGCGTCCGCGCACTGCACCAGCTAACGAGGTCCCCCAGGAGTCTGGTTTGTCCGCGGCCACGACGATTGCGTCCACGACGCGCGAAGCTCTCCGTACATTCGACGAGAGGATCTAAGAGAAAAAGCAAGACCCCTCCCCGTTTGATGCCATTGTCCGTTGCTTGATTGTTTTCCTTGCTTCGTCCAAATATGACGCCCCACATTCACACGAGTCCAATCACAAAAGCCACTACTCGACCTGGTCAGCCGGGACTCCTGGGAAATTCGCAGCTGGGCACGTGCTCCGGATCAAAAGCGCGAGCACGACTAGTACGTGTGTACTAGATGAGGTCAGATCCATAAGTGGCACAATGGCCGCTTCATCTCCACCACAAGCTCGCCTCGTTCTCCACTGGAGAGAAGCTCTTTGATTGGTCCGTTCAATTTTACCGGAACACTGGCAGCGCCAGCTAGCGGCTAAGCGCACGAAATATTCAAATCCAGTCCAATATACTTGTCCCAGACAATCGCGTACATTCTACGAAATTCGCTTCAAGTCCATTAATTGCAGTATCTACGGCCCTGATGCCTCCACCCAGCGAATATTCTGTCCTGCTCACGCGCATGCACTGCTCAAATACGCGCGAAGACATCGCGCACTCGCGCTTACCGCAACTCCACGCTTCCGACCCAAACAGTCCTTATACGCGTCCGAATATACCTATATCTAGTCCGTGTGGCAGCAGTATATCTATATATACTCACGGCCGTCCGTAGTACAACGACATCGAGTCTGTATGGCAGCAGTATATCTATATATATGCTGTGCATCGTCCGAGTGCAACAGACGCATGTGTACATACACGTAAGTAAATGTGAATGTTGTCCACCAGTCCAATTTTCCCCAGCAACCGCTGTCCAGGTACTCGTCCGTCGAATTTTCGTACCCGAGGCTGCCCGGATGTGGCCCCGATTTGCATGTCCGCAGCGCCCCCGCATCTCGTCCGCCACCACCAGTCAGCTGCCTGCAGCCTGTGGTTACACACGCCTCGTATACGCTCGCGATCATTTACCGCCTATGGTAGGTCACCCTGGCCCACCCGCGTCCGTGTCCAGGTCACCGTGTCCAGGTCACCAGGTCACTGGGTGACCACAGTGCCGCGTCGATGGTGCACGGATGTGCGGTACACCAGGTGTACGTTGTACACATGCAACAAGTGGTGCATCTGCCACTTAACCTCGTCGCTGCCGGCCTGCGCACCTACCCGGACTGCAGCAGATGGGGCAGACGCCCGTATGGCCAGCAGCCCGGGCAAGGCATTCACAACATCACCACGTCCAACTATGTTCTGCGGCTGCCCACCCGTCGTCGCCCCGTCCGCGCATCCTGTCTGATTCCGGGTAGCATATCGCGGTGTCAAAACACATCAATTTCGTACCTTCGCTCACCCGCGAGCGAGGGCCTTGTCCGTTGCCATCGTCGCCGTCGTCTGCGCTTCGGTGCGTCCACACATGTCCCGGCGCAAGGTGTCTTGGGCCAGCATGCCGGTGAGCTAGGGAGGATCGGTGTGGGGTCAAAAAAAGCTCCGGGGCCCTGGGGAAGCCAACCGGGCCACTCAGCTGTCAGCACCGCGATCCGTTGGCTGCTGGTTCTTGCAGCCCCCTGGTGTGCGGCTACAGCGGCTGTCCGGGGTATGGAAGGGGCCGCCTATACGTAGGCATGCCCGCACTGCGTCATCTCGTTTATCTCCCTCGTCACTCGCCTTCGTCATTCTCTCGATCCAGCACCTCGGAAAAAAGGAAATATCGGGGTCAATACTTAGCTTTCGTGTCCGCTGGCTCGAGACGGCGACGAGAGATTCTCGGATTTTTGGCTGTGACGGTTCATCCGTCACACGTTTCTGAAGCAGTTGAATTTGTGGCGGTCTAAACCCCTGTGAACCTGGCCCGCCGAATTGGGCCAAAATATGCTCGTGGTAGGCTTCGAATGCTCAAAAAGCTCGTCCAAGTCTCGAAATTTGGCCAGGATTCCTTTTTGAGAAAATCGCCCTCGAAGTAGCCCGATCTCACCCCCCACTCCTCCCACCCGCACATCACAAAAATGCTCAGATCGCCACGAATTCTACTGCTAGAGGGACGTACTCCGGCTCAAATTGAAGCTCCAATTTTGGGCAACCATGAGCAGTTGTTAAAAACCCGAAGTGATTACGTGAAAGTACCGAAAAACTTCTAGCAGTGTCCCCGTGTATATGCATACGGGCGGGTGGTCGGCGAAGAGGGGAGAGTCGAGGGAGAAGAGGAGTCAGAAGAAGCCCCGCGCAGACGCATCATCGTTCAAAAAACTTGTCTGCTGCGCATCTGATCTGATCGTCGTCGTCGTTTATCGATCGAGATATAGTTCATCACGCTGTGTTTACTCCGGTACCGAGGTCGACAAGCACCCTGGGCACTGGCCCTGGACTCTCGGTGCTCTTTGGATGAATGCGTGTGTTACAGGGAGAAGCTGCGTATCATCCTGGACGACGCCGGCAACATGTGCTGTGTGCCTGCGCACCACGACGCCCGGGGCTCCACGCTCGACCTGATGCACTGGCAGTGGTCTCCTTGCCCAGTCCTCTATCAAGCTACGTCTTTTCACGCTCTCGTTGGAATCGGACTAGATAAAAGTACCGTGATTGCGAATGTGCCTTATCTGCATTTTTTCAGCAATACTTTGGTGCCGAGACATTTCTACACAATAGTTTCAGGATTCACTGCTTCAAGCTGCTGCTCACATGTGGACCCGAAAAACTATTCTCCCTTGACTCTCAATGTGTTAAGTTTTCGTACATTGAGTTGATCATCATGAATTGGAATTGAGTCTTACTATTTTGATTCATGGTTCTCTTGTCTCATTTATTCTTGGAAGACATTGTATGGTATAGACTGATCTTATGCTTTTCCATGCGATTGAAATTTCTACAGTAATCGTTTCACATCAGTGGAATCTCAGCACTATACAAGCGCAGGGCTTGCAGCTTATTCAGCTCTATGACGTGCTGAACTTGGTCAACTCAGAGCCTCTCCAGTGAGAATAGAGGCACAATCAAGAGTCACATATTGTGCTAGTGACCATTTAAAGTACTGCCATTCATTCATGGCTAATTACATATCTCATGTTTGAATCATGCAAAGTCTAAATTGAATTGTCCATAGCCACACTGTTTGAATGATATTATTTTGGAATTGGTGAAGAAATACTCCACCCTTGACTTTGAGAGTGGAACGGATAGAATAGTGATATGAACTTAGATTCCTTGACTTCTATCTGGTGCTATTAATGCTTTGAGGTCTTTTCATTGCAACACCGTTAATATACATGCAAGACTTCTAGGCAATCGCTGCTAGGTGAAAAGATTTTGAAGTGTTGGTCATGTGTAGACTCGGATATCAGTTTACAAAATGATAGATGAGACACTCAGATGAGAACTGTGAGTGAATTGATATAGCGTTTACTGTAGAATTGAACTAACTAATATCAGAACATCCAAATTTGGCAAGATGATCTTACCTCTATCTAACGATGACACGTTCTCATTTTCAAGCTTTGACGAAACTCCAAACAGATCTTCATCTTGGAAATTGTAGGAGTCAAAGCGCTTCTGAGAATATTGAGTCACTCAAGTTTTGCATCACTAACACTTCAAACTGATTGGACGATCAAGTGGTGGGTTATTCTTTTCATGGAAATGCTATTGATGCATGATGAGATGGCAGGTTTGAGCGATGGAATTCCTGCCTCCTTGTTTGGAAGAGTATGCAACAGAGCTTTAACACCAGGAACTTGGATGACAATTTCCCAATATCGAAAAGATCAGAATTGGACTCTGAAGCTCCCAGGCCTTTGAATTGAATCTTAATTGCTCAATCTACGTACATCAAATATTGGCTTGGAGTGCAA
Source organism: Eretmocerus hayati (assembly GCA_029851415.1). Lineage (NCBI taxonomy): Eukaryota > Metazoa > Arthropoda > Insecta > Hymenoptera > Aphelinidae > Eretmocerus > Eretmocerus hayati. The sequence continues at coordinate 105,320,136 of CM056743.1, forward strand.
GGTGCATGAAAAGACGGAGCTTGATAGAGCAAGGGCAAGAAGACCACCGCCGGTGCACCAGGTCGGGCGTGGAGCCCCGGCCGTCGTGGTGCACAGGCGCACAGCACGTCTTGGCGACGTCGTCCAGGATGATACGCAGCTTCTCCCTGTAACACACGCATTCATCCAAAGAGCACCGAGAGTCCAGGGACAGTGCCCAGGGTGCTTGTCGACCTCGGTACCGGTATAAACACAGCGTGATAAACTATATCTCGATGGATAAACGACGACGACGATCAGATCAGATGCACATCAGCGCAGCAGACAAGTTTTTTGAATGATGATGCGTCAGCGCGGGGCTTCTCCTGACTCCTCTTCTCCCTCGACTCTCTCCTCTCTCTCTGGCGGTAAGTGTTCCCACACGCATCTAACATCGCTCCGTGTTCGAACATCAATTTAACCATCAAAACGTCGTCCCGAGTGGCACTTTTTGCAGATTGGACTTCCTCCTGCAGGCTCATACCACTGGAGCATCACTGCATGGCTCCTGCTAGAGCCTGGGAAGAATAATTTCAATTCTGCAACTCCAACAACAACATCGAGTTGGCAGTGCCTGGCGCCAAGAGTGAGCTATGTGCGCATGCTCGGAGGTCGTCTGCTACGCTGGCCTGCTTCGCTGTCTCGCTGTCTGCTGCACGATGAGCGACAACATCTGCTGTGTCTGCAACAACACCTTACGTGCAGGCAGCAGAGTATGCGACATCTGTGAAAAATCAGCACATGTCGAGTGCTCGAGAACATCCAGACGAACAGTGACATGCGAAAGATGTCTGCAGGTGAGCGAGATTCCAGCCGCAAAATCAACATCAAGTGCGACGAAGCAGACGACTTCGACTTCCCGCCTCAGTATGCAAACAGCCAGAGAGAGAGAGGGATTGATTGATTGATTGATGTATTTATTCACCCGGGGACAATGGGTCCCATGGGGCATAAAATTCAATACATTTCATGGTTATAATAATAATAAGGGATAAAATCTTAGAACTAGTAAATTAATGACAAATGATTAGAGTAAATTACAAAACAAATTGATGAAAATGATCAGACCATGTATGTACACACACACACACATATATATATATATATATATATATATCTCCACGCAACGATAATAGAAGTATACAATTAGTATGTTGGTGCCATCCGCTGACTACACAAAATATTTTCAACCGTTGACATCGGTCAAACTCGACTCCAAGCTTGTGAGGTGTTGCAGAATGGCTCTTTTGAAGACGATTAGCGAGGTGGTGGTTCTCGGTGAGGTAGTGACGGTGCGAGGCAATTCATTCCAGTAAGAGGAAGCAGAAACATAAAATGAGTTTCGTAGCGAAGAGGTGTGACAACTTGGAATGAGAAGATCGCCAGTCTGGAGTCTTGCCGATCTATGAACACTCGTGTTACGAATCTCAATAATGTTCTTCGCTAAATATAAAGGTTTATTGGTCTTCAGAATTTGAAACATAGAGCTGGCTAAGAAGTATTCTCTACGCGCCTTTACCGAGAGCCATCCTAATCGTAGACGATAGGGAGTTACATGCTCGCGCCAAGGAATGTTACCAAATACAAAACGGGTGCATGCATTTTGAGCACGCTGGAGTCTGGTATTTTGCTCGTCAGTGAGGTCGTGGTAAACGAGGCAGGCATAATCGAAGTGAGGGAGGATGAGAGTTTGGATAAGGGATTTACGTAAGGAAAAGGAGAGTGCATGCTGGTGAGGACGAAGTTGACGCAGAGTTCCAAAAACTTTTTGACAGATATTAGAAACGTGTTTCTTCCAGGACAGGTCGGCTGTCATCCAGATACCGAGATTCTTTACCTCAGACACGAACTCTATAGGCGTACCGTCGATAGTGATTGGAGAGAGAGCACTCATATTCAGGAGTCGCAGGTTTTCGGCACTGCCCAGGATTATGACCTTCGTTTTCTTGAGGTTCAAACTCAAACCGTTGGCGATAGCCCACGAGTGGATGGCATGTGCGTCTTCCTCAATTAATCTGAGTGTCTCATCAATCTCGTAGCGACGGCAACTCCTATAGATCTGTGTGTCATCGGCGTATATCATGTGCTTGGAATAACGCAAGACTCGAGGCAAGTCATTGATGAAGATGGAAAACAAGAGTGGACCCAGAACTGATCCTTGTGGGACACCTGCAGTAGTATTTATCCAGTCAGAGATTGTTCCACCATCATCAATGACCGCCTGGCACCGGTCAGCAAGGTATGCCAGAAACCAACGCACTGTATGATCACCAACTTGGAAAGCTCGTAATTTTTGGATGAGAATGTCATGAGGAATTTTATCAAAAGCTTTGGAGAAATCGAAAAGTACCAGAATAGTAAACATCGATTTGTCTATACCCTTCCGCACGTCATCCAACACCCCAAGCAAGGCCGTCTGAGTGCTGTGGCCCTCTCGAAACCCGGCCTGACATGGGTCGAGGAGCTCGTAATCTTCAATAAATTGTTTAAGTTGATTTGATACAACTTTCTCAAGAATTTTTGAGCACTCAGAAAGTCTTGCTATGGGCCTTAGATCAGACAAGTCCGACAGGTTGTTCGTTTTGGGGATAGGTGTGATGAGAGTACGCTTCCATAGATCGGGAAAGGAGGAACTGCTTATGCTTGAGTTGAGTATTTCCGTAAGTGGATCTATAATGGTTGGGCATGATGTGCGCAGAGTTTTCAGGGAGATGTAGTCGATCCCAAATGTCTTCGATTTCATTGAGTTAACTATGCGTACAGCTTCGTCACCGCTGGTAGGGGATAGTGAAAATACTGGGATACTGGAGAGGCGCGATTGGGAGATTGTGTGGGGAAGTGGGTAAGGCATATGTGTTGGCGACGGACAGGAGATGGAGGCAAAGTGGGCATTAATGGCTGCTGGGGAGAATGTTCTGAACGGGGAGGGAGGACGTGACGATACTATGCCTAGGTCGTTGAGAGAGTTCCATAATCGGTTTGAACTTTGAGCATCCTCAATTTGGTTAGCGTAGTATTGGTCCTTGGAAGCACGGAGTAGTTTTTGTACATTGGATCTGGCAGACCGGTATTTTCGCATTAACTCGGCACAACGAGTAATTCGCGCTCTTTTGTAAAGATTATCACGTTCTTCCATCGCGTCACGAATTTCTTTGGTCACCCAGGGTTTGTTACGAGCTCGGATCTTATAGGCTCTTAAGGGTGCCGATTGGTCAAGAGCCTCGGTAATTGAATGATTAAGCATTGAGACCTTATCGTTAATACTTCCAAGGCTGGGAAGTATTAACGATAAGTGTAAGTCTGGCCGAGAGATCACTGTGGTACCGATCCGGGTCGAAATTCCTATAGTCGCGCTTAGTGATAGTGACCGGTTGTCTGATGATTTTTTCAAACTCGAATATGATCTCAGTCCTGTCGTGTCCTATGGAAAAAGGTGCGTCGGTTTTCGTATATTGTACGACATGGTCGAGCGAGTTCACGATGAACAGGTCAATCCATGTATGTGCTATTTGACTCTCAGCATTGAGGGTATGATGAGTTGAGTCAGATGGTACAAGCTCCAATGAATAGTCTTTCAAATATTTGTGAATGAATTTGGATTTGGAGTCAGAGATTGCCATGTTACAGTTAAAATCACCAGTGATGACAACGGATGTGTACTTTGGTAACAGATGGGATGAATTGTTGAAAAATTCAGTCGGAAGACATGCATTAGGAGGTCTATGAACAACTGCAAATAGTAGGCGATGATCGCCACTCTTGATTTCACATATCAAGTACTCAGGTTGGTTAACGCGTGAAGAGTCAGATTCAATAAGAATTTTGAGGTTAACTAAGTTGTTAAAATAAATGGCAATGCCTCCCCCAACACGCCCAATCCTATCATTACGAATTAAAGAGTAATTTTCAATGTTCACACTGGCATCAGTGTCAACTTCTTCCAAACGACTCTCTGTGACGGCAAAAATATCTTGAGGGTGATCATGGAGAAAGACTTCTACATTTGTATGGTACTTTGTGAGACTATATAAATTGACATGTGAAATTCTGAGGTATGTTTCAGTTACTTGCTTTCGCGTATCATTATCAAACTATTTTAGAAATATCACCATCATGCGCGATCAATATTCTTTCAGACTGAGCATTCTTACGTACATAAATTGAGCCACTTCTAACCCATACTCTTTCGTAACCTTTTAACTTAGCAACAGTCCGAACTTTGCCAAGCAGTTTGTAAATAACAGGAGGCAAAAACTCATTCAAGAACAATTTTCTCTGAAGTTGATCAATGAACTCCGGGAATATTTCCGAAGCAGGCAAGTCTCCATGGGTTATCTTACGGCGCATTATCTCGTCTCTAATTTGTACAGATTTACATCTGACGAAAAGGGTAAACATTCCATCTAGTGGTGGTCCCGCATTCGTCGGGCCGCCTGCCGTTGGTTGGGTACGACGGTTAGAACGAATAATATCGGGCACAAAGTTCAGCGCGTCAATTTTTGAGAAGATGCGTTCTAAAATTTCTGAATCAGAAAGAGTAGTTGCCGTTGGTAAACCCGATATGACAATGTCGGCATTGGCGCTCGAGTGAGTGTTCTGGGTCACATTCGAATTCTTCATACTCTCCAGCTGTAGATACACACGAGATAACCGATCTTCGAGATCCTTAAGGCGCGTTTCTTGATTTAGAATCATTGTGGTAAAATTACTCAGCTTATTATCAATAGCTTCGATGCGACTATTACTTTGTGTATTTTGGTCCATAATAGTGAGCAAATTATGGAATATGGCTGTCATTTTCTCGTCTGAGTTGAGTGAGGTGAATTTAGCAACAGTTTCATCCCTAGTCGAAGTTTGAGGCTGCACGTTTTGAGAGTTGACAGGGGGCTGAGTTGTTACTGAAGGTATACTATTGTTATTGTGAGAGGTTTGAATGGTACTTCCACTAAGCAAACCTGGAGTTGCGGAATTAGTGGGATTGAAAAACATGTTGTTTAAGCCAAGAGAAGTTGATGGAAAAGTGAATATTGGAGTGCTCGGACCGTTCATCACGTTGTTAATGTCAGAGTTCCCACGACGAGAGTTAACATCCACTTTTGTACGCAGAAAGTGGTTCACACAGCAACGATTAGCACTTGCAGTTTTGATGTATGCACGGGCACACCCAGTGTGGAAAATGGAGTTGCACTCTTCGCATACAAATACACAGTCTTTAACGTTACCGCCACATCGCTTACAGGAAGGCATTCGAACAATTCTATGGCCACTTTGGTTCACTTTCAAACAGCTGATATAGTCTTACTTGTGCAAACGTATATATGTACATGCAAATGAGTGAATCACGGCAGATTGGGCAATGATCTGACACCTAGTGGACAATAATGGAGGTGAAACGTAAGTACAACTGCCAGCTAGCCTGGTAAAGTAGGACACGATTTTATCACCGATCAATTGGTGAGACGTTGAGTGAAATGGCCGATAGGTGACGCCACAGTGCCAGTTAGGTACCCTCTCATACACTTACAGACTCACACCACGGACTGCCCTGATTGACAACTGTTCTACGACACTAACTTATTGAAAACGTGAATATGCACTCATCACACATTAAAACGACACGGGTCACTTAATAAAGCTTACGGGTCACCAAATTTTCGTGGAACAGCTCTGCAAACATCAGCACGGTAGCACAGACGTCAACATCAGCGATGGGATGCAACACTACCACTGACTAGAATGTTCTTGAATTTGCTTAGCACGGTGAAGCTGTGTAAGCAGCGTGGACGTGGAGCACACACAAGATATGAGACGACAAACAGAGCAGCTGATTGATAGCTTCAACAGCTGTGGAGCGATATGCGGAGCGATATGAAAGGCGTGTAGTCGAGACTCATCATCCAGAGAGAGAGAGAGAGAGAGAGAGACAGAGAGAGAAGGAGAAAACCCCGGACAAGTGGAAACGCCAGAAGCTGGTCCTGATACCTAAGGGTCAAGGAGGTCAACGCCCTCTCAGCATGCTCGACAATATCGGGAAAATGTACGAGAGGATGGTGCTCAACAGGGTGGAAAAAGCCTACGAAGAGAGCGGGGGGCTATCACCAATGCAGTTTGGGTTCCGGAAGGGACGGAGCACTGTGCACGCGATCGAGGAGGTTCAAGAGCGGGTTCAAGCGTCGGTAGGGAACCCATACCAAGGAAGAGGAGGATTCTGTGCCATTATTGCGTTGGACATAAAGAACGCGTTCAACTGCGCGAGCTGGGAGCGAGTCTATCAATCCCGAGCAGGGAAAGTGCCGCCCCATCTACTAGCCATCACGAGTGACTATCTGCGGAACAGGACACTCGTGTACGACACCGACGAGGGACAAGAGATCCGGGAACTGTCCGCCGGAATTGGACAGGGATCGGTTTCCGGGCCGTTCAACTGGAACACCCAGTACGACAGTTTACTGTCTATTGAACTGCCCGAAGGAGTGATAATAGTGGCTTTCGCGGACGACGCGGGGCTCATAGTCTGGTCCGACAACGAGGAACTCTTGGGTAGACGCGCAAACGAAGCGCTGGCCCGAGTCTACGAGTGGATGGTCAGCAGGCTCCTAGAGCTTGCGGTCAAGAAGTGCGAAGCAATCGTGGTCACAAGACGCAGGAAGTTTGACTTGCCCCACTTTTACATCAACGGGCAAGAGATCCCACGTAAGACAGAGCTGAAATACCTCGGCGTATGGCTTGACGACAAGTGGTCGTTCAAGAAGCACATCCAGGAGGCCGCCCAGAAAGCGAGCAGGGTTGGTGCGGCGCTTCAGCGGCTGATGCCGAATATCGGAGGACCCAAGGAAAAGAGGCGCGCACTTCTCAACACCGTCAGCACCTCTATCATGCTCTACGGTGCACCCGTGTGGGGAAAGAGAGTAGAGAAGACCATCATCGAGAAGAAGATGGGGCCTGTCCACCGGAGAGCGGCCCTGAGAAGTATCCGTGCCTACCGCACCGTGTCGGGAGATGCGGCTTACGTATTGGCGAGTACACCGCCCATCCACTTGCTCGTCGCGGAGCGAGTGAGGATCTGGGACCGCCAGAGAGTGATCGGAGCCGAACGAGTACTCACTCCAACGATGAAGGAGATCATCCGCGACAACGAGAAGGAAACCACCCTTGAGCATTGGCAAACTGAGTGGGATTCGTCATTTGCAAATGGCAGATGGACGCACCGGCTGATCCGTGACGTAGCCAAATGGACGGAACGCACCCACGGAGAGATAGATTACTGGACGACGCAAGCACTGAGTGACCACGGTTGCTTCGGTGCCTATCTGACCCGGTTCAAGAAGAGGACATCCCCAGCATGCCAGTCATGCGGGGACAACTGGGATGACGCTGAACACGCCCTGTTCACGTGCAACGACACACAAAGAGAGCGCGCCGAGTTGGATGGATGGCTGGGTGCTCAACTGACACCTGAAAACCTCGTCCCGTACTTACTTCGCAACCAGGAGACATGGGATAGAGTTACCGGATACATCAAGCTGGTGATGACCCGTAAGGAGGAGAGAGAGAGGGAGGTGAGGCGCCTCGATGCCGGTGAAGTACAGTAAACCTGCCGATTCAAACAGAAGAGGTCCAAATGGTTCCAGGAGGAACATGATGGACTGAAGAGGGAAGGAAGAAGAGAGAAGATCGAAGAAAGAAGAGAGGAGAATGGAGAATGAAGAGATGGAAGAAGATCGAAGGAAGGGAAACAACACCTGCGAGTCGTGAGAAGAGAGACGCTCGATCCTAAGCGCGAGATGCCGCCGGCCCTGAAGTAATGCTCACGCGGTGCCGGGGCCGGATTGGTAAGTTGGTGGATCTCTCCCTTGTCCAATGGCCGGCGCCAACGGAGAAGGAAGAGAGGGTTTACCCGGTTCGGATGGCCGTATCGACGCGGATTCCAGCCCGGGACTGTTGGGGAGGTGCTGGCCAGCCGTGTTTGGCTGACCGGTGCCTCTCCTTCGTACGTCGCAGCGTATTCGCCCTACAACCACCTTAAAGAAAAAAAAAAAAAGAGAAGGAGAAAACAAGCCCACGAAGACGTGTGAGTAATCAGCCGCTCTCACACATGCGGCTCAGCTCGCGTGGCGCGTCAGGAAAGTCTCCCCTCGCCCCGCAACATACCACCACGGGCAGCAGCGCTGAGCTCCCCACCACCAGTGCCTCTCAAGCCATCGAGAGTCGACAGTTCACGCTAGCGGGGGGTATTCCGTCAGCTACTGCTTTGCCTCCGTTGAGTGGCGCCCCCATCCACGAGTCCAGCAGAACAGAGCCCGCGAACATTCAAAAGCAGCAAGCTGATGCGCGGCTCACTACTGCCTCTCCGTCGCTGCTCAGTACACCACACGTGGATCACCCCGTCGGATCGGTGGAAAGCAATAGCCTCAACATCTCGGATCAACCTGCAGCAACAACTACGTCGACGTCGTCAAACTCTCCGGAACCAAAGTGGGTATATATACGGGAGAGTACTCTGGACCTATTCTACAACCAAAATGCCTTGCTTCAGAACCAGCTTGACGAAATGAAATCCCTCGTGACCCGACAAAACGTTGCCACTACCTCTCCATCTTGCACACCAGCAGTAAGTGAGGTGGATGATCGATTGTTGGCACGTGTATCTTCTCTCGAGGGACTTATAGAAAAGCAAAGCTCCCAGCTGGAGGAGCTTTGCTTGTATCGACAGCTTCTTCTGGAGCAAAATTCCACCATGGCAGGCCAAATTTTTACCTTAACGGAGCTATTGTCAGGCTTCCAGAGTACTCTGCAGAATAGTAGATTTCGTAATGATGAGAATAGTAATGCTGAATCGACACATCAATCCTCGATTCCTAACACTGCCCCTAGGATGGACGAGTCCCCCCACCCATACATTCGGAAGCAAGGGCGGGGACTAGGCAATGACGGACTTGAGCGCTGTAAACTGATTATTAATGATGTATTAAAAGAAGATTCTAAGGCCTCACAAGCACAGATATCTGATATTTCTTATGCAGTGCTCAAGTCTATTCTCCCCTCACTGGAGAGGGCAGACATTGCTAATGTCCGTGTCCTGCAACCGGGGCGTGCGTCTGGGGAGAAGACTCCAACACGTAATCGTGACTCGGTTCTATCTTCCCGAGCCTCAGCTGCCATCACGCGCAATTTACCATTATGTGTAGTCCAACTCTCCAGTAGTCGACTAGTCGGAAAAGTGATTCGGGCTAAACGTTCAATCACCAATAATTATTTCACGGCCAACAATATCCAGCCTGACTTACTCGACCCAGATACGAAAGCTCATGTGCCAGACCGTAAAATCTTTATGAATAAGATGCTCCACCGTGAAAATACGAAGAATTCATACGTTTAAGGTCGGTTGCACGCGGTTTGGGTCTTAAATACGTCTGGCACAGTGATGGGCGTTTCTGGGTTAGACGGAAAAATGGTGAGAGAGCGCATACGTTCGAATCCCTTGCTGATCTGCAGGTCATTCAAACGACCTGTCGAAGTGGTCCGGAACGCACCTGTGCGTCCTCTAATAACACCCAGAGCTGCACTATCGTTCCGGAGCAAAATGAAGTTCCGTCAACAGAATCAGCAAGGACTCCCTGACTGGATACGGCTGCTGAAGAGCGACGAGGGAGGGGTAATTCGTAAAAAGCGGGATTTATCAACCTTAACTCCCTGACAGATAAGATTGAGCATCTACGCTTGCTCGTCGCTAACGAACCCTCCTATCATCTATTTGGGGTGGCCGAGTCGAAGCTAGATGAGTATGTGGATGACAGTCTCGTTCAAATTCCAGGTTTTTCGTTGTTGCGACAAGATCGCAACAGAGAGGGTGGAGGAGTTGCATTGTATGTGCGAAATGACTTCAAAATTGAGAAGTTGGTTTCGTCGAATACTTTTGGGACGGGTAAACCTGGCGTGCCCGAATTCCTTTTTTGTAACGTGCAGCAAGGCAGCTCACCCCCAATGCTAGTCGCGGTAATCTATGGACCCCCTAAAATTACCATGCAGAAGGATGATGGGCTGTTTGGCTCGTTACGCCGGCTGTGTGGTGATTACAGTCACAAAATCATTATGAGTGATCTGAACGCTGACTTCTTGGATACTGCTCATCCCGACACCAAGACACTGACTGCACTGACAGAAGAACTAGCCTTGCAGATAGTGCAGCATGGCCCGACTCATCAACACAACCCCAATGTATCTCATACATGGATTGATCACATCTACGTAGATGACAACGACACCATTACTGACTTTCACAACAGACACCTGCCCAGTTTCGGTGGGCACTCGGTCATTGACGTCACCATCAACGTCTTCACCCCTACTCCGCCAAAAATTCCTTCAGGTATAGGGATTTTCGTAACATCACCCCGGAGATATTGAATGACCGTCTACTCCGCTGTGACTGGACAGCTCTTGAGAATGCCGAAACCAGTTTGGAAGACGCAATTCACTGCTTGAATGAAAATTTAATGATCGTTTTAGATGGATTAGCACCGGAAAAAACTATTAATCCGCGTAAAAATGACGCTCCTTGGATTGGTCCTGAGCTGAGGGTGCTCATGAATAAGCGAGATGCGACGCGCAGGCGTTGGGAGCGTATGCAACGCAACCAGTGCAAGTGTCCTGAGCTTCAAAATGAGTACTTTCGGCTTAGCGAAGAGGTCGATGTGCGCATTGAGCAAGAGCGTAATTCCTCCCTTCAAAACCATCTTTCAGACGCTCTTGATCAGAACAAGAATATTTGGAAGGAGATGCGCAATCTCGGCCTCTTGCCCAAGAGCAAAGAGGAAGAACTTCACGGTTCCACACCGGATGAGTTGAACGCTCACTTTGCGGGGGTTTCCGTTTCGCCTCACGAAAATATCAATGGAGCAATGGACGATATCCACTCTGCACCTGAGGAGGGGTTTAAATTTAAGCCCACAAATTTCAATGATGTAGTCCTTGCGATTAAACATTTCTCCTCGCAGGCCCGCGGGGTGGATGGGATCCCCCAGAGCGTGATCGCGAAGGCTCTTCCGGCAATTGGTGATCTTATTGTACATATATTCAATTCCTCTTTCGCTCATAGCGTTTTTCCCGAAGCTTGGAAGCAAGCGCAGCTGATTGCATTAAAGAAGACTGCAGCTCCATCAACGGTCTCGGACTTTCGTCCCATAGCGCTGCTGTGCTTCTTTTCCAAGATTCTGGAAAAAATTGCACATGACCAAATCACGGAGTATTTAAAAGTAGAGAAATTTCTTGATCGTTTCCAGACTGGTGTCAGGCAATACCATAGCACCCAGACAGCTTTACTAAAGTTGACGGATGACATCAGAGTAGGCATTGATAGGAAGAAGATCACCTTACTCCTACTATTCGACTTTAGCCAAGCTTTCGACACAATAACGCCGTCAAAGCTGTTGAGAAAGCTCCGAAACCTTGGATCCTCAAGATCGGCACTCCTGTGGATGAAATCATACTTACAAGGCCGCACCCAAATAGTCACTTCAAAATCTGGTAGTTCTGATTGGCTTGAAACCAATCTGAGTGTTCCACAAGGATCCGTTCTCGGGCCTTTACTCTTCAGCTTATATGTTAATGACTTACCTGGTTTGCTAGACGGAAAGTCGGTATATCATCTATTCTATGCGGATGATCTTCAAATTTATCTCCAAGTCGAGAAAACTAAGATCAAAGAAGGCATCACTCAGCTAGGAGAAGTAGGACGACTAATTGCTGAATGGGGCAGAAGTTCCGGCCTGCGTCTCAACGCTGGCAAGACCAAGGCAATCCTCTTCAGCTCTGAGAGGAACATCAAAGATCTGAAAAGAATAGACTTGCCAGGGGTTGAGATACAGGAAGGAAAGTTCATTCCGTTCAGCGATACGGTCGTGAGTCTTGGTGTTACACTTGATAGTGAACTGACGTGGAAGCCACACATCGACCAAGTAACTAAGAAAGTGAACAGAGCCCTCCACGGATTGCGGTTTTTCAGGGCGTGTATCACCAGACCTCTCCGAATTCGCCTAGTCGAGTCATTAGTTCAACCGCATTTAGATTATTGCACAGTCGTGTATCTCGACGCCACGGACGAACAGCGGCAACGGATACAACGACTGAGCAATTCATGTGTGAGGTACATTTTTGATCTTAGGAGAGACGAGCACATCACCCTGTTTAGAAAGCGTCTAGGTTGGTTGCGTACTGATTCGCGGAGAATGTTAATCGCAGCTCTGTTAATGCATAAGATCATGCATTTAGGAGAGCCTGGCTACCTAGCTGCGATCACCAGGTACCAATCGCACGTGGTAATGCAGAAGAGCGGGTACTCAAAGTTCCCAACATGAGACTTGAATATGGAAGGAGATCTTCCCAGGTTCAATGTGCTCATTTGTGGAACTTTCTCCCTCCGGGCTCTCGGCAGCTGGGGAAAACACCCTTGTTCAAAGAGTCCTTGAAAGATTTTCTATTAACAAAGTCTCCTCAGAGGATTGATCCGGAGAAGCAGCATTACTTTAATCTTTGATGGGCTCGGGTTTTGTTCCTTTTCTTTCTATCTCTTTTTAATTGTAAGTGACCTTCTGTCACCAGACTGAAGAAAAACTGTGATATTTCTGTGAACCTATGCCCTTTATCTCATTTTCTTTCAAGTGAAATCGTAAAGTGTATGACTAGTCACAATTGTGATGTATCTATCCTTGACCAAATTATTTCTTAATATGATTTTATCGGAATATTCATTAATTGTATATATATATATATATATATATATATATATATATATGTAACACATATGAAGGTGTATTTTTGTCGCATGACGAATAAAGGATATCTATCTCTATCTCTCCGCCGACCACCCGCCCGTATGCTTATACACGGGGACACTGCTAGAAGTTTTTTGGTACTTTATCGTAATCACTTCGGGTTTTTGACAACTGCTCATGGTTGCCCAAGATTAGAGCTTCAATTTGAGCCCGAGTACGTCCCTCTAGCCATCGAATTCGTGGCGATCTGAGCATTTTTTTGATGTGCGGATGGGAGGAGTGGGGGTGAAATCGGGCTACTTTGAGGGCGATTTTCTCAAAAAGGAAACCAGTCCGTAATTCGGGACTTGGACGAGCATTCCGAGCATTTGAGGGCCTACCACGAGCATATTTTGGCCCAATTTGAGGTCCAGGTTCACAGGGGTGCGGTCTGAGCATGTTCGTGATGTGCTGGTGGGAAGAGTGGGGGGGGGGGTGAAATCGGGCTACTTTGAGGGCTCCTAACTCAAGAACGCAGCTGGACCAATACTCAGGACTTGGACGAGCATTTTGAGGATATTCGGGCCTATCACGAGCATATTTCGGTCCGATTCGGCGGGCCAGGTTCACAGGGGTCTTGGTTATACTTCTTGGAGAAGTGAGTAGAGGAGTGGGTAGGATCTCACTACTGGTATATGGAAATCCAGACGACCCTCCCCATTCACATTCATTCAGGGATCAACGACATCCCCCAAATTGTGATCACTCGATAAATCTGGAAATGACGCGATTTATGGAATACCCACGGATATTGTCTCATATCCCATAGGATGAAACCGTTGACTATGATATTTCGGAAGGACGATCGAAATAATGGTTGGACAATTCGACTCAACAAGAGCTACTCACCATCTCTCCCATATACCGAAGAGCCCACTGGGTTTCCGGTGGTGAAGCTCTCGATTCCTCATCCGCTTGTACGTTTTCTTTTGTATTGATGTACGACGCGGATAGCAGAATTTTTCGCTCTCTACACCATTGCCATATTTCGCGCGAGATTTCATTCAATCTTGATATTGAAGATGATGATCTATCTAGATGAATGAGAAGGAAACGAAAGCGAGAAAATTCGATCCAGCATTGATCGGTCCAGTCTGAGAATCAGTAGGGATGGTGAGTAATTATTGTTGAGTCAAAATTACAGAGATAATCAAATTGTAATGTCATCAATCCTTCTACATGGGTTTCACGTTTGAATTTTGCAAGACAATTACCCGACACATTTCTTTTCATACCATGACTCTCGAATGTTGGAATCGATAAACTTCCAATTCCTTCCCTTCCATTCCACGTTCAAATTCTGCTAAGCATTGACTCGACATGTTCCCTCTGATTTCATGACTCTCAATACTTGAAATTAATATTCCTAATCTCTTTCCATTAGTTTGACGTTCAAATTCTCCTGAATATTAGGGTGACACTTATTTCCCGACTTTTCTGTATCGGTAGGGACGTTCCCTAGATTTTAACTTTAAGATAAAAGGAAATGGAAGAAATTTTTTTCAGATTCTTTCAGGCAGTTCTAGTACTGCCGCATCGCACTTCTATTTTCGAGTTTTGAGACGTCTTTTCACAAAATTCGTTTACTTTGCATGGCAAGCACTTGCATTTCCAAGAGAATGGAGCAAACCGAACTGGATAACATTGATTGGGAGGGCTGAGGGAATCTTTTCACGCGCGTAGCGATTAGTTTTAGTTTGATTTCAGGCTCAGAACCGGGCCAGAATGGCAGAAATACAGTCCTAAAATAACTTTTCAACTCAGTTTACGAGTTCTCCTGCGCATGCATGATTTCCTAATGCTCCGAAAGTATTTTCAAACGATAACCCGTGCGATTTTCTTCAAAATGACCACTGGTACAAGTCAATTTGATGCAAGGGACCGGAGAAGTGGATTATTTCGAATGAGGTGGAATCAAAGGTGCAAATCCGTGCAAATCGGTCGAGATTGCCTGCGATGCTTTTTAACTTGTGCAGGGTGTTTCTCTGGTTTCATTGCTCCGAATCGATTTCGCCAAGGAGTCATTTTAAAGAAAGTTGTCCGAGCTATCGGAATGAGTAAGTTGCGGAGTGGTAAAGTGATGGTGAGTTACAGTATAGTCACGCAGAACAGTTTAAAAAAGCTTCTTATTCGACTAAAAACTATCAAATGTTCAACGTCCCATAACTCACCATCAATTTACCACTCCGTAGCCTACTCACTTCGATAGCTCAGACAAGTTCCTTCAAAATGACTCCTTGGCGAAGTTGATTCGTCACAGAGAAACCAGTGTACAAGATGAAAAGCATCGCAGGCGATCTCGACCGATTTGCCCGGATTTGCACCGTTGACTCCACCTCATTCAAAATCATCCACTGATCCGGTCCCATTGCATCAAATTGACTTGTACCCGTGGTCATTTTTGAGGGAATCGCACGGGCTATCGATTGAAAATATTATCGAAACCGTAGAAAATCACGCATGCGCAGGAGAACTCAAAAACTGCGATAAAAAGTGATTTTAGGACTGTATTTCTGCCGTTTTGGCCCCGTTCTGACCCTTGAATTCAACTAAAACTAATCGCTACGCGCGTCAAAAGATTCCCACAGCCTTCCCAATCAATGTTATCCATTCCGGTTTGCTCCATTCTCTTGGAAATGCAAGTGCTTGCTATGCCAAGTTAACGAATTTTGTGAAAAGACGTCTTAAAACTCGAGAATACAAGTG
Organism: Eretmocerus hayati; assembly: GCA_029851415.1. Classification (NCBI taxonomy): domain Eukaryota; kingdom Metazoa; phylum Arthropoda; class Insecta; order Hymenoptera; family Aphelinidae; genus Eretmocerus; species Eretmocerus hayati. Next base: position 105,335,672 of record CM056743.1, read on the forward strand.
CGATGCGGCAGTATAGAACTGTCTGAAAAAATCTGAAGAAAATTTCTTTCATCTTCTTTTATCATAAAGTCCAAATCTAGGGGGGGGGCGTCCCTACCGATACAAAAAAGTCGGGAAATAATTGTCCCCCTACTGAATATTCATTCGACATGATTCCCTCGATCTGTTGACTCTGAAGAGTTAAAATTTATAAACTAGGTGGAATGACCGCCATCGCATGGGAAAATAGGTTTATGGAATTCCTTCGGAGGATCCACTCCATGAGACTCTCCTCTTGCTAGTGGCGCATGTTTCCAAACCGAAATCCGTTATATAATTAATTGAACCGAAATTGATTGAAAAAATCATAAAAATGATTTTTTTTCTGTCCGAAACGATTGATTATAAGTAATTAGAGGCATTTTTAATGAAAAGTTACTCCTGCCATTTTACTTTAGGAGCCATCAATTCTGAGCTATGAGCGTTTCCGGATTGAAAAAACGCAGATTTTGCTATTTTCATCAACAAATAGAAGCAACAACCGAGCCAAAAATCAATGTTCCCAGTGGGAAGATTTGTTTACTAGGATGTCCTCTACAAGATTCACCAGCAATAATTGATGTTTCTGGTTGGGTACGACTAGTTTTCCGAAAAAGTTCGCCGCACTCTCTCTATTTGCGACAGTATAGCTATATATGTCGCAGGCAAAGTGATCGATTCGCTGATGTATGGAGTCATTAGCCGATGTATACATTACCTGGGCGCTGTGGACTGCCGCAGTCAAAGTGTTCAAGAATCGCTGCTGCAGCGTGGGTGAATAGTTCACCCAGGTAATGTATACTCTGACTAGCGACTGTATCCATTGCCATAGACCGACTCGGCAAAGTATTCACCGATCGCGCAGGTGCTGACTTCGCATATCACGAGTCAACAATAAGAATCTCATTCTATATTGTCTTACGTGAATGCACCAATAAATGAATGCAATGCTCATTCGAAAATGTACACCCGAATGTTTCAAACTATCAATGAGGAAGATGCATATGATTGATAGTGAAACAATAGTGAATAATGGAGAATAATTATGTAAGATTAGATACTTAATGAACACTTCCGATCGTGATTGGATTACACTTTTATTAGATAGAAGAACACTTATCATGTTCAATTCATTTGGTACTGAGAGAATAAAAGAGAATGAATAATGCTGGACAACAAAATTTTCGGTTGGAGATAGGGCGTTGACCGGAAGATGATTTTTTCGTTTATTTTCTACGTAGAATTCGAATCCGACTTTCAATTTGCGCCTACAGGTCAGGATTCCTCTGATTGCAAGGAATTGAATCCTCTCCAAACAGCAATTTTGATATTTTTCTCTAATTCTGTGAATTGATGGCTCTGGTGGCCCCTCGCTCGGTGGTACCAGAACAATCATTTTCTATGTAAGTTGACCCGTAAAATACGATGGCACTGGTGTCAGGTAGCTAGGATGCGTTCAAAACAAGTGACAAGCTAACCACTAGAGTTGATATAAGCGAAATTCAACTGATTTTGCAATGAATTTTCAAATGATCGCAAAATAACAACTCGGATGATGAGCTTATCACTCGTTTAGGATGCGTACTAGCTCTCTGAAACCAACGCCATCGTATTGAATTGGTCAAAATACGTGGGGATTAATGTCTCCGATGCACACCTGGCCCACTACGAACGATAAGCCATCAAATTCACGCTAAATGTTTTCATTATAACTTATAAGTGCTCTTTCATGAAGTGAAAGAGTAATTTAATCACGATCGAGAGTCTCCATTGAGTATTTATTTCGGCGAAAATCTAGTTTTGCTAAATTTTTATGTCAGGTCCGAGTGGTACTAGTGAGACTCAATTTTAGGGGCAAAATGTCAGGTCCGTGTGACGCTACCACATCACGTGTGTTATCCTTATGGTACCGATATGTGAAAACATTGATACTCGTGCGCAACTTAGTTAGTGCTCCATACATTTCAAAAAGTCCATTTCAAAAATGTCCACGAAGCTATTCATGAAGCCAATACGAACTACATTAGAAACTACCCATTGAACATTTTCGGGAAACAAGTGGTTCCCGGCCGGAAGCATCAATTATTGCTTTGGATCTCGTAGGAGACATCACAGTACAAAACAGATTTCCCTATGGAAACATTGGGATTCTCTTCGGAGAATTTCCTGAACAAATCTAATTTGGTGAAGATTGAAAAATGGAGAATCGTGGGTCACACCGGTGGCATCCGTCGCAGCAAACATGTTGATCTACGGTGAAAATAGCAAAATTTGTGTTTTCGAACTTCAAAACGCTCATAGCTCAGGGATGATGCCTCCTAGAGAAGAATGACAGGTTTAACTTTTTGTTTGAAATGTCACTGATTACTTAAAAGAAAACTGTTTCGAACCCCCTGTGAGTGATTTTCACAATTTGTTCAAACAATTTGGATTTGAACAATTTTGCACCGGATTTCGGTCTGGATACATGCATTACTAGGAAAAATATGGCGTTGCGGAGAGGATCCCGCAAAACAATCCCATGAGCCTATGTTTGCACACGATGGCGGTGATTTTCCCTAGTCTACCATGCTTTGATCCCAGTTGAAGTTATAGAAGAGAGGTTGGTCATACTTGCCAAGTTAGACTCCTGGAAAGAACGAAATTGGGAAAGGGAAAGATTTCAAAACTTGGTTATATTAAACACTGAGAACTCTGAAATTGAAAATTATAAGCTGTAAGAATAGAAGACCATATAGTAAAACAAAATAAGTGTTAACGTATATCTCATTCATGAAAATCATCCCCCTCATAAGGAGCTCTGTGATGCATTCCAAGATGAATATTTTTTCATCTTAAGGGGAGAGATCTTGGGACTTTGAACAAATTCATGGAGAATGACTTGAGATGATGCGAAAACTCCCAACTCCACTCATATCGGTGCTTGCGAGAGAAGGTTTTTTGGGGATAAGGAACTTCTGGATTGTGAAAATTACCTACACAAGTTGATTCATTTTCTCCTCAACAAGAGAAGAATATTTTGGTGTGAGCCAGCTCATGCAGGTTTCAAAGACTCTTCGGGAAGTGTTTTCGGCTTTAATGATGCTGGTCAATGGATGAATTCCACCTCACCGACCCTTAGAATTCGAGCATTGATTTGAAGTGAAGTCAAAAAGTCATTGCTCTGCTACAACCTGAATCCATTCATCCTGTTGATTCAATAAGTTTATCCATTCTTGATAGATCCACATTGTCTTCATTATTGAGTGGATGAGATGGAAGTCTGAGCAGAGAGTCTGATGATGAAGTTGGAGAATTGAAAGAGTATAAAACTTGGTGATAGCGTGCTTGCATTTTCAATACTGTAGTGCCTCGACATACACTAGTTTATGATTCTGCACGGTCCGCTTGAAATAACTTTAACCCAAAGGTGCTTGCGCATCGACAATCTTTTTGCTCACTCAAACTACATAATAAATGGAAAACTTCCCCGTAGAAATGAAAATAATCGGTGGGGGCCTTTTTGAGAGGAGTGAGATCGACGAGTTTCCCATTCAATCCCATGTGATTTCACCCGTTGATCCACATCTGAGCCTCTCGCGATCTTAACTCTGAGTCACTACATATTTTCTCAACGTAACTTGGCTCAACTTCAAAGGAGAACTTGATGATCAGCTGGAGGGAGTTGAATTACGATAATGTAGAGCTGACATATCCCATCAAAATCTCATTCCTAGAAAAATATACTTCAACAAATCAAAGCATTCCGAGCGTCTAACTCACGCGTATTCCGATATATACCCCCACGTTTGGGCAATTCCGAAGCTTTCGAATGAGATGCGGCGAACTTGATTCTGACTGAGTAACGCTGTCTACAATATTTATGCGGCGTGTATCTCGTTCTTTTCTGACCAATTGACGTTGCTCAAGGTCCCTACTCTGGTTCTACTCCACTCTCCTATAGTCGCGTCCAATACCTGAATAGAACACTATGGAATGAAGTGAGACGAGTGACGAAGTATGATGAAGCATTGGAGTTGGGACCTTCAGGAACTTCGATTTCTCAGAAAAGAAGAGTTTCATGTTCCATAAAAGTAGGATTCCTCAGCGCTACTCCGTCAGAATCAAGTTCGCTGCATCTCATTGGGAAGTGCTTAGGATTAACTTTGGAATTCCTCAAGGTACTTTAAGGGATATCGAAATACGCATGAGTTGTACGTTCGAAAAGCTTTGATTTGTTGGAGTTGCTCTTTCCCGAAATGAGATATTGATGGGATATGTCAGCTCTACATTATCGAAATTCAACTCCCTCCAGCTAATCTTCAAGTTTTCCTATACTCTTGAAGTTGAGCTAAGTTACGTTGAGGAGATATGTAGTGACTCAAAATTGAAATCGCGAGGAGCTCAGACGTGGCTCAACGGGAAAAATTACATGGGGTTGAATGGGAAAATCGTCGATCTCACTTTTCTCAAAAAGCCCTCCACCGATTCTTTTCATTCTTACGAGGAAATCTTCCATTAATTATGTAGTTTGAGTGAGCAAAACAATATCCGATGCGCAAGCACCTTTGGGTTAAAACCGTTTCAAGCGGACCGGGTCTGGTGACATTTCACACTCAGATCCTGGTATAGACGAGCGACAGACTTAAATCAACATGACACTACATCTTTCGGCAATCAAATCTCATCACTGACAATCATGCATAGCTGTTCAATGTTATTCCTCATGAGAGTGTCCAATATCTGTGTCTCTTTTCCAGGGATTATGTCCTTTGTCTGAATGTATCGAATTCCTAAAGCATTCGTAGGTGAAAGATGAGCACACACTAGTTTATCGACAACATGAATAAAATTCCTAAGAGGGTACACATTTATCCCATCATCCCATAGTTCATGCTATACAAATCGACTGTGTCTTTGCATCTGTTAATAGCTCAAAATCAGGATCTAGGAGGTGGTTGTATCGAATACTCTCATGAAAATGATTCAGACGAGCAGAAAGAATATTTCTGATATTTATAGCATTGTTAATGGATGGGAGTGGAATTTTAATTCAAATGAGTTTTGAATTAGATGATTCAAAGTCAGGATAGATCGATTGCTTTGATTGAGTTGATGCCCACATAGAGCTATCACATTTAGATCAACCTCACGACTGTTGATCAATCTTCACACGATTCTATTGACCACCTCTATTATGAGAGATTACATGCAACGGCTATGCATAATTGTGTCAGTAAAACTCGATTGCCCCGGCTGCGAAAGATGGATAGGGTCGGATCGAACTCATGGTCTATTCAGTTTCATTCAATACGTGGAACACCTTTCTCCGTATTGAGCCGGGTAGAGAGACGAATCCTCGCAAATTCAGCAAACGAGTATTTCCGATCAATGGGAGTCTATCCGTCAGAACGGTATAGGAATACGGTAGAGGAACGGATCGGTTCGGACTGAACCGAATCGAAATGAGTAAACGGTCGGATGGAAGTTATATCGATCCAGATTGAGAATCTCCCATCCAATACACAAAGATGGATCGAAGCGGACAGGATCTTCCTTGATGGGTTATTGAATGCGGATCGGATCGGATCGAGTTGGATCGCACCGAGAGTACGGACAAATAGAATTTGTATCGATCTGCTCTCTCAGCGTCAATTAGCTAATATACATTTTGCTGAAATATCAGTTATTACTTCTTGGGCCGTCAAATTGCTGATCAAATCAGCAAACACTATGATCACGCTCAAATCGATAATTTTGTCGAAAAAACTCCACGAATCCGGGTTCTAATATCGACATGAACAAATTGACGACAATTCCAGAGCAAACCACGACGAAACGAGGCGTTTTTGTTTGATATTTACTCAATTCGTACTAAGAGAGGTCCTATATAGTTGATAACAATCAGCTATAAATCAGTGATTGCAGCTGAAAATCAGCTAATGTAGCTGAAATTCAGCTACAGTAGCTATTCGTGTCAGTACAAATCTGTCGATTGAAATATCAGCTTACAATAGCTGATTCAGTTAGCTAACACAACTGAAATCTCAGCTGATATAGCTGACTTTTCAGCTGAACGATGATCATGTTGTGCCGTAAACAGTATCCTGATCAGCATTGGATCGAAGGAGATATAATGAGAGGGAGCCTAATATGACGGCCACATAAGTATATGGAGATCGAGAGATCTTTATTTCCCGAGAGGTGAGGTTGTGGCCATTATCTGTTCCCGTGATGAGACTATAGTAAAAGATAACCGCTTGACTTGACCCGCTTGGACAATAGGTGGCTCGCTTTGAGGACAAGTGGCCCACTTCAACAGCAGGTGGACCACTTTAACAGCAAGTGGCCCACTTTAACAACACGTGGCCCTCTTTAACAACAAGTGGCCCACTTTAACAGCAGGTGGCCCACTTTGACAGCAGGTGGCCCATTCTAACAACACGTGACCCACTTTAACAGCGGGTGGCCCACTTTAACAGCAGGTGGCCCACTTTAACAGCAGATTGCTCACTTTAACAATACGTGGCTCACTTCAACCTCTTCGCGCATTTGTCCACACACGTGGACGCGTCTTTGTATGATGCCAGTCCATGCCACTCTTAAGATATCGCAAAAATTGTTGTGGGTCTCACTCCTTTGGCCCAAAATCAATGATTTGCTCGAGTTTACTCTTTGGTAAACCCATTTTCACTACCTGCTTGATGCAAATTAATTGTATTCAAAAATTCAGTTTTGCGGAAAGCTAAGACTTGATCCTAATATTCGAGTATGAGGTCTAAAAATCATGCAGGAGGATTTAAACATGCTCTTCGAGTACACCAAACTATTGCCACAATAGAGAATGCATAATGTTGAAGTATACGAAATTACGAGCCTTGTGAAGTCTGGCCTCATACGTGTACACCGTGCATCTGAGTAATTCAGGCGAGGCAGTTTGTCCTGAGTGTGCGGAGAGTTTGCATACAAGAACGTGTAGAGTTTTTCTCGTCGTACTCTTTGCCCATGAACACTTTATGGCAATCGATTATGACTACGATTTTTTAGGGAATCATTCATGTCCAAGTTTTGATATACAGTTATGATGTATCGACAATGAGGATGAGACAGTGTGGAATAGTCTCTCAATAGAAATGCCATGTTATTGGACTATGTTATACGCTGTTTAGTTTTTATTCATTATACTGGTGGAGTCAAATTCTTCCTATGATTTCTTTCCATGAGTCCACGGTGTCCACATACGTGGACATGGTCAAAAATAAAATATAACGATGAATTTTTCCATCTGTTACGAGCTCAGACAACTTTTCAACGTCAGAGTTGATGAAATTCATCAATTTTTCCAACCACGGGGAATAGGTGCGTGCACGATGAGGTTAACTGCAGGTGGACCACTTTAACAGCAGGTGGCCCTCTTTAGCAACAGGCAGCCCACTTCAACAGCATTGCTGTCCTTGGTAAGAAAAACCGTAAGTGCAAAAAGTTGAAACTGAGATATTGATGAAAACGTGTTTTTTCGCATTTCTGAGCTCAATTTTGCGATTTTTCGGGTTCTGTTTCCAGAATATTGCTAAGGATTGTGAGAGGAATCCGCCCATATAATTTTTATTGCAAAATCAATTGTTTATCACTAAATAATGACACTTACGTTCTTTTGCTACCCATGGATACTGGTCAAGAAAAACGTAAGTGGATCGTAAATGGCTTGCGTATGTCAAATGCCCTGTGGCTTACGGTAAATGCAAGTATTGGATGGGTCTGATTTGCCTTCGTCCTTGGCAAGAAAAACGTAAGTGGTCGCTTACGGCTTTCTTGGCCAGTATATGCTGCTCACGGTCATCTTGGCAAGTATTTCTGTGATTTTTTTGATAATTTGAAAACGTTTTCAATTTATTAAAAGAAACCTATAACTGATAGCGTTATGGTTCGAGCACCATTGGTCAGGTCGCGCTGAGGCCTATAACGTAGTATTTTTATCTCATTTTCAAAAAAATGTCACTTACGCTTTTTCTTACCAAGGACAGCAGAGCAAGTGGCCCAATTTAACGACAGGTGGCCTGCTCCAAGAGCAAGCGGCTCGCTTCAACCCGCCCGCATTAGGCCTCACTTCCCGATTTCGGAAGATTTTTCTGACAAGAAACGTATCAATAACAACACTGTAAACATATTCCCCGAAAAACCTCAACCAGCTGGTCGAATTTCTGATTCAACCCAAAAAATTTTTCAAAAACGTGATAATCACAAAAATGGTTGTCTTTTCCGAAATGGAAGCATGTAGAGACTTCATTGTCGAGCGAATGTGTTACTGGGATTGTCAGTGGTTTCTCAGAATTTTGTGAATCAAAATTCATCACAATTGTCTGTTTTTGGCTATGTCAACTGTAGAGGAAGAAATAAGTAAAGGGATTAACAACAAGTGGCCCGCTTTAACAGCAGGTGGCCCACTTTGACAGCAGGTGGCCCACTCTAACAGCAAGTGGCCTACTTGAAAGACATCATTCAGGATTTGGGAATCGGATAATCGAATGAATCCGACTGCACCAAACGAACTATCATGTATACCAGAGCCGAAAACTCACCACGAGATGCACAGAGCACGGAGGAAAATGCCCCCGAACGGTGTATATCAATGCATATCACCCTGTGTAATAGCTGATTTAATCAGTGGAAATTCGTTCACGTTAGTTGGTGAAATCAGCTATTACTAGCTGATTTCCAGCTGCCCTAGTTGATTTGCGCTGAGAGAGTGGGTCAATAATCTCCTATCTGATACATGAATGTTGGATTGGTGTGGATAGAACGTTCCATGGAAATCAAGCGGAGGATGGAATATTCATCGCTGATTCATCCAGATAGAAACATTCTAATTCCTGGATTCGATAGGTATTGATTGGTATCCGAGCTCCATCAGCCAATGTCTTTTCCGTAGATCGAGAGGGATTCGAGAGTCTCCCTCGGATTGTGTATTGAGATGGATTGGTTTTTATCCCTTCTTTCGTCATTGAACTGTCCTCGCTACAGGCCTCGCTATTCTCGGATTAAACCGGAATATATCGAGTGAAGATTTTCTTCATAGGAGCGGATTCTTCTGAACAACTCTCACAAACTGCGTAGGGCCGGCTTAGGTAGGACACATCCAATGCCGGAATCTGGCATTCGGTCGGAGATATCCCCCGGTGGATTCGGATCTACGGATTGAACTTCGATGCCACTCCGGAGAGAATATTGTGATTGGTATTGGTTCGTTTGATCTGGATTGATTTTCAATCCCTTCATATCCATCTCCAGCGGCAGGGATTTGGCGTTAGATGCGATCGCATAAAATTGGGGACAAGCCCAGATTAGAGTGGTATTGATCCGGATTGGAATACTATCATCCTATACACCAAAGTTGAATTGGAGCGGATAGGCACATTGCGGTTCTACCAAAATTCGGCTTCGGCTGCGGATTGGATCGGATTTGATCGAGAACGAAGCCAGATTTGAGTGGAATTTATCCGGATTGGAATACTATCATGCAATACACCGAACTTGGATTGAAACGAATAGGAAGTCAATTTCCCTTTCTCCATCCGGCAATAGATGCGAATTGGATTGGATTCAATCAAGCAAGAGGCCGGATTAGAGTGTGATTGATCCGGATTCGAATATTACCACTCAATACACCAGCGTTCGATGGAAGCGGTTAGACACACTGCTGCTCTACCTCCATTCAGCATCAGAAGAGGATTACGTCGCATTGAATCGGGGACAAGGCCAAATGGAAATGGTTTTGACCTGGACTGGAATACTATCATCGAATACACGAAAGTTGGATTGAAGCGGATACGCACATTGCGGTTGTCACCTAATTCCGCTTTGGCTGTGGTTTGGGCTGTATTCAATCGAGCACGGAGCCGAATTGAGAGGGGATTGATCCGGGTTGGAATACTCCTACCCAGGGAACCAAAATTGGATTGAAGCGGATAGGAACTCTTCCTCCCTAACTCTACCTGGCATAAGATGCGGATTGGATTGGATCCAATCGAGCACAAGGCCGGATCTGAGTAGGATTGGTCGACGGAATACTTTCACTCAATACACCAAAGTTGGATTGAAATGGATAGGCACAATGCTGCGCTATCAGCATACGGCATGAGATGCGGATTGGATCGCATTGAATTGAGGACAAGGCCCAATTAAAATGGTATTGATCCGTATTAGAATACTATCATCCATTACATCAGAATTGTATTGAAGCGGATAGGCATACTGCGGTCCTACTCCAATCCGGGTTTGGCTGCGGATTGGATCGGATTCAATCGAGCACGAAGCCGGATGGGAATGGGATCGATTCGGTATGAAATAATCCTATTTAATACACCAAAGTTGAATTGAAAGAGATAGGAAGTCTGTTCCCTTAAGTGTATTAGTCATTGGTGCGGATTGGTTGAGTTATGCTTGGGAACAACGTCGGATGAAGTGGTATTGGTCCGGATTGGGATACTTCCATCGAATATACAAATTTTGTATTGAAACGGATGGGAAGTCAGCTCTCCTACCTGTATCCGGCTTCGGGACGGATTAGATGAGTTTGACTTAGGAACGATATCAGATTGAAGTGCTATTGTTCCGGATAGAGGAACTTCCATCCAGTACATAAATGCTGGATAGAAGTGGATAGGCCCACTGCTACTCTACCTTCATTCGGCATTCAACGCGGATCGGATTGCATTAAATTGAGGACAAGGCCAGATTGAAGTGGTATTCATCGGGATTGAAGCGTTGTGAGTTATGCATTTTCTTGGATTCACAGGGATCGAAGTCTTTCCCTGATTGTGTACTGGAACGGATTCGACTCAATCATCCGCTTCTCCATTGAGTTGTATTCAAGTCTAACCTCGTTAATTTTGGATTGAACCGGATCACATCGAGTCGGAATTTTGTTCATAGAATCGGATTCGTCTGTGCTCTACCCATGAATCCTTCAGATGCGGATCCGAATGGATTCGATCGATGCTTCAGTCTCGCATTCAGTCGGACAGGTCCCTCGACGAATTTGAATCGATTGAACTTCAAAGCCAATTTTTTCGCCTGCAAATAGACTCATTAGATTCGGATTGATCCAGGCTCATATGACTTTTCTATACGTTCTTATCGATCTCTTATGCCGGGAAATGTAGTGTCATGTTGATATAATTTTGTCACTTGTCTATACCAAAATCTGGAGATGTAATGATTCAGAATCATACATTAGTGTATAGTAAGGTACAACTGTGTTGGAAATGTGAGCACGCTATAACAAATAAGAGGAGTCCCGAGGGTCCGGGACACCAAATCTCGCCAAACTTTTCCACAGTCTCGTACCACCTAGAATATGGAAACTCCAGAGTAACTTCGTCAAATGGGCCTTCTGCCCAGAGCTATAAGCAAAAACGTTAGCATTGTCAGTATATATATATATATCCATTGTATATATATATATATATATATATTATATATATACACACACTGACAATGCTAACATGCTAAGAAGTGATATATATATATATATATACTAGGGGGCGAGCCCCCCTGCTCGCTCCGCTCGCCAACCCCCGCCACCCCTGCTTATTGATTTGAAGGAGTGACGAATTGATAATCCATCCATAGCAACTTAAGAAGTAATGAAAATCTAGTCAATTTCAGTGATGGTCCTGGAGATTGATGGGAAACTTCCTTGTGAAAGTCTCTCATTCATTATTTTTTATCCCAAAAGAAGAAGGTTTCGTCAATGGCGTGGACAGGTATTGGCGTCGATTTTTTTCACCACGAGGTATGACAAGTCATAGATACTTCAGACTACCCTTGGATCTGGGAAGTATTGAAAGTATTTTCTCGAAATCTGTCGCTGATGAGAAGGAATTAAAGGAAGCAGGTGTTATCATCTGGGGTGGAGCATGATTTCCAAAAAAGCGTTGGAGGTGGTCGATAGAACACTCCGTGACGCTTTTTTCAATGACTCACCCTCTGGTCGAAGATTGATGGTTTCAGGCGGGGATTGTCTGAAATCCTGCCAGTTTTGACCAATGGGAATAGACATTCTGTAATCCAGGAAACTATCACATCGTGAGTCTGAAGGCCATTGTTCAATATAATGAAGCTCACTAAAAATTTGAGATCTCAGGACACTGATTTTTCCAGCATCCTTCTGGTAGAGTTGAGGGTAGGATTGATGAAGTGAAAGTGAGACCTGAGCGAAAAAGTTATGATGTACGTAGAACCATATTCAAAGACATCAATGAAGATATTTCTAGGAGTAGAGTTATTCTGTCATCTCATGGAGAAAATATCATAAAATTGGATAAGAAAATCTTGAAAATGTTCGATGGTCCTACATCCTCTTACTAAGTGTTGATCATGCGGCTTACAAAGGCGCAGATAAACCTGAGGAACATACTCATCTGAAATATCCAACCGAGTTTAGGATAAAATTAGAGATGGTTTAACTTCACATGAACTTGATTTGAAAGTGAATGCTATCGTGATGTTGATTCGGAATCTGATGACTCGGAATCTGAGCATGGCGAAGGGTTTGTGCAATGGGATTCGATTGGAGATTAGGTAATTGTACAAGCATAATATTGAAGCGGGAGTTATGATTGGGAAGAATATGGGGAGAATATTTTTCATACCCAAGATAACACTAACCAGGGGTGAGCCTTTCCTGCCGTTTGTAGTTTACAGGAAACAGTTTTCTGTGGTCTGGGTATTGACAATGACGATGAATAAGTCTCAACGTCGAGGTTTAGATAAGGTTGGTATTTATATAAAACTGCCGCTTCTCTGCCATGGACAGCTTTACGTTGCTCTTCCTCGGTAAAGAGATCCAAAGAATTCGTTCATTAAAAATACAGTAGAACTTGGTTATAACAAGCTCGGTTATGACGAGAACTCGGTTATAACGAACAAATTTTGAAAATTCGATTGGTTTGTGTACTAAGTCAATGGAATCAGCCTCGGTTATAACGAGCTCGGTTATAACGAGACCTCGGTTATAACGAGCCGAATCTCGCTCAGATTTGGATTTGGACCTCTGCTATAGCGAGCAGATACGATTTCAACACTACGCGATGGCGAATTCGAAAGCTTGGCACTAAAGTGTAACCAGCTATCATCATATTGAAACCAGTGAAATCGATACAAGCAACATGGAAACTAATGAATGAAAAGCTTTTGCGCTGAAAGGACGAAATAATGCGGAATTCTGAAAGATCTGCGGTGTGAGCACTTCCACGATTTTAACAATCTTAAAGATTCGAACAATTTTTATCTCATTATTGCGAACATTGATGATGAGTTTTTTTACCACTACTTACGAGGGGAGGTCCAACCTTGCGGAACACGGACCTTAATGAAACTTTGGGAATCATCTTGTTTTGGTGGAAAATGAAGCTATCTCCAAGGATATAATCCCATGGGCCTCCTATTCTCAGGTACAGCTATGGAGATTAACATTGCCAGTATAGGCCCATGTTGAAAAGTCGTATATATAGGTATACTTACAATGATAATCTCTGTAGCTGTACCTGAAAATAGGAGGCCCATGGGATTAAACCCTTGAAAATAACTTCATTCTCCACCAAAATAAGATGATTCCCAGAGTTTCATCAAGATCCGTGATCCGCAAGGTTGGACATATCCTTGTTAGTTGAAGAACACTGTCAAGGATATAATCTTCGAGCCAAGAAACAAACATTAGTCATTGACTTCATGGAAGACACAACCTTGTGGATCGTGGTTATGATATAAGTGAGATGAAGTGCTCAATACTGCATTTCTTCGATCGGCATTGCATAGTCACCTTTCTGACTGCGAATCTATAGCTATGTACACGTCCAAGTATATATTTCTCTCATAACTTATTTGTGTATAACATTGATCGTCCATTTTCGAAGTGAAATAGTATTATCTGACATTCCTGAATGTAAGACGACCAATTCATCACTTATTCACATTACAGACACGTAGATATAACCATTTTTAGTCAACCTCGGTTATGACGAGAAAATTTTGCCGGTCCCTTGGAGCTCGTTATAACCGAGTTCTACTGTAGATTTGATGGTTCAGATGAGATCGAAAAAGTTTTTTGAGATGGAGTATCTGATGTTTGATGTTTTTGTCATCTATAATATGGAACTCAAGTATATTTTTCTCAGATTTCGTTAAGATGGAGTGAAATCTAGAGTTGGGAAAGACAGTACAAGTATATAAACTGAGGAAGCAGATAATCTTGTGGTGTTTAAACGAACAGTTGGAGAGAAGCGGTTGAAGAAGAATACGGAAAGTGCTTGAAAAAATCAGATTGATCTACAGAAATTGAGTGATTGGATGGAATAATAGCATTGCGTGGAACAGACAGTATCTCTTTGAGAGCTCACAGCGAATGTGAGCAATTCCCGGACTCGATTATTCGATGAATAAGTCAAAATTGGAGATGGAACACATTAGTAATTCAGTTCACTGATATATATCTCTTCGATTAGAGATGTTGATGCCATTGATATTGCAGAACTATAGTTACGTATGTTGACAAAGTATTTCGCAAATCCGAGTTCCAGAAAAAGGGCGATGACAGTGAATTAGTGAGCTACGTACACAATGGTTAACTTCAAACGAAACTGAGAATAATATTAGGAAATTGATCATCATATCAAATTGAGTATACGTGTATGAGTAATAATGTATGGAGAACCATATTCAAGGACAGGAATGGAGATATTTCTACGAATAGAGTTGTTCTGTAATCTCATAACGAGAATATCATCAAATTGAACAAGGAAATCGCGAATATAACGTTGGGATATACAACAGAATGAAATTTGATGATATACCTTCGAAAAAGGAACAATAAGTTAGTTGAATTGGTGATGTTTCAACTATATGACATGATTTTTACATAAGTCTTGTCGATTCTCCAGAGACAGAGGGTTATCTCAAGGATCAATGCGTTCAAAGAAATGAGAAGAATGAAAGTGGAATTCTGGGTGTAATTACGAATATACGTCACAAACTTGATGTTATTGTTGTGAAGAATGGAAACGGTCAAATTGGATCGTACGATCGTGGAGTGGAGTTAGAAGTTTGCGGTGACTTACAAGAGAATCGTTAATTTTCCGAACAATCAGATGAAAGTGAGAAAAATCGTTTCAAAATTGATTCCATCGAGTGGTCTTCACAGATTCAACGAACATGTGAAAGTGGAGGCCTCCAGATGAATCGAAATTGTTAGGTGGTGGGAAGATGGAAATTGAGAACTCGATTTTGGAAAATGAAGTTCATGTTGTGGAAGAGTGTTCCGTCTCACGAAGATATTGGTTATTGATTTTTGATCCTCGGATATACTGTGAAATTTCCCTAATTCATATTTTTTTTGTAATAAATATACATCTTCTTCGTAACCCAAGCTCACTTTAAAGGTTGTAATAATTGAATAATCTGATGGGAAATAATGATGATAGGGAGGGTGTCATTCCTCGGAGGCTGCAGAGAGAAATTGAGAAAACTGAGGGATCTGCAGGAACTCAGGAAAATTTAGGGGCCCTCGGAGGCCCTCGGAGGCCCTCAGGGGCTCTTACAGGCCCTCAGGGGATCTCAGGGGAATCTCTCAGCCCCTAAGGTAAATATGGAACGTAATTTAGGTTAATTGATCAGAGGCACTCGGGGCCCTCAAAGGACCTCGAAGGACCTCAGAGGCCTTTGGGGGCCCTCCTGGGCATTCAAGGCAGTCAAGGGAATTCAAGGGAGTTCGAGGGAATTCAGAGGAATCTCATTCTTACTACTATATATTGGGGGGAGATATATCACTTTTCAACATGGGCCTATATGGACAATGCTAATGTCATAAGCTGTAACTTCAAACAGGAGGCTCATTTGTTGGAGTTACTGAGGATTCTACATTCTCTAGGTGGTACGAGACTGTGAAAAAAGTTTAGTGGGATTTGGTGTCCCGGAACCTCCGGACTCCGGACCGACCTCCTTGTAAGTTTCATAATCTTTCAGATCCTCAACTTCACCACCAGACTTTCCACTCAGGATTCATCAAATCCCCTCAGTGATGGAGACACATTACACCCATGATGAGTGAATAAACATATTGAATCTCGAGGACGGATGGATTCAGGTCGTGGCAGAGCAATGAGCCTGTGACTCTACTTCAAATCAATGCTCAAATGTTGAGGGATGGTGAGGGAAAATTCATCAGTTGACCAGTATCATTGAAGCCGAAAACTCTTCCCATAGAGTCTTTGAAAACTGCTTGAAGCTGGCTTACAACAATATTGTCTTCTCTCGGTTGAGAAGTCTGCAGCATGATGATGAGAACGTGTGGAAAGAAATTCACCACAACTCTCATCGAGGATTAAGGCACATCACCACTTATCACATTTGCACTTCGGCACAAATTCAGACAGAAAACTCTTTGTTGGGTTACAGAGAGAGAGAGAGAGAACCAATCTATAACCTTCCATTAGAATCAAAAACTGTCTCTTACTGGGGCTAGCTCAGCCTAGCTCGCACTACTGTCTCTCTGACGCGCTTCCTCGCTGCGCGATCATAACACGTACAATCCATATTGACCATATTCATACCTCATCATATTCGATATCATAGTAGTATATACCCCTCCTCCCGAACACGTCAATGCAGCGATACACCGATGTATTGGTGTATTCAGAAGGAGGAGAACAATAATAGTGGCGGATCTTACACACCACAAGTGTAGAGATATTCCGACATTTCTCGAGTCAAAATACGGGGTTGGGGGAATCGAACTGAGATGTAAAACGGAGGCATGAATTTTGCGGTGCTGGATGAAACGCATCCAGTGCCCAGATTGAGAGAATAATCGTACAGAACTCTGGACCGTATTAGGAAGGGTTTGATAGAGCATGGCAGAGCTGTATGAGCATCGTTTATGAGGTAAATGATCCAAGTGGAAGAAAGTGTGAGGTTGAAGAACCTCGATTCAAAGTATAGATGGGTACAGCGACTCACCCGATTTTCCTTGTCTTCTCGTACTCGCTAGAGAGGCGCTACCGCGCCTCTTGATATATGAGCAGTTCCGTGGGAACTTCGATATTTGAGGGTGAAAAATGTGCCAATCCCAAATCTCACTTCCGAGGCCTGACTATATAAAGCATGGATTAACTCGCGCACGAATGAAAAAATTTTTACTCACGGGTATAACAAGGATAACGCGGTAGCGGGCACGGAATCTGACATTTGGCACTAAAATTGATCTCACGGCCAAACGGTTCGACACGGTGTGCCTGAACGGATTTTTTTCAAAGGAAAATACTCCCTCTGAGACTATTTTGATTCCTGATTTGACATCATTGAGGCATCATTTTGACACAATTCTTAAAATCGGGGACTGAGCCCTCTTGAAGGAATGTCACTTGGAACATTTTTCGGCCACGGTCTGGGAACGTCCAAGTGATATGACACATCTTTCGTTAAATATGAGCCCAAAACGAATTTCCTTCATTTTTCAACACTAGTTTCGAGGAAATGTGACCTCTTTAGATCCTTTTGGGGCTTGTTGAGGTAGGTCATGTACACAATTTTGAGGTCAGTTTTACTCTGAATAGTCGTCCCTCTGCCACTTAAGAACTTAGATTCTGTCGACGGATTCTGACACCGTTGAGGCACTAGACGATATTCTAGAGCTCAACTGACCTCAGAATTGTGCTTAGATGGTCATTTTGAGTCGGAAAAGTATGTTTGAATCTCCATTCCAGCCCCATGTTTCATTTGCAAGCTAGAATGAGTAAAACTAAGCTCACGGCCTCCTGCACTCGGATGGCCAAAATAGTGAAATTTTGCTTTCTCTGAGTAGAAAGGGTAGTTTGTGGCACAGCAAATTTCTCGCCCATTTTTCCATTCGGACCAACATTTTCTTCTAAGATCTCCTTCTATCTGGATAAGACCTATACCTTCTTACTCCTCTCGCCATTATCTATCGATTGTAGGTAACTCTTTTCCCCCCCTTGTAGCTCCCTGAACCAATGAGAGACTCAACTCTCACTCTCTGCATGTGTGTGTATGTGTGTATGTATGTTGTATTTTTCCCGGAACGCTTTCTCTTTCACACTCCTTTGGATCGATTTTTGCCTTTCTATGAGTTGTAGAGTATCACTCAAAGATGAGTCCAAAGATTCGGCAGCTCTCACCTCCCAGTCGAATTTGATTCATGGGCTTCCGACATCAAAATTGATAAAATTTCGTCTTTTGATACATACATATATTTTTCTAACACAGTCTCACGGGAATTTGGGTAACTTGAAGTATACTTCCCTCGGTATAATCTATCGACTGGTTGATACAGAATATGTATTTGATATCTATAGAACTCAAATTTCTGAAAACATCAAAATTTTCACCAAAAACTTCAGATTGATCATATTTAAGAACGTCGAAAAATGGTATTTTTTGTATTTTCTGATCAGGTGAAGCCAAGGATCAAAAATATGATGAATACATACGCAAGATTTTTAAGAAACACACAACTTTGTTCCGTATCTTTTTTTCGATAGAACGCTAGAAGCGAATTAGAAATTCGAGCTGGGGGCGAAAGATCATGAATAATTGACACCTTGCCACTTCGTTTCAAATACTCGAGAAAGTCAAATAGAAACGATATTTTCTCTCAGCTGGGGGAGTCAGCATTTTTCGCGTACTTTCCGATGAAAGAAAAAAGCGTCACGATTCTACACTCCTAGACCAAGAAATCTGCATTTTCGTGCTGGAGATAAGTTTTTCAAGAATATAAGCCCCGCTCTATCACTTTTACATATTTTCAATGATAAAGCGTTCTTGGCCTCAATTCGTACATGTCACTCGATCCTTTGACCGTTGCGAGGACTATCATTCGAATTCATTGCATGTTCGACATTGAAATCCATTTTATTCCATTTTTCATCATATATACAGGCTCATTGGTCGTCAATGACTTAAATGATTGAATATCAGTTCCACTGGCTAATTTCTCCACCTCTATTTGGAATCTTCTGCATCCGTCACCGTGGACTCGAATGCCCCATCATCGTTGGAACTCTTTCCATCTGAGTGTTCTTGATCTACGTCAGTAACAAATGAGTGGTAACTTCGGCTCAGTTTCTCCTCATTGCTGTTATGGTATCTGTGGTAACCAAGATATCATAGCACGGATGCAATGTGCACATGGTCGCAACAACCAATCAATCTCGCTTCAGTCCAACATTGGCAGAACCAACCTTCACAGTTTGCTCATTTTTGTCATACTTTATCCACTTTGGGGAACTTTGGGGAACTTTGGGGAGGTATGACGAGATTGCATTTTGATTCAGATAAGCGTCTTCTCATCTCTATGATAGGATAGTGAATAGAGCCCATCGTCATCCAAATGTTCATCTGTATACGGACAGACTTGTTTTATCTGAAAACATGGGATTCTGAGTTAGAGAATGATTCTCAAGTTCCCAATCGGATCAAACGACAAGTACAAGCATTCTTCCAGCTGAATCTAATCACGAGAGGATTCCCAATCTTGCGGGTCCCGGATTTGTCCCAAAACTCTGGGAATCATCTTGTTTTGGGGGGGGGGGGGGATGGAGGTATCTCAGAGTATTAGACCCTAAGGGCTTTCATTTGCGAGATACAGCTATGCAGATCAGCATTGCTCGTATAGGCTATGTAAAACCGACACATACAATGTGACCACGATATTTCGGACAAAACATACATGCACAGGTGCAGGGCATGGGTACATCCTCCAAAGCTTGCCAGAAATATTGTGGTCACATGGTATGTAGACAACTGACAATCCTTATCTCAAAGGCTGTCTCTCACAAGGAGAGTCCAAGGGGTTTGGGAGCTGGATCTGGCCGAAACTCTGGGAGTCATCTCCTTTCGACACCAAAAGATGATACCCAAAGCCGCAGGGTCTAACGCTCAAGCGTTCCCGAGCTACAGGCTACAGTCCATACATTGCAGTATATCAATTTATGTGAAAAAATGGTACATATAGATATACTGTAATGCATGGGTTGTAGCCTGTAGCTCGGAAACGCTTGAGCGTTAGACTCTGCGGCGTCGGGTATCATCTTTTGGTGCCAAAATGAGAAAATTCCCAGAGTTCCACCCAGATGCAGCTCCGAAACCCCTTGGACTCTCCTCATCAGGATAGAAGATCCATGGAATTGAATCTTCTGAGATACCTCCATGTATCACTGGGAGAAAATGATCCCCAGAGTTTGGAACAGATCCAGCAACTGCGAGCTTATGACCCTTTGTGAGACTGTCAACTAATTATTCATTACAAGCTGATAAATTCTCATCGACAAGTGATGGAAAGCTCGTTTGAGTAGGAATTATTGATTGATATCGATACCTGGTAGACGCCGAGTGACGAATCTTGCAAATCTTCCAAAGCTAGACGAGGGAAATCAGGGAGTGATAAATCGCTTCAATGAATGAATCAAAATAAATTAATTTCCTCACAAACCACTCTCACTGTCGCTAGCCGCCTCTCCTTGACTATATTTTGTAGTCCATTCGCTTGATATAGACGCTCCAGTAACTTCTGAGCTTTCTGTCCATCAGCAGATGTATCAAATACACGAGGGGGGCGGAATGCAAATGGAGACGCTTCCTAGAGCTTTCCATTCTTTTATCATACCATTCACAGCTCCAGTAACCCATCTGCGAATGAGATAAAGTATACGAACCACATTCGAATTCTTTCTTATTTTATTGAATAGGAAGAGAAGTTGATGCATTGATGGGATGTCCCATCAAAGATCTGGATGACGCAGAGGGAAGTTCACAATTCTGTCGATTTGGAAGTTGAGCCATCATTTTACTGTTGCTGCATGAAGAAACTGCAGACCTAAACTTCCTCAAACATACAATTCCAGCCGTTATACTGACCTCATCGAAGTAACGATTCTAGACTCATTAGATCCTTCCGTGGAATGCTGAGAATTGTTCTTATGGAGAAAATAAGGCATTTTTGTACCAACCCGAGCTCTTTTAGAAATTCTAAGGCATCTCTCAAGTGGTCGCCTTGCCGAACCATTCTCTAAGTCCGTGACAATCTCTCTTCTGAGGACAGAAACAAAATTCACACATGACCGATACGTATGTAGATAGAAATCTATGCGATCTCATTCCGTGGTCTATATCAATCGTGATAGTTACCAGTAAATCAATGTGAATATTGGCATCATTATTCTCGCCGTTTGCATAATATGGTCCGAAAAGTGCCAGAATATATCCCGTTGAGCTTATGAGTATCATCGGTTTCAGCAGAGGTCTATTTTCGTGGAGAGAATATATCATCCGTTGGACTTTATAGTTCCCACTCTTTTGAATGTAACAATAGGTTACATCTGCTATTATCATAGCTTGACCCCCTCTGTATTCAACCGCATTCATTCATCAATGCATTTATTAATCGACTCATTCATTTACTTATCTGAATATCATTACTATTAGTTTTTTTTTCTGATTTATCAAACTCCAAATTGTGAAATTGCTATCTATCACTATCAGAAACCATCACGACAAAACATCTTCTCTGTAACCATGTGTAATCGGTATATCTAATAATATTTAGTTATACATGTATATGTGTCTATACCCAATTTTTCCCAATCGTATACTATTACAACAGTCATTTATTTGTTATAAACATATGTACATTTTCTATGAGGGCTGAATAGGGTTCAACCCCAAAGCCTCAATAAATTACTTATCAATCAATCAATCAATCAACAACTTTCGAACGAGAAATCTAGTATAATTAGTCACGGAAGTCTCGTGATAAATATGTATTGTACCTGCGAATTCGAGAGCTCTCACTTCAAACATACTCATGGGATGATCATCCTCTCGGGGGAAGTAGAAAATCTAGGAATGGTACATCACCTAAGTACTTGGGGACAAGACTCTCCATTAGCATTTTACGTGCTTTTCGTGTCATTGATATAGTTGATCTGTCGGCTGTGAATAGAGAGGATAATACTGCCAGTGATAGATTGGTCCTAAATTTCAGCAGTGATGCACCAAGACATTTCCACAGGGGTGGTTTCCTTCCGTAATCATTCATTTCTACGTCTCACTATCGTTACGAACAGATTTGATGTGACCGAAGTTTTTCTCTGTGATGACAGTAAGATTAATGTAGTATTTTCCCAAGATATCTCCATCCTCCATGTCTATTAAACACCCTCGGAATTACAAAGACCGATTCAAAATGAAGATATATGAAGATACACTAGGGGGCAAGCCCCCTGCTCGCTCCGCTTGCCAACCCCTACCCGGATCAGAGGAACTCATACTCCCCCTCCCTCGACGAAATTTACCATCATAATGAATACAAGTTTTGAACGACCGAAGTCATGCAAGTGTCGAATTTTTGTCTTCTTGTTCAGCTTGGGAGAAACTTGCACTCGATCACTTCTCCATCGCTCAAATCGTCGACAACCATCCTGACAGTCCGTGGCAGATAGCCTGCTGCTTGCGATTATCAGATAAGTATTCATTTTGAGGCGCTGAAAAGGATTTGCTTGTGACATTGTTCCAAACGTGGTCAATATCAGCTTGACTTTGTGTCAACAGAGCTATTTCAGATCAGTTCAGATTTAATTCTTTCAATCAACTTGTGGATAAAAACATGTAAAATCAGTGTGGATTATGTAGAGTCAGTGTGTGAGTTGAGCACGGAACTTTGTTGTCAAATTTCTCCAAGTCAGTCGCAAGATCTGCTATTGGTTGTGACTCTCCTTGGCTGACCTGGGCAGTTTACACAGTACAGCTACTATTTTCCAACACTAACAAGGGAACTGATGGTCTCTAAATATGAGTTAATCATATTGATCACTGTATAACTATTGAAGAATCTCATATCCTCCCAGACTCATCATTCCGATATTGAAAAACTCAATTTTGCCAATTTTTTGATCCTCAACTTCCCTTATCCTTCGTTGGGATGAGCTGTAACAGTCTCATATGGCTGGGATTTGTTCTTTCTGAGTCTATCCCATGTAACTATTTTTATTCGTCCAAAAGGAAGCCCCACGCCTTAGAATAGCAAGCTTATGGAGAGCTATGGATGCGTCAATTCACCTGACAAAGGCTTATTCGCTGGAATAGAAACCCTGGTTTCCAGGATAATTCTGGTGAGTGTTGGAAATTTATAAGAGTGGTATGTTACATGTTCCTGTATGAATGAACATCTTCCAGAAATCCAAAAGGATTGCTGATCCGAAGGCCTGGCACCCTGCCTGTTAGTGAAGCATCCCAATAGGCTGACTTGGTGCACGGTCTTGCACGAGATCTTCTTATAGGTGACTGGACCGGGCCTGGTGAGCACACGACTTGACAACCATTCGTCAAATCTATGACCATTGTCGGGAGAGATAAAATGATGATGCTTCGTGGAAATTCATGAATACATCCTGTCAATCAGGAATCCGGGATTCATATACTCAAGAGCCAGTTGTAGATTCAGGGATCTGTACAAGTATCTTCAAACACTATTTGAAGGAAGTTTGTTGGGTCTCGGGTCTGAGAAAAATACTCAATTTCTTCAGTCCAACTTATACCGTATTCATCTGAATATGATCCGCACTTTTTTTATCTATTGTAGGAATCAAAAAATCGGAGCGAGGATTATACGCTGGTACGGCTTAGACTCGGGGTCGCTGACCATTCATCATAAGCGTGAACACCAAAACACACCAAACTATTTGACTACCTATAGCAAGAATAATGTGCACTGATTTTCTCACTCCTGTTTGAAATTTAGTCGACTCTATACGAGGGAATCACGGAAACTTTCGACTTCCGCTCCTCAAGAGGAGGTGCACCCCTCATTTCGAGGTCTGACCTGAAAATTCATGGGGTGCGGAAGATCTGGATTTATATGTATTTTTCCGATCTAAAAACGATGGCGCAGTCAGTTTTTCGGAAAAAAAATTTTTCGACCATTTTTATTTCCTGATTCGCGTCCCTTCCGTCGGATCGCTAAATCCATACGACATTTCGTTCGAAATTATGAAAAATACCCCCAGAGAAATTTTCAAACCATCTCGTTAATTTCCGTAGGACTGGATACATTTTTTCGGGTCGAAAATCTGAATTTTCTTGTTAAAATGCCTCAGAACTCGAAAAATATCGATAATTTCGAAAAATGACAGGAATACTTTCTTGTCCAGATTGAGAAATCACATCGGATGAAATAACGAAATATCTCAAGAATCGAGGAGAAATATCACCAGGAATTTATATAATTATATATATATGTCTAATTTTTCAAATGAAAATTTTCGACTTCTGATTTTTCTTGTTCACTAATCCGATGTAATTTTTCGATCTGAACGAGGAAGTTCCCCTGTCATTTCCGAAATTATCGATATTCTTCGAGTTCTGAAGCATTTTAACAAGAGAATTCAGATTTTTGACCCGGAAAAATGCATTCAGTCCCACGGGAATTAACAAAATGTCTTGAAAATTTTTTTGGGGATATTTTCCATGATTTCGAACAAAATGTCGTATGGATTCGGCGATCCGACGGAGGGGACGCAAACCAGGGAATGAATATGGTCGAATCTTTTTTTTCGAAAAACCGACTGCGCCATCGTTTTTAGATCGGAAAGAAACATATAAATCCAGATCTTCAGCCCCCCCCCCCCATGATTTTTTAGTCCAGACTCGAAAAATCAAGGGTGCACCTCCCCTTAGAAGTTAAAATGCTGAAAAAGGCTGTGTACATGTCTGGAAATTCCTAGATAACTTCTTTAATGGCTCCGAGAACATAATCTCTCATGTGTATCATCTGGAGGAAATCGCTGGACGACTTACAGAACAAAGTCTTGCGCCACATTTTGGTCATTTCCTGAGCATGCGGTCCGATCAATTCTCAATAGACGTCCGCCGGGGACGTCTTACAGATTACTCGAATGGATGTTGAAGATTCTCAACTTCAAGTGTTCATAATTAGGATCGCCCAATGGTAATGATGGAGGCTTACGACCTATCGAGAGTTGTCAAAAACACACCAAATGAATATCGAAGAGTTTCGGTTCTACCAGATCCCATCATCCATTGGCATACAAGATGCGAATATTAGATACGGCCTTGGTCATTCTCATACAAATCCGGAGTGTCTTTGAATTTTTTGGAAGATCTTATGAAACATTCATGACGACTTTGTCTATGTAAGATCCTCAGTAGCTCCCACTTGTACCGATGGTACTTCAAAACGCGCTAGAATCCGAGAATAGCGAAGTTGATATGGTATCTTGATACTATCATCCATTAATCCTCGATAATTTGGTGTCCGTCCGTCGATTACAGCAAGTGTACACCGCCGAGAACGGCGTGAATATACCATGAGTGACACTAATTTTCTTCCGGTTGAATGCGATTCTTTGATTTACACGTTGTTATACATGGAATTGCGATAGATCGATTTCTCCATCTTCGCAAGAGTAAGACAAGTACCTCTGGGATACGCCAAAAGTGTATGAGCCTAAGAACAGGAGTAATAATTTTTCATCGGAATAGAGTGACAGACTGTCCAATGCGTGTCACGTCTAAGTACATTGATGTACATCTTCCTGGAAGGAATGAATCATAACTTTGAATCATGAGGAACATGCCCTCGAAGTTATAGGATCTGCTGTAATATGCTAAAACCACGAGAGCTTGAAAGATTTTGGGAGTTGGTCCGAGTGACATGTCATTTTGTCGATTTTCGGGTATTTTCTCGCACTTGATCGGCTCTGCTATCTATCCACATCTACCAATGGAGTCCAAATTAGGGGGACATTTATAGGACATTCAAACGAAGGGAATTTGACTGGTTGGGCCTCATTTCACGTCACACAGCTCAAATGATGGTGGCATGACAGCAAAAGTCAAAAGTTTCTGGAACGTTGGCACAGAATTCTCCTCTTCCTTGGTATGGGTTCCCTATCGACGCTTGAACCCGTTCTTGGACCTCCTCGATCGCGTGCACAGTGCTTCGTCCCTTCCGGAACCCGAACTGCATTGGCGATCGCCCGCTGCTCTCTTCGTAGGCTCTCTCCACCCTATCGAGCACCATCCTCTTGTACATTTTCCCGATATTGTCGAGCATGCTGAGAGGGTGTTGACCTCCTTGACCTATAGGTATCAGGACCAGCTTCTGGCGTTTCGACTTGTCCGGGAAAGTCCCCGCGCTCAGACAGATGTGGAAGAGGTCGATGAGAAAATCTGGCTTGTATTTAAAGACCAGTTTGAGCCTTGTTTGGAATGCCGTTCAGGCCAGGGGCCTTGCCATTTGGCAGCCACTTCGCTGCTATGAGTAGCTCTTGCATAGTGAAGAGCGGGATGGGGTCGTTGCTCTCCGGGGGGAATGTGACTCTAGGTTCTCCTACTGGGAAGAGGTCTTTCATGATGCTGCGCAAGGTAGCTGCATCGGTCGGAGCTGTGTTGCCCTTTCGGGGTCGGACTTTGCTCATAACCACGCGGTATGGCGTACCCTACGGGTCTCCATTAACCATGTCGCACAATTCACCCCAGCACTTCTCTTTGCTCTTCCGGATGGCTGGAACAAGAGCTCCTTCGCTTCTCTATACGCTCTGTCATCTTTCGCCAGTGGTGGTTATTTCAGCTTTCTTGATCGCCACGGGGTCCTCCTTTTTTATTGCTCGTTCTTCGTAGAGCTTTCAACTCGACAGTGATCCAGTACTCTGGTTCCCTCCAAAAGCATGATGTTATCTTGCGAGGCATCGATGCGTCACAAGCTCTTAAGATGGTGGTCGTCACCATATCCACAGCCTCGTCCGCGGTGGTGTTCATCGGGAGATCTTCGGCTGTTTCCATCAATTCCCGGAATTTTCCCTCATCCAGCTTGCGTACCCGCCACCCCGTCGGTCGCGGTCTGCGTGTCGTCTGTCTCTGTCCGTGAGTCCTAAGCCGAAACGGAATATGTCGATGGTCATCAATGTTGCCGTGTCCAGGACCTCCCACGATATCATACGTCCCATGGGTGACGGACTCATGAATGTCAGGCGAAGGACCGATGACGAATCTCCCTCCTGGGACCGAGTATCGTGCCGATAACCCCCGGCTCGTCAGTGAGCACTAATCCTGATGCCTCCATGGCATCAGCGACTATTACCCCCCGTCCATCGCGCGGCCCCCCGCTTCAAGTCGGTTTCTTGGAGTTGAAATCCCCCGCGATCATAACTGGGCTCCTCCGTTGCCTCACATCCTCTTCTAGGTCATGGAGCTCGTCTTCGAATTTGTGCGTCTTGAGCGACGGCGAATAGTAGCAACTGTAGACTGCTGTGCCACCTATGGCCTTACGAACGAAACCGCGGCCACTAAAAGCTGGTTCAGTCTCACGGATCGCAGGATTCATGATCTGGCTTACGGCGGTCCTCCAGTGATCAAATGTGGATCGAGAGAATTCGCGCTTCCGAGGGGGTTCGGAGATAATCAGAACGTCGATCTCTCCTTCTTTGGCAACAGCGTGTAGGAAATCGTCTGCATCCCCGCTCGTCCTGAGGTTGGCTTGGACGAAACTTGCCATTCCTTCCCTTCCTGCGTCTATATGTGGCTCTTGCCCTCTGGCACGCAGTACAGTTGCTGGCCTCAGATCTGTGGTCAGATTTGGACCCGATCACCGCACAGCTTAGGTATTTTGGTATTTCCTTGCAAGTCGCGGCAAGGTGCCCTGGCTCGCCGCATTGCAAGCAGAGTTTCGGTTTCCGTTCCTCTGCCCTCTCTTCTTCGCAACCCGAGGCTTTGTGGCCGTACTCTAAGCAGTTACAGCACCGTGGGATGCCACCCTCCTCGCGGATCCTGACTCTGCCTCATCCAACCTTGGGCTCCTTCCAGTCGAGGAGATGGTGGGCCAGTCTCGTTGCGATCGACCCAGCAGCGGTTTGGGTAGCCACTCCGGATGGACTTGACTACACCGGCTCCCTTCTCGTTCTCTCGTAGGGCCTTCGCGAGGTCATCCCGCACCTTGCTTATGCCGACATCTTAGTCGACTCCGATCACCTCGTGGGTCGTACTGTTCGCTAGACAGTGGACAGCTGCTCCTTGCCCGACGACTCCTGCCGAAACTGCCTTGACGGCGGCGACATTGGTGCCCTTCTTGAGTTCAAGGCTAACTTCATGGGTCTTGCGGATGACCGTGTCCTTAGGGCCCACTTCTTCATCGAGGTCATCCGTTTTTATCCTGCGTGCAGCATGTCTGCGTAGGTTCGCCCACCTTGGTTGTGTGTCTCTCTCTCCGTTTTTTTAAGGCCGTTGTAGGGCGAATACGCTGCGACGTACGAAGGAGAGGCACCGGTCAGCCAAACACGGCTGGCCAGCACCTCCCCAACAGTCCCGGGCTGGAATCCGCATCGATACGGCCATCCGAACCGGGTGAATACTCTCTCCCTTCTCCGTTGGCGCCGGCCATTAGACGAGGAAGAGATCCACCAACTTACCAATCCGGCCCCGGGACCGCGTGAGCATTACTTCAGGACCAGCGGCGTTTCGCATCCAGGCTCGAGCGTCTCTCTTCTCGCGACTCGCAGGTGTTGTTTCCCTTCCTTCGATCTCCTTCCTACTCTTCAGTCTTCTTTCTTCTCTCTTCTTCCTTCTTCCTCCCCTCTTCAGTCCATCAAATTTCTCCTGGGACCATTTGGACCTCTTCTGTTTGAATCGTCAGACTCACTAGAAATCGCCTGCTTCGAGGCGCCTCACTTCTCTCTCTTTCTCCTCCTTACGGGTCATCACCAGCTTGATGTATTCGGTGACTCTATCTTATGTCTTCTGGTTGCGGAGCAAGTGCGGGACGAGATTCTCAGGTGTCAGTTGAGCACCCAGCCATTCATCCAACTCGGCACGCTCTCTTCGGGTGTCGTTGCACGTGAACAGGGCGTGTTCAGCGTCATCCCAGTTGTCCCCGCATGACTGACATGCTGGGGATGTCCTCTTCTTGAACCAGGTCAGATAGGCACCGAAGCAACCGTGGTCACTCAGTGCTTGCGTCTTCCAGTAATCTATCTCTCCGTGGGTGCGTTCCGCCCACTTGGCTACGTCGCGGATCAGCCGATGCGTCCATCTGCCATCTGCAAATGGCGAATCCCACTCACAAGGGGGGGACCACGAGGTCCGGATCGCCAATCATCCCGAAAATTTCTTCACAGTTTGGTCCCATCTAGAATATGAAGAATCTAGAGTCACTCCGTCAAATGGGCCTCCTGGCCAGAGCTACAAGCAAAAACGTTAGCATTGCGAGTATATCTATATATGGCACTTTTTAATATGGGCCTATATGAGCAATGTTAATCTAAGTGGCTATATCTTTGGACAGGGGCCTCATTTGACGGAGATACTCTGGATTCTCCATATCTTAGGTGGTACCAAACTGTGAAAAAATTTTGGGGATGATTGGCGATCCGAACATCGTGGTCCCCCCTTGTCAGTTTGCCACTGTTCAAGGGTGGTTTCCTTCTCGTTGTCGCGGATGATCTCCTTCGTCGTTGGGGTGAGCACTCGTTCGGCTCCGATCACTTTTCACCGGTCCACGGTGCGGTAGGCACGGATGCTTCTCAGAGCCGCTCTCCGGTGGACAGGTCCCATCCTCTCCTCAATGACGGCCTTCTCTACTCTCTTCCCCCACACGGGTACACCGTAGAGCATGATGAAAGCGCTCACGGTGTTGAGCAGCTTGCGCCTCCTCTGTTTTGGTCCTCCGATGTTCGACATCAGCCGCTGAAGCGCCGCACCGGCTCTGTTCGCTCCTGTGCGGCCTCCTGGATGTGCTTCTTGAACGACCACATGTCGTCGAGCCATACGCTGAGGTATTTCAGCTCTGTCTTGCGTGGGATCTTTTGCCCGTTGATGTGAAAAGGGGGCAAGGTGTCAATCTTTCATGGGTTTTAGCCCACAGCTCGAATGAGAAGCGTTCTATCGAAAAAAGGATGAGGAAAAAAGTTGTGTGGTTTTCAAAAATCTTCCAGATGTATTTCTCACATTTTTCCTTGGCTTCACCTGGCCAAAAAATGAAAAAAAAGGATTTTCCGACGTTCTCAAATATGATTAATCTGAAGTTCTTAGTGATAATTTTGATTCTTCCAGAAATTTGAGTTCTATTGATATGAAATAGATATCCGGTATCAACCAGTCGATAGATTATGCCGAGGGAAGTATACTTCAAGTTACCCAAATTTCCGACATTCTCATTCCTTTTTCCTCAGACTTCAAGAAAAAACTCGATATCTTACACCTACCAAATGGAGGCTTGAAACAAGACGAACATTTATGGTCCTCCAAATTCTTGCACTAAACCTCACCCAGCTCGACGAATCGAGCTTCAAAGCATTGTAAATCCGGAAACTCAAAGTCAGAAGCGATCCTGGGTGGCAGCCGCCTATTTCTCATGCACAAAACACCCAGATGAGTTGTATTCCTCATTGTATAATGAACTCCCGTTGGATCCAGAGGGGGACAAGTGGTAGTTTCTGGGCCAAAGACGAAAAGCTGACTCACACGTGTTTATCGGAAGGGAAGCTTTCTTGTCTCTGTAGAGAAACTGAGGGAGTTCCATGCGGAAAAAGTTTATATGCATACTCTGACACTCAAAACGAGTATCTGGCGTGATTTACAGCCGAGTTCGTTTGGACCGGAATTCGGCTCATTTGCAACAGTCCCTTTGGTCGAAATATTCTCCTTTTCAATCTAGGATATAATCCTATTGACTTCTTTGATATCCTGTAAAGTTTCTCCTAGCTCAGCTTGAATGGTTATTTTGCATCTTTGTTACGGTCGACCTTCATGTCCTTTGAGATGTCTCTAACCTGTTGATTCAAATTCCTCTACCCTGATGCAAGCTGTTCCTGTTGAGCTCGATTGTGGCATTGTATCTCTCATCGCCTCATCTTCTAATCGCTTTCTCTCTGCTTCCTCTAGCTTTTTTTGGACATCTCCATCTCTCTTCTCCTTTTCTCCATCTTTGAGGGCTGAATAATCCATGAGCTTTCATATTTGTAGCAAAAGGGATTAGCGAATCTTCTCTTCACGCATACCACTTTTAGGGTAGTCCAATGCATTTGTAAATGTAGTCAGTTTTGGTGGTGTGACAGCATCATCAGCAGCTACTGGATTGATTTGTTGAAGAATTTATCGTGATATAAGTATGATCAGGCGACTAAGGTTGAAACTTATAGGTATCCATGTCACTTGTGACCGTTCTTTCATCCAAGTCTGGTGGATTCTCTTTCTGAAGAGTTGAATATGAAAGATCAAACACCTGATGGATCCATTCACCCGGTGACTCCAAAACTGGCGCCTGGCACTCGAACTCAATCAACCTTAGTCAAAAAAATGAAAAATATCAGAACTGAAGAGTCAGAAAAGTTCAAATTGAAGTTTTCTCTCTCTCTCTAAGAAAAAATGTCACTGAGACTAGATTTTTGTGCCAATACAGTTGAGATTTTTCCAAAGCTCTTATCAAACATTATCTCTACATATCGAAAATAGTGGGCCAAATACACTGGACATTGACCGTCAACGGGTAAGATATCAATGAAAATTGAGCGTGGTGAGATCATTACCACAGAGCACAGAATCATCAGGTTCTCTCAACCCTGGAAGTGTTACATTCTTTTCTTCACTTCACTAGTTGAATCATCTTTTCGTGATGGCTCGGTACAGGGGTACGAAATTCCTCCTTCAGTATTGGAAGATGATTCAGTAACTGGAAATTCAAATGAATCGTTGAATGCCTTAGCTGGGCAGATGTGATGATTGTTCTCGCCTTACTTTTTGGATCATCGTAGACAACGGAACTAGAGCATGGTATGAATTTCAATTTATGAGCATATATGATGAATTCACTGTTCTTCGACTGAATAGAAGTCGCATTAGGAAGCCGGGCTTTATCATTATCATCAAGACTGAGAATATTCCCCTTTATCTGCCGCTCTTTGTTTTTAGTCACTGTTGTAGGTTCAGCGCGAATTTGATCAATGCAGTCTTGGGGCTCGACTAAAATATTGGGAATAACGGTATATCTCATCGAATGAATTCATGATTGGAATTTCAAACATCAGTTTGGAAGTGATATGAAAAATGATAGGAATTGAGAATAACAGCTCCGTCTCGAATCTGTCAAACAACGATTCATACCTTGCACGGGTACAGTTACTCCAGAAATTGATTTTTGAGCAGGAGCACTGGAATCAACAACAGTACCCCGGATTTCATCACGAGGATTTGCCACTGCATCACTGATTTCGGGGAAGCATGAGCATTGTAGTTGTTGCTCACGAGCTCACGTTCGTCATCCAAGATTACTGATTGAAATCTAGGCGAAATATTGATAACCTGAAAGTCAATCGGCCAATTTTCAATATCTGTATCACAGATTTGTGTGCAACGATCCAAATCAAATATCCCTGTCAGATGACTCTGTCCACAGCTATCAGAATCTGTTTCTCGAACATCCAACAAAAAAGAGTTGTTGATGTTCTGAGAACCTTGAATTGTTGCGTCATTTTGAAATGGGTGACCTGACTCCTCTTCGAAGCCGATGGTTCCATCCTCTCATAATTCTGATGCCGTAATCAAACTTGAGTTGTGAGAGATTTGTCATCGCTCGTCAAGTGAAGGCTCGTCGTTCAGGAGAGCACGGTCTGAAGAACTACTGTCGTTTGTTCCTTTATCCATACCTTAATCATCTTGGAGGAAAATACACAGCTAATGCAAATTATGACACTTCAGAGTACATAGTATTCAAAATTTCGAAATTTGAGTAAATTGAGACTCAAGGCCAGTCCGTACTACTTTCTACTCGCTCACTACTCCATAGATGGCGCCACGCTGATTTGGATAGCGTAATTCGAATAATATTCAATTTCTAAACAATTGCAAACACTTTTCGGACCAAATCATTGGGTCAGCGCGCTTCCCAATAAAATTTCCAATCATTTGAGCTTTGTTGCGTCTCAAAACTCGTGGTATATCTTGCGAGATTTGGAAAATGGCAAAGTGCATGACCGCGTGGTTCCTATGATGCGGCAGCGACAGCTCAAGATTGCGTCTTTCCAAATCTCGCAAAATATATCACGAGTTCTGGGACGCAACAAAGCTCAAATGATTGGAAATTTTATTGGAAAGCGCGCTGACTCAATGAATTAATCCGAAAAATGTTTGCAATTATTCAGGAATTAGATATTGTTGGAAAACTCGAATGTACTCCGGTGCGTGTCTGGTTGCGGTTCTGCGGGGACTATGGACTGGCCCAACGTATACCTTTCATGCGTTCCAAGGTTGTTACGTGGGGTGTCGGCGACTAAGAAAGACTCAGATATATATATATATATATATAGATATATATATTAAAATGAGGTGAACTACAGATATGCTGTGTAATTGATGTAAAGAGTGGATGAGCGGTCTGACGCGGCGCGCGCGAGTCGAGGATTATATATCCTCGGCTCGATGCGCGTCGTGTACAGACACAAAGTGCAAAGTTCGGCAAAACGTGATCGCGCGATGCATTCCTTCAGGTGTGCATCGGCGATCGGTTTTGCAGAACCGACGACAGGGTGATTGCTTAATGAGAGCAATCACCTATGTCGTCACACGTGTGAGGCCGGGACCTTGTCGTCCTCGACAAGCCCTACCTGTTTTGTGTGAATGATGTTTACATATATATATATTTTTTTTTTTACATAGTCTTCGCGTGTCATTACATATTGGAACAGTTTTTCTCGGGTTCATCGTTGATTTTGGTCCTTTTTTTTATTGCATAACTGTTTCTCATTTCGAGAACTTCAATTGATATCAGTCTTTTTCTTGACCCCTTTTTTTTGATTGATTGATATTTTACCCTTGGCCAATATTTCCTTCAAAACCTGTAAAATCCTGAAACAAAGTAACTTTGATCTATGAAATTTTACATCATTTTCTTAATTTTCCGACTGTATCTTCGTGGATCCTCTGACATTTGTAAACAATCTAGTGCTATGTTTTAACGATATTTTGCTATATTTTAACAACTCTTTCTCGACATTTTATGGTATTTTCGGAACAATAATATCGAACCAATATTCTGCGATATTCTAACGATAATCTACACTATTTTTTTGAACAATACTTTCCAATATTTTGAACAATATTTCACAATATTTTTTTTTTTTTTTTTTTTTTAACAATATTTGACAATATTCTTGAGCAATATTTTCCAATATTTTTGAACAATTTTCCATCGATATTTCTATGTATTCTTACCAATACTTGTATAATTCTTTGACAATATTTCTTAACAATATTTTACAATATCTTTTAAACAATATTTGACAATATTTTTGAGCAATACTGTCCAATATTTCTGTACAATTTTCCATCGATATTTCTATGTATTCTTACCAATACTCGTATAATTCTTTTACAATATTTCGACCAATAATTCCCCAACATTTTTACAATACGTCAACTATTGTTCATACCGTATTCTCACTGAACTCTACAATTTTTCTCGCGATGCTTACAATATTTTTCTTCCATACTTTCTCACGATATCTTTCAATAATTCCTGAATTAGTTTGACAGTACTTTTCGATACTTTTGCAACCTTATCAGACGACGTTTTTCTATGGCAACTTCAATGACTGGAAATCCTTGCCTTCCATGATGAAGATGGAAAACTCGTGAGTGTCATGTGATGTGTGTGGTGTCATGTATTTCTTCGTGAATATTCGTCGCCCTGGTATAGATCTGAATCGACATGAAAGTGCACCGATTCGAGTCTTAGTGCCCGACCACGATGACGAAGGTATTTAGTATTATGCCAACTCAGCATTTCTTTCTTCTTCTCCTACTTTCTTTGTAGTTCATCAGCTCCTCTCTCCTCATTTTCTTTTGATTTCGGTCTTGATTTCCTTCATTTTCGTAGGTCTTTCGGCGGGTCCATCGATTTACTCGCTTGTCCCTCCTCTCTTGGGTCCACGAGCGGACCTAAAATTAGGCGACTTTGATTGGGCCATATATGAGTAGCTGTTTCTTTCTTAAGTGTACATTGTGTAAATGAATTATCTTTTCGTTTCCAATTTTGTGTGTTGTAGTGTATGGTTTTCCATCTTCCCTGAAATTGCGAATTTTCAATCATTGAGCTCGTTCCATTTTCTCCTTTACATTATATGAATTCGTCGTGGATTGTCATTTTGATCTCACTCTCGAAGTCTGATAGAGTATACTATTGCGCTTTTGATTTACCACATGAAAGATCAAAATCACTTCTGGAAAAAATTTTCTTTGCTCCCAGGACCTATATGAGCGAAGTCCGTATGCTCAAGTGGCCAGACACGGAAAGGCTACTCCGTGTCAGGCCTCTTTTGTATTGCTCGGAATGCGCATGTTAAAGTGGCCAGACACGGAAAGACAACTCCGTGTCAGGCCTCTTTTGTATTGGTCGAAATACGTATGCTAAAGTGGCCAGACACGGAAAGGCTACTCCGTGTCAGGCCTCTTTTGTACATATCCATTTCTTATACTTCTACACATGCTTCTGTTGTTATCTATGTAAGAGGTGGCTGACGCAGTTTCCACCCTATGATCTTTACCTCATGTAAGTATCGTGCGCTCAGTGGGTGGTTGGGGTGTGGTTGATGGGGGAGTGGGGTGGTATGGGGTGTTTTGAGTTGTTTGGGATTTTGTTCTGTAAGGAATGGTATTATGGACTTTTCTGATGATTTTTGGTGTGTATGGGCTTCGTTGGCGGATTTCTGGAGGGGGGGGGGACTTTGGGGGGGTTTGGGGTACTTTTTTTTCTCGACTACTGCTCATCGGAATCGTGTGACGGCAAGTCCGGGGATGTGTACTAAGTTGTCGGGGGTGGTTTTGGATGGGTGGGGGTGGTGGGGGGTTGGGGTAGCTTCGTGAATAATGACTTTTTTTGAAAAATTCTTTTTCTGTTATATAGCTCTAACGTTCTCATGTTTGTATGTAATTTTTCCCGATTTTTCCGACCCATAGGGGGCCCAGGGGCGGGATGGAACTGGTATGTGGGGCAAGATGAAACGGTGGGTGGGGTAACATGGAACACTTTTGATACGTGAAAATCGTCTTTTCTTTCGTGTTTTGATCGTGTGAGCTGTAAATCAGCTCCCTTGTGCTAATTCGAATGATTTTCTGAGCTTTCATAATGATTACGTGGATCTAACGCTCTTTCTCGCTTCCATTTTTATGTGCTGTTGATTTGGCTCATATCTATTCTTTGCCACTCGTACCTCGTAACGTCTATCGTAATTTACTATCTCGATGTAAAATTGGTCATCTGAAATCTTCGCGGCTCACGTGGTCTTTATATTTTGCAAATATATTGGTCATCTGAAAATTTTCGCGGTTCGCGTGTGAGGACCGGGAAAATTTTCACTCACTTTTCTCGTATCGGTATCGTTATCATTTTCGTAAAATTTTCACGTGACTCACGTGTGAGGGCCGGGAAAATTTCATGACTTTTACTTCCTATGTTACCTCTAAATTTATGTTCTCTACCTGAATACTTAATTACTATTTCTATACTAATTCTTACTTGCTAGTCTTCTGTTTCTTGACAATTCCTTGCTCTTCCAACATCTTCAGCTCGATTTCCTGCTTGGCTCTTGTGACCTTGTTTGGTCTATGGCGTCTGGGGTTGGTTGTCATTGCGTGTGATGCTGCCATTGCACCCAGCGCTTGCATTGCCTGTGTTGGTGTTATGTTTTCTTGTTTTTCTTCTGGATTCTCTTCGTTTTGACTTGCGCATAGTATAAATAATATTATTCGATAAATTATTGGCATGATACTAATAGTCGAGAATGATTTCCATGTAATAAATGTTAGTCCTAATCCTCCTATTATTGCGGCTCCTGCTATGGGTGATTTGTTTCCAATTGTTTCAATTTTTCCTGCTGTTGCTTTGTATTTTCCGATGTTTCTAGCTTTATCAATTATTTCTCGCAAGCTCTTACCCATCTTGAGGGCATCTGCTTGGGCCAAATTTGCCGCTTGGCTGTCTTCCAGGACTTCTGATTCCAGAATCTGCTGTACTTCGTGTGACTCCCTGCTGCTGTTGCCGCTCCAGATTATTTTTGGTATGTTGAGATCATAGTTCTGAAATATTATTGATGGTGCGTTGATCGTAATTTCTCTTGACGCGGATAACCTGGCGTTCCGAGTTACGGCCGTGCATCCTGGTAGAAGCTTGACGATTCCGATCCCTACAAGCGGTGATGTATTGTGCTCGCTCCGACGGCACTGAATGAAAATTTGCTCTTCTTCTTTTGTAGAATAGATCCAAGTGTTCGGGTCGTGAAGTTTTAGCCAGAATGTTTCGTGAATTTTGATCAGCCTGACGTCGCAGTCTGTAATATTTTCGATTGTAGAATTTAGTGCTATTTTGATCTCACATGGTGGATTTCTCGGAATTTCTCGGACTGGTGCGGTATTTTTACAAATAATCAGATCTTTCAGATGTTTGCACTTGTCGATTCCCCCGTGATGAAATGAGATGTACTTATTTGTCTCCGCTTCTATTCCAAAGTACGGCCATTTTGGCCAAATATAACCGAATACTTCTCCCGAATTATTTTGAAAAATTTGTTGCACCGGTATAGGAGATGCCTTGTATAGATTGTATCTTGATAATTCTAGTAATGGAATTGTGATGATAAATACCAATTTCTCCTTAAATATTGAAACTGAAATTTCCATAATTTTCTCTAGGTCTATGATTGGTTCGCCATCTTCTGCCTGTGGAAATGCCGCGTCCTGTACAGCATTTTCTATTAGTGATTTGGAGTTTTCGACGATCTCTGGGGCTAGCAACTTGGGATGGACTCCTCCTTGTACTGCAAAGGTGAGAATTTCGACTAAAGTGTTTACATCAATTTTCAAATTAACGATATTTTCTCCCAATAGATTGACCGCATTACGTAATACCGCTTCTTTTACTAGGTCGTTTTCTGTTGCTGCCAGGTGATCCATTTGTCCCTGTAATTTCTGTAACATTTTAGTATTCTTACCCAATTGGCTTTCTATTATTTCTGTTTGGTTCGCTAATAATTTTGCGACTTTTCTAGTATCATTTGCCTGAATTTCCATGAAATTTTTGAGTTCTTGTTCAGTATCTTCGTCTAGTGTGCCAAATAAGTAGTTACTACCTTTACCAATGAATGGTAGTAATGATCGCCTTCGTCTCTGGCCTTTACTAATTTTTGTTCTTTTCATTAGGTCCAGGACCCGTTTGACGTCCATCCTTGCTTCATCTAGCTGGAGGTGCAGATTTGAGAGCTGCACTTTGAGTGTGGGATCGCTGCATATTTTGATGATGTTCCTCCAAGATTGTTCGAGGGTTTTCTCCGTGTTGCTGAACTGTTGAAGGTCCAGCTTTTGAATTATTCTCCAGTCGATTGTGGTTGCAGCAAGTGGTGCGATCTTTTCCACCACAACCCCTGGCGAATGCTCCAGCCTTGTGATGTAGCGGGGGTGCTCATCTTTGGGTACCGGCCTGTAAGTTTATGAAATTTTCTTTATTATTATATGCGCAAATCTTATTCGAGATTTTCCTCTTGTTGCGGCGGAGCCATAGTCGAGCACCATCTTTTTATCTTGTCGATGTGAACAATTTTTATCTTGTCCCCCATCTGGATTTTAACATCTTTCTTCATTTGGTCTACGCCTATTATTTCATACGGTCCCGTATATTCCTTGTCGAATTTACCCTTTCGTGTGTCGTTCAGCAGTGCTACCATCTCACCTTCTCGGAATTGCATATTTTTTAGTTTCTTATCGTAATAAAATTTACTGCGGTAGCGACTCTGAATCGAATTGAACATTGCCAGTCTTTGCAACTCTGATAGGTCTTTCACTAAATCCTGAATATAGTCGTCGTAAGTTGCTAGTTTTTCCCGTGGCGGGAAACTTGACGGGGTTCGCGCTTTTTGGCCGAACACTAACAGGTATGGTGGATAGCCCGTGCTATCGTGTGGCGTGATATTATAGGCGTGCATGCATAATGGCAACAGAGTATCCCAATTTTCGTGTTCGTTTATAAATGCTTTCATGTACTCTGTTATTGTGTGGTGCATTCTTTCTATCATGCCATTTCCCTGCGGATGATGAGGAGTGGTTCTGAAAGACTCTATTCGGAAAATTTTAGCCAAATTTTGCATCAATCTGTTAATAAAATGTGTACCATTGTCCGATAGAATCGCGCCCGGTGTCCCGTATACTGAGATGACTTTATCTACTAATGCCCGAGCTGTCTCTTCCGCCGTCGCGTTTTTCACTGGAATCAGGATTACGAATCGTGTAAGACAGTCTTGAACAGTCAGTACGTATTTATAACCTGCTTCCGTTTCCTCTAATGGACCATAGTAATCGATTGAAATTTTTTGAAATGGCATTGTTGGCGTGTCCGTTATCATTAATGGTAGACGTGTTTTTACTCTGACTAATTTGTTGATTGCGCAATCCGGACAGGCTTCTACAAATTTATGAATTTCGGTTCTCATGTGTTGTCAGTAATATTGACTCTGAATCTTCTTGCAAGTTTTATTGATGCCGTTGTGCGCGCCTAGTGCTGACGTGTGGTATTCCCTTATCAGTCTGAATCTGTCTTCCACCGGTGGAACAGAGATATTGTCTTGAAACAGTACTACTGTAATGGGAAAACCCGCAAAGCAATTTTCAAAAACTCCAATAAATTTCTCCCATTCGCGACTCGACATAATCATGAGATCCCTTATTATTCCCAATGATCTTATCCGGTGTTCCGACACAAATTCCCGTAATTCTTTTACAGCCTTTTCCATATCAGTTTTCCTGATATCCCCATCCGCGTGGTCTCTCATGCATAGGCCGAGAATGTGTTCGTCTTTACGTTTTGATGATGTGATGTGGCCAATTGAAATTATTTCCGTGAACTTGCTTGGATCGATAAATTTTCTCTCGACTAACGATTGAATTACCTCTGTTTCCAGGACTGGCTCTAAACTTGTAATATACAAGATGTTCTCTCTGTACTTGAACGGATGGTACCGTACCTTTTCTACTCGTACGAACGGCGCGGGCTCCTCCCCTTCCGCTGTGGCCCATGGTGGCTTTTCTCGCGGTGGCCGTGCGTTGCTGACCAAGCACTCTTCCAGCGCGTGAGTGTGAGCGCGAGGCCTTACCTGTGGATCGTCTTGCTCATCGTCTTCTGATGACTCAGCTAGGCCCGCTGACCTATTTACGTTTGTATTCAGTCTACTCAGTGCTGATGCACTCGTGTTCGGGGAATCATGATTTCTCTCGCTCTGGTGCGCGTCCGTATCTTCCGGTTCGAAATTGTCTAAATCAGGATTTTCCGAGTTTTCCGACGCGTTCCCGTTGCTTCTGCGTTGGACAAGTGGTGTATAATGTCGTTTAGCTTCGTCTAAGTGTAGATGTATAAATCTCCCGGGTTCGTTTCCTCTGAAGTGATAAAACTCTACTCTACCATCGGCCTTAAAGTTGTGTACGCATACTTTTACATTATTATGTTCGGCAAAGACCCGGATACAATTATCCTCGCCGTATTCATTCCGAGACTCTAAGATTCTTTTCGCGTCCTCCGGCACCGCGCAAAATTCTATCATATCCGACTCTCTTAGAATATCTCTGAGAACTAGGGCCGTGGTGTCTAAGTTTTCCAGGTGGATAAACGTCCAAAACAGACAGTTTCCCTGCGGAAGGGTGGGGATACCCGTGAACTGGTTTAGTACGGCGTCGGGTTCCGCGCATCCCGATTGTATCGTGTAATTCATCGGAAAATCGTTGATTTGCTCAATTTCCATTCGCTCATCCGTTTCTCTCGCGTAACTATGTTCGTTTTGTGTTGTTGTTCGCGGATCTGTTCTGTTTGCCAATTCGGGTTCGGTTTCGGCAGTCGGTTGAATTTCGACAGGATTTGTTTGCCCTGATGGTGACTCGTCGTACAGGTATTCCTGACTACCTACCCGATCGTTCAGTATGTCATTCGAAACGGATTCATCGGATGACTCTGTACTCGCGTCGTGAATGTCTAGTAGCGTCGCGTCTTTCCCGTCGCGCGTCGTTTGCCTCCAATATAAATTCTTGTCATTTTGAAATATACCTGGGATTCGAACTTTTCCGGACATTTCCCTGATATCGGGCTGATTCGGTACTTCTTCTCTCTCGTGACTCATTCTACCGAACTCAGTTTGGTCCATGATTGAATTTATGTCAATGTTTACACTTGAAGGTGAATTTTGTGATTCATTAGTAATTGTAAACGACTTATCCACAGGTGCAATTTGTGAAGCTGGTGAAGTTGTTCGTGCTGCCTCATCCCTCTGCTCCGTTGCTGCTGCCAGATGCTCTTGATGATCAGACGGTGTCTCGTTCCCCAGAGATGCGTCATTTGAGCCGCCTGGAGTCGGTGGTTGGAACGACTGCTGCACTGGATTGAGCGTGTGCTGACGCAGCGGAAATTTTTCTGCTTGCATGCGGCATGGCTTATTTTTCTCTGGAGTGCTGGAACTGACTATATTCTTTTGCCAATTAGTTTCTTTCGTCATGTACGCGAGCTTATCTTTGAATTTTGCTTGACTCAGAATTTCTGATGTTTCGATTTCCGGGTCACTGTGTCTGCGCTGCGGTCCCTTACCTCTTATTCTTCGCGATCGTTTGACTTTTACACGTCCTTTCCTGCTCTTGGTCCACTCATCGTCTGAGCCCTCTGAACTCTCGGCGCAGTTTTTCTTTCTTGTTTGTTGACCTTCTGATTCTTCCGAACTAGATCGCGTTACCTTCGATTTCCTTTTCCCATCGATTCGTTCTTTCCGAACTGCTCGCATCGGAAATACCCTAAACAATTCATCATCCGATCCGACGTCCTCACTCTCGCTCTCTTCATATCCGCTCGCCTGGTCTGAATCCGACGCGTCGACTTCGTCTTCTTCAAATAGCGATCGCAGCATAAAGATACGGCCTGGTGGGTTGTCTTCTCTACAGCTTGGGTCCTCTTTCTCTTGTTGGTCCGCGATTTGGTACAATTCGTCGCGCGATTTCTGTGATAAATCTACCTCGCCTTCGCGTAGTATCGGGTTGCGTGAAAGCGCGTCTGCTACGTTGTCCTTCCCTCTGCGAAATATGATCCGGAAGTCATACCCTTGTAGGGCTGCCTTAAGCCTGTTAAACCGCGAGTCATCCCTTTTTGCCGTGTGGAAAAAACGAAGGTTTTCGTGGTCTGTTACAACTGTGAAGCGTTTTCCCCATAAGTACGGTCGAAACTTGTCAATCGCATGGCAAATCGCGAGCATTTCTTTATCATACGTGCTGTACCTTAGTTGCGCGCCCTTCATTGGCTTTGAAGTATAGCAAATGGGCCTATCCTTCCCAGGTTCACCCTGGGCCAAAATTGCCCCCACCGAATGGTCCGATGCGTCACTGTGTACCCAATACGGCTTAGATTCGTCAGGTGCTGCTAAGATTGGCTCGCTACACAATGCATCTCGGAGTTTCTCGAATGCTGTCTGTTGTTCCGGACCCCATCTCCATTCGGTACCGTTTCGCGTGAGTTGCGTGAGTGGGTGAGCCATTTCCGCGAATTTATGAATGAACCGGCGGTAGTATCCTACGAATCCTAGGAATTCTTTGACTTTTCGCACTGTAGTTGGTACTGGGTATTTCCGGCATGCTTCTATTTTATCCGGATTCGGTTTTAGGCTTCCGCCGCCTACTATATGTCCGAGTACTCGCGCTTCTCTTTTCAAAAATTGACATTTCTTCGGTTCAATTAATAAATTTGCTTCTTCGATCCTCTCTATGAATCTCCGGAATTTACTTTCATGCTCTTCGAGTGAATTCGCGAAAATCATCATATCGTCTAAGTAAATAAGGACCTGATCCGGCGTTAATCCGGCGAACGCCCGGTACATCATTTCCATGAAGGTATCTGGACTTCCGGCGAGACCCATCCCCATTTTTAGGTAACGGTAGTTTCCGGTAGGCCCAGCGAACCCTGTATAATCAGCGCTTTCCTCATCCATGGCTACTTGGAAAAATCCCGATTTCAAATCGCATACCGTGATGTATTTCGCGCTCGCGAGTTTTTCTAGGATGTCCGGCGTCGACGGGATAGGTTGTGAAGTCCCTTCTGTCTGTTCATTCAATTTTCGAAAGTCTGTCACGAATCGCCACCGTTTGTTGCCGTTCTTGTCGGGAGGTTTAGGCACAACCCAACAGTTTGCTGAGTATGGAGTCCTGGAGTGCTCTATTATGCCTAAATCTAGTAATTTATCTATCTCTTCCTGCATGATCTTCTGTAATTTAGGCGGTACCCGGTATCTCTTGCATTTGATAGGCTTGTCTGTTTTTAATTTGATTTTATGTTTGAGAATATTCGTTGTCGTTAAAGGTTCTCCATCCAGAGCAAATCTCCAGGGGTTGATACTCAGCAAACGTCGTACATGCGCGATTTCCTCATCTGTGCAACCTTCGACGTCTACAAGTTTCATCAATTTCTCAACGCGTTCTTCGGTTTCCTGCCGCGTATGCACCATTTTCGGTTGCTGCTCCGACTCAGCATTTAGTTTCCTGCGCATTTCCATTTTGCGGACTACGCAGTTCTTTTCTCGCTTCTTGCTGACCTCACCAGCAAATTTTTCATGAGGGAGAATCGTTTCGCAAGGTAGTATTTCA
This sequence comes from Eretmocerus hayati, assembly GCA_029851415.1. Lineage (NCBI taxonomy): Eukaryota > Metazoa > Arthropoda > Insecta > Hymenoptera > Aphelinidae > Eretmocerus > Eretmocerus hayati. Next base: position 105,379,391 of record CM056743.1, read on the forward strand.
ACACACGGCTCTGGAATTTCTATTGCATTGCTACTTAAATTCAAAATTTCCGCATATGTATAACCATTGTGATTTTCTGCTACAAAATTTCCAAAAAGAACTCCTGGTGCTAATTTTTTCAATGGCACCCATCCAACTTTCTCACTATTGTTCACTTTTACTCGAATAATACTCGTGGTTCCTGCTGGCAAATGGATTTTTTCTCCAGAATCAAAGAGAATTTTATATTTATTTATTCGTAGACATTTTTCTCTCGCGTCTACTATTGCTCCGTGCTTCGTAAGAAAGTCCCAACCTATGAGGCCATCAGTTTTCACAGGAAATTCATTCGGCACAATATGGACCTCTGCGTCCCAACCATTTATCTTCATCATTATTTTCCCCAAAGACTCGACTTTTCCATTTGTCACGCCCGTAATTGAAACCGTTTCTTCTCTGTCTATTTGAATTCGAGGGTGAACTTTGCTCTCTTTGATTATACATATATCGGCTCCTGAATCCACATAAAATCTTGCGCGTGTACACTTTATTTCATCACTAAAAATTGTTACTACTGGTGGGCATCTTCCCGTTTTCAAACACCTTATTGAAACGATTCTCTTCTCATTTTTCTTTCTACTCTCGATTTCTTTGAGCTGCTCGTCGCCTGAGGTTGCCGGCGAGCAGTCTATTGGTTTAAACGACTCTGTTCATTTTGACCCTGGTTTCCCTGCGGTTGCCCCGCATCTCGGGAATTTTCCGACCTATCACCTCTCGCTCCGGTATTTCTGCTGTCGCTGCTATCCGATCTCTCATTTCCTCCCTTCGCCCTATTGCCTCTGAACTTTAAGAACTCTTCGCGTGATATTTTCTCTGTAGCAAAATCCTCCATCAAACGTGAGCATAGCCATACTGGGTGAAATCCCTTCTTGCAGTATGCACATTCTACCCTCTTTGGGCAATATCTCGCAAAATGACCACTTTCATTGCACACTCGACATAGAAATCTGTTCGCGTTCTGTCGATTCTGATTGAACCTTCGATCATAATTATGACTGTTGTGTCGTGGATTTCCCTGTGCATCTGTGTGTGTATGTGTCCGTGTATTCGTTCGTTGATTCGTGTGTGTTTCTGTCCGTGGTTCTGTTTTCGTCCTTAGTATGCTTGCTTGATTTGACGTTCTCGCGTACATTTCGTTTTGTTTATATTTATTCCTCGCCTCAATCTCGTATATTCCGGCTTCTCTCAATGTTCTCGGTTTCTGTATCAGTACTTCCGTTCTGATTCTATCGTCCAGTAGATACAAGAATCTGTCCTTAGCCGCTTTTTCCACGTCTTTCCTTCTAACCTCTCTTACGCTCTCATCATCGTCTAACGCGAGTTTCATCATAATCTCATATCGATCGGCTAACGTTTGTATTCTTCTTTGCAAATCTTCCGGCTCTTCGTTGGTTTTCACGCTCAAGGTTCTTATTTCGAAAATAATATTGTCCGGAGATTCTACGACCCTATACCTTTCAAAAATTGCGTTCAAATATTCTTCCACCGTTCTAAAATCCTCAAATTTATTGTAAAAGTCCGTCCTGGCGTTTCCTTTCAGTCTGTCTTGAATTCGGTCTAGTATATATCTTTGGTCATCCTCACACAGGTTTTTGGGTGCCAACCGCCTGACTCTACTCATATAACTTGTTAACGTTAACGGTGATCCATCGAATTCCGGTATTCTAATCAAGTCTTTCTTTTCATCTTTCGTCAGTCGTCTATATTCTGAATTTGCTATTGGTTGGTGTGCGACCCAAGTCGTATCCGGTGGGTCTGTCTGTCTGTATTGTCTTTGGTGTGAATGGTTTATGTTCTGCGTGTTCATCTGATCGTAGTGCTGGTCCCGGTCGCTTGTGTTTTGTGTTCTCATTGGGGATGAGTGAAAAATTGGCTTTCGGTTGCTATTAAATGAAGTATCATTTTGACTTTGATTGTGGCCCAAATCTGTTGGATGGTGTGGTGGTATGTGTCCCGGTCTGTATTGTGATAAATCCAGTGTATTATTCCGCGCATTATTTCCATTGCTCAGTCTACGCGATTCCGTTCGATTTTGTGTGTGTCTTTCTGAGGTCTGCTCGCGTTCCGGGATAATGTTCCGTGGCGGTATGGGGCTATTTATTCTGCTACCGTCTTGGAGTATTTGGAACATTCCATCTATCTGGGACTGGAAATTTTCATTGGTATCTCGAACGTATTGGAGCACTGCTTTCAACGTCTCACTAAAACTGTGTCCCGACTGATTTGACCGCGGACGTGCTTGTTCTTCCCTGGGTGTATTAGTGTGGTGTGCCTGTTCGTGTGATAGTAATTCTTGTATCTCTGTGTCGTCAAATTCTGTTCGAAGGTTTTCGGACTCTATGTCACTCAGTTCGTTGTTCACAGGCAATAAGTCTTCAGGGTTCTCTTCCGTCCTCACGTCTCTCGTTGAATCTCTACTATTCCTTCTGCGTAAGTCCGTTGCAGATTTTGCTTTAACGAATGTTTTTACTTTTCCAAACATTTTTCAAGAGACTTGGGGACTTGGAAGAGAGAAATTCGATAGTGAGACCTATTAGATTAGACTTACTGCGACGCAGCTCGGAGGGCGATGGTGATAGCGATTATCACTGCGTACATGCCCTCCTGGGATTCTCGTTCTGCGTAGATACTCGTTGGATGCTACGGTGCGTCGCCCTGATGTTGGCGGGTGGGATGCGCTGCCTGGATGTTGTGCGGCTGCTAGTCTTCACCTGATGTTGATAGGTGGCTGGTTGGTCCACTCTTTACTTGTATCCCACGACGTCCGTAGCGATGTTGAATTGTAGCTCTTGTATCGTATAATTCACTCGCCCGAGTCTACTCACGGATGTTTTCGCGAGAAAAAAATTGTTTCTAAGTCGTACACACCTAGCACCACTGTTACGTGGGGTGTCGGCGACTAAGAAAGACTCAGATATATATATATAGATATATATATTAAAATGAGGTGAACTACAGATATGCTGTGTAATTGATGTAAAGAGTGGATGAGCGGTCTGACGCGGCGCGCGCGAGTCGAGGATTATATATCCTCGGCTCGATGCGCGTCGTGTACAGACACAAAGTGCAAAGTTCGGCAAAACGTGATCGCGCGATGCATTCCTTCAGGTGTGCATCGGCGATCGGTTTTGCAGAACCGACGACAGGGTGATTGCTTAATGAGAGCAATCACCTATGTCGTCACAAGGTACACTAGATCTGGAAAACAGCTTCTCTGCTAATCGTGACCATCTCATCATGAATACTATTCATAATGAGAAGGTCACTTATAAGTGTAGGGTGACCCTTATCTCCCGACTTTTCTGGATCCTTCGCGGACCTACGGATATTCCAATCTCAAGATGAAAGAAGATCAAAGGAACTATTCCCAGACTTCCAGAGTCAGCCTATCTCACAAAAATTTTACAGGGCTTGTATTTTCCACGTAAAATTTAACGGAGAACACGATGAGAACGTCCAATCAGAGCTACAAGGCTTGCCCAGCCCTATAAGATCATCAGTTCTCAGAATGAACGACTTTTTTGCTGTATGAGAGAATCATGTCTATCACATTACCCAGTTCTGGCTGATCTCAGACCCATCGGGCATTTCCGGTGATATATTTTCGATCTCAATTCCGACGGCGAATACTGTAGGAACTTCCATGCGGTCCTCCGGAACATTTCAAGCACAGTAAATCCATGATTCTTCAAACAATTGACACTTTCTTTCCTGTCAGAAAAGAAATGTTCCTCTACTCTGCGTATCTTGGAATCCGACTGGCATCCTCCAAGGTACCTTGTCAACCCAAGAATTGATGTCGAACACGGGAAAAATATTCTTCCGATGCCTCGTGCATCCTCATCAGAAGAAATATACAAGTTACTGATAACTGTCGAGTCGTGTATTGTGAATTAGTGCCTAGTAAATTAATTCTTCTACATCCAATCAACATGGGGTGAGGAATATCAGTTGAGCTGAAAAACGATCGATTTCTCTTATAACTCGAGAAGTATCCATTTTATTGGGAGACGTGTAGAAAAATTTGCGTTGGGCTTTTCAAGATGTATAAGACACGGTGCCCTTGAAATACGTTTACATTCCGCTGACGACCACCAACGGGATTATTGTGGGATATGTTTCTTGGAGCTCATTTTCTGAAAAGAATCAAAATCGGCCCTTGGGCCGTTTTTCATAAAAGTCCAAAATAGTACATTTCGATACAAGGGTGTAAAACATTTTATTCGCGTCCGAGTGATGGGTTTCGAGGATGCGAATAATAGGTTTCACGCCCGTGTATCTAACTATACTTTTCGATAAACTGTGCGCAAAGTGCACTTTCACGCACAGTGTATCGAAAAACGTGTTTTCCATCCTCTTTTCAATCTTTCTCGTCGGACAACTCGAAAAAATCTCACTTTAACCGAAAATGTGTAGAGACATCTTCTGTAGATCTTAAAAATTTGCATAAAAAAAGTCTCTACACTTGAATCCGTAAAACGCACTCCGTTCGAAATTTTTGGGATTTTCATTTCGTCATCATAAATTTTCCGGAAAGTTGGAAGGATATCAAAGAATCCTGGATAACTCGCCATTTTCAAGCACTACAATTCGTATCTTACACAATTTTTGATGAAACGAGCTTCTTTAGAGCCACAGAGTTGAGATTTTCCGGGTAATTTATGATTACGAAATGAAAATCCCAAAAATCTCGAACGGAGTGCGTTTTACGGATTCAAGTGTGCAAACCTTTTTTATGCAATTTTTCAAGATCTACAAAAGATGTCTCCACACATTTTCGGTTAAAGTGCGATCTTTTCGAGTTATCCGAGGAGAAAGATTGAGAAGAGGATAAAAACACGTTTTTTGGACTTTTATGAAAAACGGCCCAAGGGCCGATTTTGACTTTGGTCAGAAAATGAGCTCCAAGGGCCCCAGAAACATATCCCACAACAATCCCGTTGGTGGTCGTCAGTGGAATGTAAACGTATTTCAAGAGCACCGTGAAAGAAAGTCTCATGAAAATTCTTCGAATGATGCGTTCATCTTGAGTTACAAGGTATCCATGTTCGAATGTCATAGTCCCAGCAATATTTTCACGATACATCATTCTATAATGTTAGTGAGCCCGATTTGCCCCCACTACTTTTGTTTTTTCTTGCCAATCAAACTCATCTCAATATTTTTCAACGTACTCCGGCTCATTTCAAAGCTTGTTCCAAGACCTTCAAAATGAGTTGAAGTTTGTTCCAATTCAACAGATTGAAGCCGAGATATCTCAACTTTTGTAAAAGAAGATTCTTTGCGAGTTCTTGACAGTGTGTTCCTTATTTGCCCCCACGTCAGAAAGAGACCTATTTTCATGGAATGATACGGTTTTTTCGTGGAATTCGGATACTTTAGCTCCTACATCTCCAAACGAGACGTACTTTAGCTCATTTTGTAGATTTCCTCATTCCCTTCCAAACTTTTTAGGTTGAATGCATCTTGATGGAGTGGAGGACGAGTTTGAAAAAAGACTATGGGAGCAAATCAGGAACACTGCACTTTCCCTAGTGACATGCGCGTAGTATCACTCAGAATTTGAATCCTGCAATTCTATAAAAGACATTTTCGAGTCAAGACGAAAAACAAAGAGAATGAGTTGAAGTAGGTCAAGATCGATTGCAACTATTTTATTTGCCATAACTTTTGGTGACTTGCGAAAAAAATCGTGAGTCCCGGAACCCAGTTCCATGTTCTAAGAAATACGCGGGTCACTTAGGATCAGTCCAGAGCGTTCATTCACTCATACTTCGACGTAAAAATTATGAAGGAAATGCTTGGCAAGGTCTACGGGTGCGTACATTCGAGAACTTGAGTGAAAGCAAATCAGGGTGTAGGAGAAAATTAGGCACAGTCACCTCATTTCCAACAGATTTAGGGAAGCGGGGAGATTCTGTAGCGCTGTCTCTTCGCATTCTGATTGAATATATTCAAAGAAGTGGTCTAGAGAATCTCCCGACATCGCCAAAATTGCTTGAAATATCAAATATATCTCAACAATGGAGTCTTATAACTCAAAGTGGACGCATTAATCGATAAATGCTCATGTGACCTTTCTTATAGATCTCGAAAAGCCCAACGGAAATTCCCCCACACGTTCCTCCATGAAATGGATACTTCTCGAGTTATTATAGGAATAGATCGTTCTATAGCTGAACTGATATTTCTCACTCCATGTTGAAGATAATTAATTTATTTATCATTTGAAAATATGAACCGATATGATTCAGGTGGAAACGGTTTCTCAATATGTAAGAGCTCCCGAAAAGCATCCCGAAACCATCCGGAGGACCTTATGGGAGTTCTTATAGTTTTTGCCGTCAAAATAGAGATCGAAAATACATCTCCGGAGATCCCCGAGGGATCCGAGATTAGCCAAAACTGGAGTATGCGATAGACATATTCCTCTCTTACAGGGAAAAAGTCGTTTATTCTGGAAATTGATGATTTAGGGGATGTAGTACTCTCTTGGGTTATCAGGCGGGCTCATACTAGTAGCTCATTCTAAGTGTAGATGGCGACACGTAGAATGAGCTTCTCAAATGTAGTTTTTTGTTGTTGGCAGCACTGATTTTCTCTCGGATTTTCTAGCGCGCGAGTAGACGACTTGGATACTAGCTCGAACGATTCGAAAATATTCCAGATTTCGTCAATCTATAATGGATCCACCATTTATACCCCTGTATCCTATATATCCACGCTCACAAACGTGGATGATTTGGAAATAAGACAACATTTTCCCCAAAACGAGATGAATTCAAAGATTTATGTAAACGAAAAGGGTATACTCATTTTTCAACGAAAATGGGATTCCTAATCAGTGATTTAGGATTCCTCATCAAAAGCAGAAGATCCATCTATTGAAATTTGCCATCGATGCAAAAAAAATTTTTCTGCCATGAGTTCCAAAATTTATGTTCAGAAACAAGAGTGAATCCAGCGCTTCCTTGGAAAGCAGGTTAATTGACCCAAACAGATCCTCCTTGAGATTCACCGTCTGTCAATTCCTAAATTCATGTTCAGGAACAAAAATAGATCCAGAGTTTCCTTGGGAAGCAGGTTGGTTCTCCCAAACAGATCCTTTTAGATATTCACCATCCGTCAATTCCAAAATTCATGTTCAGAAACATGAATGGATCCAGAGCTCGCTTGGAAAGCAGGTTGATTCTCCCAAACAGATCCTCCTTCGTTGTACCATCCGTCAATTCTAAAATCCATGCCCAGAAACAAGGATGCTTCCACAGCTTCATCGGGTAGCAGGTTGATTCACCCAAATAGATCCCTTTAGAGATTCAACATTCGCCAATTCCAAAATTCATGCCCAGAAACAAGAATGCATCCACAGCTTCATCGGATAGCAGGTTGATCCTCCCAAATAGATAGTCATCTCCATTCGTATTCATCAGCGTCAATGCAATTCACACATTGGAAAATACACATAAAAGCATGCAAATTCACATGCATAAAGAAAGTCCAAGTTCGCACACCAAGTACTCACATGAGCCATTATTGAGAGGAAATAGATTATTCCTCGGTCAGCAGGTTGATCCTCCCATATAGATAGTCATCTGCATTCATGTTTATCAACATGAATTGAATTGTGTTATTTGGTAACACGGACATTCATCAAAAAGCATGCAAATTCACATGCATAAAAAAAATCCAAGTTCGCACACCAAGTACTCACATGAGCCATTATTGAGAGGAAATAGATTATTCCTCGGTCAGCAGGTTGATCCTCCCATATAGATAGTCATCTGCATTCATGTTTATCAACATGAATTGAATTGTTTTATTTGGTAACACGGACATTCATCAAAAAGCATTCAATTTTACATGCATAAAAAGATATCCAAGTACGCACACCAAGTACTCACATGAATCATTATTAAGAGGAAATAGATTATTCCTTGGACAACAGGTTGATCCTTCCATGTAAATAGTCATCTGCGTTCATGTTCATCAACATGAATTGAGTTGTCTTATTTGATAACACGTACATTCATTAAAAAGCATTCAAATTTACATGCATGAAAAGATATCCGAGTTTGCACACCAAGTACTCACATAAACAATTATTGAGAGGAAACCAATTATTCTATAGAACAGCTTCTAGAGGGCTGTAAGTTTTTGTCTCATGAACTTGAATTATCTTGTCTGGTTCAAGAATTTGGAATTGAAACTAACAATAAGTATAGTCTTGCGTCATCAAGAATCTGGGAAATTGAGGTGACAGATATTCAATCGACCCATGGTCTTTTTCAACAATATATAACATGTCGCTGCAATTGTCTGGTTATAAGAGAGCAAGCAAAATAGTTTCCTATCCATGATATCATTACGATATAAAAGATAATTCAGCTTATTTCTGGAAGTCTAAGGAATTGCTGATCACAATTAAAAATCCAACTCCATGATTCCTTGCCATGAGTACATGCTAATCATGCATCTTGGGAGCTGTGAAGATGGGGAATGGAGTTCTCTAAGAGTTCTAAGTGACTCAGGGGTGATGATTGAACAACTAGAGACCAATAACAAGGTCAGAGGCAATGTTCGAGGTTGATGCTACTTGCGGATCCTGAACCACGATATTCAGCAAGTCAACTAAAATAACTTCTAGACAACCATTCTACTTCATTCCACTTGCATACAATATTCCATATTTATCACATCATTTTGAATCCAAAAACTCCTCCAAAACTTCTCTCAATGAATATTTGGGGGGAAATCTAAGAACTGGCAACCGCTAATGCATGCACTAAGATGGGAAAAACATGATGTAATAAACCATCACTCACGCTACAAATACACGAACAGCAGCTTTCTCTTGGTCTCACTAGCTCCCAAAAGATATCGCACTCCTCCGTCATGACAATTTTTTTATGGTCTAGGACCAAATTTTTGTTATTTCAGAGAATAACAAAGCCGTGTCAAAGGAGGTAGCCACGGTAGTAGCCCAGGTGTATCCTATCCCACCCGCAGGATGCGAGCATTCGCGATTGTGCAGTAGCACACTCAGCACAGCACAAAACACTCATAGCTGTCACACTTTCACACGACCCGGACACTCTCATCTCCACCAGGAAGCCACGATTTCCTCGCAAAACGCCGACTACGAGGATTTGTGGTATACCGAAAAAAGCAAGCATGCGAGCAACAGCATACAACAGCACGACGCGCTTTGCGAACGTCTGCTACCAGCCGACATCAAAACAAGAGACCACGTCAATGCTGCCAACTTATAAAATGCAGTTCTCAACTCCGCGATACAGAATCTTACTCGCATTACCCCAAACTCGTATTTATAGAACTACGGCTCCAAAACTTATCGAATCAATCCCAAATTTTTCACAGAGTTAGAAGATCTCCGTAGGGTTGGTAGAAAGTCCCTCGTGGGGTAATCCAGTTCACAGGAATCCTACACTGTGAGTATAATAGTAGTCTAACCTCGAAGAGTTTCGACATTCGAGACAGTTTTTGACTGACACAGATCTTTTCCAAGGAAACACATTGACTTTCCACCATTTTCACGAGAATCTTCTAACTCTGTGAAAAATTTGGGATCGATTCGATGGATTTTAGAGCCGTAGTTCTTTAAATACGATTTTGGGGTAATTTAGCAGACGAATTTTGGCCGGTATACGCCATCCCCTTAATGAAATAATCAAGGCGGTTCCCACAGGATGAGGTCCTTCCATTGCACGACGGTTGGGTTGGCCCTGCGAGTATCCCTAATGCGGATATCTCGGGCATGTAATTTATGCTGCTATTATCAGAGCTACAAGGCGTGCCCAATAAGGCTGGGCACGCCTTGTAGCTCTGATTGGACGTTTCTATCGTGTTCTCAGTCAAAATCCACGTGGAAAATACAAGCCCCGGAAAATTTTTGGGAGGACTTTACACCCTACGGCGTTGAGAAGCTTGGACGCCAATTTCTCGAAAAACGTTGAAAATCACCTTCAGAATAGGAAATGTATGCTCAAATGGGCAGCATATAGGCTATCTCTGGAAATCTGGGGGAATTTTCTTTGATCTCTCTTCATTTTGAAATTGAAATATCCTTAGGTGCGCGAAGGATCCAGAGAAGTCAGGAAATAAGTAACACCTATATATATATATATATTAGGGTGACACTTGATCCCCGACCCCCCTGGATCCTTCGCGCACGTGCGGATATTTCAATTTCAAGATGAAACTAGATCGATAAAATTTTTTTCAGATTTTTAGAGATACCCTATATAGTGCCCATTTTGACATACATTTTCGATTTTTTTGCAGTTTTGAGACGTTTTTCGACAAAATTCGCCAGCCCTACTTGGCAAGCACTTGCAATACAAATAGAATGAAGCAAACCGAGCTGAATAACATTGATTGAGATAGTTTTAGGAAACTTTCAACGCACGGAGCGATTAGTTTCAGTTGAATTCAAGGGTCAGAACGGGACTAGAGTGGCAGAAATACAGTCCTAAAATCACTTTTTATCGCAGTTTTCGAGTTCTCCTGCGCATGCGTGATTTTCTACGGTTTTGATAATATTTTTAATCGATAGCCCGTGCGATTTCCTTCAAAATGACCACTGCCAAAAGTCAATTTGATGCAATGGGACCGGAGTAGTGAATCATTTTGGATGAGGTGAAGTCCAAGATGGAAATCCGTGCAAAATGGTCGAGATCGCCTGCGATGGTTTTGATTTCGTCCAGCGTGTTTCCCGTGTTCCCCTGCGTCAAATCGACTTCAACAAGAGGTCATATCAAAGGAAATTGTCTGAGCTATCGAAATTAGTAGATTGCGGCGTGTTGAGTGGCTGGTAAGTAACGATATAATTACGCACAACAGTTGAAAACACTTTTTCACTTGATTGAAAACTATCAAATGTTCAATGTCCCATAACTCACAATCAATTTACCACTCCGTAGCCTACTCACTTCGATAGCTCGGTCAATTTCCTTCAAAACGACCTAAGCCAATTTGGTGCAGGGGAACCAGAGGAACAAGCTGGACAAAATCGGAAGCATCGCAGGCGATCTCGACCAATTTGCGCAGATTCCCATCTTGGACTTCACCTCATCCAAAATGATTCACTACTCCGGTCCCATTGCATCGAATTGACTTTTGGCAGTGGTCATTTTGAAGGAAATCGCACGGGCTATCGATTGAGGATATTATTAAAACCGTAGAAAATCACGCTTGCGCAGGAGAACTCGAAAACTGCGATAAAAAGTGATTTCAGGACTGTATTTCTGCCATTCTGGCCCCGTTCTTGACCCTTGAATTCAACTAAAACTAACCGTTCCGTGCGTTGAAAGTTTCCTAAGACCATCCCAATCAATGTTATTCAGCTTGGTTTGCTGCATTATACTTGGATTGCAAGTGCTTGCCAAGTAAAGCTGACAAATTTTGTCGAAAAACGTCTCAAAACTGCAAAAAAATCGAAAATGTATGTCAAAATGGGCACTATATAGGGTACCTCTAAAAATCTGAAAAAAATTTTATCGATCTAGTTTTATCTTGAAATTAAAATATCCGCACGTGCGCGAAGGATCCAGGGGGGTCGGGAAATAAGTGTCACCCTAATATATATATATATATATTATTATATATTATATTTGAGAAAGTTGAGAATATATATTTTATACTACAGACAAGATACTGTAGGGGGCGGAGCGTTCACGCTTATACATTGCGGGGTCCTATAAGGAGGTGAACTCGCTTCCTAACACGCGTAAGATACTATAAAGGAGCAAACTTGCCTCCCAACATTTAGAGGATAGCTTGAGGATAGCTGTAGAGGGGCATGCTTAGTCCCTCATAGTATCTCACCCGTGTTGGGGAGCGAGTTTGCCTCCCAATACGTCGAAGGTGGCTATAGGGGGGCACTCGTGCTATAACTTACCTACTTCCCCCTATACCTACATACCATCCAGAGCTTGGCCAACGGACACATTCAGCTCATAAGAGGCTTCAGAGGAACCAACAAAAGAATTTATGCAAGTGGAAGTTGTGATGATATAGTGCGTGGCCTTCCCACACAAATATCCACGTATTGATTTGGGGAGATTCGTTCCAGTCCTTGTGCAAAGGGCTCTGAACACAGGAAATGGGACTCTTCTTGCATAGGTCGAGTCCTGAAAATCCATCATATCGACGTGATGCCATATTGAGGCGATGTAGGATGGTTAGAGTGCGAATATCACCGTACTTGAGATTTGCAGAACTAGCATTAGAGTCCCTTCTTGGATAGCTCGATTGACTCATGGGGTCATGTCCTTCAATGAGATTACATTCATCAGAATGTTGGGTCATCATGAATCTCGATTCAACCTTTAGACTGCCGGAATTTTCCCTACTGAAATAAATATTGCTAAACGGGCAGTTTCATTCATAGAAACATCCGATATGTCACAAGGATTATTCAAGGTCACGGATGGCTCATCTATGAGCCAAGCCGGCAGCCTAAGGGTTAAGAGATCAGGGGAGAGATATTTCGACCGTGAACAGCTAAAGTGGAACTCACCAAATACCACTGCTCCTTGAACAAAGGGTCTGTGAAAAAGTTCTGAAAGGTGGCTCCACGATTCTTCCCATGATCAAAGATGCTATATTGTAGCTTCAAAGCAGGGTCATGACGGGAAGAGTCACGTTGACGAAGCGGAGGCAATGACACCTGATTATCTCTTTTGTCTCGCCTCCTCTCGTGTAGTTGTTGAAACCATTTAACCTGCAAATTGGGAATGAGACAAGAACTAGTGTGGTCCTGCTGGAGATCATGAGATACAATGAGGAAGGCATTCTCCAAATCTTTTAACCAATCTTAGTTACTCATAATGACGACCTCCCATTCCCAATTGTTCGCAAAAATCAGTCGTTTCTGTCCCACTGATGACAGATTACATTCTTGAGGGAGTAGATGCTTCATTCGAAATCATTCCGAATACCTGACCAAATCATCACTGGTCAAGTGGTGGTACCCATCGCAGTTGACTCGAATTCATCCTCGAAGTATTATTCTCAATTGTTCTCGAGCATGCGAATCAACTTGGAGTGTGAAGTGTCCTAGTAATATTGTCACAAGTTATCGATGGAATTCAACTATCCACCAGAGATAAGCTGTGGTTCCGGTAAGGTTTTCCTATACAGTATGTCCATGGAGTGCCGCCCCCCCCCCCCGTATCTCCCCAGGGTTACGTCATGCAAAAAAATGTTGGATACAAAAGTTGTTGGATATCGGGTGAAGGTTCAGATGTGACCCTCCAAGTTCCCTCCCCCCCCCCAATTCGCCCCAATGTGGCTGACTTTGGATTTTCAGATGGAAACTCCCATTCTTGACCTCACATTCTGGAAAGACGGAAAATTTTACGCCCAGATAGGTTTTCACGACATTGATGAAGATGACCTCCAGGGGTGAATGGGGTTCATAATAACCTACGAAGTAAGGGACCCTCCTGTATCCCCCCCAGGGTTACGTCTAGTAAAAAGATGTGAGATACAAAAGTTGTGGGATATCAAATACAAGTTAAGATGTGCCCCCAATTACTCCCCCCACCCCATTTGCCCCATTGAGGCTAACTTTGGATTTTTGGATGGAAACCCCCATATTTGATCTCAGATTTCGAAAGAACGGGAAATTGGACGTCCAAATAGGTCTTCATGACATTGGTCAAGGTGAACTTCAGGAGTGAATGGACGTCATGATAACCTACGAACTGCGGGACCCACGTATCTCCCCAGGGTTACATCTAGCAGGAAAGAAAGTTAGATACAACAAGAGTTGTTGGATATCAAGCAGTAGGTGAGATTGGGAGATACTCAGGGGGGTCCCGTAGTTCGTAGGTTATTATGGCTCCCATTCACCCCTGGAGGGTACCTTGACCAACGCCATGAAGACCTCATTGGACGTCAAATTTTCCGTTCTTTCAGGATCTAAGGTCAAGAATGGGTGTTTACATTAAAAAATTCAAAGTTAGCCTCAAAAAGGGAAACCGGGGAGAGGGGTTCAGGGGGAATTTGGGAGCGCATCTCAACTCGTATTTGATGTCCAACAACTACATCTTTTTGCTAGACGTTACCCAGGGAGATACGGGAGGGTCCCTCACTTCGTGGGTTATTATGACCCCATTCACCCCTGGAGGTCACCTTCACCAATATCGTGAAAACCTATCTGGACGAAAAAATTTCCGTCCTTTCAGAATCTGAGGTCAAAAATGGGGGTTTCCATTCGAAAATCCAAAGTTAGCCGCAATGGGAAAAATGGGGGGGGGGGGTTAGGGGGGCACATCTGAACCTTCATCCGATATCCAACAACTTTTGTATTCAACATTTCTTGCACGACATAACCCTGGGGAGATACGGGGGGGGGGTCCGATACTTCATAGACATACTGTATATGAACTAACTCTCGTCACGTTTCATTATTAATATCATCCAACTATGATGAAGTGTACATAGTCAAACTGCAGAGAATCTCAGGGATTAACCATCCCATATAATCACTAGAAGTGTGTTGTCAATGCAAAATGTGCAGTTGTATATGTCGAAGATAGCATCTCCTCTCTCACTCGCTACAGTTGTGGTTTGAAAATGATGGAACTGGATAACACCCAACAGAATGCTTCTACACTGCTCTCATCAACTATTGCAAAAGCCGGAAAAGAATAGAAGTGGGTGCCACTAACTCTAATCATCTATCCGGGGGAATGAAATCGTTCATCGATACTGTTTCAGCAGTACAAGCAACCTCAATCAATAGAAATACAAATCATGATATGAAGCTACTATCAGATGAATTGAAAGCCCTTGGCTCCGGACATGTGACTATGAAGCCCAAATCAAGGTCATCTACTTTCGTATGGAGCATATAGGTTTTCTCCATCCGCTAACCTTGCTGGTATCTCATGATCAGTTTTGTGAGAATTCAAGAATATTGAGTGCAGAAAATGCAATCTCTCCATCTATACAGTTGAAGAAGCTTCAGCACAAGAGGAAAATGCTGATTTCGTTCAAGAGATGAGTGCTTGTGCTTAGCTATTTCCAATAATTAATGGTTTGGATTCGGAAACAGGATCTTAAGATACCGGCGTTGCTCTTATTCGAGGTCCGGCGCGTAGTGACGTACGTCACACACGAAGGGGGTCAGAAATTCACGAGCGTCTCCACTCATGTCGGTGTTCTCCTCATCACTATGGAAATGTGGTCAGTATGGGCGGTTGAGTTCCACAAACAAGGCGCGTCATTATAATACATCACTTCGCATGTCCATTTAGACACTTACGGAGCTGGTCTATCACCTATTGCGTTACCCGATAACTACACATTCCCCTCATCAATTGATTCCTATCACGATTACCTGACCCCCCGGAATCAACCGCAAGGGCGACTTAGGGTTCCGAGGTGTGACATATCCCCGGCCCCAGTTGTCGGGACACCGTCCCTGGGCTTCGGACTCAATCCGGTATGAAGGTACCTGGACCCGAGACTGGTGCTCGGTGTGCTTTGGCCCCTCTCGAGAACCCGCAAGGAGGGTTAAAGCACCTCGGTGTCCCAGCCCTAGAGTCTAACGAACTCCTGGCCCCAGTCAACGCCCGCCAGAGCATGGAGACCGCACATCTCCATCCGGTGCTCGGGCCTGGGTGAGTCTGGAAACTCGCGTTAGAATCGTGTCCGGACGATAACAATACGAGCCTGGACGACTCATCCAGCAACTCGAAGGGCTCCCTGGGCCTTGAGGAAGCCTATGAAAGTCCCACCCCCCTCCCCTACCGAGGGTTGGGTTCGGCCTTGTGCTGAGGGCCGAGCCCGGAATTCGGTAGTGGGGGAGGAGGAGCGGGCCATCACTGAGTCACTTGTGGCTTGGTGATGGCCGTCCTCCAAACCGACGCGCTGGCAGGGCTTATCCCTGCCCCGCACCCATAAGAGCAAACAAGGTTGAGCCGAAAGGCGAGCTCCCGGTATATCAAAGCCCCCGAAAATTCTGATGAAATCATATATTCATCCACTATGATGATATTCTCAAGGAAAGTTTGATTCAGAGGCGTGCCAGGCTTTGGTTATAATATTAACTCTCATTGGTCGATGTAAGATAGTTTGTGAAAGAATTCTCTTCAGCTATAGTTTACTGGAATGATGGAAGACCTTGTCCGGAACGGAAGTTGTGGAGTGGTATTTTGAAGTTCAAGACGAAACGAATCAAATCCCGTTTGGTTCCTAACTGTACCATGATCCAGAGAAATTCTGCACGTCTCGAAAGCTCATGAAATGTCACGACACTGGCTTAGGAAACCGATATTCACAGAAGGCACGCTCGGCAGACGCAAGGCACAAGTTTGGAATGTTTTTCACTGTTTCTTCATCACAAAGAAAATCAAACTGCATTATTTTGACTCGCCATTGTCGATCGGCATTCCAGTCAAAAGCTGAAGAAAAGTATTGAATCTCGTTAGTAAGCATACTTTGCCTACTATCTAAATGATGATGATAATAATCTAGAATGAAAGAGCCTCTTAATAGATATCACGAATTTCGTCAAGTTTACAGATTATCCGGCTGAAATATGAACGGAATGACACGACAGTATACCCTAGAAATCAGAATTGGATACATGGTTCGAGATTCGATTTTGGAGGTTTTCATTAAATTTTGGAGAGACACGAAAGCCTTGGAATTTGTGCGTCCGAATTTTAAACGACGAGACAAATCATGCAGATCCGCGCACGCGATCCCAACGATGTCATTCGGGTACCCAAGTCCACGTGTCACTACCGAACCATGGATATTCGCATATCCTTGCAAAAAGATTGAACTTTGCGTACGCGAATCAGGGAATCGAACCACTCCTCTCAAAGTGCTCATCTGACTAGCGAACCACAAATATTTGTGTATGCTCTCCGTGTGGATGATATTACCGCATGAAAAGAGTTTCTCTAAAATTGGTACGTGACTGCCGAACCGAAAAAATGCGCTTATGCCACTAGGAATGCAGATTCGCGTACCTCATGCCTGAATTTGCGTACGTGGATGAGTGAATGAGACAACTCCTTCTAGCATTCTCGTGAAACTGCCAGACTTTGAGCATTTGCGGATGCTACTCAAGTGGACGGTATTCGCGGACGCGGCGGAAGATACTCATTCTTGTAATGACCTCACTTTCCACATTCATGGCAGATAACGTCTTTCGAAGGTGAGGACTTACCATCTGTCTCGCCTTTGGCTACAAAAGCACTCTGACCCGTAGCTTTGCTATTCAATTCATTCCTTTGGTTCAGTCTATCCTCTGCTTGACGCAGACGTTCATATAAATTGGGCAATGATTTTCCGGTGGCAGGTACATTGTCGCAGATAGAACGAAAGAAGTGCGATTTGGGTGGTAGAACTGCAAGGATCCGTTGCATGATCCATGTTTCCCTTACTCCCTCACCTTGAGCGGTGAGACAGTCTACGTATCCTTGAATCTGCAGACAGTTTTCTATCACCGACTTTTGCCCATCATATTTGTATGATATAAATTTATGCTGTAGAGAACACTCGCATCCGACTTTCTGCCGTACAAGGTCTCCAGCTTCTCAAGTATCAGATGAGCTGACCTGCATTTTGCAATTCCCCTGGATTGAACTACTACAATTTTGTCCGATTGGGGTGCAAGCTTCTAGATCTTCCTGTATCCAAGCGGAAACAGCAGCACTTTCATCGGGCCCGCCTGGCCTAAGCTCGATGCCCGTAGCAACATTGAACAACTTTCTCGTTTGTAGTGCGAGATCCAACTTGAATCTCCATGACTCATAGTTCACCTGCCGACTTGAATCTTAAGTAAGCGATTCCAGCTGACACTTGTTATGAACGGCTCTCGAAGTTACTGGGCTGCGCCTGCGCGTGACGATAAATCTCAGAGGAGCTGGGGTTCCTCAGGTTCGGCCCGAATTCGGAACTAGCCCCTCAGGGTATTTGCGTCGGCCGTTCCGTCGGACCTTTGTTGTACAATCGGAATGGCTTGACGTGGGCGCAGTATTGTGAAGTGCACGTTGCGGTATTCAATATCGACGACAACTGCGTCTGCCGGTACTGGGGCTGGAGCTGGAACTGGAACTAGAGCTGGGGCTAGAGCTGCAGCGGGTGCTGGAACTGGAACTCCGGCAGCTGGTCCTGGAGTAGCCGGTGGAGTCGGAGGCAGCCACGGGCCCATGTGCTGACTCACCGAGATGGAATCCTGAATACTCACGTTTGCGACGCGACCGGGTCGTCTTGATTACAAGAATTATTATTAGCGCGGGGCTGGGTTCGTTAACTTGTTAAGTGCTGAAGCACAGTGAAAGCAGTGACACTGAACGATACGATTTATTAACTGGCGTACAGAGAGCGAATGATACAAGATGGTGGTACGAAGTGACAGATGTGGCTCGGAGCGATAGCAAGTCGACGGTGTGCTGGTGCTCGAGCGACGCTGAGTCTGCCGGTGGGCGTCTGTAGGCTCCTTATATAGACGAAATGACGTCACTAGCTGAGTGGCGTGGTTACGCCCACGAAAGCCTCTGACTGGTTACTGGTGTTGCGTGCGCATCCTCTCCTTGATGCGCCATCATGGATCTGGGCGGTGCCGGTAGGTGGAAGGGGGCGGGGCTATTGCGTGATTCGTGTGCGGCCATAATGGATCGAGCGCGTCGTAGATCTGCGCACTAGACGGGAGACTCTCTCTCGTCTGGGGAGCGTCTCTGATTGGCTGGCGGTGGCGTCATTTAGTGGGACCTCCCATCGTTCCGCAGAGCTGCTGTTGCTGGGCGGTGTATCCGGCGTTGCCAAGCATATGCGACGTTGCCGCATCACATGGCCATGTAATGAGGTCATGACGTAAGAGCGGTTCATGGCTGTGCTGTTATTGTCGTCCGCCCCTTCGGCTGTTGCGTTGCATGCATCTCATGTCCTCTTTCGGCTGCGGCGTGGCTCATGTATGTAGCTGCTACCGGTCCTTGTTTTGGCCTGTCCGATGTCCGTTGCTGACGGCTTCCATTTCGTGTATTTGCAGGGAGTTCTGGAATCATGAGTCCCAGGTTGGGACTCGTAAATCATGTCAACAATGTGTTCTCAGGCCAACATGGACGTTGGCTCGTGGTTAATTCATCATTCAGTTCTAATATCTTTATGTAATCGAGAGCCACCCTTAAGCATAAGATACAACCCTGCGTGAATGCGGATCGTTACTTTATATCTTCGACCACGCGTGGGAACTCTCCGGTTCGAAGCACAATCTCGTATGAATACGGAATGGTAGTTTACATATTTGACTACACGTAGAAACTCTCCGGTACTAAACACGACCTCGTGTGAATGCGGAATGGTAGTTTACATCTTTGACTACACGTAGGAACTCTCCGGTACGAAGCACAACCTCATGTGAATGCGGAATGATAGTTCGCGCTTTGGACTACGTGTAGGAGGACCGTTTTCCTCTCTTCTTGCGGTACGAGTCGAGATTCTCCGAGTTGTGGGTCCACGGTTATCTGGGACCGAGGTTTTCACACCTTAACACACTCGAGACCGCAAGGGGGACAATATGTCCCGGGGCGTGACGACCCTCCGGCCCCAGTTACTGGGACACCGTACCCGGGCTTAGGCCCAAAGCCGGTAGGGAGAAGACTGGCTCCGAGACTGGTGCTCGGCGCTTTGACTTCTCCCGAAAACCGCAAGGGGGGTTGGGGCATGGCGCCTCATCCCTGGGGTGTGACGACCCCCCGGCCCCAGTTACCGCCCGCCGGAGCGGGGAGACCGCACATCTCCATCCGGCACCACGGGAGTGGATGAGTCTAGGGACTCAAATTGGGATCGCCCTCGGGCGATAACAATGCGATATATTTAATGAATGAATTTATCGTTCTTTCGAGCCACTTATAATCGTCGCGCTCAGGCGGCGATCACAGTTTGACAAATGTCAAACTGCGACCTTTCATCAAATCGAGCGATAGAGTCAAAATATCGATGAGATCTACCTTATCGATATAATTTGGATAACAATGCGAGCCCGAAAGACTCATCCATCATCCCGAGGGACTCCCTGGGCTCTCAGGAAGCCTAGACGTGTCCCAAACCCCCCACCGAGGGGTGGGCATCGGCCTTGTGCTGGGGGCTGAGCCCAGAATTCGGTAGTCGGGGAGGAGGGCCGAGTCATCATCGAGCCTGGCTCGGTGTTGGCCACCCTCCAAACCGACGCGCTGGCAGGGCGTATCCCTGCCCCGCGCCCATGGGGGCAAGCCGGGGTGAAGGTGAAAGCCAGGCACCCGGGGTATAAAAGTTAAATTCCTTAACACACTCGACCGTGTCCATGACTGACTGACTTTGGTGAGCTGAGCTCGCCACTGTATGCTGACCCTAATGTTGACTGGATTTTTTGACAGTGTCTGACTGCGCATTAGTATACTGACGTAATATAATGACTCTCAATTGACAAGCTACTAGCGTGGTTTATATGCCTCACTGCTTTATAAGTGACATAGCCTCGAATGCCTGGCCACATGTCTGGGCCCATAACCTGACAATAAATCTAACTCGTTCTGACATTTGGCATTGAGGGTTTCTTGTAAAGGATTGAATTCCTACGTGCATAGAATAAATTTATTGGAATAAATGATGATCTAAAAGGCGCCTGCAATACAAATCGAGAGTTACACTACGATTCATATTGCGGGCCGCATGTTACATACATGTGAGCCTGCTCATATATCACAGGCTCTACAGATGAAACACCAATCTGTGACATACCTTTGAATGATAAAATCATCTGACACTGCCTATAGCTATTTCATTGCTTCCAACATTGCTTAAACAAACTCTGACTAACAAACATTACTATTGCTACATGATTGCCGCATGTGCAGCTCCAGACTATTGCAGGAAGTACGGACTGATATTTGGTCGAGTGAGGTTAGTCACTCGACTAACTTGTACGCGCATGCTCATGGCGGGAGAGTGCGGGATTTTCAAACATAAAATGATTATATCTCAACACTGAGTCCTTCCGCGAACAACAGCAAAATTGAGAAAAAATCTTAAGTTGGTAAATAGAGTCCAGTGCTCATACTGGACTCCACGCTCACTCGCCGTCTGCATGCGGATACGACAATCTTCTGCTCGTTATCATATATGATGGGTGCATAAATGTACACTCCGGGACAAGGTGAAATGCACCCCCGGAAGTTGGGGAATTAAAGGTCAGAGGCAAAATCCGAGAAAATTCACCCTGATTGAGGCTCAATTTCACAATCTGTTCCGAATGTTTTCAACAACTGCTCAGGTTACAGTTCTTTCAAAATGAATGATGAAGTCGCACCACCTATTAGTGACCATATCTTCGCAAGGAGACAGAAATACGTGACGAATGGGATTGCTCATAGATGCTCACGATCAGTTCTTAATTGCTCAGCCCTCAAAATTAATTAGAAATCATTTTTGACAGTTTGAGCGATGAAAAACCGACAATTGCCTCTTCGGCACTGGAAAGCGCGCAACGCGCATGCGCCGCGCGGACTGCGGAACGGTGGTACGGCCAGCCCCGTAAAATCAAATGAGCAGTTTCGGAGAGCTCTCAATGAGACAGAGTGATTGAGAATACTTTTGAGCAGTGTATTGCATATAAGCGATTTCGGAGCATTTTCACGAATGCCTGCACCAGGGGGTCTTGAAAAAATCCATAAAAATTTTTTTTTCTCAGTATTATATTGATATAGTACAAAAAAATTTTTTTTGGATTTTTTCTAAGGCCCTCGTGGGCCCTGGGGCCTATGAAAGGTCCTTTTTAGGCCCTTTCTCAGCCTATTTCTGGAAAATCATAACTCCGACTAGAACCGACATTTTCGGACGTACTTAGGCGCATTTGCTTCCTTGGGACTAGTAATTTTGAGAAAAAGGATTGTCCATGGTGGATACTTCTGCCTAGCAACTTCTAGGAGCTATTTACTGAGAGCACATTTTAGCGATTTTTGGGCTTGCTTCGAAGTGATGTAGCTCCCACTAGACATGAGATAATCGACTTTTACAAGTGGTCATTCTGAAGGCCTTGAAAGTACCTACGATGTGACCACTGGTAAAAGTCGATTACTGAACTTTCTATAGGAGTTACAGTCATTACAAGATGAGCGAATTCGTAAAAATGCCAAAATTTGAGCTCAATTAAAAAAAATCGTTTCTCTTTCCTTCGACCCCAAACCTGAGCGACTATGTTCTTCGATACAAATATTACCAATTGGAACAATAATCTGGGTGGGATATTGAATCACCGATTTTATGTAGCCAATTCAAAACACCCTTTTTGACTTTTTGCTCAAAATGACCTCAAAGGTATGGCTCGCATATGCTTCCATCTAAAGTAATGTGCACCAATCTGTGTGGGATTACTCCCCAATGTACCCCCAAATATGTGTGAGAACTCCCGGAGCCAAGTCTCGAGCTAGATGCGAGCAGGCGGTTCTATTTCACGAGTTGAGAATGGTCATGATTTCGTCTATTTGGACGCAGGAGAGTGCGAGTGGGATTTCACTCATTCTAGCTCACAAATGAGATAAGCGGCTAAAATAGGGATACGAACATGGTTTTCTGACTCAAAATGATCATCTCAACACGATTTCGGGGTCAGTTTAGCTCCAAAATATTGATACTTGCTCTCAGACTAGAAAACACTTTAGTTACATGTTTTTCGATGAAGTGGCTTTAGACGTTGAATAAAAGTCAAATTGACCATGAGAACGTGTTTGAATTATCATTCCGAGTCACAAAGCCATGTTTGTATCCTCATTAAGCCACTTATCTCATTTGTGAACTAGAATGAGTGAAATCCCCTGCGACGCAGGCGAGTGAAAACTCGCCTGCGTCCAAATAGACGAAATAATGACCATTTTCAACTCGTGAAATAGAACCGACTGCTCGCATCTAGCTCGAGGCTCGCCTCCGGAAGATTTCACACATATTTGGGGGTACATTGGGGAGTAATCCCACACAGATTGGTGCACATTAGTTCAGATGGAAGCATATGCGAGCCATACCTTTGAGGTCATTTTGAACAAAAAATCAAAAGAGGGTGTTTTGAATTGGCTGAATCAAATCGACAATTCAATATTCCACCCAAATTATTGTTTTAATTGGTTGTACTTGTATCGAAAAACATATTCGCGCAGGTTTGGGATCGAAGGAAAGGAAACGATTTTTTTCAATTGAGCTCAAAGTTTGGCATTTTCACGAATTTGCTCAGCTTGTAATAACTGTAACTCCTAGAGAAAGTACAGTAATTGACTCTTACCAGTGGTCAGATTTTAGGTTTTCTCGAGACCTTCAGAATGACCACTTGTAAAAGTCGATTATCTCATGTCTAGTGGGAGCTACATCACTTTGAAGCAAGCCGAAAAATTGCTGAAATGTGCTCTCAGCAAATAGCTCCTAGAAGTTGCTAGGCTCAAGTATCGACCATGGACAATTCTTTTCTCAAAAGTACTAGTCCCAAGGAAGGAAATGCGTCTAAGTATGTCCAGAAGTGATGATCCTAGTCGGAGTTATGATTTCCTAGAAATGGGCTGAGAAGGGGCCTGAAAAGGACCTACCATAGGCCTCAGGGTCCACGAGGGCCTTTGAAAAAAATCCAAAAAAAATTTTTTGTACTATTTTGATATAGTACTAACGGGAAAATAATTTTTCTGGATTTTTGCCAGACCACCCTGGTGCAGGCATTCGTCGAAATGCTCCGAAATGGTCCAAATATAGTTCAATTTGACTAGTTTCGCCCACTTATATTCCACTACGCGCGTGAATCGTGTCGAATGTGAAACTCAGGTCAACTTCGAAAATTGTAAGAATTCAATACATGAATAATTCCGTGGCAACTTTGAAAGCGGGTTATTTTATCAAATATAATAGCATTGAGCATCAAATGCCGCGATCATACAAAACACCATTTTTCATGTGCATGCTGGGCGAGTACATTCTGTGGCGCAATTTTTGTTGGACGTTTCGGGCCTTCCTGCACCAATTTCTTCTTGCAGTGAATCAAGTAAAATTTTCAGGCTGAACTTTTCCGCGACTGAGAGTATCGAATAAAATCATTGTAAAAAAAGGTCAGGATTAATATGCGTTAGTGTGGTTTTCCTCTTCTTGGGCCTTTGCGAGTGTATAGCTGGGTGTATAGCGCCACCGAGAGGCTCGTTAGAGACTCGAGCGGGCAGATACATTGAAAAAATTTGGGATAATGCACCAAATCGAGCACCAAATCCGACTGCTATAAAAGCACAAACACCACTTTTTATGGGTTCGCTGAGCACGCACGTTTTGTGGCGCAATTCTACTTCAAATTGTACTCCCTCAGTTCTCCGCAATAGAAGTGTATTAGTCCCCCTCCAGGCCTTTCCGCACCAACTTATACTGAACGTGAATCGCCAGGCGCAACTCTTCTATGCCATAAAGTCTCGGAAGAAATTGATTTTCATACTTTGCGGAGCTCTTTCCTGCGAAAATCTAGTTTCGCTAGATTATTATGTCAGGAAAGTGTGGCACTAGAACGACCCTTGAACGCGAGACTACAGAGATCCTAATCAGTTTTTTCCAAAGTAACCAATGGTCGAATAAGAATCCCAAAGCCTCAAAGCTGTACCTCAAATCATTTGGACGTGAGATCAATTCTAGTGTCAGAATGTCAGGACTGCATGATGCTTGAAAGTGTCAGGAACATGAGACGCTACCGTGTAATCCGTGTTATCCTCATGGTAGCGATATGTGAAGATATTAATATAATTATATAATTTGTATTATTCGTATAATTGTATAGTAACAAAGACTGTAGTTTGTAGGAGTGAGCTTGTTTTGTTCTACCAACACTGGAAGTGACAAATTTCCAATTTAATGGCTCAACAATAGGATGTAAGGAGGAAAAGATCTTGGTCGGTGTCATTGAAGGAGAAACATAATTCTCATTGATTTAGAAATCCTGAGAGATCAAGTTGTGTCAATAAGTCATACTGGGGGATGATATGTGGATTTGCTGATCAACTCCTCACCTCTTTTCCGTCTTTGGTACTTTACAAAATATTTTGAGTGGAAATTTACATCAAACTGAATATAAGGTGGTGGTGGGAGAAGGGGGGAGGAGGAGTTGTAAGATATTTCCCATGGATTGTTTTATCAAAGAGCCAACGATTCATGTACGGAATCGAGAGTTTCATGCTAGGTTTGAGATGAATCGTGTGTGAGTGTACAAGAGGTCAACAGAGTGTCATACAGGTAACAGAACGTTATATGAGTTATTGGAATCACAAAGTGTAACATGGGTAACAGAGAGTTACAAGAATAACGAGTGTGACAGGAGTCACAAGTGTTACAGGGCTAAGAAACCATTCTAGCAGTAACAAAGTGTTACATGAATTACAAAACTCGAATCGTGTTTTGGAGTTATTGGCGAAAACATGCAAAAATCTTGGAAGTTATGAATATTACCGGGCCACGGAAGGATAAATTCCTGTTGTTTGGATGAATTTCTTGAAAAGAGACCAGCGTGATCCTATATGATTTCGAGATTGGTCTTGACGTCTCCGGAATCGCACGTGAAAAGGCTGAAAGTTATGGGTGAATTCATAAGTGATTTTGGTAGATTTTTTCGTCCTTGATGGTTAATATACAAGTTGAACATTTGGTCTCGTCGATCTTGAAGGACAGTATTTAGAAGTCTTCGAGAGTAAACAGAGTTTTGTAAACGAAAATTTTTTGAACATGACTCACTCGAGAAACTGATGCGTTGAAGTCTTCAAGTCC
This sequence comes from Eretmocerus hayati, assembly GCA_029851415.1. Classification (NCBI taxonomy): domain Eukaryota; kingdom Metazoa; phylum Arthropoda; class Insecta; order Hymenoptera; family Aphelinidae; genus Eretmocerus; species Eretmocerus hayati. Next base: position 105,405,218 of record CM056743.1, read on the forward strand.
TTCAAGATCGACGAGACCAAATGTTCAACTTGTATATTATGGGTGAATTCGTTCTCACGGAGGGTTCGGAATCTAATGTTGCAGGAGTTGGATCCGAGTTCTGAACAATCTTCTTCTTATTACTTGAGATTTTGAATGATTCAACATAAAATATGAGGAATGTTCCATCAATGGAACAAATCATATACGGAATCCAAACTTCACTGAGATTCGCAATGAATTGTGTGAAATGTTACAAGACTAACAGAGACTCACAGGACCACCGAGAGTTACATCAGGGGTAACAAGGTGTTACAGGTGGAGTTGGTTGTTAAGTATGTAACAGGATGTTATTTATTCAATCTCCTATAGTGGGTCGTTACATATGTGCGATACGTGGTCGTCAGAAGGGTGTGCTCGTCGGATTTTCTCCGGAACTCGTCGTGGGGAATTTTGACCTCAATAATACTTGATCTCTCGGAATGCGAAATTCATTCCGTCGTCTATTTGATCATTGATTTGAAGATTTGAGATTTGAGTTCTTTTGAAGAATACGGAATAGAGTTGTGTTGAATTGATTAATCTCCACCGAGCGTATGGACTCCAGAAACATACTTCAAAAGTTGCAAAAACTTAATACGCCATCATAAGGGATTGAATTTTGATCTTTCAATGGGCACTACGAAATCAAATATCAACAAACATTGACAAAACCCACTTCTATTATCGGTCAATCTCGAGCGTACAGTTTCAGCTTTCGATTGACGGGCTACAAAGTTCAATTTGATGAATCTAAGCCGAAGCTATTAGGAGTTGAAGAAGTGTACCGAAGATAGACCCTGCAACGAGGTTGCAGCACACTAATGGCATTTGAGTAGGGCCGGTTGCTTCCGCCAGCGAGAGATGGCAGCACCTCCCGGCCCTGCTTACCGACGGGCGTGGCGCGCTCGTCGTTGGCGGAAGCCAAGCCGCGCGCCGCCGTCCGGCACTTCAAGGATGGCTGCCGTGTGGGGATTCTGGGTATGCCTCCAGGTGGCTACCCGTTCCGCACCTCTCTCGCAAGCGCACTGAAACGAACACATTCCATATATAAGGAACTTCTCTACCTCCGCACTCCGCGTCCAGGGTAACCGCCTGCAACCTCAGCCCTGCTGATGAGTCCGGGTTACGATGTACCCAGTTGTAGGCGGTGGACGAAACGCATTCCGAGCCTTCCGCTCATTTACTTTAGTGGTGACTTATAATAAAGCCCCACATTGGTGACCCCGACGTGATGTGAACATGCATCAATCTTCCTATACCCTTTCCACTTCTTTCAATACGATACGTGCTCACGTATCTGGGTGTTGAGTGACCACCCGCCTAGACGTGTATCTCGTCAAGAGTTACACTAGTCATTGACGGCGGTGTATGTATCCCAGCATCCCAGGGTTGAGTCACGATACGTGCGGAGAAGACGGGAAGCGGGTTCTCAAAATGTCCAGATTTCCTGCGATTGCTCGAGGTTGCTGGGGGGGAGTCTTGTGGGGATTCTGGGTATGCCTCCAGGTGGCTACCCGTTCCGCACCTCTCTCGCAAGCGCACAGAAACGAACACATTCCATATATAAGGAACTTCTCTACCTCCGCACTCCGCGTCCAGGGCAACCACCTGCAACCTCAGCCCTGCTGATGAGTCCGGGTTACGATGTACCCAGTTGCAGGCGGTGGACGAAACGCATTCCGAGCCTTCCGCTCATTTACTCTAGTGGTGACTTATAATAAAGCCCCACAGCCGTCGCATATGCACGTCCTCGCGTGAGTTTTCTCTCAAGCTTGCCTCGTGGCCGATATTTCGCGGCAGCAGAGCAGGAGTAGCAGCAGCAGTGAAAATTTTTGCCCCGCGGGTGTGAAAGAACAGTGTTCGCGCCGCGGGTGTTCCGGAGTTCCACCCCTGAGTGCTTTTATGTGTGAGGTGCTCTCATTTCGCTCGCCAGCTCACTCGCCCTATATCTCGCCCCAGGAGGCTCCGCGGACCGGGCATCGTGAGCTGTCTCGAGCGCGGCGCACCAGCTGGTCCCGCCCACGGCGTCCACGCAGCAGAGTCCCAGGGCAGTCTCGCCGGCGACAGCAGTGGTGAGTGCATTGTGGTCACCTGCGTGCCCCTCTCGATACCCCGCGATGCCCCACGCCCGGTGTAGTGCAGGATAGAGTGACGCCCGATAAATTGTGTCGTCTCTCCGGGTCCTCCCTTCTCTCGCGCGACGTGGCCCTGTGACGTGAACCTGCCCCGCGTCGTCACCCGAGTCAACTCGCTTCCATGAGGGCTCTAGCCCTAGAGCAACGCCGGTTTCCCATCGTCAGGGTAGCTCGCGCAACAGCTATCACGAGGGCAGTAGACATTTTCCCCGCGTGCGCGAGTTGTGAACGCCATTTTGAACGCCTCAGCAAATATTCGGTAACGAAGGAAGTGAGCTCAGCGGATTGTTAGTGCGTGCGCAGCGCAAGTGGGGAAGTCCCGCCCCTCGATATATAAGCATTTCCGATATAAGCAAGTGTTAGAGTGAAGAATCTATACATGGGCATTTTCGCTGTAACGAGTTTTTGGACTTGGTGTTTTCTAGTGACAGATGGACAACTTCAGAGACATTTCCGCCGCGTGCGGCCCCTGTACTTAAGATTATCGACCTGTGCGTCATTACATGACAGTTTCTTAATAGCAATAAACGCCTTTTTGTATTTTTATAGAAATCGTGAGTGAATCTCTTTTCCTGTGTCCGCAGACAACCGTTCATTTTCAGGTACGCTCCCACATCCTCCCCCACCGACCCGCCCTTCGTGGCGCGGGGGACCTGGCCCAGCCCCGATCCCGCCCAGAATGGATAAGGTATCACGGGTGGGTTCAGACTATTTTAGGTGACCCATACCGCCCCGTTACAACCCTGACTGGGCAACTTACGTACACTTACAAAATATTACAATTCTACCCACCACCATGTGAGTGAACTAATTTCAATCGTTCAGAAGTCCCATTTTAAGCTGTTTGGAACATTCTAAAACCTCGTAGACAATCACTCGACTCAAGGTGAGATGAACAGGAGCTGTCATAGGAAGTTGGACTGGAGTTACCCTATTCTCATGCTTCTTACGTAGAGTGGGGTAGATTTGGTACACTTTTTCATTGTTTCTTCTCCTGTTCTTCATTTGTTGGGATTCCGAATGCTTCAGATACCCCAATGTAACAATGGTTTCTTCAATATGATAATATATGTGGTCGAAATGTACCATTATTCATCCGTCGGTCGTTCCAGAACACTTCTTGCCAGGTACACTAACTGTACCACCTGCATATTGCTGCCACATCAGCCTTTTTGGAAAAAACTTCAATAAACAAGTACACTCGTTCACGCGTGATCTACGGTGGCTCAAAACATTGTTCATGCGTGAGCCAAGAGGGGAGAACAGGTTTCAGAGCGATAGAATCGTTTACCTTGCCGAACGCAGCTCTACAAGTCATGTTTCAGGAATGTACCAAAGTTGCACCCACTGTACCAAAGTTACCCAATTTGACGGTATACGATACCATGACCTGGGAAGTCATTTCGGTGTGGAAAAAACTCTAGAGCGAATAAGTAAGTACTACCATTTTCCGGGAATGAGGCGTTACATAAGAGTACATATTCGTAACTGCTTCGAGTGTATTTTAGCTGAACACAAGTCGGGGCAGCAGGAAGGCGAAATGCATCGAACTCTTCCGAGTTTAAGACTTTTTACAGTACTTCACATGTATCATTTGGGTCCTTTCGTCAATACACCGCATGGGAATGTGTAAGTTTCAGGAATTATTGATACCTTGACAAATACGTGCAGTTGCAAGCGGTCGAAGATGTCACGTCTAGGATGACTGTCAATAAAACTCGGTCGTTTGTTGAGCAATTTGGAGCGTCGGAACGCTTGATTACTAATCATGGACCTTGCTTCACCTCTGAGCATCTTCGAAAATCTTGTGAAGAGTTTGGAATAAAACACACTTCAAATTCGAGTCGACATCCGCAAGCAAATGGCTTAATCGATTGAATGAACCAAACGATTCTACAAGCGATGCGTTGAGCAAAGAGAGGCGAACAAAATGATTGGGATCTTCAGTTAAAAAAGCTTGAGCGAGACCTGAATTCGAATGTGAATGAATCCACAGGATCGACTCCGTTCAAGGCGTTGTATGGCTAATTGTCCAGATTCGGAGATGCTGTAGCGCGTGACGTGACGGTAAATTGTGGAAAATATCAAGAGATATTTTCACAATTTACCAGTGACCACCCACACCAGAGTGACTCACTCTGTTTACTTGTATTGACAGGAGCCAGACGTTATGTCTGTGCTCTATTGCAAGATCGTCCAAAATATCATGACGATCTAAAGAATAACAAACCTGAAGCCTGATGAGGTCCACAAAACCTAGTGGACGAAACGTTGCAATAAAATTTCCATCATGAAATTTTGGGAATTTATTTAGTCCCCCACCGTCCTTCAAGATCGACGAGACCAAAGGTTCAACTTGTATATATATACCATATATGCATAACTGGTATTCTAACATATAGATGTACCATGTATTGTAATCAATAGATATATATGGTCAGATAACGGTCAGCTCTCGGACGCTGGGTCCGGCTGGCAACTTGCAGGACGGAGTAGGAAACTCAGGGTGAACGAGAGGTGTCCCAACAACCAGGGCAGAGCCGAGAAGAAGAAAAAGAAGAAAAAGAACAAGGGAAATAGAAGGAGGACTAGACCCGACGCACTCCTCATAGGAGTGAAGAAAGATGGCCTGTCCTACGCAGATATGATCAAGAGAGTCAAGCAGGGAGAGGAAACGAGGCAAGTGGCTCCAAAGGTCTCCAAACTGCGGAAGTCGAAAGAGGGGCATTCACTCATCGAGCTTGAGGAGGGGGTGAAGGCAGAGGCCGTCGAGGATGCCCTCAAGGGCGTGATTCAAGACGCCAGAGAGATACGACGTCTTTCCCCAACGATCACGCTGGAAGTGCTTGACCTCGACGACGTGAGCACACTCCAGGAAGTCAAGAAGGCCTTCGTGAAGGAACTCGGAGTAGAGCATGCAGGCAGCATCACGACCATGACCATCCGCCCAGGATACAGGGGTACTCAGATTGCGGTGATCACACTGCCAGAGCGGCTCGCTGAAGGAGTGCTGGCGAAAGGGAGAGTCCGGGTAGACTTCGTTAACGCGCGGGTCCGGGAGGAAGACGGAATCCCGAGATGCTGCAACTGCTTGCAATACGAGCACTCGTCCGCGAAGTGCGACAAGCCACAAGTGAGGCGGGCAAAAGGCTGCTTCAACTGTGGGGAAGAAAGCCTCATAGCAGCGGTATGTGTAACCGGAGAGCAGAAATGCCTGAGCTGCGAGGCCCTCAAAGAGGATCACAAACACAGGTCGGGCATGCAGTGCTGCAAGGCCTACCAGCAGGCGCGAGCAGCATGGAAGGGCCGGATGAGGCGCAAAGATGGCTAGTTTTCTGCAAGCGAATCTCCGTAGGAGCAACGATGCTCACAGTTTACTCGAAGCAGAGGCCTCAAGACTGGGAGCAGACGTCCTCATCATCTCCGAGCAGTATCTCCGAGAAGAGCGACCGCGAACCACGGAAGACCTTGCGAGGGGATCGGCCATCAAAGTCTGGAACGGGAGCCTTACAGAGACAAAAAAACCGACCGAAGGGACGGGCTTTACCCGAAGAGCCGTCGGCGATATTGCGGTGTATAGCTGTTATCACTCACCGAACGCACCGATGAATGTCTTCCTTCGGGAACTGCGAGAACTCGAGGATTGTTTGAGACAGTGGAGAGGCCTCGCCATAGTAGCGGGGGATTTCAACTGCAAGGCCCCAACTTGGAGTGGAGGGCCAGAGGATGAAAGAGGTAACGCGCTGGAAAAAATCATGGCCCAACTGGACCTGGTTTGCCTCAACGAGGTAGGAAAGGCGACATGGCACAGAGGGGCATCATCCTCAGTGCTCGACTTGACGTTTGTTAGCTCGTCGCTCATGAGACGAGTCACGAAGTGGCAGGTCCTCGATTCGGAAACGCTCAGCGACCACCGTAATATCTTTTTCAAGATGAATGGTGGCCGAGACGTAGGAATAGTACGGCAGAGCGAGGGATGGCAAGTCCGTAAACTTGACGAGGAAAGCTTCAAGGAAGCGATCCTTAAAGCAGAGGCCCCCGGAGAAGAGCTCTCACCGGAAGAGGCGGTAACGAGCAACATCCGGTCCATCACCCGAGCCTGTGACGCCTCCATGCCGAGGAGGAAGCAACCCCGGTTCGAGAAGAGGCAAGTATACTGGTGGGACGATGAAATCAGGGACCTTCACCGCAGCGCAAATGCTAAGAGGAGGCGAGCGAAGCGAGCGCGCAAACGTGGACGTCCATCAGTGGCAGCAGACGAAGCGGCCTACAAAGAGGCGAAGAAGCTTTTCCGGGATGCCATCCGTCGCAGCAAACGGAAGTGCTGGTCGGAGCTATGCAGCATGGTCGATCAAGATCCGTGGGGCACACCGTACAGGGTGGTCATGAGCAGACTGCGCTTGAGAGACGGACCAACAGCGCCAACTGACAAAGGATCAGTTCTACGGACTGCCAGGGCACTCTACCCGAGAGGGGAGCCCAGACTCACATTCCCTGGGTTTATCTCCGAGCCAATCCCCCTCTTCACCGAAGAAGAGCTGAGACGAGCCGCTACGAGATTGGCGAATGGTAAGGCCCCGGGGTTGGACGGTATCCCCAACGAAGCCCTGAAAATAGTGGCTCGAGAGCAGCCTACCCTGCTATTGAAGCTGTTCAATAAGTGTCTCCTTGCGGGAGAGTTCACGGAAGTGTGGAAACGGCAGAAGCTAGTCCTCATTCCCAAGGGAAAGGGTGGAGAACCAGCGGAGCCATCATCGAATCGGCCACTCAATATGCTGGACAACATCGGAAAGATGTATGACCGCATGATACTGAACCGGGCGGAAGAAGAGTATGAGCGTAGCGGAGGGATGTCCCCGATGCAGTTTGGCTTCCGCAAGGGGCGCAGTACAATGCACGCAACAGAAAACGTACAAGACAGAGTTCACAGAGCTCATACAATGGCTCCCCAACCAGGAGGAGGGTTTTGTGCCATAAATACCTTGGATGTGAGAAATGCCTTCAACACAGCCAGCTGGGAACGGATGGAAGAGTCCCTTACCTGCTCGCAGTCATCAGCGATGGACTGCGTGACAGAGTCCTCGTATGTGACACCGATGAGGGAAGGGTTGAGCTGGAACTATCTGCAGGGATAGCTCAAGGATCCGTGTCAGGACCGTTCGAATGGAACACGCAATACGACGAGTTCCTGAACATGAGTCTCCCTGATGGGGCAGAACTCATTGACTTCGCGGACGATGCGGCATTAGTCGTGGTCACCGAAACCGCGTGGCGAGTGGAGTATGTGGCCAATGAAGCTCTTTACCGCATAGGTCAGTGGTTCCCTGAGAACGGGATGGAGATTGCCGAGCACAAGTGCGAAGCGATGGTAGTCACCAAGAGGAGGAGTTTCGAAACTCCCGTGTTCTCCATCAACGGGTACGAGATTCCACTCAAGAGGGAACTCAAGTACCTCGGGGTTTGGTTTGATGACCAATGGAGCTACAAGGCACAAGCCAGAGGAGCAGCGCTGAAAGCGGACAGGGTTGGTGGCGCCCTCCAACGGCTGATGCCAAACATTGGTGGCCCCAAGCCAAACAGGAGAGCCTCACTCAGCACCGTGAGCTATTCCATCATGCTGTACGGTGCACCAATCTGGGGACAGGTAGCTAGAGAGTCCGTGATCGATGCAAAGCTAGGTCCAGTCCAGCGGCGTTTCACGCTACGGACGATCAGCGCTTATTGCACGTTGTCCGGCCACGCAGCCTGTGTGCTTGCGGGTACACCACCTATTCGACTGCTTGTAGCCGAGAGAGTGCGGGTATGGAAACGCCAAGAAACCCTTAAGAGCGATGGAGTCGTGCTCAACCCCACTCGTAAGGCTCTGGTCCGAGACGTCGAGAGGGGAGAGACCGTCGAAGAGTGGCAAAAAGAGTGGGAGAACTCAACGAAAGTGGTGGGTCCCGGGGTGGGTTGGTTAGATAGTGGTTAGCTGCCCCCAGTTCTGCAATGATGGCTTGCCAACATCGTAGGGCTGAGAACAGAAGGTTTTAGCCCCCAGGGCACACGGGCGTTGGATTCATGCTCATCCGGTTTACCGGGTAACCGGGAGATCCATTAGGGATAGCCCGTCGTCAGATTTTTCCTCATATTCCACTTGAAAAAAAAAATCAATAGATATAGCATGTATCTCAATATATAGACATGCGGAGGAGCGGAGGGTTAGACAAGCTAGGAGAAGCTCCGAGACACCGCGAGCAGCACCCGCGAGTCGAGACGAGGGGTGCAAGGACAAATAGTGCCGCGCTTCACCTGCGTTCCTCCTAGCCACGAACAAAGGAGAAACGCGGGGTCTGAGTGAGTATAAATAGAGCTCTAAAGCGCTGGCAAGGGGCTTCAGAATCACAGTCTACTGAGAGATTCCATTGAGTACGTTTCGCTCTCAGAATCGCAGTTCGCCGCGAGCTCCCGTATGCTCGTCCTTAGAACAACGCGCCGGGCTTCTAGTTCTCAGTACAAAGTCACCTACCGAACTGACCACATTATTCATTGACGCCATTCCGAGTCGAGTACCTCAGCCCTTGACGGAATCCACTCAAATAGAATCAACCCCAGTACATTGTGAAGTTTCTCTCTCGTATTTGTATTTTGAGACTAACGAAAGCAGCACTAGGGATTCCCCTTGTATCTATTCCACATCCAAGATTCTACCTACCTACCTGTCGAGTCAGGACTCCTGAGGTGCAGTATTGAAGAACCCACCGTACAAATTCCCGTAACATTGTAGAGAGGGATGCTGCCAATTTTTCAAGGGTGCGAGACTTGCGGAGACAAATTTTTATACAGCTCGGGAAAAATTCAGTCGTCGTTATAACGATCCGCGTCTTAGGCTACGCATACATTCAGAAGCACTGATCAATTTACCCTCAATCGAGGAAAAATCGGCTGAGTCGTTGGCGAGACTTTTGAATTTGACGCAAGAGGCTGTGCAAGGCCTGAAAGATTCAGAATGCCCTGTAGATTATTACGATTGTTGGTTGGTTTATTCAATTGTCCGTGAATTTGATGCACCCACGGAAGAAAATTGGACTATTGGACAGGAATCGATTGTGGGGTTCTCAACTCACGAATCAATTGAAAAGTACATCGAAGATCGTATTGATCCATTGAATACAGCTCATCATAGGCTCAACCAACCCAGCTCCTCAAATAATTCGTCGCGAAATTCCAACAATAACCGATCGCTTGGCAACTTCGGAAAGAGGTCTGTCAATACAAATTTTGGGAATCCTTTGGGTGAACCTGCAGCAAAATCTATGGCGCCTTGTGTGTCTTGTAAGGGTGAATACCATCTTCATGGTTGACAAAAATCCTTGAAATGTTCAGTTTCCAACCGTTTTGTGTTCTGTGAATCCAACAAACTCTGTACTAACTGTCTACGTCTAGGTCACTTTGCAGATAAAGTTCCGGCTATGTTTCAGGGCACTTTTCGTCATTGAGCTCATCAGTCAAAATTGCATATAGACAAATCAGGTGGATGACAAGCCGTCAACACAGGGTGAGGATTCGAATGCACAATAGCGAACAGTGAGCACTGGTTTCGTGCATAATTTAGCAGCATTCGCAATATAGCCCTGGCTACTGGTAACAGCCAGGATGATCTTACAAGCACCTCACGGGCGAAGGTTGGAAGCCTGCGCTCCGATCAATCCCGGTTGGACATGCGTGAGAAACACGTGAGCGATCAAAAAATATAGTTGGTTACGTGTAACTATTAGAATATCGAGCAGTTTACGAAAAAAAATATGTGTCGACTTGAACGTGTCAGTAGCAAGCTATAGCAAACACGACGGACGTGGAACTTAGAGACAGACCGCGAACGGATCGTTGCCATCGATAGCGCAGAGCGACTCGTCCGTTGTCGTCTCCGGCGGACTCTACCAGAGGAACCTCCTTGACCCATGAGAGCACCGAGGCGATTGCTAATGCACTGGCTCGGGGTAGCCTTCTCTTTTTATTTGTGCCAATTTTCTGATGCAATCAATCAAGGAACCATGACCATTCAAATATGCAAATTATGCCAATGAGGTAGATCTCATCGATATTTCGACTCTATCGCTCGATTTGATGAAATACATCTAATGGATGAATTCATCGTTTTTCGGGACACTTGTAGTCACCTCGCTCAGGCGGCGATCACAGTTCGACGAACGTCAAACTGCGACCTTCAAGGCTCCACTTCCATAGTGGCTGCATCATGAAGGGGTTTTTTATTTTTTTAGATTTTTTCATTTTTTATCGAAAGATTGACCAATAGATGAAATGATTCTTTCTCGAGCGGGACTTGAACCCCACAATCTCCGATACCCCGGACCAGCATCTCGACCAATTAGACCACCGAGACAATTGCGTATTCACTTGCTCGGGGAAGCCCCCTCTCATCCCTCGCGCCTGTATTCCATCAGATTGAGCGATAGAGTCAAAATGTCGATGAGATCTACTTCATTTGTATAACTCACATATTCGAATGGTCATGGTTCCTCGATTGACCGCATCGAAGGATTGGCACAAGAGATGAGAGAAGGCTTCCCCGAGCGAGTGAATACGCAATCGCTTCGGTGGTCTGATTGCTTAAGACGCCCGTACGGAGTCTCGGAGAAAGCGAGGTCTAAATCCCGCCCGAGGAAGAATTTTTTCATTCCTTGGTCAATCTTTCAATGAAATATTAAAACCTTCAAAAAATGAGAGATCTCTTCGTGATGCAGTCACTATGGGAGAGGATCCTCGGAGGTCGCAGTTTGACATCTTTCAAACTGTGATCGCCGCATGAGCGCGGCGATTATAAACGGCTCAAAAGAACGATGAATCTATCCATTCGATGTATTCCATCAAATCGAGCGATAGAGTAAGATATCGATGAGATGAACCCTATCGGTATGATTTGCATATTCGAATGGTCATGGGTTCTTGACTGACCGCATCGAACGATTGGCACAAGGTATGAGAGAAGGTTGCCCGAGCGAGTGATTACGCAATCGCCTCGATGGTCTAACTGGTCGAGACGCTGCACAGTAGGGCAAAGAAGTTTTTGGATAAATCGTCTCTATGTGAATTTGCAACCAGTCGACACATGCGCAAGCAGACAACTTTTAGAGGAATGAGAACAACCCTTTGCGTCTGCGCACATGTCAGTTGGTTGCGAATTCACGCGAAGACAAATAATTGAAAAGCTCTCCTGTCCCACTGTGCGCCGGTCCGGAGTCCCGGAGTTTGCGATGTTCAAGTCCCACCCGAGGAAGAACTTTCCATTTTCTAGTCAATTTTCCAATAGAACATGGAAAAATCCAAAAGAATGGAAAATCCCTCCGTGATGCAGCCACCATGGGAGTAGAGCCTCAAAGGTCGCAGTTTGACATTCGTCGAACTGTGATCGCCGCCTGAGCGTGGTGACTATCAGTGACTCGAAAGGACGATAAATCCATCTATCAGTGAACATTTTGAGCGCGGTGTCATGCCTCCGAATCACTGCAGTGTGATCTGCAATCAAGATTGGGCCAAAATCATCGGAAATTCGTGCGGATCCCACGGGAAATGACGAGTTTTAGGAGGGAAATCATACTACTGCCAACTCGGGACCGATCTTATCGAGTTTCAAGTTTGCCAGTGAATTCTCCGGGCACATTTCCGTATCTGAGAACTGCACCAGTGCGATCCGAGACCAATATTTGGGCCAGAGTACTCGCAAATCAGCGCAGGCCCTATAGAAGATCATGGATTCTAGGGTGTTGATCCTACTCCTGCCAACTTGGAACGAGATTCAGTACATTCTGAACTGAACTAAGAATATTTTTGGCCCGGTCCCGAGTCCGACAATTTTTGCAAAGCGATCTCCGTTCGGTATTGGGCCCAGAATTGCCAAAAACTCCTGCGGATCCTACAGAAAATGATGGATTCTAGGTGGTGAATCGTACTACTGTCAACTGGATGATGAATCCAGTACATTTTGAAATTGACTGAAAATGATTTGGGCGCAGTCCCGTGGCTCAGAACCACTGCAGTAGGATTTGAAATCAATATTGGGCCGGGATTATCCAAAATACGTGCGGATCTCACGGAATATGATGGGTTATGGGTTCTCAACGGAAATTGTACTTCTGTCGAATCGCGAGCGATTCCAGTGGATTTGATTTTCGTCAGTGGAGATTTTGGGCCCAGTCCCATCTCTCAGGATCACTGCAGTGCGATCTGAGATCGGTTTTGAGCCCAGAATCATCAGAAATAACTGCAAATTGTACTCAGAATCATAAATTCTAGATGGTGAATCGTACTACTGTCAACTGGATGATGAATCCAGTACATTCTGAAATTGACTGGAAATGATTGGGGCGCAGTCCCGTGGCTCAGAACTACTGCAATAGAATCTGGAATCAATATTGGGTCGGGATTATCCGAAATACGTGCGGATCTCACGGAATATGATGGGGTTTAGAACAGAAATCGTACTACTGCCAAATTGCATGCGATGCCATCGGGTTCCATGTTCATCAGTCGATATCTTGGGCCCGGTACCATGCCTCAGAGTCACTGCAGTGCGATCTGAGATTGGTTCGAGCCCAGAATCATCGAAAATAGATGCAAATCGTATCCAGAATCAGGAATTTTAGGGGGTCAATCCTATTCCTGCCACTTTGATGTGGAAGCCAGTACGTTCTGGAATCGACACGAAATACTTTGAGCCCAGTCCTGTCTCTCAGAACCACTGTAGTGCGGTTATAAGCCAGTGTTGGGCCCCAAATCGTCGAAATCCGTGCGGATCCTACCGAGAATGATACATCTTAGGATGTAAATCGTACTACTGCTACTCTTGAAACCGACCCAGCACATTTTGAATTGGAAGAGGAGTATTTCATGCCCAGTCCCGTGTCTCAAAATCACTGCAGTGCGATCTGCGATCGGTATCGGGCTAAGGATTGTCGGACACTTCTGCGGACCCCACAGAGAATGATTGATTCCAGGGGATTAATCGTACTACTGCCAACTGGGTGATGAATCCAGTACATTCTGGAATTGACTAGGAATGATTCGGGCCCATTCCCGTGGCCCAGAACCACTGTAGTAAAATCTGGAATCAGGATGGGCCGGAATTATCCGGAATCCATGCGGATCCCACAGAAAATGATGGGGTTTCGAACGGAAATCGCACTACTGCCAACTCGCAAGCCATTTCATCGGCTTTCATGTTCGTCGATGTATATTTTGGGCCCTGTCCCATGTCTCAGAGTCACTCCAGTATGATCTCAGATCGGTATTGGGCCCAGGATCATCGGAAATGACTGAAAATCGTGTATAAAATTATGAATTCTGAATGAAGAAGACAGGAGGATCCAACAATATTTGAAGAGTAGGATTGGAATTGTTGTTACCAAGCCAAAGCCGGGGTTCGAAAACACCAATAGTGGGAACACAGCGAGAGAATCCTCCAGAAACTGTGATATTGTAGCAGAAATTACAGGTAGAAACACTCAAAAAAGTGAGAGGATGCTGTCCAATGCAAACTAAGCAATCTCCCGAATTCAGTTAGTCAGCCGCTCTAATGCAGCGCCGATCAAGAAATCCAGGTCACGCAAAATTTTTTTCCCAATTCAGTGGACAAAACCACTAGGCTCAACAACTTGCCCAGGAAGGACTTCATAAAATATCATTCTGAAGGTCTTCTCCCATGCATCACAATGGCATTCTTCATTTTTATCAATACAAATCTGAATTTTGTGAGGGTACAAATATGGGCTCTGGATCTCGGGAGAGAGCCGGATTCATATCAAGGATTCGGGATGCCTCGATAGAGGTGTACGTATATTGATGGATTAATATAAGGCTAGATACCTTATTTTCTCGTTCGATTCCCACCCCCACTCGGGTACTTAAGGCCTCGTGACTGAGTGAAATCTCCCGAAATCTTCATGATTTTTACAGAAGAACGAGGTGAGTACTTAGGCTCCCCTGCGTAATCATTCTACGGAAGTCATTAGAATCGTAAGTGCTAATGTTATTACCTGGATAGTCATAAGGGATAGTTGTGGGTACTTAGGGCCACAGACTTATCAATTATGATACCCAAGCTTGAATCTCCAGAATCCAACAAACCATGATGGAAAATTAAATTTGTCAGGCTTGCCGGATAACTGAGGTCAATACAGTCGAATCAGGCAATTGAATCTTGGTGAGTCCGGGTACTTAGGGCCGAACCACCCCCAAGAGATTGCCTAGGAAGTGTATCGAGGTCGGAAGTACAATTTTCAAGAAAAAAGCACCTATATATACTTTATATCATATGAAGATTGTATCATTCATTTTGCCTTTCTATACATGAATATATTGGAAGCTACAGTTTCAAGCTCGGTACAGCTAACAAATTCAACTGAGCATAAGCTTGCCACAGAGGGCTAACGGAATTTCATTCATGCTTGGATTTCTAGCTGGATAGTATATCTATATCGTGAGTAGATGAATGAATACATTATCGAACATTCGGAGAAACACTATTTCATTGAAAATATGACATCCATCAAACACTTTCGCCAAATCGGCTCGAAACATTCGAATCTCCATCTCAAAAGATTGTGGATTCATTGTTAAACTTAGACTCAATCATTTTCGATTCATTGTCAGAAATAGAAAGATAAATTCCTGGAATATTCTAGAAGCACGTGGCTTTCCATCTAACTTGAAAATTAATAGGAATCAACCGAAAATTTGAGTTCTTTTTACACGATACTATTCTCATCATTGATGCTCCCCTGTGAAGAAAGGCAATTTCATTCACAAATCCATTTTGCAATAAATATTTACAATATTAACAACACGTTTGATTTTGGTCTTATTTTCATGTAAATCAGGAACTTTTAGATAGATTATGTATTCTCAGAGTATGAATGGAATGATGTATCAGGAAAGTGGAAAGAGAAGATTATTATTACTTTTTTATAAGAGCATTTAGTTTGTAAAATGAAATAAACGTGCAAAGTCAGTTAGTTCTGAAGAATGACTGTATAAATCTGATAGTCCAGAAAATGAACCTTATGATAGCATAGAAAAGTTTCCGATTTTATGGAGTGTTATATGAAAAATGACTCATAAAAACCCATGGAACATCCCAGAGTTCCTATGTATCAGTATATACTTATTCGCACCTACACGTGTGTCTATCACTCCACACGCGCCACCAGAAAGAACGAAAACGTATACCTTACCGGCTTCAATACGCGCAAAAATTTGAATACTATAGAGATACTAGTAATACTTATAATGTGAAGATTCTTCAAATCAAAACTAAAATTTTGGGGTTATGGCACTCACAAACTCCCCAATTTGAGCTTGGAAAAGTGTGAATTTCGATGATATTTGGAAAAATCTCCTGGCTCCGGCAGCTCAAAGGTACGGGAATATTCTGAAATGGATCACGAGGGACTCAGAAGTACAAGTCTAGAGTTTCATGATCATTTTTCCAAAATCTACTTACGTTACTTCTACTCCGAGCTATAACATTCTTTCTCAGGAGACTTTTTCCAAAAAAACGTCGCACCCTACTGAAAAATGACGATGAAAATCACTTTTCGGGGCATGTCACGAAAGTTTCCCATCCTCTCGATCGTGATATAGAAGGCAGATATCAAGATCAGAGATCACATTCCCCTTATGACGCATTTGTCTGCTTTTCTCGAATTGAGGTGTTAGTTTTTGCGAAAAATCTTTCGTCGCAGGATATGTCATAGCTCTGAGTAGGAGTAACGTAGATTGCTTCCGGAAAACGGATTTCGAAGCTCTAAATTAGTACTTCCTGATCGTTCCACACCCATTCCTGGATGTTCCTGTACCTTTGGAATGCAGGAGCCAGGAGATCCTCCCAATTATCATCGAAATTTGCACGTTTACAAGCTCAAATTAGGGAGATCCAGATTTGTATTCATGAAAATGAATAATGCTATTCCAAAGTACGTACCAAGACCTCTAGAATGAATCCTGGTGAAGTCCTTCTTGGTTGAGTTAGAGCTTCGTACTTCCGCTAAGAGAAATCTGGGAGAAAAATCTCCATACCATAGTCACTCAAGAATAGTTTCCCCGTGCTTCAAGAAGATTATTCCCATTGTAACTTGTACTTGAAACCCGAAAACCGGGACCTCATCCTCGTAACAATTGAAGTGGTGAGCTAAAACCACATCTCGACCTAACCTTGATTAATCATTGACAACGTCGTTCATTGTATGTAACAGTGTTGAGATTATTTTTCTTGTTCTTTAATAGACAAAATACATTACCCGGGCAAATTCATGACTATCAATGTGAATTGAATCTCAATGAGCATGTGAGTGGACCACTATTGTTGACGAGTAGCAATACAATCAGCCCACAGAGCAGCATATAAAAAATCACAGGAGAGTTCATCTATAAAATTTTTTCATCTACATTCTATGGAGAGTCTCAGGCTCGAATTGATAGTAATATTCCGGAGTCCGCATAAGCTAATCTAAGGCGCCACAATCGCCAGTCTGGCTAGATGAGCGAATTCGCTGCACCCATTGTGGGGCCTCAGATTTGCTTATCCGGACTCTGGATTACGACTATAAATTCGAACCTAGAATGTAGGGTGTATCACGCGGATATTGGAACTGTGACCACGAGGTCGCACATAACAATGATGATCTTACGTCTCGGTTTGGTATCTCTCAATGCACGAGGGAAGAAGATATGTTCATAAACATATATAACCGAATGGAAATATTTTCATGAAGTGGTTACATCAGATGTAAGCAGTGAACACTCCACAACCTCTCCTTTATAGATTCTGTTATTACGTGGAAGATCTGTTCAGTTTTTTCCATAATCGGAGGGTCATAGATACGGCTACATATCATCGTTGAAAGAAATAGGAGCAATACGGATGAAGAATGTAATGAGTCATACATCCCACAGGTATCAGGCCTGACAGGTATCGACGTACGCCTCGTGGTCAGAATTGCAACAATTCTGAGTGTAATTTCTTGTGGAAAGTTGTGAACATCGGGGCCTTCCGAGAATATTGTATTGACACCACAAGACGATTCGTCGAATTTTACGACTGGTATTACATTCCTACAACCTTGCATCTAATATTGATTTACGGATACCTATTCCTGAGGAAGTTGGATCCAACGATGGGCTTGTGTGCTCGAAAGAGCCCATCGAGAGCAGCCACAAATTTCTCAAATCCTACACAAATCACAGGGCAAGAAGATGCGACAGGTGAAAGACCTTATTATACAGCGATGACAGCATGGTCAACCGTCACTATTGAGGTGGTTCGGTGATATTGGACTTTTCCGCCCAGAGAGTTAGGGCTTATTGATGACATAGTTAGGGAGACCATGAATCGTCTGCCGTTGAGAATATTGTGGGTGAACGGGATTTTTGCAAGAACAACTCACTCGGAAATTGGATCTAACACACGTCTTACGGGCATATGAACTTTTCTCACAGGGAGTGACGAGATATTTTCCTGGAAACATCGGCTTCCTTGATGAGAAAGATCAAGTCTTCTCTCATCACTATCAAATCAAAGCTCCCTACATCAAGTACAGAGCCGTGACTCCCATAAATTATCATGAATTGATGGAAATGGGATCCTGTTACACAACTGAGGAATTATTCTTCGTAAAAATGGGGTATGCGCTTTTTGGCAATGTGATTGTCGTACTGATCTACCGTGAATTTATTTACAGGGCTTCAACTAATAAAGACGCGTTTCAATGCCTACTCCTCAACTCAGATCCGCAAATATCGATGATGAGAGAGGTGAAGGAACGAGTGAAATGTCCATTGACGAATAAAATGCCTCAGCCACGAGCCGATGAAACTATAGACATCGTGAGAGATGCTGATCAGTATGCCATTGATGGCTTACGATTTGTTGATGACAGGTCCAATGAATCGAGAAATGATAATGATACTGAATGCGGTGGTGATATTGAACACGATGATGATGACAATGATAGTAGCCACACTGACAATGGTGACGTGGATGACAGCTTAGACCACGAAGAAGAAGTAGAGAGTGACCCTGAATACATTGATTATGACTGAATGATTACTCACCATTCCCTCTCGTTTTGTATAGTACTCACTAGGGTGACATTCATTTCCCGACTTTTCTGTACCGATAGGGACGCCCCCCTCCCCAGATTTCAACTTTATGATAGAAGAAAATGAAAGAAATTTTCTTCAGATTTTTTGAGGCAGTTCTAGTACTGCCACATTGCACTTGTATTTTCGAGTTTTAAGACGTTTTTTCACAAAATTCGTTAACCTAGCATGGCGAGCACTTGCAATGTCGAGAGAATGGAGCAAACCGAACTGGATAGCATTGATCGGGAGGGCTTAGGGAATCTTTTCACGCGCGTAGCAATTAGTTTTAGTTTAATTTCAGGCTCAGAACCGGGCCAGAATGGCAGAAATACAGTCCTAAAATAACTTTTTAACGCAGTTTCGAGTTCTCCTGCGCATGCATGATTTTCTATGGCTCTGAAAGTATTTTTATCTTGTGCAGGGTGTTTCTTTAGTTCCTTTGCTCCGAATCGACTTCGCCAAGGGGTCATTTTGGAGAAACTTGCCCGAGCTATTGGGATAAGTAGGTTGCGGAGTGGTAAAGTAATGGTGAGTTACAGTATAGTCACGCAGAACAGTTCAAAACAGCTTTTTACTCGACTAAAAATTATCAAACGTCTATTTTTCCGTATTTCACCATCAATTTGCCACTCCGTAGCCTACTTACTTCGATAGCTCCAGACAATCTCCTTCAGAATGACCCCCTGGCGGATACAATTCGTTGCAGAGAAACCGGAGAAACACGCTGCACAAGATAAAAAGCGTCGCAGGCGATCTCGACCGATTTGCACGGATTTCCATCTCGGACTTCACCTCATTCAAAATCATCCACTGCTCCGGTCCCATTGCATCGAACTGCCTCTTGGCAGTAATCATTTTGGAGGAAATTGCACGGGCTATCGATTGAAAATATTATCAAAACCTTTGAAAATCACGCTGCACAGGAGAACTCGAAAAATGAGTTGAAAAGTTATTTTAGGACTGGATTTCTGCGATTCTGGCCCGGTTCTGAGCCTGAAATTGAACTAAAACTAATCGATCCGCGCGTGAACGAATTCCCTAAGCCCTCCCAATCAACGTTATCCAGTTCGGTTTGCTCCATTCTCTTGGAAATGCAAGTGCTCGCCATGCAAAGTTAACGAATTTTGTGAAAAAACGTCTTAAAACTCGAAAATACAAGTGCAATGCGGCAGTACTAGAACTGCCTCAAAAAATCTGAAGAAAATTTCTTTCATTTTCTTTTATCATGAAGTTGAAATCTGGGGGGCGTCCCTAAAGATACAGAAAATTCGGGAAATAAGTGTCGCCCTAGTACTTACTCTTTATGTACTCCATGCTGTTCTGCCTGAGATCGGAGTATGTTTCCAGCTCCATGGGTGTCACCCAAAGTTGTATCACTACGCCCAGCGAGAGAAGGCAAAAAGGAAATTTTTGGCTCAATTCAGAGAACAGTCGGCTCTTCGCGGCACGGTTCAATTTCCTTTCCCGGGACCCGGCGGGGTGGCAATCTTATCTTTTTGTGATCCAGAAACGATCTAGGGGTGCCCGTAAGTCTGAAAGAAGATTGGTGAATGAGTGCCACCTTAGTGCGCAGGTACCTATTTTCGAACCTGGGTCCCCCCATATAAGAGCTCAGCAACCTGTTGTCGAGTCTGAGTCACGACTCACAAGTGCTCAGCAACCTATTTTCAAGCTTCAGTCTCCGTATATAAGAGCTCAGCTAGCTAGTTTCAATTCTGAGTCTCAATATACAAGTGCACAGCGAGCTAGTCTTCAGCTTGAGTCTCAAAATGGAAGAGCTCAGCTATCCATTCTCGAGTCTGAGTAAAAATATATAGATGCTCAACAACCGATTGCTATATCTGAGTCACAATTCATGAGTGCTCAGCGAGCTAACCTTCTGCTTGAGTATCTACATGAAAGTGCTCACTCATCTGTTTTCAAATCTGAGTTGCAACATAAAAGCGCTCAACGAGATACCCCCTTGTCTGAGTTACAGTATATGGTTGCTCAGAAGGATAATCTCAAGTCTGAGTCACAATATACAAGTGCTCAGCAATCTATCTCCCAATTTGAGTTAGAAAATATGGATGCTAAAGAACCTACTTCCAGCTCTGAGTCACAAGATATAAGTGCTCAGCAACTTGTTGTCCAGTCTGAGTCACGACTCGCAAGTGCTGAGCACTCTATATTCAAACCTGAGTCTCCGCATATAAGAGCTCGGCAACTTTTTTTCAAACCTGAGTCTCCGCAGATAAGAGCTCAGCCAGATAGTTTCAAGTCCGAGTCACGACATATATGTGCTCAGCAACCTATTTTCAAGTCTGAGTCACGACATATATGTGCTCAGCAACCCGTTTCCGAGTCTGGGTCATAATTCGAAATTGCTCAGCGACTTTTTCCAAAATCTGGGACACAATTATATGGGATCACCAAACTATTCTTCAGCCTTCTTGCTCGTTTGGAGAGGGTATGTATCTTTCGACACCTTGCATTACTCTTGAGGCCAAAGCAGGGCCCGAGGGAGTAAACCTTATATATCCACTCAATAGATACCTCATTGGTCTGTCAATTGAGTATTTTCTTCGATAGTATACGAATGAAGGACTATGCAATATCTGCAGTTGCAGGCATTATCACACTGGACAATGGCGACTCAAGCGGTACCAATATACCTGAATATGCGCCAAAGTCTATTCATCTTTTTCAACCACCGACTAGATCAGCACCAATGCAGCAATTAGAGTCAAACAATGTGAATCTTATTATTATTCTAAATGAAGATACTGATTATGATGAGGTTTTGATTTCTGGGGGTCTGACTCTAGCTGAATCTTTGCACGATTCTGCACATGAGATCGAACACAGAAGTGCGGATTCGATAATTGGACTATTTCTGGTGTACTTTCAGTCGGATACATTCGACTCTGATCATTCCTCAGATAGCTGTTAGAGATTATATTCCGCTTGAATCGACTCTAGGAGGAATTTCATCATTGATATCTCCAAAATTCGATGTAAACCTCCGAAACCGAATCGCGCGTCCAATTCTAATTTCTAGGGTATATACTCTGGTGTCATTTTGTTTATATTACAGTCGGAAAATGTATAAACATCAAGAAATTTGCGATATCGCATTCAGAGGCTTACTCTGGTTACTATCGAGATTCACTACTTCTCTCCAGCTTTCTACTGGAATACCGATGGACAAAAGCAAGTCGAAATGATGCAATAAGATCCTTTCTGTAATGAAGAAACAGTGGAGAACATTCCAAACTTGTGCCTCAGGTCTGCCGAGCGCGCCTTTTGAGAATATCGCTTTCCCAAGCCAGTGGCGCGACATCTTATGAGCTCCCGAGACGTGCAGAATTTCCCTGGATCATGGCACAGTTAGGAACTAAACGGGATTCACTTCGTCTTGTTTTGAACTTCAAAATCCCCCTCCACATTCTCCGTTCCCGGCAAAGTCTTCCATCATTTGAGCGAACTATAGCTGAAGTGAATTCTTTCACTAACTGTCTTACATAGACCAATAAGAGCTCATATCATAGCCAATGCCAGGCACGCCTCTGAATCGGAATGTTTTCTAGGATATTATCATAGTAGATGAATATTCAATTCCATCAGAATTTTCGGGGGAATTTTGGTTTCTATATACCGGATACCAGCCTTTCGGCTCAACCGTGGTTACCCCCGTAAGTGCAGGGCAGAGATGAGCCTTGCCAGCGCGTCGGTTTGGAGGACGGCCATCACTAAGCCACAAGTGACTCAGTGGTGGCGCACTCCTCCTCCGCGACTACCAAATTTCGGGCTCAGCCCCCAGCACAAAGCCGAACCCACCCCTCGGTGGGAGGTGTGGGACTCTTGTAGGCTTCCTCAAAGCCCAGAGAGCCCCTCGGGTTGCTGGATGAGTCGTCCAAGCTCGTATTGTTATCTCCCGGACACGATTTCAACGCGAGTCTCCAGACACACCCAGACCCGAGCGCCGGATGGAGATGTGCGATCTTCACGCTCAGGCGAACGCTCAATGGGGCCAGGGATTCGTTAGACTCTTGCAAAAGTCACACGAAGAGTGATACTGCGGTTGCTACGGTTAACAAAAAGTGCAAACTCGGAATATTCCCATTCGACGGTTCTCGAAAACGGCTCCGGCGATGATTCTGATTCTTGTTGGCAAAACTTCCATTTTCCATGTACTTTCGGTGAGCGAAAGCTGTTTTGAGCGGAAAGGACTCTCGGGTCAAAGTCAGTTCAGGCGAATCGTGGTGCGCTATCGGATTGGGTAATAACTGCTGACGCAAGTCCACGAATCTATGTATTCCTCCTAAAATGCATTGATTTTTCCAATAAGATCCGCGGCACGAGTATCCGGTTTTTGCGGGTCTGATGGCGTTCCTAAGTTCAAGGGTTGATTCTTCCAGATACAGGCTTATCGGTCCAAGCATCCAGTTATTTGCGGATTTGATTGCCTTTGTCAGTTCTGGGGTTGATATTCTACGGACTCGAGTCATGGATCCTGAATCCCTCGGAGTGGATTCCAATCTCCAGTGGGTGGAAGTTACCCCAGGAGAGTTACTACAGTGAGGTGAGTGTACCCAACTTGTCTCTGCGCTTAATTTGCCCCCATATTACAGATTTCAGGGAATGGGCACTCCTTGATCATCTCGATAAATATATCACATCCGTTATTGATAAGGGAATAAGTCCTTCGGATCGACGCCGAATCAATTCTATGTTCCTCAGAGGATTTGAAGTGATCTGACCGTTTCTCGTGATCGTACGTCGGATGAATCACAGAGAGATATTGCCATCAATAGAATCGGTGCCAAATTTTTTCAGTGCGACTAATATGTTGAGGTCCTTAGGTGCATCTAATTTCTCGCTCCAAGACGTGCAAAATCCGTTATCTAGATGTGCAAAACTCAGGTCTGCAGCTATTTGATGCACAAATTACGAGGGATTATGGAACGAGGAACATAAACATGGCCGTAGATAATGCTCCCTCAAGGTCTTTGGAAAGATTGTTCACGTCAAATCCATTAAACCTTGACAGTTCAGCCCCAACGCACCATCCTATTGCCAACGATAAGCTCTCACATCATACATGTATCGATATATTTTTGGTTCGGAATTTATTAGTAGCCGTAGGTCACAAGAAATCAGAGTCACCCCCTGCTGCCACGATTTCATTGGGATCAAGTATGGGTTTGTATCTCCGCCTATTCCACCAAAAACTGTCTCTGTGCGCTATCTAACTAGAATTGACCCTTTGCAGCTCACCAAAATCTTGAACTCAGCTTAAGTTTTCAGCCTCTTCCTCCATCACGTGGCAGACCATGCAAGCAACGTGCCCACTTTCGGCCCATTCTCGAGTTCCCCTCAAAGGCAAATGGCGTTGAGCGCACCCATTTACTACAGTCTTGCCAAAGGCGACATCATCCAAATTTTTCAAGCTATAAGTCGCGTTACACTTGATTCGTTTGATCAGCTTTCACCCGTAAGGAACTCCACAGTCACCTCCTCCAAAAAATCCTGGATGACAGCCGATATCCGACGTCTCATGAACCAGTGCGATACAGTTTACCGACGCGCATCCCGAAAAAAGCGAGGGTGTGATCTCCTGAAATACCACACTTTACCTGCAGAGCTCAAATCAAAACTAGATACGGTCAAACATGAGTATTAGGGTGACGGTTATTTCCCAACTTTTAGATTTCCTACAGACACGCGCGGAAATCTTAAATTTAGGGTAAAAAAAGATGAAATCAATTTTTTTGGGATTTTTAGAGATAGCCCTTATAGTGCCCATTTTGACCTACTTTTCTGACTTTAAACCTTTGACGACCAAGAAAAAAATACTTATACATCTTTTTGAGGCTCGTTCTTGAGTACAAAGCAGCCCTCGAAAAAGATGTTTGATGCATGGAATCGACGTAAAATTGTCTGAACTTTCGAAATATGTGATGAAAAATCCGAGCTACGTGGCGAACATTTTTCATTAAAATCGTGTTTAAACGGCATTTTGACACCCAAAATCGACGGGTACGCCCCCGAAACGTCAAAGAAACGTTTCTTCGGGTTCTGAACCACAGAATTCATGGGTCTAGGGAGATTTAAAAGACGAATCTAGGCCCAAGGTATCGACCAAAACAAAACAAAGTTGGTGTAACGGCTTTCCATCGTCATTAAGAACCATCACCACACTCGATCTCAATTCTGAGCATCAAATAGCTCCTGAGAAAATATCATACGACATGTTTTCTACGTGAAATTGGCTGTTCTTTCAGATTTCGTCATCAGAATTGGTATCGAATGGCGTTTGAAGCGAGAAAACCTGAATTCTCATCTTGAATGAAAACTTCATCTCAAATCCCGGTATTCTCGGTCCTAGATTCGTCTTTTACAATTTTTCTGACCCAAAGATTTTGTAGTTCAAGACTGAATGGAACGATTTTTTCAGCTCTCATAGTCATATCTATTGATTATGTATGTCAAAATGCCATTCAAGTGCGATTTTAAATGAGAAAAATCGTCTTTTTCTGCGAAAAATGTAATGTAGCTCTCCGCGATCGCCTCAATCGGAACTTTTTATCTCATATTCTAAAAGTTCAGATAATCTTACGTCGATTTTACGTATCAAAAATTTTTCCGAGGGCTTTTCTATACTCAGAAGTGAGCCTCAAAAAGATGTCATAAGTGTATCATTCTGGTTGTCTTATGGTCGTTAATGGGTTAACCGCCATTTTTAGTTTTTCGGTCAAATTACTGGTCCCTCCACCGGCACTCTCTGACACTCTTGAGAAGATTATACCCCGGTGAAATTCGAAGATATGACTGCGGTGCTTACTGTAACCCAGTAACACGAGGTTGTGCTGTCGGTATTGTCGACTGCTATTTTAATGATAAAGACGAATTGCATTTGCATCTTCGTGATCGTGGACTAAAGAATTCTTATACACCGCACAGAATATTAACAGGCTGTGTTTCGATAACGGAGGATGTTTTGGTCAAGAGTGTGGAAAGTTTATCAAACACAAGCAGGGTGGAGCGTGCCGCGAGATTGGGAAGTCACAATCTTCGGGAAACACGATTCACGCCGTAAACGAGAAGATTTCCGTTGTTATTACCATTCGGACTATCGGTTTACCATAAATATCTCGGTTTATGAGATTTGAGCAAGTCAAAATCATGATCAATAATGTAGCCTTTGATCAAGGAGTAAGGGAGATCGTGGCTTTCGAGTAGGCAAAAACCAATAAAGACGGTGATTCAAAAACAGCTGGAACTAAGTGTTATCTGTCATCGATTTCTGAGTGTGAAACAGAATTTTTTCATTCATGAGAAAAATGGCGAGAGATATTTCGCAGTGACCCCCCCCCCCCGCGCCCCCGCATCGCATTGATTTCAAATAGACGAATGATCGATATATTTCAAGTGAAATTCGCTGTCATTGAAAGGCGAGGGGGGGGGGGGAAAGGGCAGTAGTAACAGATGATGGTATTCACGGTTGAATATGACATGGGGAACAGATGAATTGAAGGTATTCCGAGTTACCGTAATAAGAGTTCCGCTCGAAATTCGAGGTGAAATAAAAACGCATTGTTTCGAAAAGACCAAGTTTTGATTCTTTCGGCGAATCTCTGTTCCATTAGGTCTGGATAATATCGAATTCAGGAAAAAAGTGTTTAATCGTATTATCAACCACGATCCTCAACTAGTCACGATGTTTCATTTTGTTGTGAGATAGTAGCGTGCAGCTAAAGATGAGAAATCATAAAATTTCTCCTCATACAACATGGGAACTCGATGTTACCGGACGTCGACCAACTCGAACCTATTCATGAATGATTTCATTGTATCATTCCTCCTCAAATTTTACTTCGGGTATGATCTTCTCAAGAGTCTTCAGGAAATGTCGGAGAGTGCCGACGAAGTGACCAGCAATTTGACCGAAAAACTGAAAAGGGCGTTCAACCTATCAACGACCAAAATGATACACTCATGACATGTTTTTGAGGCTCATTTTTGAGTACAGAAGAGCTTTCGGGAAAAATTTTCGATACGTGTATCGACGTAAAATTGTCGGAACTTCCAGAATATGAGATAAAAAAATCCGATTGAGGTGGTCACGGAGACCTAGATTACATTTTTCCCAGAAAAAGACGATTTTTTTCATTTAAAATCGCGCTTAAACAGCATTCTGACACATAAAATCGAGAGATACGACTCTGATAGCTGACAAATCGTTTCATTGGGTCGTAAACTACAAAATCTATGGGTCACAAGAATTGTAAAAGACGAATCTGGGACCAAGAAGACCGGGATTTGAGATGAAGTTTCCATTCAAGGAAGGTATGTTCTAATGAGAATTCGGGTTTTCTCGCTTCAAACGCCATTCGATCCCAATTCTGATGACGAAATCTGAAAGAACAGCCAATTTCACGTCGAAAACATGTCGTATGATATTTTCTCAGAAGCTGTTTAATGCCCAGAATTGAGATAGAACGTGGTGAGAGGTCATAATGATGATGAAAAGCCGTTACACCAACTTTGTTTCGTTTTGGTCGATACCTTGGGCCCAGATTCGTCTTTCAAAACTCATCAGACCCATGAATTTTGTGGTTTAGGACCCGAAGAAACGTTTTTGGACGTTCCGGAGGCGTACTCGTCGATTTTGGGTGCCAAAACGCCGTTTAAACACGATTTTAGTGGGAAAAAATCGTCTTTTTTCGCAAAAATTGAGAGTAGCTCTTCAGCATCGTCTACGACAGGATTTTTCATCACATATTCTGAAAGTTCAGACAGTTTTACGTCGATTTCATGCATCGAAAAATTTTTTCAAGGGCTACTTTGTACTCAAAAACAAGCCCCAAAAAGATGTCATACTTGTATTTTTTTGGTCATTAAAGGTTTAAAATCAGAGAAGTAGGTCGAAATGGGCACTATAAGGGCTATCTCTGAAAACCCCAAAAAAGTGCTTTCATCTTTTTTACCCTAAATTCTAAATTTCCGCGCGTGCCCGTAGGAAATTCAAAAATTGGGAAATAACCGTCAACCTAATGAGTATATCACGAGTAAAATAACATCGGTACCTGATGCCAAATCCAAATGGTCTCAACTTCAGAAACTGGCTTCGGTCTCCCGGCCGTAACCCTCGCCGTTGAATCTGTTTAATGCCAAGGTTTTCAATAATCTCTACGCTAAGGTAGCCGAACTGGGAGATCCATTTTCCGAGGCGACATCGAGCGTGTTTGTTTCCTGTCTCTTCCAGGAACCATACCTGTATTCGAATCCACCCCTGTTTCCGAAGTTGATGTTGCCCGAGCATTCGCCGCTGGCAAGTCAAAAGGCTTTGGCGCAGATGAAATTTCCTCGTCGATGACCGGCTTGGCCTTTCCTGCCCTGAGGCCTCATCTCACACGTGTCGTTAATGACTCACTTAAATTCGCCTACTTTCCTGATGCCTAAATGAGTGCTTCGATCTTACCTCTGCCTAAAATACCCGCTCCAAAAACCCCGCCTGACACTCGCCCAGTGGCCTAGCTCTGTGAGCTCTCAAAAGTACTTGAGCGCGTAGTCCACCGGCAGTTTCTCCATCACCTGTCCACGCATAACTTGTTTCAAGAGAGGCAGCCAGGCTTTCGTGCTCACCACTTGACGCAAACTGCACTACTATGTGTTCTAGAAGATGCCAGAGCTGCCATTGATCGTAGAATGCTTACGATCATGATCTGATTCGACTTCTCTGAAGCTTTCGACACTCTGCCACATGTTCGACTCCTAACAAAACTGAAAAAGCTTGGCTGCAGTGATTGTGTGATCCGCTGGTTTGCTAGCTACCTCAGAGGCCGATTGCAGGCAGTCCGCCTGAACGATGGTACCCACGAGAACTGGCTGACGCTCATCACTGGTGTTCCCCACGGGAGTGTATTAGGCCCTTTGCTCTTGCATATTCCCATGAAGGATCTCCCCGAGGTTCTAAATCACTCATCATCGGCCATTTCTGCAGAAGAATAATAGTTTTTACTTCTTTCCATCAATAATATCTGTATAATTCCAACCTATTTTCGCTTTGGATTCATAGTAATTCTGTGGGTTTCAAGCCTCTCCTGTTGACTTATTCCAAGATCTCATTAGTCTGGCTATAGGTGGATCAAAGGAGTAGTTTGTCTGGTAAACATTTTCTACAAAAGGTCTAAGATTCGGTTAAAATCTGGGAACGCCCGAGTGATATGGCTCATCCTCCATTGGATATGAGCCCAAAACCGAGTTTCTTCACTTCCTAACACTAGTTTTCAGAGAATGTGACCTCTTTGGGTCCTCTTGAGGCTTGTTGAGGTGGGGCATGAACCCTGAAAACCCTTCAAGATGCCAAAATCCATGTTTTAAGGTCTCATTTAAGAAGCCCTGGGTAGATTGGGCTAAAAATGTCTATGTGTACTCCTGTGAAGGTTGCACATGATTTCCACATATAAATGGTTTCGGAACGAACCATCCTCATGGAGAAACCTTCCCGTTGAGGCCCTCGAAAAATTGTGGGAATTGTGGAACAGGTTTTTTTATGAGAATGCGATCGGAGTGGATTTGAAACGAAGTGATACGTGTTTCTGAATCGTTTTGCACGATGATTGGGCGTCTTTTGATCCGAACGAGTTGAGAATGGTACTCATAAAAGCAGTCGGAATCCTCTCTTCGATAGGTGAATAGCTTTGCTGCGCGCACTCGTGTTCATATCTATTCCTGGTCTCCTCAGTCAATTACAGATGCAGTTCATAGCTGAACTCCTAAATATTGAGTCTAAATCGATGGGAGAGGAGAAATGTCATAGATGATTCGAACAATAAAAGAATCTGCGGCACCGTTTCCGTGATATCTTTTCCATGTAGCCCGACTGACGTGAGTCCATTTCTAGGAATGCTATTCTCACGTTTGACCTCGAAGTCATGAAGGAAACTAAGTTTGATTGATCTACATGATAGTGGAAAACTTATAAAGACATGGGACATGAAAATATCAACTACGTAGTTGATGTGAGAGTTTTGTTGAACATTCCTGTACATTGATTGTTGGACAAGATATTTCGGGATTCCTTATTGAATAAAATATACAAAAGAGTTCAAATGTTATCGTGGAGTTTCATTCAAGTTCCTGGGAACAATTCATCCTCTCTCGGCAGGACGCGTAATCGAGTGATATTCCAATGACTCGTCAGTATATGGGTTTTCCATCATCATTTACATCAATCAAAGTTACTTTTTTTCACGACTTCGAGGTCAAAAGTGAGAAGAGCATTTTTAGAGGAAGAGTGAGTCGGGATACATATATAGATATCATGGATATGGTGCCGCAGATTCTTTCATTGTTCGAATCATCTACGATACTCTTTCTCCTCCATCGAAGACCCAATATAAAGTGGTTCAGATATAAACTGCATCGATGATTGACTGGGACTATGAACACGAGTGCGCGCAGAGAAGCTATTGACCTGTCCAAGAATGGATCCCAAGCTATTTTTTACTCCTATGAGCACCATTTTTAACTCGTTCGAATCAAAAGATGGCCAACTCTAGTGCAAAACGACTCAGAAACACGTATTACTTCGTTTCAAATCTCTTCCGATCCCATTCTCACAAGCAATACATGTTTTACAGTTTCAACCATTTTTTGAGTGCCTCAATGAAAAATTACCACATGAGAATGTTTTATTCTAAAACCATCTTCATGTGGAAATAGCGTGCAACCTCCACAAAAGTGAACATAAACACTTTTGGCCCAGTCCACCCAAGAGCTCTTAAATGAGCTCTTGAGGCTCAGTACATTGGTTTTTTGCATGTTGAAAGAGTTTCCAGGGTACATGCCCTCCCTCAACAAGCCTCAGAAGGACCAAAACAGGTCCATTTTCTAGAAACTAGTGTTGAGAAGTTGAGAAACTTGGTTCTGGGCTCATATCCAACGAGAGATGAGCCATACCGATTAGGCGTTCCCGTACTGTGGCCGAAAAATGTTCCAAACGATATTCCTTCAAGAGGACTCAGCCCGCGATTCTAATCATTCTTAGGAAATGGCGGGCCAATAATGTAGGATCAGGAACCGAAATAATCTCGGAGGGAGTATTTACTTTGAGAAAAAATCCGTTCAGGCACACCGTACCATATCAAGGCATTCAATATCTTCTATATTAGGGGAAAACAGATCAAAGGTATAGTCCCTTGATTCATGTGATGAAAAGAACTGCTTATAATCCAATCAGAAAAGAGCATCTTGAATGATGCAAGCATTGTTAATCGATTCACTATCACAAATAGTAACTTTGATATAATGTAAACTAAGGGTATCGAACCAATTCAATTGAGGAATATTGCAATCCCCAGAAATACAAAATCTACAGTCCCCATATTCATTCAATAGTGTGATGGCCGATGAAGAGGAACATTTATAGGAATTGGATGCAGAACTTGGTGGAATATGAACACCTCCGATGATGAAATTAACTCTGCCAATCAAAATCCGTATTGATAGCTGCTCGACTGTAGGAGAGTCCAATAGGATGACATGAGATCTTATTGATTTTCTACTGCGATGACTATCCCGGCTCCAAACCTTGTGTCAGATGAGCTGCTATATCTATCTCTCTTGAAGATATTATACTGATTCAGGTTGAGTTCACTATCTGAGATACTGGAATGGAGCCATAGTTGTACGAAGATGATCACTCCTGGTACAACAGACGATTGTTGGATGTTACTGCGAGGCAAGTCTAACTTGGTCCCGATTCCCCCAACATTCTGGTTATAGCTATTTAGAAACCTTGTTACTTTTTCGCCTGGTTGGATGGACCAGCCATGTCGTCATTCTGCAAGCTAAGAGTAGTTGGTTTCTTCACACCCGTAGCAATATCATCCGCAGATCTCATCATCAGGTCCACCTCACCCTCACTCATCCTTTGAACTAGTTCAGATTTGGCTTTTTTATATTGAGCTTGCTGCATTTTAGTTTTCTCAAGAAGAACATTGTATCTCTGATCTATCCGCTCCTTGTTTTCAGGAATCAGATGCGCGCCTTGTGGAGAGTTGGAAGTAACAATAATTGGTATTACAGTATCAGCTGCAGGTGCTCCTCTACGATATGCGTGAATATTATAGGTATTAACTGGTGTGTCTTCGAGGATCTCTCGTACTTGTTGTATTTCTTGTAAAATATTTTGCACGTCGGGTACTTTGACCAGTAACATTTTGAGCTTCGGTTATTCTTTCTTAAATTTCATGATAAATGGTCTCACTGACAATGGAACTATCTGATTTTTTTTGACTCTGGACTACCACCATATCATTCTCTAACACGTTCGCTGGAGCGGGGCCCACCAGTGGACACTGCGTGTCTTCTCCTCAGTGCTGAGAATTTTGACCTTATGAGAAATAACATCGAGCGGGGCCCACCGGTGGGCCTTGCCGAACCTGGGGAATGATCATCGATTCTAGCCTCCGCAGCGAACGTGTTAATTGTAAAGTATCACCTTGAATACTAGGTATTTGATCATCTATAGATTTCCTTAATTCACTGACTCCCCTTCTGGTTGAATCCAGACTAACTGTTGAAGTATCAATTTCGACAACAGATTCTTTGATTATATCAAGATCATTCTTCAATACTCCAATAGTTCCAGCGCAGCATGCCGGTCAATTTTCCTTAGACTTCATACATTTGTACACCATAGAAACTTTGGTCTTGAAGGCTACTACTTAAATTCCCGATACTGTCGAATCTGCAAATTTTTCAGGAGCATGAAAGAACTTGCGGCAATATGTACAATTCACAATCAAACCACCATCGGAACCTTTCCCACAGGAATTACACAAGGACATGACTACCAGGTGAATACCACACACGTGGTTTTTATAGGTTAGAAGCACTTGGATAAAATTATTGGCACTGCAGCTCGAATAACACGAGTAATCGATAGTCCAATTCTTGAATAGCTGAAAGAGCTACACGTGTATTGGAATCAGATGAATTTCATTCAGTATATACTAGACGAATTGATCAGACAAGTGGACATATACATTTCGGGTATGTATCGAGCGCTATCACGACTCGGCCATTGATAAGAACAAAATTGCTACCTCTAGCAAAGAGCTTTGCCTCTACCTCTAGAAAATTACTTTGCTATATGTAACTGAGAGCCGGAGATATATAAATTTTCTCCGAGTGACTTTGGGGCTCTTCCATCATATCTCCATCCTGGCGAGGGTCAGAATTATTTCGGAAATTCATTATGAGTGTGGGGAATCCATTTGTTATATTCTTACTGAGATGCGGGGATTCCTCTGGGTGCTCGAATTCTTGGGAGAAAATGGAGCCAATTTCATACATTTTCATTCCAGTGAGGCGCGGCAAGAGCTCAAGATTTCTGTTCAATCATGAGCCGCTATAAGTTATTCTCAACCGAGGTTGACTCGTCTCAACCACAGTAGGGACCCTGAGTAGGATTGGTTATTGATTATACTTGTACTCACAACGTCAGCCGTCAGCCAAATATGAGGATTCTGTCCAGGTACAAGTTGGAAGATAGTGACGAAGGTCAGGATTGAAATATGATGGAAGCTTCACTAGGAGTTTTATTTTCTGCTGATGCGTTTTTCACAGAACTGGGAACACATACCCCTCATTCAAATAAGTGTTACTTGTAGAGGGTCGAGATTCTTGGTAAAGGAAAATTCTATAATATTTCGGAGGTTCTTATAACATGCTCACGGTGTTTGGAAGTCGATATTCAACCTCCAGCGCGTGTGTTTCTCTAAAAACGGTGTGGTTACAACGTATTTTCCAATTCAGCTGAATTAAGACGATGCGGTCACCGTGCACCGTGACCATGGACCTTGGAAATACACCTTACATAAAAAGTTTGATGATTCAAAGTGTGAGACGAGTTGTCGGATACTTGTTATTGTCCAACTTGTATTCCTCAATCCGTCTCTTAGCCCAAATCATGAGAGAATCGGAGAGAAGTGGGAATAACTCGGCCACGGAAACCTCCTAATCTATAATATACGCACATTTTCATTCCCAACTTTCTCCGATTCTATTGCAATTTGAGCTTAACGAAGAGCGGACAAATCTAAGTTAGATGATAATAAATATTTGTGCGCTCGTCGTTTAGCCCAAATCGCAAAAAAATCGGAGGAAGTTGGGAATGGTTTTCAGCTTGCATGGTGACCGCATCGCCTTAATGGCTACTTTATAGAGGCTCATGGATCTACAATGACTCATTCCCTTTGTTTTCACGCGAAAAATCAGATGCTTCGAAGTGCCTTTGGATTAACTACACAGCCCGTAGCATTCGGAGTGTCACAAGAGCTCTCATCCGAAAATCTGAGACATTCTTATCTCATACGTGTTATTGTTGAGCACAACGGAGCACACTTTCTCCAATAGGGGAACGCAACTTTGAACCATTGGAAATGAGTCTGAGGAATCACAGAACTCGCTCAGAAACGCTCCACACACGGAAGCTATCGAATCCTAGATGTCTGACGCTGAGACACGCATATGAATGATTCTCGGATGTTTCTCGCACTTGATTGACTCTGGTATCCACCAACATCCAACCATTGATCCCGAGCTGAATCACCACTTCCAAGATATCCCAACAGAGGAAATTTGTCTGATTAGATCTCTTTGAACGTTGTATGGTCTAAATAACCAAGGGAAGACCGTGGAAGTCTGAAGTTTCGGACATATCCTCAAGTGCCAAATCAGCATGAATTGCGATTGCCATTAGTATCTTTACTCCAATGCATTCCTACTCACAAATCGATTCACTCACAAAATGTGTGCGCCACCTTACCTCAGGAATGATGGAATATTTGATGACCATTCTCGATTAGGGAGAAACTGAGTCAGGAGCCGAGGATATCCCCTGCCAGCACGTCGGCTCATATGGAAGTCCCTTCCGAGCCACAAGAGGTTCTGGGATGACCCAACCCTCTTTTCCGGTCACTGACTCTTGGCCAGCCACCAGCATGCGCTACGACCCGTCAGTCGGTGAGAAGCTGGACTCGTCTGAGTATTTTTGGAGCCCAAGGAGTCTTCTAATTCTTCGAACGAGAGGTCTAGACCTTGCGGCGGATTGCTCAAAGTCACGAGTTCCACGATTTGCTCAGTCCCCGGGTACTGCGGCTGCCGTGAACATCGGATGGGAATGTGCCGTTTCCCCGCTCCAGCGGGCACTGACTAGCGACACTAATTTGTCAAGGTCCAGTGCCGAAGCTTCGAGGTGTCTTAGCCTGCATTGCGGGTTTAAGAGGATGTAGTACTTTCTTGGGTTATCAGGCGGGCTCATACTAGTAGCTCATTCTAAGTGTAGATGGCGACACGTAGAATGAGCTTCTCATATGTAGTTTTTTGTTGTTGGCAGCACTGAGTTTCCAGCGCAAGAGTAGACGACTTGGATACTAGCTCGAATGATTCAAAAATATCCCATATTTCGTCAAACCACAATGGATCCACCATTTATACCCATCCAATATATCCACGCTCACAAACGTGGATGATTTGGAAGTAATACAGCATTTTCCCCAAAACGAGATGAATTCAAAGATTTATGTAAACGAAAAGGGTATACTCATTTTTCAACAAAAATGGGATTCCTAATCAGTGATTCGGGATTCCTCATCAAAAGCAGAAGATCCATCTATTAAAATTTGCCATCGATGCAAAAAAAAATCTTTTAGCCATGAGTTCCAAAATTTATGTTCAGAAACAAGAGTGAGTCCAGCGCTTCCTTGGAAAGCAGGTTGATTCACCCAAACAGATCCTCCTTGACATTCACCGTCTGTCAATTCCTAAATTCATTTTCAGGAACAAAAATAGATCCAGAGTTTCCTCGCAAAGTAGGTTGATTCTCCCAAACAAATCCTTTTAGAGATTCACCATCCGTCAATTCCAAAATTCATGTTCAGAAACATGAATGGATCCAGAGCTCGCTTGGGAAGCAGGTTGATTCTCCTAAACAGATCCTCCTTGGTTGAACCATCCGTCAATTCCAAAATTCATCTCCAAATACAAAAATGGATATGGAGCTTCCTTGGAAAGCAGGTTGATCCTCCCAAATAGATAGTCATTTCCATTTGTATCCATCAGAGTCAATGCAAGTCACACATGGGGAAATACACATAAAAGCATGCAAATTCACATGCATAAAAAAGAATCCAAGTTCGCACACCAAGTACTCACATGGGCCATTATTGAGAGGAAATAGATTATTCCTTGGACAGCAGGTTGATCCTCCCATATAGATAGTCATCTGCATTCATGTTTATCAACATGAATTGAATCGTCTTATTTGATAACACGTCCATTTATTGGAAAGCATTCAATTTCACATGCATAAAAAGATATCCAAGTACGCACACCAAGTACTCACATGAATCATTATTGAGAGAAAATAGATTATTCCTTGGACAGCAGGTTGATCCTTTCATGTAGATAGTCATCTGCATTCATGTTTATCAACATGAATTGAATCGTCTTACTTGGTAACACGTACATGCATTAAAAAGCATTCAAATTTACATGCATGAAAAGATATCCAAGTTTGCACACCAAGTACTCACATGAACCATTATTGAGAGGAAACCAATTATTCTATAGAACAGCTTCTAGGAAGCTGTTAGCTATGTTCATGAACTTGAATTATCTTGTCTGGTTCAAGAATTTGGAATTGAAACTAACAATAAGTATAGTTTTGCGTCATCAAAAATCTGGGAAATTGAGGTGACAGATATTCAATTGACCCATGGTCTTTTCCAACAATATATAACATGTCGCTGCAATTGTCTGGTTACAGGAAAGCAAGCAAAATAGTGTCCTATCCATGATATCATTACAATATAAGGGATAATTCAGATTATTTCTGAAAGTCTGAGGAACTGCTGCTCACAATTAAAAATCTAACTCCATGATTCCTCGCCATGAGTACATGCTAATCATGCATCTTGGGGAGCTGTGAAAATGGGAAAGGGAATTCTCTAAGAGGTCTAGGTGACTCAGGGGTGATGATTGAATAACCAGAGACCAATAACAAGGTCAGAGTCAATGTTCGAGGTTGATGCTACTTGCGGATCCTAAACCACGATATTCAGCAAGTCAACTAGAATAACTTCTAGACAACTATTCTATTCCATTCCACTTGCATACAATATTCCATATTTATCACATCATTTTGAATCCAAAAACTCCTCCAAAACTTCTCTCAATGAATATTCGGGGGGAATTCTAAGAACTGGCAACCGCAAATGCATGCACTAAGATGGGAAAAACATGATGTAATAAACCATCACTCACGCTACAAATACACAAACAGCAGCTCCTTCTTGCATCTCACTAGCTTCCAAAAGATATTGCACTCCTCCGTCATGACAATTTTTCAATGGTCTTGGACCAAATTTTTGTTATTTCAAAGAATAACAAAGCCGTGTCGAAGGAGGTGGCCACGGTAGTAGCCCAGGTGCACCCTATCCCTATCCCACCCGTAGGATGCGAGCATTTGCGGTTGTACAATAGCACACTCAGCACAGCACAAAACACTCATAGCTGTCACACTTTCACACGACCAGGACACTCTCATCTCCACCAGGAAGCCACGATTTACTCGCGAAACGCCGACTACGAGGATTTGTGGTGTACCGAAAAAAGCAAGCATGCGAGCAACAGCACATAAGCTGGCAGCAGCCGACATCAAAACAAGAGACCACGTCAATGCTGCCAACTTAAAAAATGCAGTTCTCAACTTCGCGATACAGGATCTTACTCGCATTACCCCAAACTCGTATTTATAGAACTACGGCTCCAAAATTTATCGAATCAATCCCAAATTTTTCACAGAGTTAGAAGATCCCCGTAGGATTGGTGAAAAGTCCCTCGTGGAGTGATCCAGCTCACAGAAATCCTACACTGTGAGTATAATAGTAGCCTAACCTCAAAGAGTTTCGACATTCGAGACAGTTTTTGACTGACACAGATCGTTTCCAAGGAAATCACTGACTTTCCACCATTTCCACGAGGATCTTCTAACTCTGTGGAAAACTTGGGATCAATTCGATGGATTTCAGAGCCGTAGTTCTTTAAATACGATTTTGGGGTAATTTAGCAGACGAATTTCGGCCGGTATACGCCATCCTCTTAAGGGGGAGGGGGCGAGTTCCAGGGTCAGGGTTTCACGTACCAAATTCTGGCCCCAGCCTGGTCATCGTGTCCTTGTCTGTGGTCGGAGAGTCACCAATTCTCGGGACCCAACACTGTAAAAAATCGCCAGGTAATCTTATAATGCTCAGCAGAGAAAACCTCGTGACCGTTGCTGAGCACCGTAAATTAACAGTGTTGAGCACGAAACTACAGGATTCTTGTTGATTTACCGGGATTTACACACGTTGAGACTTGACGGATTTCCTCGGCTAAGCACTGTGAACTTACAAGACCACTGTAAAATTACAGGATCCTGTATTTTGCATGCGCTCAGTACGGCTCTTCTACTGTGTTCAGCATTGTTTTGCACCGTTTTCTGCGTGGGTTAAGTTAGGTCCTCGATGAAAGGCGGCATGTAAAATCACACTGGCCTTTTAACAATGAAGAGTCCTTCATGCGGCTGTGGGATAATAGTGTCAAAGCGGAGCCCAGGCACTATCGGCAAACAAATGAGGATGTTTTATCCTTCTCAGTGCAAAAAGACGTCCCAAGTTTATCGATGAATGCTCGATTACGGGACTAACCTGAGTCATGCCATCATGCTCGCTCTTTGAAAGAGAGGCGACCAACAGACGATCGCGCAGCTCTTTCATTACACTGAGGAACAAAATTTTGGGTCCGGGATAACCCATTTAGGGGAACATGATTTTCTTGTGTAATTTTCGACGAGAAAACCGAATCCATTGCCAGATTTTCTCCTACACGTCACGATTTTTTTTAATTTGCAAATCACCGATTTCTCAAAAAATAGTGATTTTAACGTTCTCTGCTAATTTTGTAAACTGATGCCCCTGGTAGCGCATCCTTGTTCTGAGCCAAAAGCTTACCGGAACTATGTTTTCTTACGTATTTTGACCTGCTTAACACAATAGCAGTGGTTTTAGAGGCCTGGATGCATTCTAAACGAGTGATGAACGAAAAATCATCGCGTTGCTATCAGCAAAATTTCACCGATTTCGCAATAAATCTTAAAATGCTCACAGAATGGACCAGAGAGATCTTTTTTGAGCTCACGAGGGTGCATTTCCTTCGTTTTCATGTGTACACTGAAGAAAAAATACCAGCGATAGACGTGGGGGCTTGAGCAAGGTTGGATGTCAACGCTGATTGATTTGATTTTTACAAGTTCTTGTGCCCTGTAATGAGTGGCTCCGAGATCAGCTTTTTTTCGATGTTTCAACGTTTTTTCCCCTCAGATGTTCATTCACGAAACACATTTTACGAATTCCATAAATCTCACTCAAAGATAAGTGCAAATCATGACTCATTCGACGTCCTTAACGCAAAAACTTTTCCTTGTTGATTTCCGTTTGTGCTCGTCACAGCTCTCGGATATGACGGACCAGCAGTAGTCAGCCAACATGTTGATGCCCCGATAAGAGTTGTATCTCGATTCTAAGACAGCTATGTCTTGGTGGAACCTCTCACCATGCTCATCACTCACAGCTCCAAGATTTTCGGGGAATTAATCCAGATGACAATCCAGCATATGGATCTTGAGAGACATGTTCACTTTCATTTTGCGGAAATTGTTTAACATCATTTCAATCAATTCTTTGTGATCATCCAATTCTCCATCACCCAAGAAATTTGTAATGACTTCCTTCACTGATCTCCACGTGTCCCGTTCAATAACTTGGAACTTGTCATCAAAACTATGGTCAAGCATTAATTTCCTGATATCCGGGCCAATCAAAACTCCTTGCCTCAATTTTGCATCACTTATCCTACGGAATTTCTCCCTCAAGAAAGGAAATGCTTCACCCGTCTGATCCATTTCTTTGACGAAATTCTTAAGGGGATGGCGTATACCGGCCGAAATTTGTCGGCTAAATTACCCCAAAATCGTATTTAAAGAACTACGGCTCTAAAATCCATCGAATCGATCCCAAATTTTCCACAGAGTTAGAAGATTCTCGTGAAAATGGTGGAAAGTCAGTGATTTCCTTGGAAAAGATCTGTGTCAGTCAAAAACTGTCTCGAATGTCGAAACTCTTTGAGGTTAGGCTACTATCATACTGACAGTGTAGGATTCCTGTGAGCTGGATTATCCCACGAGGGACTTTCCACCAATCCTACGGGGATCTTCTAACTCTGTGAAAAATTTGGGATTGATTTGATAAGTTTTGGAGCCGTAGTTCTATAAATACGAGTTTGGGGTAATGCGAGTAAGATATCGCGAAGTTGAGAACTGCATTTTATTAGTTGGCAGCATTGACGTGGTCTCTTGTTTTGATGTCGGCTGCTAGCAGACGTTCGCAAAGCGCGTGCTGTTGTGTGCTGTTGCTCACATGCTTGCTTTTTTCGGTATACCACAAATGCTCGTAGTCGGCGTTTTGCGAAGAAATCGTGGCTTCCTGGTGGAGATGAGAGTGTCCGGGTCGTGTGGAAGTGTGACAGCTATGAGTGTTTTGTGCTGTGCTGAGTGTGCTACTGCACAATCGCAAATGCTCGCATCCTGCGGGTGGGATAGGATGCACCCCTGGCCTGGATGCACCTGGGCTACTACCGTGGCTACCTCCTTTGACACGGCTTTGTTATTCTCTGAAATAACAAAAATTTGGTCCTAGACCATAAAAAAATTGTCATGACGGAGGAGCGCGATATCTTTTGGAAGGTAGTGAGACCGAGAGAAAGCTGCTGTTTGTGTATTTGTAGCGTGAGTGATGGTTCATTACATCATGTTTCTCTCATCTTAGTGCATGCATTTGCGGTTGCCAGTTCTTAGATATCCCCCCAAATATTCATTGAGAGAAGTTTCGGAGAAGTTTTTGGATTCAAGATGATGTGATGAATATGGAATATTGTATGCAAGTGGAATGGAATAGAATAGTTGTCTAGAAGTTATTTTAGTTGACTTGCTGAATACCGTGGTTCAGAATCCGCAAGTAGCATCAACCTCGAACATTGCCTCTGACCTTGTTATTGGTCTCTAGTTGTTCAATCATCATCCCTGAGTCACCCAGAACTCTTAGAGAACTCCATTTCCCATTTTCACAGCTCCCAAGATGCATGATTAGCATGTACTCATGGCGAGGAATCATGGAGTTGGATTTTTAATTGTGATCAGCAGTTCCTTAGACTTTCAGAAATGAGCTGA
This sequence comes from Eretmocerus hayati, assembly GCA_029851415.1. Taxonomy (NCBI): domain Eukaryota; kingdom Metazoa; phylum Arthropoda; class Insecta; order Hymenoptera; family Aphelinidae; genus Eretmocerus; species Eretmocerus hayati. The sequence continues at coordinate 105,445,832 of CM056743.1, forward strand.
ATTATCTTTGATATTGTAATGATATCTTGCTTGCTTTCTTATAACCAGACAATTGCAGCGACATCTTCCTATATTATATAGTTGAAATGAAAACTTTTGAGCGATTCCACCGAATTCCTCTGTATTCCACTGAGTGCCACTAAGGGCCACCGAGGTCCACCGAGCGCCACCACCTTCCACCTAATTCGTGCGAATTCCACTGAATTCCACTGACTTCCGCCGAATGCCACTGAACTCATTAGATATTTTACTGAATTCCATCATTCTTCCACTGAATTCCTTTATTCTTCCACCAAAATTCCACTCCCTAACATTACCATTTTCCACCTACGTTTTTACGATATTTGACGAAAGTGGCACGTTCTGCCACCTGCGATCCACCGAATTCCAATGTGACTCCACCGAACTCTCAATTATTCCACCGTTATTCCACCGAATTCCACCGAATTCCACCGAACTCTACCGACGTCCACTGAATTCAATTTTTTTTTTTTCGAATCCACCTCATCCTATTTTTCTGTACTATTTCATTTTCAAAAAAGAATAGTCTTTCAATTGTATTGCAACAAGAAGAATATATTCTCTCAACCATGAACGGAAAACAATATCTATCAAACAAAACAATTTTTTCAAAACTTGCAAAAACATGAAAAATTGGATGAACTATAAAGTGAACTACAAACGGAAAACAATATGTATCAAACAAAACAATTTTTTCAAAACTTGTAAACACATCAAAATAGTATGAACTATAAATTGAACTACGAATGTGAATAAGAAAAATATTGCTTAACAAAAAAGTATATTCTCTCAACCATGAACGGAAAACAATATCTATCAAACAAAACAATTATGTCACAACTTGTAAAAACATGAAAAATTTGATGAACTATAAAGTGAACTACAAACGGAAAACAATATGTATCAAACGAAACAATTTTTTCAAAACTTGTAAACACATCAAAATAGTATGAACTATAAAGTGAACTACGAATGTGAATAAGGAAGATATTGCTTAACAAAAAAGCCATATCAAAAATCAGATCGAGACTGAGCCAGTCTCAATCTCTTCGATTCAATCTCTTGATATCGAGAGAACCCATCCAATTCATAGAAACAATTTATGAAAACTTTAAAATGAATACAAACTAATAATTTTTGAACCCACTCATTCTCCTCTAAAGAAGCTGTTGCAAATAAGGCCAAATCTGCTCCAGAGAATTGGGACTCCAGGTTGCACTGAAATGCGTGTTTTGGGTGTCTGAATATGCATATGAATTTTTTCCGCGTCAAACCAAAGCGTCTCCCAGTAGTGGGCAAAAAGGTGTCCCATTTAAAATACACATGGAACGCACTTTCTAGCGTCCCTCTCAAAATTGGCCCAATGGGAGTGGGATTAATCGAAAAGTTGCAGAGGACCAAAGTTGTAAATTATGTTCTAAGCTTCCATTTGGCGTCGGTTTTTTATGCATGTATTGGTTGGGAGTTCCCAAAAAACGACCAAAAGTCGTAAAAAACCATATTTATTGGATTTCTTGGCGATCTCGGGGTGAAAATGGACTGACAAACTATCATATCTTGTAGATCTCATCAAGATACACATTTTTGGTTCACATAATTTTTTCGAAAAAACGCACCAGATTCGAGTTTATAGCGAAAAAGTGCCGGAAATAGGCACTCTCCAACGTTCTCACGCAAAATACTCGAAAAACGCAAATGGAAACCCTATATAATAATTGCGTGAAAAGTTGCTTTTTTTCGTGTACTTCGAAATGAAAAAGAAATTCATAGCGTTCCGATGTTCCTGCTTCGAGGAATATGCATTTTTATGCCAGATAACAAGTTTGAGTGGATAAATTCATGGTTCCAGCATGCTATATGCAATTCTACGTCAATGAGTCATACAACTACATCAATCGGACATGCAAAATCACCAATTTTCATCCACGTTCACCGTTCAGAGCCCTAGAATATCCCGGAAACTAGGCACATCCATCAAAATTCTCCGGTGCTATTGGAATTCCTCATTTGTCAAGGCCCAACACTGGCAAGCTTGCACGCACATGGGTTCCCCGGAAGTCGCAGCTGCCAAAATCTGTTGATATTGTGTGAATTCGTACGTTTTCAGATGTGAATCCCCGATTCAAACCTTCTCCCTCTAAAAAAATCGCAAATAGGCCAAAAATCATAATACCTCGAGTCACTCGCAACAGAGGCTCAAACGATTCCTCCAATATGCACATTCCTGGATACGCATCCGTGGTCCTCATAATTTTGGCGGGTTCCAAAAAATCAGATATCATAGCGAGATATGTCTTAAGAGGGCTCCTTTCTTTCTCAAAATCAAAGCTCTCCAAATAATCAAATGGGAACCATATGCCATCTCGTCAGGGAGAGAGAATTGACGTTTTTCGTTCTTCTCAGAATGAAGGAGTCCTTTCTAATGTTATTTGCATATTGCGAATATCCAAATCAATGAATCAAACTTATATCGCAGATATCCAGTATGACGATGATCTAATTCTGGGGTGCGAAGTATTTTGTTTCGTCGATAGTTTATTCGGTGAATGCGGCATAATGAGAAAGATCGGGATCCTCTGTACATCCTCTTCACAATTGACCACTCGTGGAAGCTCTGCCATATCCTCCTGTTATGGCATTCCTGGAGACAAGCTGTGTACGTGCCTCGATCTGTCCCCCCTCTTTCTTCTTCGTACTATGCAGGAGCTTGCGGAGAGCCACGCACGCGTGAGTTCTGCTCATCGTTAGTACGAGAACGTCGTCAGAGTGTTTCACGTCTGGTCTCTTCAATATTTGAGCAATGCTGGATGATCGTGGATAAAAATTGGTGATTTTGCATGTCCGATTGATGTAGTTGTATGACTCATTGACGTAGAATTGCATATAGCATGCCGGAACCATGAATTTATCCACTCAAACTTGTTATCTGGCATAAAAATGCATATTCCTCGAAGCAGGAACATCGGAACGCTATGAATTTCTTTTTCATTTTGAAGTACACGAAAGAAAGCAACTTTTCACGCAATTATTATATAGGGTTTCCATTTGCGTTTTTCGAGTATTTTGCGTGAGAACGTTGGAGAGTGCCTATTTCCGGCACTTTTTCGCTATAAACTCGAATCTGGTGCGTTTTTTCGAAAAAATTATGGGAACCAAAAATGTGTATTTTGATGAGATCTACAAGATATGATAGTTTGTCAGTCCATTTTCACCCCGAGATCGCCAAGAAATCCAATAAATATGGTTTTTTACGACTTTTGGTCGTTTTTTGGGAACCCCCAACCAATACATGCATAAAAAACCGACGCCAAATGGAAGCTTAGAACATAATTTACAACTTTGGTCCTCTGCAACTTTTCGATTAATCCCACTCCGTTCGAGTATTCCCCGGTTTTAGCGTGAAAGATCCGCATTTTCCATCCCTCAAGTGGTTTTTCGGTACCAGCACATCATTTCCCGTCCATGAAAAAACCCCTAAAAGTTGTATTTTCTGTTCAAGAACAAATCCTCATTGGAGCCGTTATAGTCCATTGGGCCAATTTTGAGAGGGACGCTAGAAAGTGCGTTCCACGTGTATTTTAAATGGGACACCTTTTTGCCCACTACTGGGAGACGCTTTGGTTTGACGCGGAAAAAATTCATATGCATATTCAGACACTCAAAACACGCATTTCAGTGCAACCTGGAGTCCCAATTCTCTGGAGCAGATTTGGCCTTATTTGCAACAGCTCCTTTCGATGTCTCCATCTCCGCCTTCCTATGGATGAAAGTCACATTTTGATAGTCATACTATATGATAAAACGATTCATTTTGATTTATGTTACCTTTCTCACAAAGATTTCGTTAGCAACAAGTAACTCCTCCAAAGCCATTGTTTCATCTGGAAATGATTTTATATTACCAGCACATTTTACTCGTACAACATAGGTCACCCCTTAAAATATCAAGAATCGAATCATAATTAACAAAATTCACCGCAATTCAAGTCAATATATCGTTGAAATTTACCGTTTTCTTGCAGATCCCCTATCAATTCTATCTTGTTCCCACGTTCTATTACTGGACAAATCTCATCCTCCCATTTTATCAAAACAAAATCCAGTTTACACCTCCCGTCAGTGATAATCCCCATCCATTCATTTCCGCTCTTGATGTTCTTCTTCACAATATCATCTTTCAGATAACCAACCAATGCTGCAATTTCAAAAATGCACACTGTATATATATATATATACCGATCGTGACTATTGAACACCCATTCTCCATCCTACCGTGACTATTGAACACTTTTGCGTACTATTGAACACGTGTTCAATAAATCTGTACGTGCACCGTTACTATTGAACACGTGTTCAATAAAACAAGTATATACAGCGTACTTTTTGAACACTCTCCATTGATTGACAACAGAGACGTTATCTAATCCATATTTCTCGTTGGGGTATCCTTGATCTTAATTGTTTTGATCAACTTAGTACATTAATCTTCAAACCCGTGCAACGAAGCACATGCAAAATCGTAACCGGTAATGTTCATTTTCTTCACGATACTTTTTGATCCACTCCCGGATACTGTGAGACAATGTTCAATTGAGTGTCGAAATTGGACTATGAAGACTGAATTGAGCTGTTTACGTCAGCAATGAAGGAACCTCTTCATCGCAATTGATTCTCTCGACTAATTTACAGAACGAATGTTTGGAATACTGTATGACGATGTGTCGAGCTGTGATTGAAATTTCTCGCCACTGAAGTAGATGGGAAACCTTGACATGAAGCGAAGAGCAGTGTTTGAGTCCATCGTCTCCAGTAGTTCATGGTGGCAACGATCCGAGATGGATTACTTTGGTCACCTTGCGGTGATGGTGAATTGAAGGGACCACGCAAACCTGAGATGGAATCATGCATGTTCTTTGAACAACGAGTCTGACTCATTGTGTTTTTTGCGTTCGCCGGGCACGGTGGAACTCTATATGAGAGTCGATTCAATAACAGGAACGGTACATCAAGAAGGCTGTGAATGAGGTTTGTTCTCAACTTTCTTGGACGAAAACAAATCGAGGGTGTTTACTAAGCTGCATAGGGACGCTCCACGGAATATCTCCGGATATTCCAGACCCTCGAACGAGAATTTCAGCTCATCAAGAATGGCAGAAATCAGATCCTTTACAGAGTGTGACAAGAATGTCTCCTTCTTAGGAACGGTCATTATCCTTCCGCGATATCATTTACACATGACGATCATCGCGGAGAGTAATACGATTTAGATCAAAGTATCCAGGAGCTGAAGATTGATACCCCACTCATCTTTGCCTATTTCATTCATTTGTCCCTGCATAGAGAGTATAATCTGTCATCAATCATGCGGAGAAATTTTTCAGTACACCCCTCGCGCTCTTTCGTGATTCGCAAGTCAGAATCATTTTGAGTCGCGAAAACAGTATTCCGAAGACAATATTGAGTTGCGAAGATTGGCGTAAAGCCAGCTCATTCTCGAGGCTAAACTGTCTGAAGCAACTGATTATTGATTGACTGCGTGAACTCGAGGCGATCTATGACTAATTCGTTATGAGGTCTCATTCGCCAGTCAGGGCCTTTAAAGATACGGCGGAATACTTATGATGAGTGTTGGAGTCATTTTGAGACGTCCAAATACTGTATTGAGCTGCGGGGACGGACATGGAGGAAGCTCATCCTGGAGGCTCCATTCTCTGGAGCCGCTTGAGGTAACAACTGTTACTTTCCAAGAAGGATTCCGACGGAGTTGTTTTGGACAGAACGAAACTATGAAGACATATGTGCACCTCCTGTGCTCATCCATGAGCCTAAGTCGATTTCGTTGCCTGGTTGGGGCCAAAGATACCATCGAATACTGTCCAATGGAAGTTTGAATGATATTTGAGAAGAGCGAATTCATCATGGCGTTACGGGGATCCGCTTAAAGCAAGCTCACTCTCGAAGCTATATTGTGTAGAACGGCTGATGGTCGATCTACTGCGTGTTCTCGAGGCAATCTATTACTGATTCGCGACAAAGTCTCATTTGTTGATCGGGGCCTCGTAAGAAACGGCGGAATACTGTATGGAGTGAATTTGAGTCATATTTGAGAACTTTAAATACTGTATTGACCTACGTGGATGGACATGCAGAAAGCTCATCCTCGAGGCTCTATTTTCTGGAGCCGATTATGGTAACCATTGCTATTTTCCAAGGAGAATTCCGACGAGGTTGTTTCGGACAGAACGAAACTATGAAGACTTTGAGTGAGCCTCCTGTACTCATCCGGGAGCGTAAGTCGATTTCGTTGACTGGTTGAGGTTCGAGATACCCTGAAAAACTATATAATGGAAGTTCAGACGATATTTGAGAACTCAGAATACAGTAATGAATGACGAAAATCGACGTAGAGCCAGCTCACTCTTGATGATATATTGTCAGAAGCGGCTGATGGTCGATCCACTGCGTGTTCTCGAGGCGAACTACACTGTAAAAACAATCTCGTGAGAATCGCAACTACAAAGTGAAATCACCACATTCATTGTGGGTCCTGGATTGTTACAACATTGATTGTAGTGAGTTAACCCTATGGTAGAGGAATCATCCACTCTGAGAGTGTGATCTTACATGTCCGCGAGTGTTCTGCTACAAGCAAACGGCATATTTGAGGTTAGGTTTCAAATTATCTTTTCGCGTCGATTAGTGTACAATTTCTAAACTTGAATATTGTTGAAATCGATAAGAACTGTTACAGGGATCGACTTTATTAATTCCGATTGAGCTATCTGAGCAACAATGCAGGAGCGTGCAGGATCAGTCGTGTTTTTGGTAAACGCCGAACCGCAGCACCGCGCGCATACCCGCTTGTAACTTCACATTCGGCACGGTAAAATCGCATCATTCAATGTTGTAACAATTCAGGACCCACATTGATTGTTGCGATTTTACTCAACCATAGTGAATTCACCTCAATCAATATTGTGATTCATAGTGTATTATCACCGTGTCACAGTAAGACTCACTAAAAATTTTTTACAAAGTACCATTGGATCGTTGTGAGGTCTCATTCGCCGGTCAGGGTCTCTAAAAACATGGCAGAATACTGTATGATGAGCGAATGAATCATTTTGAGACCTCCGAATACTGTATTGAGCTACGGGGATGGACATAGAGCAAGCTCATCCTCGAAGCTCTATCCTCATGAGCGGCTAATGGTATGAACTGCTATCTTCCAAGGAGGATACCGACGAGGTTGTTTTGGACAAAACAAAACTATGGAGACCCTGAGTGCGCCTCTTGTGCTCAACCGTCATTAGTGAGTCGATTTCGTGGCCTGATTGGGGCCAAAGATACCGTCGAATACGGCATAATGGAAGTTTGGATGGTATTTGAAAAGACCGAATACATCATGGCGTTACGGGAATCGGCGTAGAGGAAGCTCAATCTCGAAGCTATATTATGTTGAACGGCTGATGGTCGATCTACTGCGTGTTCTCGAGGCAATCTATCACTGATTCGCGATGAAGTCTCATTTGTTGATCTGAACCTCGTAAGATACGGCGGAATACTGTATGGAGTGGATTTGTGTCATATTTGAGAACTTCGGATACTGTATTGACCTACGTGTATGGACGAGCAGGAAGCTTATACTCGAGGCTCTATTCTTTGGAGCTATTGATGGTATGAACTGCTATCTCCCGAGCAGGATTCCGACGAAATGTTTCGAATGGAACTGAACTATGAGAACCTCGAGTTCACCTGCAGTGCTCATTCGTGACTCGTGAGTCTGTTTCAATGTCTGTTTGGGGCTCAAGATACCGCCGAATACTGTATAACGCAAGTTTGGATGATATTTGAGAACTCTGAATACTGTATTGAGTTACGGAAGTTGGCGTAGAGCCAGCTCACTCTCAACGCTCCATCGTCTGTAGCGGCTGATGGTCGATTGACTGCGTGTTCTCGAGGCAATCTATGACTGATTCGTTGTGAAGTCTGATTCGCCGGTCAAGGCTCTTAAGATACGGCTGAATACTGTATGATGAGCATTTGAGTCTTTCTGATACCTTCAAATACCGTATTGAACTACGGTGATGGACATGAGGCAAGCTTAGCCTCGAGAATCTATTGTCTGAAGTGGCTTGTGGTACATCAACTGCTATTTTCCATGAAGGACTCTGACGGGATTGTTTTGAACGAAAAAAAAACTATCATGCCCTCGAGTGCACCTCGTATGTACATCCATGATACGTGGAGCGATCTCGTTTCCTGATTGGGGCCTAAGATACCATCGAATACTGTATAACGAAAGTTTGAGAGATCGTTGACAACTCCGGATACTGTATAGAATTACGGGAAATGACGTTAGCTGGCTCACTCTCAGGGCTATATTGTGTGGAACGGCTGGTGGTCGATCACCGCCTATCCTCGAATCAATCTATCACTGAATCACGAGGGAGTCTGACTTGCTTGTCGGGACGTCGTAAGATACGGCGGAATTCTGTATGGTGAGGTTTAGTCATATTTGAGGACATCGGATACTGTATTGAGCTACGGGGATGAACATGAAGGAAACTCATCCTCGACGCTCTTTTCTCCGAAGCGGCCGATGGTATCGACTGCTATTTCCTAAGGAGGATTCCGGCGAGGTTGTCTTGATTATAACAAAACTATTAAGCCCTTGATTGCAGCTCTTTTGCTCATCCGTGGGCGTGAGTCAAATTCGTTGGCTGGTGGGGGTCCGAGATACCGTCGAATACTGTATGATGGAAGTTTGAACGATAAGTGAGAACTCCGAATACAGTGATGAATTACGTGGATCGATGTGAAGCAAGCTCACTCTCGAGGCTATATTGTCTGACGCGGCGTGATGGTTGATCAACTGCGTTTTTCCATGACGATCTATCGCTGATTCGTTGTGAGGTCCCATTTCCCGGTCGAAGCCTTTCAAGATACGTCTGAATACTGTATGTTGAGCATTCGAATCTTTCTGAGAACTCCAAATGCTGTATTGAACTACGAAGATGGACATGAGGCAAGCTCAGCCTCGAGACTCTATCGTCTGGAGCGGCTTGTGGTTCATCAACTGCTATTTTCCATGGAGTATTCTGACGAGGTTGTTTTGAACAGAACAAAACTATGATTCCCTCGAGTGCACCTCGTACGTCCGTCCTTGATTCGTGGATCAATTTCGTTTCCTGATTGGGGCCTGAGATATCGTCGAATACTGTACAACGAAAGTATGAATGATCGTTGACAACTCCGAATACTGTATTGAATTACGGAAAATACGTTACTTGGCTCTTTCTCAGGGCTATATTGTGAGAAACGGCTGGTGGCCGATCACTGCGTATTCTCAAATCAATCTATCACTGAATCACGATGAAGTCTGATTTGCTAGTCGGGACATCGTAAGATACGGCGGAATACTGTATGGTGAGGTTTAGTCATATTTGACAACACCGAATACTGTATTGAGCTACGGGGATGAACATGAAGGAAACTCATCCTCGACGCTCTTTCCTGCAAAGCGGCCGATGGTATCGACTGCTATTCCCTAAGGAGGATCCCGGCGAGGTTGTTTTGATTATAACAAAACTATTGAGCCCTTGATTGCAGCTCCTTTGCTCATCCGTGGGCGTGATTTGAATTAGTTGGCTGGTCGGGGTCCGAGATACCGTCGAATACTGTATGATGGGAGTTTGAACGATAGGTGGGAACTCCGAATACAGTGATGAATTACGTGGATCAATGTGAAGTAAGCTCACTCTCGATGCTCAATTGTTTGGAGCGGCTTGCGGTACATCAACTGCTATTTCACGTGGAGGATTCTGACGAGGCTGTTTTGAACAGAACAAAACTATGATGGTCTTGAGTGCACCTCGTACGTCCGTCCTTGATTCGTGGATCAATTTCGTTTCCTGAATGGGGCCTAAGATACCGTCGAACACTGTATGACGAGGGTTTGAACGATCGTTGACAACTCCAAATACTGTATAGAATTACGGAAGATGACGTTTACTGGCTCACTCTCAGGACTATATTATGTAATACGGCTGGCAGTCGATCTCTGCGTATTCTCAGATCAATCTATCACCGAATCACGATGGAGTCTCACTTGCTTGTCGGGACTTCGTAAGAAACGTTGAAAACTGTATGGTGAGGTTTAGTCATATTTGAGAACACCGAATACTGTATTGAGTTACGGGGATGAACATGAAGGAAACTCATCCTCGACGCTCTACTCTCTGAAGCGGCCGATGGTATCAACTGCTTTTTTCCATAGAGGACTCTGACGAGGTTGGTTCGATGAGAACACAACTATGAAGACCTTGAGTGCACCTCCTGCGCTCATCCGTGACTCGTGAGTCTATTTCAATGTCTGTTTGGGGCTCAAGATACCGCCGAATACTGTACAGCGCAAGTTTGGATGATATTTGAGGACTCTGAATACTGTATTGAGTGACGGAAGTTGGCGTAGAGCCAGCTCACTCTCGACGCTCTATCGTCTGTAGCGGCTGATGGTCGATTGACTGCAAGTTCTCGAGGCAATCTATGACAGATTCGTGGTGAAGTCTGAATAGCCGGTCAGGGCTCTTAAGATACGGCTGAATACTGTATCATGAGCATTTGAGTCTTTCTGATACCTTCAAATACTGTATCGGACTACGGCGATGGACATGGGGCAAGCTTAGCCTGGAGACGCTATGGTCTGAAGCGGCTTGTGGTACGTCAACCAATTATTCTCATGAAGGATTCTGACGAGGTTGTTTTGAACGGAAAAAAACTATCATGCCCTCGAGTGCACCTCGTATGTACATCCATAATTCGTGGATCGATTCCGTTTCCTGATTCGGGCCTAAGACACCGTCGAATACTGTATAACGAAAGTTTGAAAGATCATTGACAACTCCGAATATTGTATGGAATTACGGGAAATGACGTTGACTGGCTCACTTTCAGGGCTATATTGTGTAAAACAGCTGGCGGTCGATCTCTGCGTATTCTCAGATCAATCTCTCACCGAATCACGATGAAGTCTCACTTGCTTGTCGGGACTTCGTAAGAAACGTTGAATACTGTATGGTGAGGTTTAGTCATATTTGAGAACACCGAATACTGTATTGAGTTACGGGGATGAACATGAAGGAAACTCATCCTCGACGCTCTACTCTCTGAAGCGGCCGATGGTATCAACTGCTTTTTACCATAGAGGAGTCTGACGAGGTTGGTTTGATGAGAACACAACTATGAAGACCTTGAGTGCACCTCCTGCGCTCATCCGTGACTCGTGAGTCTATTTCAATGTCTGTTTGGGGCTCAAGATACCGCCGAATACTGTACAGCGCAAGTTTGGATGATATTTGAGAACTCTGAATACTGTATTGAGTGACGGAAGTTGGCGTAGAGCCAGCTCACTCTCGACGCTCTATCGTCTGTAGCGGCTGATGGTCGATTGACTGCAAGTTCTCGAGGCAATCTATGACAGATTCGTGGTGAAGTCTGAATAGCCGGTCAGGGCTCTTAAGATACGGCTGAATACTGTATCATGAGCATTTGAGTCTTTCTAATACCTTCAAATACTGTATCGGACTACGGCGATGGACATGGCGCAAGCTTAGCCTGGAGACGCTATGGTCTGAAGCGGCTTGTGGTAGGTCAACCAATTTTTCTCATGAAGGATTCTGACGAGGTTGTTTTGAACGGAAAAAAACTATGATGCCCTCGAGTGCACCTCGTATGTACATCCATGATTCGTGGATCGATTCCGTTTCCTGATTCGGGCCTAAGACACCGTCGAATAGTGTATAACGAAAGTTTGAAAGATCATTGACAACTCCGAATACCGTATGGAATTACGGAAAATGACGTTAGCTGGCTCACTCTCAGGGCTATATTGTGTGAAACGGCTGGTGATCGAACACTGCGTATCCTCAAATCATTCTATCACTGAATCGCGATGGAGTCTGATTGGCTTGTCGGGACTTCGTATGATACGGCGGAATACTGTATGGTGAGGTTTAGTCATATTTGAGAACACCGAAAACTGTATTGAGCTACGGGGATGAACATGGAGGAAACTCATGCTCGACGCTCTTCCCTCCAAAGCGGCCGATGGTATCGACTGCTATTTTCCAAGGAGGATTCCGGCGAGGTTGTTTTGATTATAACAAAACTATGAAGCCTTTGATTGCAGCTCTTTTGCTCATCCGTGGGCGTGAGTCGACCTCGTTGCCTGGTTGGGGTCCGAGATACCGTCGAATACTGGATAATGGGAGTGTGAGCGATAAGTGAGAACTCCGAATACAGTGATGAATTACGTGAATCGATGAGAAGCAAGCTCACTTTCGAGGCTCGATTGTCTGGAGCGGCTTGCGGTACATCAACTGCTATTTCACGTGGAGGATTCTGACGAGGCTGTTTTGAACAGAACCAAACTATGATGGTCTCGAGTGTACCTCGTACGTCCGTCCTTAATTCGTGGATCAATATCGTTTCCTGAATGGGGCCTAAGATACCGTCGAACACTGTATAACGAGGGTTTGAATGATCGTTGACAACTCCAAATACTGTATAGAATTACAGAAAATGACGTTAACTGGCTCACTCTCAGGGCTATATTGTGTAAAACGGCTGGCGGTCGATCTCTGCGTATTCTCAGTCAATCTATCTACGAATCACGATGAAGTCTCACTTGCTTAACGGGACTTCGTAAGAAACGTTGAATACTGTATGGTGAGGTTTAGTCATATTTGAGAACACCGAATACTGTATTGAGTTACGGGGATGAACATGAAGGAAACTCATCCTCGACGCTCTACTCTCTGAAGCGGCCGATGGTATCAACTGCTTTTTACCATAGAGGACTCTGACAAGGTTGGTTTGATGAGAACACAACTATGAAGACCTCGAGTGCACCTCCTGCGCTCATCCGTGACTCGAGAGTCTATCTCAATGTCTGTTTGGGGCTCAAGATACCGCCGAATACTGTATAGCGCAAGTTGGATGATATTTGAGAACTCTGAATAATGTATTGAGTGACGGAAGTTGGCGTTGAGCCACCTCACTCTCAACGCTCCATCGACTGTAGCGGCTGATGGTCGATTGACTGCGTGTTCTCGAGGCACTCTATGAGTGATTCGTTGTGAAGTCTGATTCGCCGGTCAAGGCTCTTAAGATACGGCTGAATACTGTATCATGAGCATTTGAGTCTTTCTGATACCTTCAAATACTGTATTCAACTACCGAGATGGACATGGGGCAAGCTTAGCCTCTAGAATTTATTGTCTGAAGTGGCTTGTGGTACATCAACTGCTATCTTCCATGAAGGACTCTGACGGGGTTGTTTCAAACGAAAAAAAAAACTATCATGCCCTGGAGTGCACCTCGTATGTACATCCATGATACGTGGAGCGATTTCGTTTCCTGATTGGGGCCTAAGATACCGTCGAATACTGTATAACGAAAAATTGAAAGATCGTTGACAACTCCGGATACGGTATAGAATCACGGAAAATGACGTTAGCTGGCTCACTCTCAGGGCTATATTGTGTGGAACGGCTGGTGGTCGATCACCGCCTATCCTCGAATCAATCTATCACTGAATCACGATGGAGTCTGACTTGCTTGTCGGGACGTCGTAAAATACGGCGGAATCCTGGATGGTGAGGTTGAGTCATATTTGAGGACATCGGATACTGTATTGAGCTACGGGGATGAACATGGAACAAACTCATCTTCGACGCTCTACTCTCTGAAGCGGCCGATGGTATCGACTGCTATTCTCCAAGGAGGATTCCGGCGAGGCTGTTCGATTAGAACCAAACTATGAAGACCTTGAGTGCAGCTTTTGTGCTCATCCGTGAGCTAGAGTCGACTTCGTTGCCTTGTTGGGATCCGAGATACTGTCGAATACTGTATAATGAGGGTTTGAACGATGAATGAGAATTCCGAATACAGTAATGAGTTACGTGAATCGATGCGGAGCAAGCTCACTCTCGAGGCTATATCGTCTGACGCGGCGTGATGGTTGCTCAACTGCGTTTCTTCATGACGATTCATCGCTGATTCGTTGTGAGGTCCCATTTGCCGGTCGAAGCCTTTTAAGATACGTCTGAATACTGTATGTTGAGCATTCGAATCTTTCTGAGAACTCCAAATACTGTATTGAACTACGAAGATGGACATGAGGCAAGCTCAGCCTCGAGACTCTATCGTCTGGAGCGGCTTGTGGTACATCAACTGCTATTTTCCATGGAGTATTCTAACGAGGTTGTTTTGAACAGAACAAAACTATGATTCCCTCGAGTGCACCTCGTACGTCCGTCCTTGATTCGTGGATCAATTTCATTTCCTGATTGGGGCCTGAGATACCGTCAAATACTGTATAACGAAAGTTTGAATGATCGTTGACAACTCCGAATACTGTATTGAATTACGGAAAATACGTTACTTGGCTCATTCTCAGGGCTATATTGTGCGAAACGGCTGGTGGCCGATCACTGCGTATCCTCAAATCAATCTATCACTGATTCGCGATGAAGTCTCATTTGTTGATCTGAACCTCGTAAGATACGGCGGAATACTGTATGGAGTGAATTTGAGTCATATTTGAGAACTCCGAATACTGTATTGACCTTCGTGTATGGACATGCATGAAGCTTATACTCGAGGCTCTATTCTTTGGAGCTATTGATGGTATGAACTGCTATCTCCCGTGCAGGATTCCGATGGAGTTGTTTCGAATGGAACTAAACTACGGAAACCTCGAGTCCAGCTGCAGTGCTCATTCGTGACTCGTAAGTCTGTTTCAATGTCTGTTTGGGGCTCAAGATACCGCTGAATACTGTACAGCGCAAGTTTGGATGATATTTGAGAACTCTGAATACTGTATCGAGTTACGGAAGTTGGCGTAGAGCCAGCTCACTCTCAACGCTCCATCGTCTGTAGCGGCTGATGGTCGATTGACTGCGTGTTCTCGAGGCAATCTATGACTGATTCGTTGTGAAGTCTGATTCGCCGGTCAAGGCTCTTGAGATACGGCTGAATACTGTATCATGAGCATTTGAGCCTTTCTGATACCTTCAAATACTGTATTGAACTACGGTGATGGACATGAGGCAAGCTTAGCCTCGAGAATCTATTGTCTGAAGTGGCTTGTGGTACATCAACTGCTATTTTCCATGAAGGACTCCGACAGGGTTTTTTTGAACGAAAAAAAAACTATCATGCCCTCAAGTGCACCTCGTATGTACATCCATGATACGTGGAGCGATTTCGTTTCCTGATTGGGGCCTAAGATACCGTCGAATACTGTATAACGAAAGTTTTAAAGATCGTTGACAACTCCGGATACTGTATAGAATTACGGAGAATGACGTTAGCAGGCTCACTCTCAGGGCTATATTGTGTGGAACGGCTGGTGGTCGATCACCGCCTATCCTCGAATCAATCTATCACTGAATCACGAGGGAATCTGACTCGCTTGTCGGGACGTCGTAAGATACGGCGGAATTCTGTATGGTGAGGTTTAGTCATATTTGAGGACATCGGATACTGTATTGAGCTACGGGGATGAACATGGAGAAAACTCATCCTCGACGCTCTCTTCTCCGAAGCGGCCGATGGTATCGACTGCTATTCCCTAAGGAGGATTCCGGCGAGGTTGTTTTGATTATAACAAAACTATTAAGCCCTTGATTGCAGCTCTTTTGCTCATCCGTGGGCGTGAGTCGAATTCGTTGGCTGGTGGGGGTCCGAGATACCGTCGAATACTGTATGATGGAAGTTTGAACGATAAGTGAGAACTCCGAATACAGTGATGAATTAAGTGGATCGATGTGAAGCAAGCTAACTCTCGAGGCTATATTGTCTGACGCGGCGTGATGGTTGATCAACTGCGTTTTTCCATGACGATCTATCGCTGATTCGTTGTGAGGTCCCATTTGCCGGTCGAAGCCTTTTAAGATACGTCTGAACACTGTATGTTGAGCATTCGAATCTTTCTGAGAACTCCAAATACTGTATTGAACTACGAAGATGGACATGAGGCAAGCTCAGCCTCGAGACTCTATCGTCTGGAGCGGCTTGTGGTACATCAACTGCTATTTTCCATGGAGTATTCTAACGAGGTTGTTTTGAACAGAACAAAACTATGATTCCCTCGAGTGCACCTCGTACGTCCGTCCTTGATTCGTGGATCAATTTCATTTCCTGATTGGGGCCTGAGATACCGTCAAATACTGTATAACGAAAGTTTGAATGATCGTTGACAACTCCGAATACTGTATTGAATTACGGAAAATACGTTACTTGGCTCATTCTCAGGGCTATATTGTGCGAAACGGCTGGTGGCCGATCACTGCGTATCCTCAAATCAATCTATCACTGATTCGCGATGAAGTCTCATTTGTTGATCTGAACCTCGTAAGATACGGCGGAATACTGTATGGAGTGAATTTGAGTCATATTTGAGAACTCCGAATACTGTATTGACCTTCGTGTATGGACATGCAGGAAGCTTATACTCGAGGCTCTATTCTTTGGAGCTATTGATGGTATGAACTGCTATCTCCCGTGCAGGATTCCGATGGAGTTGTTTCGAATGGAACTAAACTACGGAAACCTCGAGTCCAGCTGCAGTGCTCATTCGTGACTCGTAAGTCTGTTTCAATGTCTGTTTGGGGCTCAAGATACCGCTGAATACTTTATAACGCAAGTTTGGATGATATTTGAGAACTCTGAATACTGTATCGAGTTACGGAAGTTGGCGTAGAGCCAGCTCACTCTCAACGCTCCATCGTCTGTAGCGGCTGATGGTCGATTGACTGCGTGTTCTCGAGGCAATCTATGACTGATTCGTTGTGAAGTCTGATTCGCCGTTCAAGGCTCTTGAGATACGGCTGAATACTGTATCATGAGCATTTGAGTCTTTCTGATACCTTCAAATACTGTATTGAACTACGGTGATGGACATGAGGCAAGCTTAGCCTCGAGAATCTATTGTCTGAAGTGGCTTGTGGTACATCAACTGCTATTTTCCATGAAGGACTCCGACAGGGTTTTTTTGAACGAAAAAAAAACTATCATGCCCTCGAGTGCACCTCGTATGTACATCCATGATACGTGGAGCGATTTCGTTTCCTGATTGGGGCCTAAGATACCGTCGAATACTGTATAACGAAAGTTTTAAAGATCGTTGACAACTCCGGATACTGTATAGAATTACGGAGAATGACGTTAGCAGGCTCACTCTCAGGGCTATATTGTGTGGAACGGCTGGTGGTCGATCACCGCCTATCCTCGAATCAATCTATCACTGAATCACGAGGGAATCTGACTCGCTTGTCGGGACGTCGTAAGATACGGCGGAATTCTGTATGGTGAGGTTTAGTCATATTTGAGGACATCGGATACTGTATTGAGCTACGGGGATGAACATGGAGAAAACTCATCCTCGACGCTCTCTTCTCCGAAGCGGCCGATGGTATCGACTGCTATTCCCTAAGGAGGATTCCGGCGAGGTTGTTTTGATTATAACAAAACTATTAAGCCCTTGATTGCAGCTCTTTTGCTCATCCGTGGGCGTGAGTCGAATTCGTTGGCTGGTGGGGGTCCGAGATACCGTCGAATACTGTATGATGGAAGTTTGAACGATAAGTGAGAACTCCGAATACAGTGATGAATTACGTGGATCGATGTGAAGCAAGCTAACTCTCGAGGCTATATTGTCTGACGCGGCGTGATGGTTGATCAACTGCGTTTTTCCATGACGATCTATCGCTGATTCGTTGTGAGGTCCCATTCGCCGGTCGAAGCCTTTTAAGATACGTCTGAACACTGTATGTTGAGCATTCGAATCTTTCTGAGAACTCCAAATACTGTATTGAACTACGAAGATGGACATGAGGCAAGCTCAGCCTCGAGACTCTATCGTCTGGAGCGGCTTGTGGTACATCAACTGCTATTTTCCATGGAGTATTCTGACGAGGTTGTTTTGAACAGAACAAAACTATGATTCCCTCGAGTGCACCTCGTACGTCCGTCCTTGATTCGTGGATCAATTTCGTTTTCTGATTGGGGCCTGAGATATCGTCGAATACTGTACAACGAAAGTTTGAATGATCGTTGACAACTCCGAATACTGTATTGAATTACGGTAAATACGTTACTTGGCTCTTTCTCAGGGCTATATTGTGAGAAACGGCTGGTGGCCGATCACTGCGTATTCTCAAATCAATCTATCACTGAATCACGATGAAGTCTGATTTGCTTGTCGGGACATCGTAAGATACGGCGGAATACTGTATGGTGAGGTTTAGTCATATTTGAGAACACCGAATACTGTATTGAGCTACGGGGATGAACATGAAGGAAAGTCATCCTCGACGCTCTTTCCTCCGAAGCGGCCGATGGTATCGACTGCTATTCCCTAAGGAGGATTCCGGCGAGGTTGTTTTGATTATAACAAAACTATTAAGCCCTTGATTGCAGCTCTTTTGCTCATCCGTGGGCGTGAGTCGAATTAGTTGGCTGGTTGGGGTCCGAGATACCGTCGAATACTGTATGATGGGAGTTTGAACGATAAGTGGAAACTCCGAATACAGTGATGAATCACGTGGATCGATGTGAAGCAAGCTCACTCTCGATGCTCGATTGTTTGGAGCGGCTTGCGGTACATCAACTGCTATTTCACGTGGAGGATTCTGACGAGGCTGTTTTGAACAGAACAAAACTATGATGGTCTTGAGTGCACGTCGTACGTCCGTCCTTGATACGTGGATCAATTTCGTTCCCTTAATGGGGCCTAAGATACCGTCGAACACTGTATGACGAGGGTTGGAATGATCGTTGACAACTCCAAATACTGTATAGAATTACGGAAGATGACGTTTACTGGCTCACTCTCAGGACTATATTTTGTAATACGCCTGGCAGTCGATCTCTGCGTATTTTCAGATCAATCTATCACCGAATCACGATGGAGTCTCACTTGCTTGTCGGGACTTCGTAAGATACGGCGGAATACTGTATGGTGAGGACTAGTCATATTCGAGAACACCGAATACTGTATTGAGCTACGGGGATGGACATGAAGGAAACTCATCCTCGACGCTCTACTCTCTGGAGCGGACGATGGTATCAACTGCTTTTTTCCATAGAGGACTCTGACGAGGTTGGTTCGATGAGAACACAACTATGAAGACCTTGAGTGCACCTCCTGCGCTCATCCGTGACTCGTGAGTCTATTTCAATGTCTGTTTGGGGCTCAAGATACCGCCGAATACTGTACAGCGCAAGTTTGGATGATATTTGAGAACTCTGAATACTGTATTGAGTGACGGAAGTTGGCGTAGAGCCAGCTCACTCTCGACGCTCTATCGTCTGTAGCGGCTGATGGTCGATTGACTGCAAGTTCTCGAGGCAATCTATGACAGATTCGTGGTGAAGTCTGAATAGCCGGTCAGGGCTCTTAAGATACGGCTGAATACTGTATCATGAGCATTTGAGTCTTTCTAATACCTTCAAATACTGTATCGGACTACGGCGATGGACATGGCGCAAGCTTAGCCTGGAGACGCTATGGTCTGAAGCGGCTTGTGGTAGGTCAACCAATTTTTCTCATGAAGGATTCTGACGAGGTTGTTTTGAACGGAAAAAAACTATGATGCCCTCGAGTGCACCTCGTATGTACATCCATGATTCGTGGATCGATTCCGTTTCCTGATTCGGGCCTAAGACACCGTCGAATAGTGTATAACGAAAGTTTGAAAGATCATTGACAACTCCGAATACCGTATGGAATTACGGAAAATGACGTTAGCTGGCTCACTCTCAGGGCTATATTGTGTGAAACGGCTGGTGATCGAACACTGCGTATCCTCAAATCATTCTATCACTGAATCGCGATGGAGTCTGATTGGCTTGTCGGGACTTCGTATGATACGGCGGAATACTGTATGGTGAGGTTTAGTCATATTTGAGAACACCGAAAACTGTATTGAGCTACGGGGATGAACATGGAGGAAACTCATGCTCGACGCTCTTCCCTCCAAAGCGGCCGATGGTATCGACTGCTATTTTCCAAGGAGGATTCCGGCGAGGTTGTTTTGATTATAACAAAACTATGAAGCCTTTGATTGCAGCTCTTTTGCTCATCCGTGGGCGTGAGTCGACCTCGTTGCCTGGTTGGGGTCCGAGATACCGTCGAATACTGGATAATGGGAGTGTGAGCGATAAGTGAGAACTCCGAATACAGTGATGAATTACGTGAATCGATGAGAAACAAGCTCACTTTCGAGGCTCGATTGTCTGGAGCGGCTTGCGGTACATCAACTGCTATTTCACGTGGAGGATTCTGACGAGGCTGTTTTGAACAGAACCAAACTATGATGGTCTCCAGTGTACCTCGTACGTCCGTCCTTAATTCGTGGATCAATATCGTTTCCTGAATGGGGCCTAAGATACCGTCGAACACTGTATAACGAGGGTTTGAATGATCGTTGACAACTCCAAATACTGTATAGAATTACAGAAAATGACGTTAACTGGCTCACTCTCAGGGCTATATTGTGTAAAACGGCTGGCGGTCGATCTCTGCGTATTCTCAGTCAATCTATCTACGAATCACGATGAAGTCTCACTTGCTTAACGGGACTTCGTAAGAAACGTTGAATACTGTATGGTGAGGTTTAGTCATATTTGAGAACACCGAATACTGTATTGAGTTACGGGGATGAACATGAAGGAAACTCATCCTCGACGCTCTACTCTCTGAAGCGGCCGATGGTATCAACTGCTTTTTACCATAGAGGACTCTGACAAGGTTGGTTTGATGAGAACACAACTATGAAGACCTCGAGTGCACCTCCTGCGCTCATCCGTGACTCGAGAGTCTATCTCAATGTCTGTTTGGGGCTCAAGATACCGCCGAATACTGTATAGCGCAAGTTGGATGATATTTGAGAACTCTGAATAATGTATTGAGTGACGGAAGTTGGCGTTGAGCCACCTCACTCTCAACGCTCCATCGACTGTAGCGGCTGATGGTCGATTGACTGCGTGTTCTCGAGGCACTCTATGAGTGATTCGTTGTGAAGTCTGATTCGCCGGTCAAGGCTCTTAAGATACGGCTGAATACTGTATCATGAGCATTTGAGTCTTTCTGATACCTTCAAATACTGTATTCAACTACCGAGATGGACATGGGGCAAGCTTAGCCTCTAGAATTTATTGTCTGAAGTGGCTTGTGGTACATCAACTGCTATCTTCCATGAAGGACTCTGACGGGGTTGTTTCAAACGAAAAAAAAAACTATCATGCCCTGGAGTGCACCTCGTATGTACATCCATGATACGTGGAGCGATTTCGTTTCCTGATTGGGGCCTAAGATACCGTCGAATACTGTATAACGAAAAATTGAAAGATCGTTGACAACTCCGGATACGGTATAGAATCACGGAAAATGACGTTAGCTGGCTCACTCTCAGGGCTATATTGTGTGGAACGGCTGGTGGTCGATCACCGCCTATCCTCGAATCAATCTATCACTGAATCACGATGGAGTCTGACTTGCTTGTCGGGACGTCGTAAAATACGGCGGAATCCTGGATGGTGAGGTTGAGTCATATTTGAGGACATCGGATACTGTATTGAGCTACGGGGATGAACATGGAACAAACTCATCTTCGACGCTCTACTCTCTGAAGCGGCCGATGGTATCGACTGCTATTCTCCAAGGAGGATTCCGGCGAGGCTGTTCGATTAGAACCAAACTATGAAGACCTTGAGTGCAGCTTTTGTGCTCATCCGTGAGCTAGAGTCGACTTCGTTGCCTTGTTGGGATCCGAGATACTGTCGAATACTGTATAATGAGGGTTTGAACGATGAATGAGAATTCCGAATACAGTAATGAGTTACGTGAATCGATGCGGAGCAAGCTCACTCTCGAGGCTATATCGTCTGACGCGGCGTGATGGTTGCTCAACTGCGTTTCTTCATGACGATTCATCGCTGATTCGTTGTGAGGTCCCATTTGCCGGTCGAAGCCTTTTAAGATACGTCTGAATACTGTATGTTGAGCATTCGAATCTTTCTGAGAACTCCAAATACTGTATTGAACTACGAAGATGGACATGAGGCAAGCTCAGCCTCGAGACTCTATCGTCTGGAGCGGCTTGTGGTACATCAACTGCTATTTTCCATGGAGTATTCTAACGAGGTTGTTTTGAACAGAACAAAACTATGATTCCCTCGAGTGCACCTCTCACGTCCGTCCTTGATTCGTGGATCAATTTCATTTCCTGATTGGGGCCTGAGATACCGTCAAATACTGTATAACGAAAGTTTGAATGATCGTTGACAACTCCGAATACTGTATTGAATTACGGAAAATACGTTACTTGGCTCATTCTCAGGGCTATATTGTGCGAAACGGCTGGTGGCCGATCACTGCGTATCCTCAAATCAATCTATCACTGATTCGCGATGAAGTCTCATTTGTTGATCTGAACCTCGTAAGATACGGCGGAATACTGTATGGAGTGAATTTGAGTCATATTTGAGAACTCCGAATACTGTATTGACCTTCGTGTATGGACATGCAGGAAGCTTATACTCGAGGCTCTATTCTTTGGAGCTATTGATGGTATGAACTGCTATCTCCCGTGCAGGATTCCGATGGAGTTGTTTCGAATGGAACTAAACTACGGAAACCTCGAGTCCAGCTGCAGTGCTCATTCGTGACTCGTAAGTCTGTTTCAATGTCTGTTTGGGGCTCAAGATACCGCTGAATACTGTATTACGCAAGTTTGGATGATATTTGAGAACTCTGAATACTGTATCGAGTTACGGAAGTTGGCGTAGAGCCAGCTCACTCTCAACGCTCCATCGTCTGTAGCGGCTGATGGTCGATTGACTGCGTGTTCTCGAGGCAATCTATGACTGATTCGTTGTGAAGTCTGATTCGCCGGTCAAGGCTCTTGAGATACGGCTGAATACTGTATCATGAGCATTTGAGTCTTTCTGATACCTTCAAATACTGTATTGAACTACGGTGATGGACATGAGGCAAGCTTAGCCTCGAGAATCTATTGTCTGAAGTGGCTTGTGGTACATCAACTGCTATTTTCCATGAAGGACTCCGACAGGGTTTTTTTGAACGAAAAAAAAACTATCATGCCCTCGAGTGCACCTCGTATGTACATCCATGATACGTGGAGCGATTTCGTTTCCTGATTGGGGCCTAAGATACCGTCGAATACTGTATAACGAAAGTTTTAAAGATCGTTGACAACTCCGGATACTGTATAGAATTACGGAGAATGACGTTAGCAGGCTCACTCTCAGGGCTATATTGTGTGGAACGGCTGGTGGTCGATCACCGCCTATCCTCGAATCAATCTATCACTGAATCACGAGGGAATCTGACTCGCTTGTCGGGACGTCGTAAGATACGGCGGAATTCTGTATGGTGAGGTTTAGTCATATTTGAGGACATCGGATACTGTATTGAGCTACGGGGATGGACATGGAGCAAACTCATCCTTGACGCTCTAATCTCGGAATCGGCTGACGGTATCGACTGCTATTTTATCAGGAGGTTTCCGGCAAGGTTGTTCTGATTAGAACATAACTATAAAGACCTTGAGAGCACCTGTTCTGCTGATCCGTGAGCGTGATTCGACTTGGTTGCTTGGTTGGGGTCTGGAATACCGTCGAATACTGTATAATGACAGTTTGAACGATGAGTGAGAACTCCAAATACAGTAATGAGTTACGTGAATCGATGTGAAGCAAGCTCACTACCGGGGCTATATTGTCTGAAGCGGCGTGATGGTTGATCAACTGCGTGTTTTCATGACGATCCATCGCTGATTCGTTGTGAGGTCCCATTTGCCAGTTAGAGCCTCTTATGATACGTCTGAATACTGTATGTTGAGCATTCGAATCTTATCTAGAACTTCAAATACTGTATTGAACTACTGTGATGGACATGGAGCAAGCTCAGCCTCGAGGCTCCATTGTCTTGAGTGGCTTGTGGTACATCAACTGCTATCTCCCATGGAGGATTTTGACGAGGTTGTTTTGAACAGATGAAAACTACGATTACCTCGAGTGCACCTTGAAAGTTCATCCGTGATTGGTTAGTCTATTTCGTTCCCTGATTGGGGCCTAAGATACCGTCGAATACTGTATAACGAAAGTTTGACATTCGATGACAACTCCGAATATTGTATAGAATTATGGAAAATGACGTTAGCTGGCTCACTCTCAGGGCTTTTTTGTGTGAAACGGCTGGTGGTTAATGTCTGCGTATTTTCGGATCAATCTATCACTGAATCACAATCAAGTCTGATTCGCTTGTCGGGACCTCGTAAGATACGGCGGACTATTCTGAACTGAGGTTTAGTCACATTCGAGAACCCCGAATACTGTATTGTGCTCCGGGCATGGACATGGAGCAAACTCATCCTTGACGCTCTCATCTCCGAAGCGAATGATGGTTTCGACTGCTATATTCCAAGGAGGTTCCCGGCGAGGTTGTTTCGATAAGAAAAAAACTATGAAGACCATCAGTGCACCTCTTGTGCTCTTCCGTGATTTGACTTTGTTGCTCGGTTGGGGTCCGAAATACTGTGGAATGTTGTATAATGGGAGTTTGAACGATGAATGAGAACTCCGAATACAGTAATGAGTTCCGTGAATCGACGTGGAGCAAGCTCACCCTTGAGGCTATATTGTCTGACGCGGCGTAATGGTTGATCAACTGCGTGTTTTCATGACGATCTATCGCTGATTCGTTGTGAGGTCCCATTTGCCGGTCGAAGCCTTCTAAGATACGTCTGAATACTGTATGTTGAGCATTCGAATCTTTCTGAGAACTCCAAATACTGTATTGAACTACGAAGATGGACATGAGGCAAGCTCAGCCTCGAGACTCTATCGTCTGGAGCGGCTTGTGGTACATCAACTGCTATTTTCCATGGAGTATTCTGACGAGGTTGTTTTGAACAGAACAAAACTATGATTCCCTCGAGTGCACCTCGTACGTCCGTCCTTGATTCGTGGATCAATTTCGTTTCCTGATTGGGGCCTGAGATATCGTCGAATACTGTACAACGAAAGTTTGAATGATCGTTGACAACTCCGAATACTGTATTGAATTACGGAAAATACGTTACTTGGCTCTTTCTCAGGGCTATATTGTGTGAAACGGCTGGTGGCCGATCACTGCGTATTCTCAAATCAATCTATCACTGAATCACGATGAAGTCTGATTTGCTTGTCGGAACATCGTAAGATACGGCGGAATACTGTATGGTGAGGTTTAGTCATATTTGAGAACACCGAATACTGTATTGAGCTGCGGGGATGAACATGAAGGAAACTCATCCTCGACGCTCTTTCCTCCGAAGTGGCCGATGGTATCGACTGCTATTCCCTAAGGAGGATTCCGGCGAGGTTGTTTTGATTATAACAAAACTATTAAGCCCTTGATTGCAGCTCTTTTGCTCATCCGTGGGCGTGAGTCGGATTAGTTGGCTGGTTGGGGTCCGAGATACCGTCGAATACTGTATGATGGGAGTTTGAACGATAAGTGGGAACTCCGAATACAGTGATGAATCACGTGGATCGATGTGAAGCAAGCTCACTCTCGATGCTCGATTGTTTGGAGCGGCTTGCGGTACATCAACCGCTATTTCACATGGAGGATTCTGACGAGGCTGTTTTGAACAGAACAAAACTATGATGGTCTTGAGTGCACGTCGTACGTCCGTCCTTGATTCGTGGATCAATTTCGTTCCCTGAATGGGGCCTAAGATACCGTCGAACACTGTATGACGAGGGTTGGAATGATCGTTGACAACTCCAAATACTGTATAGAATTACGGAAGATGACGTTTACTGGCTCACTCTCAGGACCATATTGTGTAATACGCCTGGCAGTCGATCTCTGCGTATTCTCAGATCAATCTATCACCGAATCACGATGGAGTCCCACTTGCTTGTCGGGACTTCGTAAGAAACGTTGAAAACTGTATAATGAGGTTTAGTCATATTTGAGAACACCGAATACTGTATTGAGTTACGGGGATGAACATGGAGGAAACTCATCCTCGACGCTCTACTCTCTGAAGCGGCCGATGGTATCAACTGTTTTTTTCCATAGAGGACTCTGAAGAGGTTGGTTTGATGAGAACACAACTATGAAGACCTTGAGTGCACCTCCTGTGCTCATCCGTGACTCGTGAGTCTATTTCAATGTCTGTTTGGGGCTCAAGATACCGCCGAATACTGTACAGCGCAAGTTTGCATGATATTTGAGAACTCTGAATACTGTATTGAGTGACGGAAGTTGGCGTAGAGCAAGCTCACTCTCGACGCTCTATCGTCTGTAGCGGCTGATGGTCGATTGACTGCAAGTTCTCGAGGCAATCTATGACAGATTCGTGGTGAAGTCTGAATAGCTGGTCAGGGCTCTTAAGATACGGATGATCACTGTATCATGAGCATTTGAGTCTTTCTGATACCTTCAAATACTGTATCGGACTACGGCGATGGACATGGGGCAAGCTTAGCCTGGAGACGCTATGGTCTGAAGCGGCTTGTGGTACGTCAACCAATTTTTCTCATGAAGGATTCTGACGAGGTTGTTTTGAACGGAAAAAAACTATCATGCCCTCGAGTGCACCTCGTATGTACATCCATGATTCGTGGATCGATTCCGTTTCCTGATTCGGGCCTAAGACAGCGTCGAATACTGTATAACGAAAGTTTGAAAGATCATTCACAACTCCGAATACTGTATGGAATTACGGAAAATGACGTTGTCTGGCTCACTTTCAGGGCTATATTGTGTGAAACAGCTGGCGGTCGATCTCTGCGTATTCTCAGATCAATCTATCACCGAATCACGATGAAGTCTCACTTGCTTGTCGGGACTTCGTAAGAAACGTTGAATACTGTATGGTGAGGTTTAGTCATATTTGAGAACACCGAATACTGTATCGAGTTACGGGGATGAACATGAAGGAAACTCATCCTCGATGCTCTACTCTCTGAAGCGGCCGATGGTATCAACTGCTTTTTACCATAGAGGAGTCTGACGAGGTTGGTTTGATGAGAACACAACTATGAAGACCTTGAGTGCACCTCCTGCGCTCATCCGTGACTCGTGAGTCTATTTCAATGTCTGTTCGGGGCTCAAGATACCGCCGAATACTGTATGGCGAAAGTTTGGATGATATTTGAGAACTCTGAATACTGTATTGAAAGACGGAAGTTGGCGTAGAGCCAGCTCATTCTCGACGCTCTATCGTCTGTAGCGGCTGATGGTCGATTGACTGCGTGTTCTCGAAGCAATCTATGACAGATTCGTCGTGAAGTCTGAATAGCCGGTCGGGGCTCTTAAGATACGGCTGAATACTGTATGATGAGCAGTTCAGTCTTTCTGATACCTTCAAATACTGTATCGATCTACGGCGATGGACATGGGGCAAGCTTAGCCTCGAGCCTCTATGGTCTGAAGCGGCTTGTGGTACGTCAACTGATTTTTCTCATGAAGGATTCTGACGAGGTTGTTTCGAACGGAGAAAAACTATGATGCCCTCGAGTGCACCTCGTATGTACATCCATGATTCGTGGATCGATTCCGTTCCCTGATTCGGGCCTAAGACACCGTCGAATACTGTATAACGAAAGTTTGAAAGATCATTGACAACTCCGAATACCGTATGGAATTACGGAAAATGACGTTAGCTGGCTCACTCTCAGGGCTATATTGTGTGAAACGGCTGGTGATCGAACACTGCGTATCCTCAAACCATTCTATCACTGAATCGCGATGGAGTCTGATTGGCTTGTCGGGACTTCGTATGATACGGCGGAATACTGTATGGTGAGGTTTAGTCATATTTGAGAACACCGAATACTGTATTGAGCTACGGGGATGAACATGAAGGAAACTCATCCTCGACGCTCTACTCTCTGAAGCGGCCGATGGTATCAACTGCTTTTTACCATAGAGGACTCTGACAAGGTTGGTTTGATGAGAACACAACTATGAAGACCTTGAGTGCACCTCCTGCGCTCATCCGTGACTCGAGAGTCTATCTCAATGTCTGTTTGGGGCTCAAGATACCGCCGAATACTGTATAGCGCAAGTTGGATGATATTTGAGAACTCAGAATACTGTATTGAGTGACGGGAGTTGGCGTAGAGCAAGCTCACTCTCGACGCTCTATCGTCTGTAGCGGCTGATGGTCGATTGACTGCAAGTTCTCGAGGCAATCTATGACAGATTCGTGGTGAAGTCTGAATAGCTGGTCAGGGCTCTTAAGATACGGCTGAATACTGTATCATGAGCATTTGAGTCTTTCTGATACCTTCAAATACTGTATCGGACTACGGCTATGGAAATGGGGAAAGCTTAGCCTGGAGACGCTATGGTCTGAAGCGGCTTGTGGTACGTCAACCAATTTTTCTCATGAAGGATTCTGACGAGGTTGTTTTGAACGGAAAAAAACTATCATGCCCTCGAGTGCACCTCGTATGTACATCCATGATTCGTGGATCGATTCCGTTTCCTGATTCGGGCCTAAGACAGCGTCGAATACTGTATAACGAAAGTTTGAAAGATCATTGACAACTCCAAATACTGTATGGAATTACGGAAAATGACGTTGACTGGCTCACTTTCAGGGCTATATTGGGTGAAACAGCTGGCGGTCGATCTCTGCGTATTCTCAGATCAATCTATCACCGAATCACGATGAAGTCTCACTTGCTTGTCGGGACTTCGTAAGAAACGTTGAATACTGTATGGTGAGGTTTAGTCATATTTGAGAACACCGAATACTGTATTGAGTTACGGGGATGAACATGAAGGAAACTCATCCTCGATGCTCTACTCTCTGAAGCGGCCGATGGTATCAACTGCTTTTTACTATAGAGGAGTCTGACGAGGTTGGTTTGATGAGAACACAACTATGAAGACCTCGAGTGCACCTCCTGCGCTCATCCGTGACTCGAGAGTCTATCTCAATGTCTGTTTGGGGCTCAAGATACCGCCGAATACTGTATAGCGCAAGTTGGATGATATTTGAGAACTCTGAATAATGTATTGAGTGACGGAAGTTGGCGTTGAGCCAGGTCACTCTGAACGCTCCATCGTCTGTAGCGGCTGATGGTCGATTGACTGGGTGTTCTCGAGGCACTCTATGACTGATTCGTTGTGAAGTCTGATTCGCCGGTCAAGGCTCTTAAGATACGGCTGAATACTGTATGATGAGCATTTGAGTCTTTCTGATACCTTCAAATACTGTATTGAACTACGGAGATGGACATGGGGCAAGCTTAGCCCCCAGAATCTATTGTCTGAAGTGGCTTGTGGTACATCAACTGCTATTTTCCATGAAGGACTCTGACGGGGATGTTTTGAACGAAAAAAAACTATCATGCCCTGGAGTGCACCTCGTATGTACATCCATGATACGTGGAGCGATTTCGTTTCCTGATTGGGGCCTAAGATACCGTCGAATACTCTATAACGAAAGTTTGAAAGATCGTTGACAACTCCGGATACTGTATAGAATCACGGAAAATGACGTTAGCTGGCTCACACTCAGGGCTATATTGTGTGGAACGGCTGGTGGTCGATCACCGCCTATCCTCGAATCAATCTATCACTGAATCACGATGGAGTCTGAATTGCTTGTCGGGACGTCGTAAAATACGGCGGAATCCTGTATGGTGAGGTTGAGTCATATTTGAAGACATCGGATACTGTATTGAGCTACGGGGATGAACATGGAGCAAACTCATCTTCGACGCTCTACTCTCTGAAGCGGCCGATGGTATCGACTGCTATTCTCCAAGGAGGATTCCGGCGAGGCTGTTCGATTAGAACCAAACTATGAAGACCTTGAGTGCAGCTTTTGTGCTCATCCGTGAGCTAGAGTCGACTTCGTTGCCTTGTTGGGATCCGAGATACTGTCGAATACTGTATAATGAGGGTTTGAACGATGAATGAGAATTCCGAATACAGTAATGAGTTACGTGAATCGATGTGGAGCAAGCTGACTCTCGAGGCTATATTGTCTGACGCGGCGTGATGGTTGCTCAACTGCGTTTCTCCATGACGATTTATGGCTGATTCGTTGTGAGGTCCCATTTGCCGGTGGAAGCCTTTCAAGATACGTCTGAATACTGTATGTTGAGCATTCGAATCTTTCTGAGAACTCCAAATACTGTATTGAACTACGAAGATGGACATGAGGCAAATTCAGCCTCGAGACTCTATCGTCTGGAGCGGCTTGTGGTACATCAACTGCTATTTTTCATGGAGTATTCTGACGAGGTTGTTTTGAACAGAACAAAACTATGATTCCCTCGAGTGCACCTTGTACGTCCGTCCTTGATTCGTGGATCAATTTCATTTCCTGATTGGGGCCTGAGATACCGTCAAATACTGTATAACGAAAGTTTGAATGATCGTTGACAACTCCGAATACTGTATTGAATTACGGAAAATACGTTACTTGGCTCATTCTCAGGGCTATATTGTGCGAAACGGCTGGTGGCCGATCACTGCGTATCCTCAAATCAATCTATCACTGATTCGCGATGAAGTCTCATTTGTTGATCTGAACCTCGTAAGATACGGCGGAATACTGTATGGAGTGAATTTAAGTCATATTTGAGAACTCCGAATACTGTATTGACCTACGTGTATGGACATGCAGGAGGCTTATACTCGAGGCTCTATTCTTTGGAGCTATTGATGGTATGAACTGCTATCTCCCGAGCAGGATTCCGATGGAGTTGTTTCGAATGGAACTAAACTACGGAAACCTCGAGTCCACCTGCAGTGCTCATTCGTGACTCGTGAGTCTGTTTCAATGTCTGTTTGGGGCTCAAGATACCGCTGAATACTGTATAACGCAAATTTGGATGATATTTGAGAACTCTGAATAATGTATTGAGTTACGGAAGTTGGCGTAGAGCCAGCTCACTCTCAACGCTCCATCGTCTGTAGCGGCTGATGGTCGATTGACTGCGTGTTCTCGAGGCAATCTATGACTGATTCGTTGTGAAGTCTGATTCGCCGCCAGGGCTCTTAAGATACGGCTGAATACTGTATGATGAGCATTTGAGTCTTTCTGATACCTTCAAATACTGTATTGAACTACGGAGATGGACATGGGGCAAGCTTAGCCCCCAGAATCTATTGTCTGAAGTGGCTTGTGGTACATCAACTGCTATTTTCCATGAAGGACTCTGACGGGGTTGTTTTGAACGAAAAAAAACTATCATGCCCTCGAGTGCACCTCGTATGTACATCCATGATACGTGGAGCAATTTCTTCCCCTGATTGGGGCCTAAGATACCGTCGAATACTGTATAACGGAAGTTTGGAAGATCGTTGACAACTCCGGATACTGTATAGAATTACGGAAAATGACGTTAGCTGGCTCACTCTCGGGGCTATATTAAGTGGAACGGCTGGTGGTCGATCACCGCCTATCCTCGAATCAATCTATCACTGAATCACGATGGAGTCTGACTTGCTTGTCGGGACGTCGTAAGATACGGCGGGATTGTGTATGGTGTGGTTTAGTCATATTTTTGGACATCGGATACTGTATTGAGCTACGGGGATGGAAATGAGGCAAACTTATCTTCGACGCTCTACTCTCTGAAGCGGCCGATGGTATCGACTGCTATTCTCCAACGAGGATTCCGGCGAGGCTGTTCGATTAGAACATAATTATGAAGACTTTGAGTGCAGCTTTTGTGCTCATCCGTGAGCTAGAGTCGACTTCGTTGCCTGGTTGGGATCCGAGATACCGTCGAATACTGTATAATGAGAGTTTGAACGATGAATGAGAATTCCGAATACAGTAATGAGTTACGTGAATCGATGTGAAGCAAGCTCACTCTCGAGGCTATACTGTCTGACGCGGCGTGATGGATGATCAACTGCGTTTTTTCATGACGATCTATCGCTGATTCGTTGTGAGGTCCCATTTGCCGGTCGAAGCCTTTTAAGATACGTCTGAATACTGTATGTTGAGCATTCGAATCTTTCTGGGAACTCCAAATACTGTATTGAACTACGAAGATGGACATGAGGCAAGCTCAGCCTCGAGACTCTATCATCTGGAGCGGCTTGTGGTACATCAACTGCTATTTTCCATGGAGTATTCTGACGAGGTCGTTCTGGACAGAACAAAACTATGATTCCCTCGAGTGCACCTGGTACGTCCGTTCTTGATTCGTGGATCGATTTCGTTTCCTGATTGGGGCCTGAAATACCAATACTGTATAACGAGAGTTTGAATGATCGTTGACAACTCCGAATACTGTATAGAATCACGGAAAATGACGTTACCTGGCTCATTCTCAAGGCTATATTGTGCGGAACGGCTGGTGGCCGATCACTGCGTATCCTCAAATCAATCTATCACTGAATCACGATGGAGTCTGATTTGCTTGTCGTGACTTCGTAAGATACAGCGGAATACAGTATGGTGAGGTTTAGTCATATTTGAGAACACCGGATACTGTATTGAGCTACGGGGATGAACATGGAGGAAACTCATCCTCGACGCTTTTTTCCCCGAAGCGGCCGATGTTACCGACTGCTATTCTCTAAGGAGGATTCCGGCGAGGTTGTTTCGATTATAACATAACTATGAAGACCTTGATCGCAGCTCTTCCGCTCATCCGTGGGCGTGAGTCGACTTCGTTGGCTGGTTGGGATCCGAGCTACCGTCGAATACTGTATAATGGGAGTTTGAACGATAAGTGAGAACTCCGAATACAGTAATGAATTACGTGAATCGATGTGAAACAAGCCCACTCTCGAGGCTCGATTGTCTGGAGCGGCTTGCGGTACATCAACTGCTATTTCTCGTGGAGGATTCTGACGAGGTTGTTTTAAACAGAACAAAACTATGATGGTCTCGAGTGCACCTCGTATGTCCATCCTTCATTCGGGGACCGATTTGGTTTCCTGGATGGGGCCTAAGATACCGTCGAATACTGTATAACGAGGGTTTGAATGATCGTTGACAACTCCAAATACTGTGAAGAATTACGAAAACTGACGATAACTGGCTCACACTCAGGCCTATATTGTGTAAAACGGCTGGCGGTCGATCTCTGCGTATTCTCAGATCAATCTATCACCGAATCACGATGAAGTCTCATTTGCTTGTCGGGACTTCGTAAGATACGGCGGAATACTGTATGGTGAGGTCTAGTCATATTCGAGAACACCGAATACTGTATTGAGCTACGGGGTTGGACATGAAGGAAACTCATCCTCGACGCTCTACTCTCTGGAGCGGACGATGGTATCAACTGCTTTTTTCCATAGAGGATTCTGACGAGGTTGGTTTGATGAGAACACAACTATGAAGACCTTGAGTGCACCTCCTGTGCTCATCTGTGAGCATGAGTCGACTTTGTTGCATGGCTGGGGTCCGAGATACCGTCGAATCCAGTATTATGAAAGTTTGATCGATGAATGAGGGCTCCGAATACAGTAATGAGTTAAGTGAATCGATTTGAAGCACGCTCACTCTCGATGCTATATTGTCTGACGCGGGATGATGGTTGATCAAGTGCGTTTTTACATGACGATCTATCGCTGATTCGTTGTGGGGTCCCATTCGCCGGTCGAAGCCTCTCAAGATACGTCTGAATACTGTATGTTGAGCATTCGAATCTTTTTGAGAACTCCAAATACTGTATTGAACTACGAAGATGGACATGAGGCAAATTCAGCCTCGAGACTCTATCGTCTGGAGCGGCTTGTGGTACATCAACTGCTATTTTTCATGGAGTATTCTGACGAGGTTGTTTTGAACAGAACAAAACTATGATTCCCTCGAGTGCACCTTGTACGTCCGTCCTTGATTCGTGGATCAATTTCATTTCCTGATTGGGGCCTGAGATACCGTCAAATACTGTATAACGAAAGTTTGAAAGATCGTTGACAACTCCGGATACTGTATAGAATCACGGAAAATGACGTTAGCTGGCTCACACTCAGGGCTATATTGTGTGGAACGGCTGGTGGTCGATCACCGCCTATCCTCGAATCAATCTATCACTGAATCACGATGGAGTCTGAATTGCTTGTCGGGACGTCGTAAAATACGGCGGAATCCTGTATGGTGAGGTTGAGTCATATTTGAAGACATCGGATACTGTATTGAGCTACGGGGATGAACATGGAGCAAACTCATCTTCGACGCTCTACTCTCTGAAGCGGCCGATGGTATCGACTGCTATTCTCCAAGGAGGATTCCGGCGAGGCTGTTCGATTAGAACCAAACTATGAAGACCTTGAGTGCAGCTTTTGTGCTCATCCGTGAGCTAGAGTCGACTTCGTTGCCTTGTTGGGATCCGAGATACTGTCGAATACTGTATAATGAGGGTTTGAACGATGAATGAGAATTCCGAATACAGTAATGAGTTACGTGAATCGATGTGGAGCAAGCTGACTCTCGAGGCTATATTGTCTGACGCGGCGTGATGGTTGCTCAACTGCGTTTCTCCATGACGATTTATGGCTGATTCGTTGTGAGGTCCCATTTGCCGGTGGAAGCCTTTCAAGATACGTCTGAATACTGTATGTTGAGCATTCGAATCTTTCTGAGAACTCCAAATACTGTATTGAACTACGAAGATGGACATGAGGCAAATTCAGCCTCGAGACTCTATCGTCTGGAGCGGCTTGTGGTACATCAACTGCTATTTTTCATGGAGTATTCTGACGAGGTTGTTTTGAACAGAACAAAACTATGATTCCCTCGAGTGCACCTTGTACGTCCGTCCTTGATTCGTGGATCAATTTCATTTCCTGATTGGGGCCTGAGATACCGTCAAATACTGTATAACGAAAGTTTGAAAGATCGTTGACAACTCCGGATACTGTATAGAATCACGGAAAATGACGTTAGCTGGCTCACACTCAGGGCTATATTGTGTGGAACGGCTGGTGGTCGATCACCGCCTATCCTCGAATCAATCTATCACTGAATCACGATGGAGTCTGAATTGCTTGTCGGGACGTCGTAAAATACGGCGGAATCCTGTATGGTGAGGTTGAGTCATATTTGAAGACATCGGATACTGTATTGAGCTACGGGGATGAACATGGAGCAAACTCATCTTCGACGCTCTACTCTCTGAAGCGGCCGATGGTATCGACTGCTATTCTCCAAGGAGGATTCCGGCGAGGCTGTTCGATTAGAACCAAACTATGAAGACCTTGAGTGCAGCTTTTGTGCTCATCCGTGAGCTAGAGTCGACTTCGTTGCCTTGTTGGGATCCGAGATACTGTCGAATACTGTATAATGAGGGTTTGAACGATGAATGAGAATTCCGAATACAGTAATGAGTTACGTGAATCGATGTGAAGCAAGCTCACTCTCGAGGCTATACTGTCTGACGCGGCGTGATGGATGATCAACTGCGTTTTTTCATGACGATCTATCGCTGATTCGTTGTGAGGTCCCATTTGCCGGTCGAAGCCTTTTAAGATACGTCTGAATACTGTATGTTGAGCATTCGAATCTTTCTGGGAACTCCAAATACTGTATTGAACTACGAAGATGGACATGAGGCAAGCTCAGCCTCGAGACTCTATCATCTGGAGCGGCTTGTGGTACATCAACTGCTATTTTCCATGGAGTATTCTGACGAGGTCGTTCTGGACAGAACAAAACTATGATTCCCTCGAGTGCACCTGGTACGTCCGTTCTTGATTCGTGGATCGATTTCGTTTCCTGATTGGGGCCTGAAATACCGTCGAATACTGTATAACGAGAGTTTGAATGATCGTTGACAACTCCGAATACTGTATAGAATCACGGAAAATGACGTTACCTGGCTCATTCTCAAGGCTATATTGTGCGGAACGGCTGGTGGCCGATCACTGCGTATCCTCAAATCAATCTATCACTGATTCGCGATGAAGTCTCATTTGTTGATCTGAACCTCGTAAGATACGGCGGAATACTGTATGGAGTGAATTTAAGTCATATTTGAGAACTCCGAATACTGTATTGACCTACGTGTATGGACATGCAGGAGGCTTATACTCGAGGCTCTATTCTTTGGAGCTATTGATGGTATGAACTGCTATCTCTCGAGCAGGATTCCGATGGAGTTGTTTCGAATGGAACTAAACTACGGAAACCTCGAGTCCACCTGCAGTGCTCATTCGTGACTCGTGAGTCTGTTTCAATGTCTGTTTGGGGCTCAAGATACCGCTGAATACTGTATAACGCAAATTTGGATGATATTTGAGAACTCTGAATAATGTATTGAGTTACGGAAGTTGGCGTAGAGCCAGCTCACTCTCAACGCTCCATCGTCTGTAGCGGCTGATGGTCGATTGACTGCGTGTTCTCGAGGCAATCTATGACTGATTCGTTGTGAAGTCTGATTCGCCGGTCAGGGCTCTTAAGATACGGCTGAATACTGTATGATGAGCATTTGAGTCTTTCTGATACCTTCAAATACTGTATTGAACTACGGAGATGGACATGGGGCAAGCTTAGCCCCCAGAATCTATTGTCTGAAGTGGCTTGTGGTACATCAACTGCTATTTTCCATGAAGGACTCTGACGGGGTTGTTTTGAACGAAAAAAAACTATCATGCCCTCGAGTGCACCTCGTATGTACATCCATGATACGTGGAGCAATTTCTTCCCCTGGTTGGGGCCTAAGATACCGTCGAATACTCTATAACGAAAGTTTGGAAGATCGTTGACAACTCCGGATACTGTATAGAATTACGGAAAATGACGTTAGCTGGCTCACTCTCGGGGCTATATTAAGTGGAACGGCTGGTGGTCGATCACCGCCTATCCTCGAATCAATCTATCACTGAATCACGATGGAGTCTGACTTGCTTGTCGGGACGTCGTAAGATACGGCGGGATTGTGTATGGTGTGGTTTAGTCATATTTTTGGACATCGGATACTGTATTGAGCTACGGGGATGGAAATGAGGCAAACTTATCTTCGACGCTCTACTCTCTGAAGCGGCCGATGGTATCGACTGCTATTCTCCAACGAGGATTCCGGCGAGGCTGTTCGATTAGAACATAATTATGAAGACTTTGAGTGCAGCTTTTGTGCTCATCCGTGAGCTAGAGTCGACTTCGTTGCCTGGTTGGGATCCGAGATACCGTCGAATACTGTATAATGAGAGTTTGAACGATGAATGAGAATTCCGAATACAGTAATGAGTTACGTGAATCGATGTGAAGCAAGCTCACTCTCGAGGCTATACTGTCTGACGCGGCGTGATGGATGATCAACTGCGTTTTTTCATGACGATCTATCGCTGATTCGTTGTGAGGTCCCATTTGCCGGTCGAAGCCTTTTAAGATACGTCTGAATACTGTATGTTGAGCATTCGAATCTTTCTGGGAACTCCAAATACTGTATTGAACTACGAAGATGGACATGAGGCAAGCTCAGCCTCGAGACTCTATCATCTGGAGCGGCTTGTGGTACATCAACTGCTATTTTCCATGGAGTATTCTGACGAGGTCGTTCTGGACAGAACAAAACTATGATTCCCTCGAGTGCACCTGGTACGTCCGTTCTTGATTCGTGGATCGATTTCGTTTCCTGATTGGGGCCTGAAATACCAATACTGTATAACGAGAGTTTGAATGATCGTTGACAACTCCGAATACTGTATAGAATCACGGAAAATGACGTTACCTGGCTCATTCTCAAGGCTATATTGTGCGGAACGGCTGGTGGCCGATCACTGCGTATCCTCAAATCAATCTATCACTGAATCACGATGGAGTCTGATTTGCTTGTCGTGACTTCGTAAGATACAGCGGAATACAGTATGGTGAGGTTTAGTCATATTTGAGAACACCGGATACTGTATTGAGCTACGGGGATGAACATGGAGGAAACTCATCCTCGACGCTTTTTTCCCCGAAGCGGCCGATGTTACCGACTGCTATTCTCTAAGGAGGATTCCGGCGAGGTTGTTTCGATTATAACATAACTATGAAGACCTTGATCGCAGCTCTTCCGCTCATCCGTGGGCGTGAGTCGACTTCGTTGGCTGGTTGGGATCCGAGCTACCGTCGAATACTGTATAATGGGAGTTTGAACGATAAGTGAGAACTCCGAATACAGTAATGAATTACGTGAATCGATGTGAAACAAGCCCACTCTCGAGGCTCGATTGTCTGGAGCGGCTTGCGGTACATCAACTGCTATTTCTCGTGGAGGATTCTGACGAGGTTGTTTTAAACAGAACAAAACTATGATGGTCTCGAGTGCACCTCGTATGTCCATCCTTCATTCGGGGACCGATTTGGTTTCCTGGATGGGGCCTAAGATACCGTCGAATACTGTATAACGAGGGTTTGAATGATCGTTGACAACTCCAAATACTGTGAAGAATTACGAAAACTGACGATAACTGGCTCACACTCAGGCCTATATTGTGTAAAACGGCTGGCGGTCGATCTCTGCGTATTCTCAGATCAATCTATCACCGAATCACGATGAAGTCTCATTTGCTTGTCGGGACTTCGTAAGATACGGCGGAATACTGTATGGTGAGGTCTAGTCATATTCGAGAACACCGAATACTGTATTGAGCTACGGGGTTGGACATGAAGGAAACTCATCCTCGACGCTCTACTCTCTGGAGCGGACGATGGTATCAACTGCTTTTTTCCATAGAGGATTCTGACGAGGTTGGTTTGATGAGAACACAACTATGAAGACCTTGAGTGCACCTCCTGTGCTCATCTGTGAGCATGAGTCGACTTTGTTGCATGGCTGGGGTCCGAGATACCGTCGAATCCAGTATTATGAAAGTTTGATCGATGAATGAGGGCTCCGAATACAGTAATGAGTTAAGTGAATCGATTTGAAGCACGCTCACTCTCGATGCTATATTGTCTGACGCGGGATGATGGTTGATCAAGTGCGTTTTTACATGACGATCTATCGCTGATTCGTTGTGGGGTCCCATTCGCCGGTCGAAGCCTCTCAAGATACGTCTGAATACTGTATGTTGAGCATTGAATCTTTTTGAGAACTCCAAATACTGTATTGAACTACGAAGATGGACATGAAGGAAACTCATCCTCGACGCTCTACTCTCTGGAGCGGCCGATGGTATCAACTGCTTTTTTCCATAGAGGATTCTGACGAAGTTGGATTGATGAGAACACAACTATGAAGACCTTGAGTGCACCTCTTGTGCTCATCCGTGCGCGTGAGTCGACTTTGTTGCCTGGTTGGGGTCCGAGATACCGTCGAATACTGTATAATGACATTTTGAACGATCTCTGAGAGCTCCGAATACATGAAAGAGTTACGTGGATCGATGTGGAGCCAACTCAATCTCGAGGCTATATTGTTTGACCCGCGTGATGGTCGATCAACTGCGTGTTATCATGACGATCTATCGCTGATTTGTTAAGAGGTCTCATTTGCCGGTCAAAGCCTCTCAAGATACGTCGAAATACTGT
Organism: Eretmocerus hayati; assembly: GCA_029851415.1. NCBI lineage: Eukaryota > Metazoa > Arthropoda > Insecta > Hymenoptera > Aphelinidae > Eretmocerus > Eretmocerus hayati. The sequence continues at coordinate 105,485,389 of CM056743.1, forward strand.
ATGTTGAGCATTCGAATCTTCTTGAGAACTCCAGATACTGTATTGAACTACGGGAATGGACATGGGGCGAGCTCAGCCTTGAGGCTCTATTTCCTGGAGTGGCTTGTGGTACATCAAACGCTAGTCCCCATGGAGGATTCTGACGAGGTTGTTGTGAACAGAACATAACTATGATGCCCTTGAGTGCACCTCGTGGGTTTATCCGTTATTGGTCAGACTATTTCGTTCCGTGGTTCTGGGTTAAGATACCGTCGAATACTGTATAATGATACTTTGAATGATCGTTGACAACTTCGAAAACTGTATAGAATTACGGAAAATGACGTTAGCTGGCTCACTCTCAGGGCTATATTGTATGAAACGGCTGGTGGTCGATCACGGTGTATCCTCAAATCCATCTATCGTTGAATCACGATGAAGTCTGATTCGCTTGTCGGGACGACGTGAGATACGGCGGGATACTGTATGGTGAGGTTTAGTCACATTTGACAACCACGAATACTGTATCGAGTCACGGGGATGGACATGGAGTAAACTTATCCTTGACGCTCTAATCCCCGGAGCGTATGATGGTTTCGACTGCTCTATTCCAAGGAGGTTCCCGGCGAGGTTGTTTCGATAATAACAAAATTATGAAGACCTTCAGTGCACCTCTTGTGTTCATCCGTGAGCGTGATTTGACTTTGTTGGTCGGTTGGGGTCCGAAATACTGTCGGAGATTGGATAAGGGGAGTTCGAACGATAAATGAGAACTCCGGATACAGCAATGAGTTGAGTGAATTGATGTGAAGCAAGCTCTCTCTCGGGGCTATATTGTCTGACGCGGCGTGATGGTTGATCAACTGCAGGATTTCATAACGATCTATCGCTGATTCGTTGTGAGGTCCCATTTGCCGGTCAGAGCCCCTTAAGATACGTCTGGATACTGTATGTTGAGCATTCGAATCTTATTTAGAACTCCAAATACTGTATTGAACTACGGTGATGGACATGGGGCAGCTCAGCCTCGAGGCTCCATTGTCTTGAGCGGCTTGTGGTACATCAACTGCTATCTCCCATGGAGGATTTTGACGAGGTTGTGTTGAAAAGATGAAAAATACGATTCCCTCGAGTGCACCTTGGAAGTTCATCCGTGCTTGGTTAGTCTCTTTCGTTAGTCCCTGATTGGGGCCTAAGATACCATCGAATACTGTATAACGAAACTTTGACATTCGATGACAACTCCGAATACTGTATAGAATTATGGAAAATGACATTAGCTAGCTCACTCTCAAGGCTTTTTTGTGAGAAACGGCTGGTGGTCGATGTCTGCGTATTCTTGGAATAATCTTTCACTGAATCACGATGAAGTCTGATTCGCTTGTCGGGACCTCGTAAGATACGGCGGACTACTCTGAACCGAGGTTAAGTCACATTCGAGAACCCCGAATACTGTATTGAGCTCCGGGGATGGACATGGAGTAAACTCATCCTCGACGCTCTCATCTCCGAAGCGAATGATGGTTTCGACTGCTATATTCCAAGGAGGTTCCCGGCGAGGTTGTTTCGATAAGAACAAAACTATGAAGACCATCAGTGCACCTCTTGTGCTCATCCGTGCGCGTGAGTCGACTTCGTTGCCTGGTTGGGGTCCAACATACCGTCGAATACTGTATGATGACAGTTTGAACGATAAGTGAGAACTCCGAATACAGTAATGAGTTGAGTGAATCGATGTAGAGCAAGCTCACCCTTGAGGCTATATTGTCTGACGCGGCGTGATGGTTGATCAACTGCGTGTCTTCATGACGATCTATCGCTGATTCGTTGTGAGGTCCCATTTGCCAGTCAGTGCCTCTTGAAATACGTCTGAATACTGTATGTTGAGCATTCGAATCTCATTGAGAACTCCAAATACTGTATTGAACTACGGAGATGGACATGAGGCAAGCTCAGACTCAAGAGTCTATTGTCTCGAGTGGCTTGTGGTACATCAACTGCTATTCCCCATGGAGAATTCTGACGAGGTTGTTTTGAACATAACAAAACTATGACGCTCTCGAGTTTACCTCGTACGTCCATCCTTTATTCGTGGATCGATTTCGTTCCCTGGTTGGGGCCTAAGATACCGTCGAATACTGTATAACGAGGGTTTGAATGATCGTTGGAAGTCCGAATACCGTATAGAATTACGGAAAATGACGTTATCCGGCTCACTCTCAGGGCTATATTGTGTGGAACGGCTGTCGGTCGATCTCTGCGTATTCTTAGATCATTCTATCACTGAATCACGTTGAAGTCTGATTTGCCTGTCAGGACGTCGCAAGATGCGGCGGAATACTGTATGGTGAGGTTTAGTTATATTTGAGAACACCGAATACTGTATTGAGCTACCTGGACTAACATGAAGCAAATTCGGCCTCGACGCTCTTTCCTCTAAAGCGGCTGATGGTATCGACTTCTATTTTCCCAGGAGGAGCCCGGCGAGGTTGGTTTGATCAGAACAGAACTATGAAGACCTTGAGTGCACCTCTTGTGCTCATCCGTGCGCGTGAGTCGACTTTGTTGCCTAGTTGGGGTCCGAGATATCGTCGAATACTGTATAATGACAGTTTGAACGATCTCTGAGAGCTCCGAATACATGAATGAGTTACGTGGATTTATGTAGAGCCAGCTCACTCTCGAGGCTATATTGTTTGACCCGGCGTGATGGTTGATCAACTGCGTGTTATCATGACGATCTATCGCTGATTTGTTAAGAGGTCTCATTTGCCGGTCAAAGCCTCTCAAGATACGTCCAAATACTGTATGTTGAGCATTCGAATCTTCTTGAGAACTCCAGATACTGTATTGAACTACGGGAATGGACGTGGGGCGAGCTCAGCCTCGAGGCTCTATTGTCTGGAGTGTCTTGTGGTACATCAAACGCTAGTCCTCATGGAGGATTCTGACGAGGTTGTTGTGAACAGAACATAACTATGATGCCCTTGAGTGCACCTCGTGGGTTTATCCGTTATTGGTCAGACTATTCCGTTCCGTGGTTCTGGGTTGAGATACCGTCGAATACTGTATAACGATAGTTTGAACGATGAGTGAGCACTCTGAATACAGTCATGAGTTACGTGAATCGATGTGGAGCAAGCTCAGTCTCCAGTCTATATTGTCTGATGCGGCGTGATGGTTGATCAATTGCGTGTTTTCATGACGATCTATCGTTGAATTGTTGTGAGGTCCCATTTGCCGGTCAGAGCCTCTTGAGACACGTCTGGATACTGTATATTGAGCATTCGAATCTTCTCGAGAACTCCAAATACTGTATTGAACTACAGAGATGGTCATTGAGCAACATCATCCTCGAGGCACTTTTGTCGGGAGCGGCTTGTGGTACATCAACTGCTATCTCCCATGGAGGATTCTGACGAGGTGGTTTTGAACAGGAAAAGACTATGATGCCCTTGAGTGCACCTCGTGGGTTCATCCGTTATTGGTCAGTCTATCCCCTTCCGTGGTTCTGGGTTAAGATACCGTCGAATACTGTATAACGAGAGTTTGAATGTTCGATGACAACCCCGGATACTGTATAGAATTATGAAAAATGACGTTAGCTGGCTCACCCTCCGGGCTATTTTGTGTGGAACGGCAGGTGGTCGATCTCTGCGTATTCTCGGATGAATCTATCACTGAATCACGATGAAGTCTGATTCGCTTGTCGGGACCACGTGAGATACGGCGGAATACTCTGAAATGAGGTTTAGTCACATTTGAGAATCCCGAATACTGTATTGAGCTACGGGGATGGACATTGAGCAAACTCATCCTCGACGCTCTCATCTCCGAAGTGGCTGATGGGATCGATTGCTATTTTCCAAGGAGGTTTCCGGCGAGCCTGTATTGATTAGAACCAAACTATGAAGACCTTGAGTGCATCTCTTGTGCTCATTCGTGAGCGTGAGTCGACTTTGTTGCCTGGTTGGGGTCCAAGATACCGTCGGATACTGTATGATGACAGTTCGAACGATAAGTGAGAACTCTGGATACAGTCATGAGTTACGTGAATCGATGTGGAGCAAGCTCAGTCTCGAGTCTATATTGTCTGATGCGGCGTGATGGTTGATCAACTGCGTGGTTTCATGACGATCTATCGCTGATTCGTTATGAGGTCCCATTCGCCCGTCAGAGCCCCTCGAGATATGTCTGAATACTGTATATTGAGCATTCGGATCTTCTCGAGAACTCCAAATACTGTATTGAACTACAGAGATGGTCATTGAGCAACATCATCCTCGAGGCACTTCTGTCGGGAGCGGCTTGTGGTACATCAACTGCTATCTCACATGGAGGATTCTGACGAGGTGGTTATAAACAGAACAAAACTATGATGCCCTTGAGTGCGTCTCGTGGGTTCATCCGTCATTGGTCAGTCTATCCCCTTCCGTGGTTCTGGATTAAGATACCGTCGAATACTGTATAACGAGAGTTTCAATGTTCGATGACAACTCCGGATACTATATACAATTATGGAAAATGACGTTAGCTGGCTCACTCTCCGGGCTATTTTGTGTGGAACGGCTGGTGGTCGATCTCTGCGTATTCTCGGATCAATCTATCACTGAATCACGATGAAGTTTGATTCGCTTGTCGGGACCACGTAAGATACGGCGGGAAACTGTGAGGTGAGATTTAGTCACTTTCGAAAACCCCGAATACTGTATTGAGCTACGGGGATGGACATGGAGCAAACTCATCCTTGACGCTCTAATCTCGGAATCGGCTGACGGTATCGACTGCTATTTTATCAGGAGGTTTCCGGTAAGGTTGTTCTGATTAGAACATAACTATAAAGACCTTGAGAGCACCTGTTGTGCTGATCCGTGAGCGTGATTCGACTTGGTTGCTTGGTTGGGGTCTGAAATACCGTCGAATACTGTATAATGACAGTTTGAACGATGAGTGAGAACTCCAAATACAGTAATGAGTTACGTGAATCGATGTGAAGCAAGCTCACTACCGGGGCTATATTGTCTGAAGTGGCGTGATGGTTGATCAACTGCGTGTTTTCATGACGATCCATCGCTGATTCGTTGTGAGGTCCCATTTGCCAGTTAGAGCCTCTTATGAAACGTCTGAATACTGTATGTTGAGCATTCGAATCTTATCTAGAACTTCAAATACTGTATTGAACTACTGTGATGGACATGGAGCAAGCTCAGCCTCGAGGCTCCATTGTCTTGAGTGGCTTGTGGTACATCAACTGCTATCTCCCATGGAGGATTTTGACGAGGTTGTTTTGAACAGATGAAAACTACGATTACCTCGAGTGCACCTTGAAAGTTCATCCGTGATTGGTTAGTCTATTTCGTTCCCTGATTGGGGCCTAAGGTACCGTCGAATACTGTATAACGAAAGTTTGACATTCGATGACAACTCCGAATACTGTATAGAATTATGGAAAATGACGTTAGCTGGCTCACTCTCAGGGCTTTTTTGTGTGAAACGGCTGGTGGTTAATGTCTGCGTATTTTCGGATCAATCTATCACTGAATCACAATCAAGTCTGATTCGCTTGTCGGGACCTCGTAAGATACGGCGGACTATTCTGAACTGAGGTTTAGTCACATTCGAGAACCCCGAATACTGTATTGTGCTCCGGGCATGGACATGGACCAAACTCATCCTTGACGCTCTCATCTCCGAAGCGAATGATGGTTTCGACTGCTATATTCCAAGGAGGTTCCCGGCGAGGTTGTTTCGATAAGAAAAAAACTATGAAGACCATCAGTGCACCTCTTGTGCTCATCCGTGATTTGACTTTGTTGCTCGGTTGGGGTCCGGAATACTGTGGAATGTTGTATAATGGGAGTTTGAACGATGAATGAGAACTCCGAATACAGTAATGAGTTCCGTGAATCGACGTGGAGCAAGCTTACCCTTGAGGCTATTTTGTCTGACGCGGCGTGATGGTTGATCAACTGCGTGTTTTCATGACGATCTATCGCTGATTCGTTGTGAGGTCCCATTTGCCAGTCAGAGCCTCTTAAGATACGTCTGAATACTGTATGTTGAGCATTCGAATCATATTTAGAACTCCAAATACTGTATTGAACTACGGAGATGGACATGAGGCAAGCTCAGACTCGAGAATCTATTTTCTCGAGTGGCTTGTGGTACATCAACTGCTATTCCCCATGGCGAATTCTGACGAGGTTGTTTTGAACAGAACAAAACTATGACGCTCTCGAGTTCACCTCGTACGTCCATCCTTTATTCGTGGATCGATTTCGTTCCCTGTTTGGGGCCTAAGATACCGTCGAATACTGTATAACGAGGGTTTGAATGATCGTTCAAAGTCCGAATACCGTATAGAATTGCGGAAAATGTCGTTATGCGGCTCACTCTCAGGGCTATATTGTGTGGAACGGCTGTCGGTCGATCTCTGCGTATTCTTAGATCAATCTATCACTGAATCACGTTGAAGTCTGATTTGCCTGTCAGGACGTCGTAAGATACGGCGGAATACTGTATGGTGAGGTTTAGTTATATTTGAGAACACCGAATACTGTATTGAGCTACCTGGATGAACATGAAGCAAATTCAGCCTCGACGCTCTTTCCTCTAAAGCGGCCGATGGTATCGACTGCTATTTTCCAAGGAGGAGCCCGGCGAGGTTGTTTTGATCAGAACAAAACTATGAAGACCTTGAGTGCAGCTCTTGTGCTCATCCGTGGGCGTGAGACGATTTCGTTGCCTGTTTAGAGTCCGAGATACCATCGAATACTGTATAATGAAAGTTTAACCGATATTTAAGAACTCCGAATACAGCAATGAGTTACGCGAATCGATGTGAAGCAAGCTCACTGTCGAGGCTATACTGTCTGACGCGGCGTGATGGTTGATCAACTGCGTGTTCTTATGACGATCTATTGCGGATTCGTCGCGAGGTCCCTTCCGCCGGTCAGAGCCTCTTAAGATACGTCTGAATACTGAATGTTGAGCATTTGAATCTTCTTGAGAACTCCAAATACTGTATTGAACTACGGAGTTGGATATCGAGCAAGCTCTTCCTCTATCTCCCTAAACCTGAATTCTGTGCTCACCCATGATCCGTGATTCGATTCCCTCCCCTCCAAGACACCAGGAGATACGGCGGAATATTGTATGATGTGAGTTCTAGTCGAAATCGTGGTCTTCGAATACTGTATTGAGCTACGAAGATGCGCATGGAGCAAGCTCGTCCTCGAGGCTCTTTCTTCCGGAATCGATCATGGTATTTGGACTGCTATTTCCGGAGAGGATCCCGAAGACGTCGGCCTCAACGGAACGAATTCACCGATTCCTTGAATTCATTTCCTCTGTTTGTCTGTGTTTCGCGATTCGTTCCATAGTGGGGGCGTGGTATACCGCTGGATATTTTATGATGAAACTTCAAAACATGCACGAAATTCCGAATACTGTATCGAATATTGGACATTAACGAGGAACTAGCTCAGGCGCGTTACAGGCTCATCCGCTGCTGGGAAGCACTGGGAGATACGGTGGAATACTGTGTAACAGGATCCTGGATGATGAATGATAACTCCGAAAATAGTATGGTGTTACGGGAAACGACGACGTTCTTTGTCAGTGTTACCGCTCTCACCACAATCGAACTGTACCTGGAACATTTTCAAATCCAACCCAGTAGTGGCTTTTCAATGACTCAGAAACTCTTCATCTCATCTAATAATATGTCAAATTTGTCTTGTAGAGTTCTTGCCTTGTCAACTTTGGTGGAGAAAAAAGATTGAAAAGTAATGACAAACATATGCAGGTATACTGTCATTAATATTTTGTAGTTGAGACATTATCTGAACTTATTTGTAACTGATACAATTCAGAGAGTTTTCTTGCTCCTGGGATGTTTCCTAGCCTAAGAACTAAAGGAGAAGATATTGAAACTCATAAATTTATCACTCTAGTTACTCATGAATCGAAGGACCCTCAGATTTTGTTAGTTGTACAAGTATTCGTCACGCGATTTCCATAACTGATTGGTAACTACAATTCTTATTCCCTTCATCGGAGTTGTGATTGGATTATTGCTTGCGGATCTTTCGTATTACAAAATATATCTCGACAAATATGACTCTATTCAGAATGTATCATCACAACAATTTAGTTTCTACTCGTAATTGCAATTCCAGTGCATCAAGAGGAATTCTTGCTGTAGAAATTCCTGTTAGGAAGAGTGCTTTTCTCGTCATTTATAAGTAAATAATTCTTTCACGCTCTTCTCCCAGCCTATGACATCTGTTGTAGCTTTATCACCACAACTTGTTATCCATCAAATGTGTGAAGATGACACCTCAGTTATTAGTTATTTGAATGCTTTTATCCAGTTGAATAAATTCAGTGTATCAAGCGATTGCGCTCACAATCCTGATTAGCAAGATTATCAATGAATTGCGCTGCCAAATTGCGCTTTCGTTAATTATTCTCTTCTTTCTTGCTCGCTCTCGCGTTAACTCTACACCGGAGGGACATACGCAGTATTTTTCTCGAGCGGGCGTGGTACACATTTACACTGTTGTGCATATGTATGGCTATCCGACCTCGTCGTGCATAACTGGCAGACTGTGGTGCAGAGCTGGCGGACTGTTGTGCAGATTTGCACCGCAGCGTGGAGCGCCGCTTCACCACGCACCATGGTGCGGATTCATGTTCGATTTGTGATGCGCCAGCGCGAAACAAGTTTTCCTCCTCCAAACCACTTTCGCTTGCGGGACAGGCAGCCATATTGTCTGGGGAAGCTGACGAGGTCCCGGTAACAGGGATGAAGCGAGGCTCGCACAAGAGAGTCCAGAACAATCTGTGGGTCGTTGAGTGGAAATTTTGGATTGGGAGGTTGGCTACCGGGTCGGGACCAAATCATCATCAATCAATTTGGTAAGCTAACATAGCTACAATCAATCATCTCGCATGGTTGGCTACAACAATGCTCATTATTATCAACAGTTTTGACGGGTGCTTGCAACTCAATTATGACGCCTTATGCGTGATTCAGCGTCCCCTCGTTTTCAACAGGGTCTCGTGGGTATGTCATTTCATCAGCGAAACTTCAAGAATGCATCGTGGAAAACAAAAGTTACCAAGCAACCCAAAAGCCATTTCCTGAGCTCCAATGATTGTGATTGACGGTTACAAAACTTGGCGTGAGATTTACTCATCATTGTTTCGATCAAAATTGGCATGCTCAACCTTTTTCCAGCTTCCTGATGAACTTCATCGATGGAAAGTCGGGTAACTTGAAACCTAGCACTCCCTTCAATCATCATTTCCATCGGAATGGAGACCATGGATATGAACAGTTCTAGAGTGTTCAATAGTCACGATCGAATTTTCCAAAAAAATTTTGAAATCGCATCTATATATGAAAAAACGCCATATACTGCAACAATATTTGATCTGATGGGTAATCAGACCCTCTCAAGCCAATATATGACTTTCCCGATCAATATAGATGATTTTCCGAAAGTGTTCAATAGTCACGTTACGTACATATATATATATATATATATATATATATATATATATATATACTCTCCTTTTCAGTACATATTCTACATACTTATCAATCCATTCTTCAACGGTACATCCCGGAAATTGATTGATAATGGTTAAAATAGTTTTCCGAATTCTCCGCAATTGAACACAGTTCAATAACTTTGCAAACTTATTTCATAAGGGAGATTTCCCTTCGTAAAGTTCTGATTTGATGCCTGTACGGAGCATTATTCCAGTAATAGTTTCTGCACATACATGGATAACACTCATTAATATTCTATATCAATTAGTGAATTATTCATGCATCAATTTGTTCACCACTTACACAATTTAATTTGAATCATTTTTTGAATTTCTGTATGTTGTCATCATATAAGTTGCACTGCAATTTGATACCACTGTTGTTGTTCAATAATATTTTCATGACTGTGACCTCAACATTGTCTTTTTTTCTTGTGAATTGTTCTTATCCAAGGAATTCATCAACGTAAGCCACTATCGTTCTACAACGCACGTTTGTTTTTTGTTAATCAACCTATACTTATAAATCATTTTATCAATAAACAATCAATCCACGCTTATATCATGTGAGAGAACAACGTTTATTCATGATTAAAACTCTCTACTCGCTGGAGTTTGGATAGATCCCATTACTCATCTTTACTCACGTAGTCTTATCACCAATTTTGACTTTATTCTTCAGGAATTCAGTAGTAGATAGTTCAATCGTCTTCATTCTTTTGGAGAAATTTTTACTCTCTTCTTTGTTCTTGTTTTTGCTCATTGTAGCTGTTAATTTTGTTACCGAAAAATTGAAATTCATTGTCATGTTCAACTAATTTTCGCCATGCTTTTTCAACAAGTGCTTCTGTAGGAGATCGTTCCTAATGAAGTATCTCCCACAATTTTCACACCTGAATTTTGGATCTTTGTGATTTAATTTGTGTCTATTCAAATTCGAAATTGTAGAATATTTCTTTTTGCAATTCCTGCAATTATATCGTTTAATATTCGCATGCATCTGTGAATGCTTCTCCATGAACCTTGAAGCAACAATCAATCCACAAATTCCGCAACTTTTCAATTTATTGACTTTCCTTCTATGTTTGAGATCTTTATGTCTCTCCAAGAATCGAATAGATGAAAATCGTAATCCACACCTGTTGCATCCGAAATATTCTTCTTCGTCACAAGAATCATTGTTAACAGAGTCTCCACAAAACCATTCATTATTTAGAACATCTGAAATCTGAATATGTTTCAAATACTTTGTCATATGATTACTTGAGTTTTTCCCCATCAGTTTTCTTCCCATATATCGTAGAGAAGGCGATGGTCGATGGTATTTCTTCACGTACAATTTCAAAAGTTGTAGATGTTTTATATCACACTAAATTCCCAACAATGAATAAATAATGTTTGCAATCTTAAGAGCATATTCTATATACTCTACTCCAGTCAATTCAAAAGCATTGAAATTCTCATTCTCTATACGATAATTGATGATTGCAAAAACCGCTTCTTTTAGAGTTTCAGATACTTCATTCCAACTTCCGAATTTAGGTATCAAATCATTCTGTCTTTCTTTACTCTGAATAATTTCGCTGAAGTTTCTCAAGCGGTCGTTGTCATCTAAATATTCGGCGTATTTCGAATAATTTTCTTCTTCCAACAGATGATTCTTTATTTCATCGTTCAATTTTGATAAGCGACCCTTTTCTTCTAAATCAACAATTTCTACTAATTTTGCTTTCTCCGGATCCCACTCCATTCTTTTGAGATCTGACGGAATGACAGGATCGAGACCAAGATAGAATTCTCCTTGTCAGTCTTCCAAAATTTCTTTCCAGACTACATTTTCAATCGTATTCGATTCGTTTAATTTATTTTCAATGAATAAATTTCGGGATCTTTGCTTCTAGACAACGCAACATACAACTGTCCGTGAGAAAATAAAGGCTTCCGTATGAATATTCCAACATTGTGAAAATCCTGACCTTGCGATTTATTTATTGTCATTGCAAAAGCTAGGACAATAGGGAATTGTTTCCTATATAGGATGAATGGAAGAGATGATTCACGAGTGTCCAGAGTTATTCTGGGTATAAATACGCAGTTCCCTCTCTTTTCCCCAGTTATTATTTCAGCTTCCATGTTATATTTGAAGAGTATTTGATCCTTAAACGAGTTCCATAGCACGAGCCATCTGTTGCACTCAAATTTCGAATCAGCATCACAATTGCACCAACTTTCAATTCCAATTTATGTGGAGGAAGACCTTCTCTGATGTCATTCAGGAATTCTATTGGATATTTCAAATGAATGTTATCGTCAGATTGATCAACTCCTTTGTGAGTAGCAACATCTATACTGTAATATGTTTTTGTATCACCATCCATCATTTTTAATATTTTCCGGATCAATCTCAGAGTATCTTCATTATGTGGAGCCAAAACAACGCTATCAAGAGGTGCAATGCCTTTCATTTTACCGAAGATTCTCTTACATACATCACTTGATCTCCACTTTTCGGGAACACATAAAGGATTTATCTCACCAGAACCAACTTTCAGTAAAAATTCCGAAAATTCATTGTTTTGAGTTCTTAAATTTTTTCTCGAATGCATAACATTGAATAGATGCCAGAGATGTGAAGATTTTATTGTTTCATTCACGATCGTGCTCCTACATCCGTTAGGCACTATCGGCAGAGTTTGCCTGAAGTCTCCACCCATAATCACCAATTTCCCTCCAAATGGTTCCTCACTAAAACTTACATCACGCAAGGTCCTCTCAACAATATCAAATGCTTTTTTTGGAATCATTGAGGCCTCATCCCAAACCACAACATGAGCCTCTCTCAATTTTTTCTTATCGAAATCAGATTTCAAGAAAATGCTTTCTATTGAATCTAAATTTAGTGGTAACTTGAAAGTTTTATGACTTGTCAGCCCTTTAGGCAAAAGGATTGAAGCGATTCCTGTCCAAGCTACAGATAAAACTTTTTTACCAATAGATAAGAAATAATATATCAAAGTTTTGTACAAGAATGTCTTACCACATCCTCCAGGTCCATCTATAAAATTCATCATATTATCCATACTCACTAATCGATCGAAAAATAATTTTTGATCTTCGTTCGAAATAGCATGCATCGCTTCGAATTTTACCTTGCATTCATGATTTGTTGAATCGTGGTTTTTTTCATCTTCATGATCATTTTTATAGTTAACATCAGGCATAGGTAGATTGAAATCGGAACAGGACTTGTCGTCTAAACTCAAAATACTGTTAATGTGAAAGAGAGCCGAATTGTCACAATCCTCTTTGGAATCTTCAGTGAAAAATTTTTTATATCTTTCCCAAATATCTTTGGCATTGAACGTTTCAGACAAGAGAAATCAAGAAAAGAATTTTCTCAGCTGTAGAGGTAACATGATTGAACATGCTTCGTCAAAAATATCATAAATTTGTTTATCTGTTTCTATGAGACCCAAAGCCATCGCTGCCTCTCGAAATGAATCATGAATTATCCCATCAACAGTCCTCAAATCTCTGAATGAAATAGCGCCTTTCTTACGATTCAGTATCAACTTCAGGAAGAATCTTTCGCTATCTTTCGGAGATACAACATTCAATCTGCCAATAGTTTTGTATTTGATGTTGTTCTTTCTCCTCACCCATTCTTTCATTCTTTTGTCAAATCGATAATATTTAACGATATTTATGTATCTTATTCCCCTAGCAAATTTGTCCTTTTTAGTCAATTCAAACCAAGCAGTCAATGCTGTTTTCGATTTTATCAACGCTTCAACCTCTTTGTCTTCCTCAAAAAGAATTTTTTGTTGATTCTCGAGATAGACTGGTAATCTTTCAACAGCATGACTCCTATCAACTATTGGAAATTCAGCCAATCTCCATGCACATTCCATCGGGCTTAAATATCTACCATCAATGTATTCATCAATTTCATTGTGAATCTCTTTAGCAATTTCATGACCATCATAATTCTGGATTATTTTCCAACGAGCTTTATTATGACCCTTGTGCAAATATTTGTAAACGTATTTGATACTTGTTATTGAAGCGCAATATTCTACATTTATATGGCATTTGAATTTTCTCAACAAAAATCCATTGTATGGTACAACCATTGAATTGTCAACTGGCAATCTCTCGCAATTTCTCTTTGAAATGTACCTATAACCTCTACATCTATTATCTCGTCTCCTGTAAGTTGGATATCCATCTTTATTGATGGATGTCGATTCTTGAAATTGTTTTGGAAAATTTTTTTCACAATTTTTTGTTTCCTGATCATAGCATTTCGTTTTATTGGAATGTGGACCGTGGAGCATATGTTGTAAGACCAATTTACGCAGTACTTTATCATTTTCTGGAATTTCAGCAGAGATGAATTTATCTATCAAGTCAGGCGTTCCCATCTTATGGTTTGGATGTAAGGTTATCAGTAAATGAGCATGAGGAAGTCCTCTTTTCTGGAATTCAACTGTATGCACATGAGCTATGGCTTTACCGAATATATCATCACTCATGATATCTTTCAAAAGCTCATCTGATTTAGTTTTAAATAATCTAACCATTATGTTCGGAATATCATTAGGCTTGGTACCTCTTGGGAATTTTCTCAAAACTCTCGTAATTTCATCCCACTTTGGATTACAAGTCACCGTAATAAGTAGATCTGGTCTTCCCTTTTCTCTCATTATGGCCATTGCATCCTGATAATGCTGTTGCATGTAACGAGGACCACCAATAAATGTTGAAGGTAAAACATATAAATTCCCCAATCTCTCTTTTTTCTCGAAGTTTTTGGATTCATCCGATGCAGCGTTCTCCACAGCGTCAAACAATCCTTGATAACATCCAATCCTTAGTTTTTTCTGATTATTCTTCAAAAAATTCATTCTATTACTTTCAACTATGATGTAAGCATTCATGAACTTCTGTTGACTCAGTCTACCTCCATATAATAATGGGCTAAAATTTCTGTCATTAGGCCTGTAAGACAAACGGTAAGAATAAAATTCTAAGGGTGAAAGAAAATTTTTCTTGGATCCATTTGGTTTTTTCCTGTAACCTGTACTCCAACCTAGGTCTCCTTTCGGATAGAATATGGGGAAAACCATAGGATCAACATGATGTGACAATTTGTTCAAATAAGTCCTTTTCACTTTCTCTCCTATAAATTTAGGGTCAACACATAAATCAAAGTCGTATGGTATACCCGTGTCTGAAACTACAATACCTCCGCACTCAGATGTCAGGGGTTTATTGTATCTATGCTGTTGTTTGTCATTTTTTCTGACGAAATAAAGTTTGTGATTTGGAAGTTTTTCACACTTAGTCACTTCGAACCAATAACTTATATTTTTGTGCATAAGGATTCTGTTTCGTGATATCTGTTAAGATATTCATATGATTCTTCCTCAATTCGTCATCTAAGTTTTTGCCTTCACTAACGTCATCAAAAACTTTCAACCTTTCATCAGTTGCAAATTGATCATCATATATATATAACTGTGATAATTTGGGCCTCTGATTTTTTTTTGGAAGCAGGTGATCAGGAGTGGTGTGGAATACTTGACCCTGAATTTTTATATTGTATACACCACTCATGTTTTTTACATTAGCACTGACAGTGGCAAAACTCAAACTGTTGTTGTAATAGCGTATCAAATGCCTGAGAGCAACGTCATAGAGGAGAAGTTTCCTCAATCTTTTGTCATATTTACTTAGTGGAGATAAGACAATTGTCCCTTTTTTACAACAAGAAGATTTCCTTGACTCATTTTTCCAGTAAAGAGCCCCGCAGTGCTTGCACTGGTAATCGAGATCACCGTAATCAGATACATAGTTCAATTTTCTTTGTACCTTGTATGACTTTTTTGTCTTCGTTCGGAACCTAGCCTCATATGTGGGAAAAGAATCGACCTTTTCATATTTTTGATAGTTGCTAACATTCGAAGAATTTGAATGCTTCATTCGAGATGTTCTGTTTTTATACGATGCATTGAATTTTGGCTTTGAACATTGCTTGATATTTTTCAATGATTCTTTTTCCCCAACAAATGCTCTAAATTTAATCTGAAACTTTTCTGACTTTTGTGTCTGCGAATGAATCTCATTTCTGGATATATGGGACGATTTCCACTTCTTACAACCAATCTTGAATGAATGGTATGAGTTAAAATTTTTTGGTTCACGGTCAATGACCTCTTTAGAACTTTTTCTCTTCAATTCACAACTCCGTTTGAGCTCATTAGTAAGCTCTCCGCTTATCACATCGAAATGTCCAGAATCTTCCTGCCCGGAGAATAAAACATGTAAATCTGATGAGCTTGAATCAACATTGATATTTATAATGTTTTCCGAATCGTTGAAATGAACCTTTACGTTTATATTGTATATTTCTGTGAAAGCTTTGATTTCAACTTCGTTGCCATAAAATTTGTCTCTAGACATATGTTCACAATATTGAACAGAATTTTTAATTTTCTTATAATATTCATTGCCCACTATGAAACTTTTGTATTTCATCCAATTCGAACAAATATATTTAACAATATTCAAACGTATCGATCTGTGGAACTCTTGATTACCATGCAAATAATAAGAAAAACATCTAAATAGGCAGTTGCCATCGGCTAACATGAATGTGACTCGTTTTGACATTTTCTTTTTTGATGAAATACCCCTCAAAATCTCCTATAATTCATAAAAAAGCCTTGAAAATTTGAAAAATGTAATATCAACTTGATTTTTGTTCGTAATAGATTACACTAATTACCATTCGTCATGTTCCAAATCAGTAAGCATTATTATATCATTATATGTATTATTCACCTCGACTTTACTTTTTCTATTTCGAAAATGTTCCAAATATGAATACATATACCTGAAAAAATACACTCTTCATTACGTACTGGTCCATTCATATACCAATTTAGTCAATTGTCAGATATTATATCACAGTTCTCCCA
The DNA here is from genome assembly GCA_029851415.1 of Eretmocerus hayati. Lineage (NCBI taxonomy): Eukaryota > Metazoa > Arthropoda > Insecta > Hymenoptera > Aphelinidae > Eretmocerus > Eretmocerus hayati. The sequence continues at coordinate 105,501,912 of CM056743.1, forward strand.
ATTCTCTGAGATTTCTGATAAGAATATGCGTTGAAATTTTGATTTAACACAAATATGGAACCTATCATACATAGTATCCAAGATTTTTACTCGCAAATATTTGCATGATCTGTTTTATTTCAAAATTCATTTGAGAATACTGAGACTCGACCATGGGGTTAACTGTGCACGTCGTGTACGCGTACCACAACTCATGGACTAAAAATGCCGAAACCGAATAATTTCTTACATATTCTCTTAAGAGTTTCTTATCTCTTCTCTGAACACCAAGTCCACCAATGTAAGAGTGAATAAGTTCTCTCATCATCCCCAATCACCCAGAATTTCAGAAAACAAATTTCCAAGATATTGTTTCATCAACACACACAGAGCTCGCCAATTATCTCGGAGGTGACGCTTGTCATTTGGTCTTGGATTAATTGACTCTATCTTTGAAAATTCATTCGTACATAATTATACTGCACGATCATTTTCAACACCATGGCTTGATGATGGAATTGCCATAGAAAATATGTTCATAAATTGTTCCTATCCAAAATAGGAACTAAGTCGTTTCCATCGACCCCCAATCATGTCTGCATTCTCCAAAAAATAAAAAATCCATTTCCAATTTTTGTGATTGCACGGCTAAGAAATCACCGATGAAATCCCTTTCAGTAAAACTTGTGCAAATTTATTTCTATTCGACCAATGTCAACGTACCTGTGGGCATTCGATTCGTTCACTGTAGACCGTCAAAATCCGCTCTTTAGAGTTGCGAAACTCGCGTCGGAAACCATAGAATTTCGATGAAAGTGTACTGAAAAGAACTATAAACACCTCGAGACGAAAGCAACCCATTGCGGCCACGGGTATGCCGCCCTCGCCTACTGGCTCGTACAGCAACTCACCTGGGCCGCAATGTGTCCCTTTCGGCCCCTCGCGGACGCAGGTGCGTAATATATTATTTTTCGATATCGATACGCTTGGGGTCGGAGAAGTTGGGTTTCAAGTAGTACATGTGGGAATTTTTTCCCTGAGCGCTGAGAAACCACATCTTCAGTTGCAGCAAGAGCCGTGAAGATTTTTTTCAAATTAACACAGGTTTAAATGGGAAAGTACCTTTTTTGGTAATTTTTTCTTCACTATTTAGCACGTATTTCTGACGCATCTTGACATTTTTCGACGTATCTTAGCTAATTTTGAAGCTTGTTCCAAACACTCAATTTTTCCAAAAGTTGAGTTTTAACGAAAAAAGCGCAAAATTGCGATTTTGACCTCGTCTTAGCTAATTTTGAAGCTTGTTGCAAACACTCAATTTATCAACACTCGCTTTTTTCATTAAAACTCAACTTTTGGAAAAACTGAGTGTTTGGAACAAGCTTCAAAATGAGCTAAGATACGTCGAAAAATGTCAAGATCCGTCAGAAATACGTGCTAAATAGTGAAGAAAGCGTCCATATTTCCATTCCATCCCATACAGGAAATGGAATTTGGACTTTTGAATTCACTACAACGTCTATGCAGAGTCAAAAACCTCTATTTGTAGCTATATGACTACAAATGATAAAATCCACTACTTTGCGAGTCGAAATTGAAGTAGTAGCTCGCTGACGGTTTTTCGACATTTGATTTTGGAGACAGTTTTGCACCAACACTTATACTTATTGCACAGCACTCACGAGCGCGGCAACGGCCCGATCATCCATGGAGTAATCTAAACCAATGAAGTTGTTATCTAGATACCCAAGTACACCTAATCCATGCGCGACAGGACCCGAAGACTCGAATCCGCAGTCAAACGCACCTCATAAAAGTGTTTCGAAATGGCGTACAAAATCTTCGGTCCTCCTTGCTTGCCTTCTTGAAACGCGATATCGTTTTGCAGAGCCCATTTCCTTGCGTTGTTTGACCACACTTGACTAAATCTATGCGAAAAGGAGTCTACGATGATTTGCCACGCGGTGAGAATATTTTTGAGGCGAAATGTCAGAATCTGCCCCCACCCACATCCGACCCATTGAACTCTATGTATCGTTGTCTCGTTTCAATTTTGGGATATGCAGGTTCCGGTACTTCTTTTTTGTGCTCAAAAAAAGTGAAATCAACAACCACGAGCCGCCGAAACTCGTCTGGGACTGAAATAACTTTTTGAACCAAATCACTTTCTGATGCGACGATTTTGTCTGTCCCCCAAAAATTCCACGTTCGGCGGAACCGCCCATATAGTCTCTTTTCAATTCGAGTTTCGGAAGCTTGAAAGATATCTGGATGAGTTACAAATTTGCCAAAAGCAAACATGTCATCTAGCTTCTGTGCAAACTCATCGGTTCGTTTTTTGCGCTATCTATATTATAATGAAAAAGCAATGATATAATCGCAAACGATTACGGAAAACTGCTTTTCGACTTGAAACTGTCACGCTCTTGTCGTGGTTGATGGAATAATTATCCTGCTCCTTTTCCGTAAGCAAATGGACTTCTAACAGTTTGAGAAATTTCGAATTGTTTCATTCATGAGAATGATTCAGTAATACTGCATTTTGATGTTTTTGTTTTGTCACTTAGAGAACTTTGTTAGGTCGTGGTTGGGATGGTGGCATTGATATACTTTTTACATAATATTCGAAGAATGCCGAAAAAGGCGAATGAAATTCTACTATTTAATTTTTTGTTTTCAATTTCTTTTTTCCGTATCTACAGTACCGTTCAAAAGTTCCGATGGGTGATCCCTCGAGTATTCTGACTTGCAACAGCGGTAAATCGAATTCCATACGTTTTACGAACATTTTCAAAAGGGCATTTGAAAGAGCAGAAAAAATACTAATTTTCACTGGGTTTAGATGATCTTTCAGATCATTCAGATCAGAGGGTTCAGATTGAGAATTTCAATCGAATATTTTTGAAGGTCCTACACGCTGATGATAAAGTAGAAAATCCAAAAAATTTTACTTTCATTGAGACACCTGCAGTTTTGATGCGAATTAAGATACGGCAATTCTGAAGAAAGCATCTTGTAGAGCGGGGAAAATTCTATGTGTAGCCATTTTTGATTAATTTTTACGTACCGCGTGTGAGAACGTGCGACCTTTCCAAATCCCCAAAATGATGGTTTTTCACGTTTTTCTGTGCACTTTGCGGTGATGAACAGTCATTTTGGGTATCTAGACAGCTTGTACGTTCTCACACGCGGTACGTAAAAAATAATCAAAAAATGGCTACACATAGCATTTTCTCCACTCTACAAGATGCTTTTATCAGAATTGCCGTATCTTCATGCGTGTTTGGAACAAGCTTCAAAATTAGCTAAGACAAGGTCAAAATCGCAATTTTGCGCTTTTTCGTTAAAACAAGTGTCTCAATGAAAGTAAAAGTTTTTTAGATTTTCTATTTTTTTCATCGTCGTGTAAGATCTTCAAAAATATTGGATAAAAATCATCCAAACCCATTGACAGTGAGTATTTTTTCTGCTCTTTGAGATGCTTTTTTAAATATTTCCGTCCAACGCATAGAATTCCACTCATCGCTGTTGCAAGTCGGGGTACTCGAGGGATCACCAATCGCGAACTTTTGAACGGTACTGTATGTGTAAAAATGTAAGGGAATATCAATTGCTGGAATATATTACTGAAACCTAAAATTCATTGCAAGAAAGATAAATCACAATAATTGAAATCTTGCATGTAGTTGTTCATAAACCACATTGGATAGATCCTAGGAAAGTTACTTTAGGGTTCTGATGCAATATGACACCAAATGGGTGGAATTCACTTCTCTAATGCACCGTAGTTTCACTTTTTCATTGCTTCCACTTTTCTACCAGGAATGAAGGACCAAAACCATGCACAAGCAGTATATATCGATTAAAAGGTCGAGAATAGTTATGGCATAGTATTTGGTATGATAAAATATAGTTAGTTGAAGCAAAAATGATTAGCAGATGAGCTATTATTCTACACCTAAAAAATTTTTTCGAGGTGGTAAAAAAAACCAACTCTCCCTCATTACGTACAAATAACTTTCTAGCGAAATTGATTTTCGATTGGAGTTGTATGTCGTTATATCACAACTTCATACGAGAAAAGATCAATTTTCAATTGATATTCCATATCAAGCTGATAAGAAGCGATCTCATCAGAAAGAATCACGGGCGATTAAATGAGGGCGTTTTTACCAATCTTCTGGAAAATGATATGTAATATTGTGGCATACATTGGGGCATGGCAATTCCATCATCAAGTTAGTCTGCTAGAAACGATCTCGTGAACGATATTGAGAGTATTGAAATGGGAGACACAATCTATTCAACATCAAGACTTCATGAAGTCACGTGTTTTGAAACAAAATTTACTGTACATTGCAAATTTCTTATGAAAAAGAGAACACATTACCTGTTTAATTGGATGGCTCGATATGACAATTTCTTATTGCCGATGGATGAATCAAGAAGAATACACAAAACGATGAGTAGAAGAAGAAATAATCGAATTACAGACGTCCTTTTTGAGTTCACTAGAACAAATTATTATTTTTAATGAATTTTAGTGGTCTTATTTTTCGATGAAGAAATTGATGAATTGTCACGTAATTTTTTATGGAACACTTAGTATCCTAGACTAACCTGAAAGCATATAATGTATAAAATTCTCAAATACCTTAGATATTCAAAAACCTTTTTCTTCAAAATTCATTGAAAAAATATTCTGCAAATACTTTTGATATGGAACTCGTCATGTATCAAAATTACAATTAATTTGACATGGGGGACTTTTGTGTGTAACCTGAAAAACCAATTGAAAATTGATATAATTTTAGGAAAAATTTATGTTCTATAAATGATAAATATTCAATACTCACCATTAAATAGAATATGTCGATAATTTTGATCATAAAAAAAGGAGATATTTTAAAAATTCACAAAACGTGTGACACGAAACGTAATATGTTGATATCAAAACATTCTGTTAATAAACAAGTAGCAGACTTTTGTCGTGTCAACAAAACATAAGAACAACAGCGCCATCTAGGGTAATCAATATATTGATTTGTGGGTTTAAAAGAAATTGATGTGTGAGAAATTAAGGTGATTATGTAAATTGGAATTGTGGGGGTTGGCGAGCGTAGCGAGCAAGGGGTACCCCCCCTAGTATTATATATTGTTGAAAAAGACCATGGGTCAATTGAATATCTGTCACCTCAATTTCCCAGATTCGTGATGACGCAAGACTATACTTATTGTTAGTTTCAATTCCAAATTCTTGAACCAGACAAGATAATTCAAGTTCATAAGACAAAAACTAACAGCCCTCTAGAGGCTGTTCTATAGAATGATTGGTTTCCTCTCAATAATTGTTTATGTGAGTACTTGGTGTGCAAGCTCGGATATCTTTTCATGCATGTAAATTTGAATGCTTTTTAATGGATGTACGTGTTATCAAATAAGACAACTCAATTCATGTTGATGAACATGAAGGCAGATGATTATTTACATGGAAGGATCAACCTGCTGTCCAAGGAATAATCTATTTCCTCTTAATAATGATTCATGTAAGTACTTGGTGTGCGTACTTGGATATCTTTTTATGCATGTAAAATTGAATGCTTTTTGATGAATGTCCGTGTTACCAAATAAGACAATTCAATTCATGTTGATAAACATGAATGCAGATGACTATCTATATGGGAGGATCAACCTGCTGTCCGAGGAATAATCTATTTCCTCTCAATAATGGCTCATGTGAGTACTTGGTGTGCGAACTTGGATTTTTTTCATGCATGTGAATTTGCATGATTTTATGTGTATTTTCCAATGAGTGAATTGCATTGACGCTGATGAATACGAATGGAGATGACTATCTATTTGGGAGGATCAACCTGCTATCCGATGAAGCTGTGGATGCATCCTTGTTTCTGGGCATGAATTTTGGAATTGGCGAATGTTGAATCTCGAAAGGGATCTGTTTGGTTGAATCAACCTGCTACCCGATGAAGCTGTGGAAGCATCCTTGTTTCTGGGCATGGATTTTGGAATTGACGGATGGTACAACCAAGGAGGATCTGTTTGGGAGAATCAACCTGCTTTCCAAGCGAGCTCTGGATCCATTCATGTTTCTGAACATGAATTTTGGAATTGACGGATGGTGAATCTCTAAGAGGATCTGTTTGGGAGAACCAACCTGCTTCCCAAGGAAACTCTGGATCTATTTTTGTTTCTGAACATGAATTTAGGAATTGACAGACGGTGAATCTCAAGGAGGATCTGTTTGGGTCAATCAACCTGCTTCCCAAGGAAGCGCTGGGTTCACTCTTGTTTCTGAACATAAATTTTGGAACTCATGGCAAAAAAATTTTTTTTGCATCGATGGCAAATTTCAATAGATGGATCTTCTGCTTTTGATGAGGAATCCTGAATCACTGATTAGGAATCCCATTCTCGTTGAAAAATGAGTATACCCTTTTCGTTTACATAAATCTTTGAATTCATCTCGTTTTGGGGAAAATGCTGTCTTATTCCCGAATCATCCACGTTTGTGAGCGTGGATATATAGGATACAGGTTAAAATGGTGGATCCATTATGGTTTGACGAAATCTGGAATATTTCCGAATCGTTCGAGCTAGTATCCAAGTCGTCTACTCGCGCGCTAGAAAATCCGAGAGAAAATCAGTGCTGCCAACAACAAAAAACAACATTTGAGAAGCTCATTCTACGTGTCCCCATCTACACTTAGAATGAGCTACTAGTATGAGCCCGCCTGATAACCCAGAGTACTACATCCCCTTAACCAAGCCCAGTTTTATGTGCAGCGGTGGCAGCAATATTTTCTTACAACCAACCAGGGGTTCAGCAGTGACATTTTTCTCACCGAGTAATACACCCTGTCTCGTTGGCCATATTTTCCTGACGTAATGTTCGTCCTCACTACGACTGTTCTATTCACACAAAAAGCACATATATCTTGTGTAGCCCGGCTGAAGCCCCGAGAGAATTGCAATAATCTTAAAGTCACCACAAATGCTCTATCGATGATTCTTATATTAAATTTCCAACAGTAAGTATTTTACGTTGTCCTAACATCCTTTGGTTTGCACGCCATGAAATATAAGAATGGATAGTTTTTCATTGCCGTTATGCAGCATTATGCCTTCCAAGCTGGTTTTATTCGAATCGATGAAGAGCCGCCTCTCATTCGGCTCATGTACATAACGTAGTTCTGAAAACGAACCGTCGATGTTATGACAAAATAGATTGGCGCCGTCTTCCGAAAAAAGTCTGAGAATACTGACTGTCGGTCACGATAATGAGTGATACGCACGCCTCGTTCAAGCATATTGTATTCTTTGACACGTGAATGAGTAACTCAGCTTTTTTTGGGAATATCCATATCACATATGAGGTCGTTCAGGCGTTCTCCATTGAAGACACTGGGCTGCGGAGGTGTTTCTTTTCGATCTGGACTCACCTCAGAGGCTGGGGATAAGAAATCCGAACCGAATGATGGACTCTCAGAGGATTCTTCGTAGCCTTGCATCACAACATCTTGCATTGCGGGGTGGAGAGATGGGGTGGCAACCCTGATGCGGGCTTCGTAACCGATGATTCTTCCTGATATTTTATCACGTGTTCTGTTTTGGCAGAGAATCCTTTTGTATTTGTAACACAAAAGTAACAGTCGGTGACATGCTTCTTGGGTTCTCTCCATATTGTAGGCGTTGCGAAGTTTAGACATTGAGGATGCGGGGCTCTCAACCTGATAGAGCAGGCTGTGCACATCACATTGGGAACCCATGGCTTGCCTAGATCGACCATACTGAGACCGAAATAATCTTCGTTTGCGGTACGTAATGTGTCCGTTATATTACGGAAACCATCCCCAAGAATGTACTCACTGCGCACGTAACAAAACTTGTTCGGGTTGGTACGACAGTTATGTATTCGTGGCATCTTCGGATGAATCTCGCTGAATGAGGATTCGATCTTCAAATCCTAAGATTAAGGCACAACACGTGGAGACAGAACGATGAGATTGTGACTATCAAGGTGGAGGACTCCATCCGAGCCAACCTTTAGATCTCAATTGTGACGATCTTGATAGGAGATACTGAAATACTGGTGTCCCTCTAACGGTCGATTTCCGAAACTCTAACACAAATCTGATAATCTGATTCTTGCATTATCTCACAATTATTCTACACGAGAATGGGTATCTGACGATCCAGATCCGACAGTACTGTGGAGATGCAATGTAGGTGAGGCCTCAAGACATCAGAAGAGGTTGATGTAAGAGTCCCTCATTAAAGGGCATAAAAACTTGTAAAAATCAAATCGATCACGTTGACACCCAATCTTGCTCAAGCCCTCACGTCTATCGCTGGTATTTTTTCTTCAATGTACACATGAAAACCAAGAAGATGCACCCTTGTGAGCTCGAAAAAGATGTCTCTGGTCCATTTTGTAAGCATTTATCGCGGAATCGGTGAAATTTTGCTGATAGCAACTCAAAAATTAGCTTGTAACTCGTTTGGGGCGCATCCTCTAGAACCACTGCCATCGTGTCCAACAGGTCAAAATACGTAAGAAAACATAGTTCCGGTAAGCTCTTAGCTCATTACAAGGATCCGCCGTCAGAGGCATCAGTTTACAAAATTAGCAGAAAACGTGAAAATCACTGTTTTTTGAGAAACCGGTAATTTTCGAATTGAAAGAAATCCTGACGTGGAGGGGCAAATCTGGCAACGGATTCGGTTTCCACGTCGAAAAATATACAAGAAAATCATGTTCCCCCAAATGGGTTATTCCGCACCTAAAATGTTGTTCCTCAGTGTTACCAACGACTCTAGTAAGTTGTTCATAAGCCTGCCGATTCAGTGCGTACCGTTGGTCATGTATTCATCTGCTCTGTTTGCCTGACTCTTGCTACTTGGAATACCCGTGAGCAAAAAAGGTGATGACTAATGGTTCATCAAGTAGCAGCAAAAGCAGAGGGATAGTGTTTAACGAATATGGCGACATCACGAATCAACATTAATATGCATAACACGACTTGCGCCTCCTTTGTATGCCTCATCCATCCTGAGCTGCGCGTGAGTGAGGAGTGCACCGGAAAAAATCTCCTGTAGTTCCACAATGCTCAGCAGAGGTAATTTATGACTGATTCTCGGCGCTACGAATCAACAGTAGTGATCGTAGCCGGGATCACGAGCAGTACATAGGGTCACCGAGATTCACATGCTTTGTGCATCACAAATTTCCGCTGCTGAGCTCTGTAACGTGGGATCATCTGAATCAATTGGAAGGATTCCGAGTTACGGGTGCGGTTGGGATGGCTTTCTTGTAGAATACAAGTGAACAAACACTGCTGATAGTAGCAAAACTACCTCACTAAGCACTGTTGGGCAACGACAAGCTCAGGATTCCGCTGTATAGATGGCATCTCATTGGCCTTCCTATAGTACCGTGGCAATAACATTGGTAGGAATAGATTTTGGGAGCCAAGCAGCGCGCCGCCAGGGAGAGTCATTCTTTCATACAAGAAGGAGTCAGGAGAGAATGTTCTCTAGTCCCGAGTGGGAGTGAACTCAATTATGGACCACGGAATAAGATGAGAATCATGAGGAATTGATCCGAAGCATGATCACTTATTACGTGTCATTTTTTAATGGAATCACCGGGTTTATGTTCGATGTCTAGATACGATCTCATTGGTTCAATGAGTAGACAAAGTCCTAAAGAGCGTCTCCCAACACCCCGACTGATTCGTACCATATGACTCGCTGACTTGAGCACAAGGATCTGATATCAATTCATCTCTAGATCTTCTGCCGATTCTCACCTCATTTTCCCGATCCAATAGTTGATGATGGTAATCACTTGCACTTCTCGACCTTTTCTGAACTTCCTGGTGTTCGAAAAGATAGTAGTCTTTCAATGAACCAATCTGGAAGAGTAATATATCCGAATTATATTTGGATGAGTATCGCGATATCTCTGGGTCCGTTGACCTTTCCCAAACATGAAGCTGATCGCTGGAAGGTCACGACGTTCCAAAAATTCATGTATGGAGCATAACTCCCCGTATATCATTATCACCCAGGACAAAATCCCCAGGGAAGTCCTTATCGCCAGGATAGAACTCCCGTCGAAAAGCTTTTCACAAATCTCACCTACTCATCACTTTCTTATCGGGAAGTCACGTTCTGGCTCGTACTCGCGCTCTCATCCCTAGTCAAGGAACCCAATTGGGATTATTGAAGAGATCCCATCACATAACGAGGACACTCTAGAACATTTGGGGGGGGGGGGAGGGATCCTACCAATTGGTTGAAATTCTCCTCTCAACTACTGGTTGGGGCTGAAAATCCAACAACTGCTTGTCTCGTGGGGTTAACCACTGGTTGCCTACCAAATCCAACCACTGATTGACTTTTTCCACAGCAATCATGGAGATGAATATGGGGCCTATGAGATTAGTAGAAGGTAGTCCTCGCGTGATTTTTTTGAGTAGGAAGAACAAGTTACTCCACGTATTCTCATGAATCAGAATCAAAATGGATAAGGGTGGTAGCCGTGCGAGCGTTCGCGAAAAAAAACCAGGTTGAAGGTTTTTGAGGTTTTTGCCTTTCAGTTTCCGGATTTTGCTCAAGCCACCACACTCAACTCGCGTGAATAATCCACCCCTTATTCTATCTTGGGTATCTTACGGGATCCATGGGATTGGTCGACAGTGGTGCACGGGCAAGATGTCTGTTCAGAAGAAAAAAATTCCTGCATACTCTCCCATAAACGAATAGGAACGAACATTAGCGGCGTCCACGCGCCTCTTTGGAGAGGAATCTAAGTTGAGCAACGTATTCGCGATCCAGCATCCGGATTGGTGATCGCTAATCTTGCCTAATCGAACTTATATTCTACTTAATCGATACGATCAAGTACTGTATTCATCACTAACGCGAATAGTTTGACTTGAAGTAATTTAACTCAATTAATTACACGACACAGCGAATTTGCTGACATGAGATTACTAGCAGAACCGATCAATGGAATTCAGTCATCCGCTCTTGCCTCATTTCTGATCACAAGGAAGCAATTGGCTCTGCAAAGTTGGACAGGTGGTCGTCAGTCTGGTTACTCGATCGCAGGGACGTTGCTCAACCTGAATTTTGAACAAGAAAAGCTCGCGTGCAGACGCTGATATCACAGGACGACAAGATTTTTTTTCATTGAACAGAAACCCGAATACACGTTCCAGACGTATTTTGAGCCCCTGAAGACGATCCCTTAGTCCGTTTTACTCCATCAGGTCAGGTTCTTTCTATTCGCAAAAATTTCCTGAAAACTACAGATTTGTTGGTTGGAGCTATGCAACTCTCGTGTCATGATATAACCCACTCAGGAATATGAATTTTCTTACCTTCTTGGTTCAGAAACACCCGATCTGAGCGATTCGAGTGACACCAAGCAGAACTGATCTTCACGGATACCATAAGAATCAAGGGGATGCGGTCCATTGAGAGGGATCTTGTTCTCTGTATCAATACAGTTCAAATTGGATATCGCTAAAGATGCAGAGATCTTATGCCCAGCAATTGGCTCCACCCCTCGAGGCCTGAATAACTCGAGCGTGAAGAAGACATTCGTTCTCCCCGAAATCTCCCCCCTCCCCCACCACCGTCTAAACCAATTGAAGGATATTAGGGAGTATGGAAGGGACATACCCAGATGTTAGTCACTCGATCGATACAAGCAAATGAATGCTCTTACTGCTAATAGTATGGGGTTGTTCTCAAACCCAACGCACCAGACTAGCTCACAGCTAAATTACGTCACGGAATACGACACTTCAAAGGAATCAAATTGAGGAATGAGAGTCATCCGGATCTGTTCGAAGGTGAGTGTCTTTGGTGTACGGGGAGCCATTAACATCTTCAAACTGTTGTTCAGCTTCGCACCCATATCCAAACGTGCGTAGTGTGCATGCTGTTGAACATCAATATTGCTTATATTCAGTGCCCAACTGAACCTCTTACGAAATACATACATTCAGAGAACGCGAGACTGCGGCAAGACTCACAACAAGCTTGCCAAAAACTTATTCACTATAATGTAACCCGTGGAATTTTTCTCCACACGATCTCAATGTTGAGATGAAGTGTGAGTGTTTTCATGATTCATCTTTTGTCATTGTGTTTGATGTGATATCGATTGTGACCGAATACATTTTACAGCCCTGAAGAAGACTATGAAAAAATAGCCGAAACGTTGGCAAAACATTGCCCGATAAAACAGAAAGATGAAACACCATAGTAATTACGTCAATTCCCTTGATCGCATGCTGATTGAACAAATACTCCATGGGCTGATTTTGTTTGGAATAGGTTGTTCGTCCGGGCAAATCGGACACTTTCAGCAAATATTTGGAATGTATGTGAGTATTCTGGCCGATCCTTTATTTAGGCTTCTTTAGCCAACATTCCGCCAGTTTGACTATCAGCCTCTCCAGAGCATCATGTGAATTTGACGTAATGTCACTGGTCAACACTCAAAATATTAGACATAGTAATTTTTCATTGACTGCATGGCATAAGAGTTAGCCTCACGAGTCCAGGACACAGTAAACTGCGCACAAACTGATCACACTGATCAACTATATAAAAGAAGAAAATGGATGGATGGACGAACTCTATGCGATTTCAACGAGTAATCCAACAGTGGCCTTGGATTTGACTTTGAAGTCAAATTTTGAGCTTATACCGAGGTATTCTGAACTTCTTCGGCATTATATTGTAATTTGGACATCAGCACTGGAAAGAGAGAAAAATTTTACTCGGAAACATGTACTTGGAGAATTTTCTACAGTCACCTCCAGAGGTTGCCACTACATTGAACGACACCCGTGGTTCGAATTGTAGCGTTTCGACAAGATGCCAAATGTTTCATTATAATACACTGTAAATAATTGATCCGCAGAACTTCAACCAACTGTTTAAATGAAAACTTCAGCCAGCTGGTTGAATGAAGATTCGAACCAGTCTGAAAATTCAACCAGGTTGGTTGAATATTCAACCAATATGATAGCTAATATGATAATCGGATGCCCAGACACAATCTGTCTGTTTAGTTGCCCGCATATCGGGTTGCCTACGTGAGAGGGGTGAAATATGATGGCTAGTGGTTGTAGGGCGGTGGGTGGATGGATGCATGATGGGTGGGTGAGTAGATGATGGAAGGATGATGGGTGAATGATTGCATTGTGAATGCCAATCTGCAAAAATGACGAAGACGATTGTTCTCTGGAACAGATTCAATCAATCAATTCTCGGTTGCACTTTATTCATCGAATCTGCAATCTGAATCTGTGAATTTTACGAATCCAAACTGTTTACTGACAGCTTTCTAAGTTGATAAGATCACGATTCTCTCGACTGAAAAGAGTTTTAACCGGCTCAAGTACTACTGTAGAACCCCAGGATTCAGTTGATGATTTGAAAATACTTTTCCGAAAACTCATTTCGTCCGTTATGGGATCGATTGGTGAATCATTGGCTCAGAATCCCGGAGGCATGACCATTGTTTCATCAAGACGTACAAACGAGTTTTATTGGAATACCAGTATCATTCCGTGCAGCGGATTTCGTGGCATTTGTTTCCTAGTGCATGAAAAATGATGATTCGTATGTGATTTGACTCATTCAACGTGTTCTTAGTGGTGCTGAGTTCTAACAATCCACCAGAAATTGGCATTAATCTATTATAAAGCATTGTAAATTTTTTTATTGGGGAAAAATCGTCTCGCATTCCCTACCATATTTTGTGACGGATTGGTTCGCCCAATCATGTCATCAAAACCCATAGTTTTTGGGGGGAAATTTCATCAGTTCCAGAATTTTTGAGAAGATCAGACTTCTCAAATCCATCATCGGTTCTTGATTTTGAGCTAAACGAGATTCCTCGACTATCCGTAACTTTGGAATGCCGTCCAAAGCATCCGCAAGAAGGGGAAACGCAAATGCATCCAGAGAATTCTTCTACTTGTCTGTATTCCCTCACACATCCCCGCGCGTCAGGGCATTTCCCACGGCATTTAAATGGAAAATTCAAGCGATTGGTTGATAACTCAACCAGCTTGTTGGAATGTTGGTTAAAAATTCAACCAATTCTTCACAGTGTATGATAAAATAAGTCAAAGACCTTACATTCTTGCGAATGAGATTACAGGGATGTCCCGATCAGAAAAATCAAGAGGTCCCACGCGGGGGCCACCAGTGGCGGCCACGGGTGCGCCCAGCGTGGCATGTAACGCCTTCCCATTGTGCGCCCAGCGTGGCTCTCGCTGGGCAGCCCAGCCTTCGGGATTTTGAAGTTGTTCATTTTATTATGAATAGCTACCTCAGCTTAACGAATCTGAGAGTACAACTGTGGTATCAGTCCTCTAGAGATTGCCTTTTCAATCAGATTTGATAAAAAATTTTGGATCATAAATACGATAAATGCCGCAGAAGAACTTCTATCGAATTTTCTCCTTTCGTTCTTTCGAGGAGCATTCCATCACGGCATTTGGACCAAATAAGGAGATCCTTGCTTCGATATTATCAAGTTCAAATGTAAGACTGGGTGCACTCATTCTCTCCAACAATGCTCATTTTTCTCTTTCTCAAATATATCTCCAGAACTCCCATCAATTTTTGAAGACAACCATAAGATATCATTAAGAAAACGGTATACGACGCATTTCTGAAATGTTTATATTATTCGTGATTTTAGGACTGATATGAAATATTTCAGAAAAATTCATACATATACAATGTATATTATACATGTATTTCAATTTTTAGAAAATTGGCCCATCATGAGAACACAAAATCAGGCCCAGGTACTCAAGGTGTCCAACGCAACCTCAAAAAGGCATGAGGCATGAAATATTGATTCAAAATGATAAAATTCAATATATTGTCCAAGGGTCCTACAGGACCTACTGAGTTATGAAAGGGTTGACTATGAGTTCTGAGAGGAGCTTTTAGCACTGATAAACTAATGAGATTTATTACCCAAATCACCTTCCAAGATAAATTTCACCATTATCTGAATGAAAAAGTTGCTGGATCACCCTTCGAGTGCATACCCCTAAGCTCAAACATGTTCTTCGAAAGGCTATGTGCTAACTTGAATTTAGATTTTCAGAGCTTGGGCTATTTTGAGATTATGTTTCATATGTAATTATCTAGGCTATGAGTTCATTACCAATATAATAAGATACAAGTAACCATGTATATTTACATGGTTACTTTCATTAAATATGTAATATGTGCCACAGATGGTCAGAGTTTCAACATGTTAGCGCTTATCTTTCAACAGAAATGCACTGTGTTCGCTCTTGGGTTTCCATGTTAACTATAATATGCAGAAAAGAAACAAAGAGGTAGTCATATGTAAGATCTCAACTTATATGGTATATTGAGGGCAATCAGTAGTTGACTAACTCTGGAGGAAAGCTCTGTACACTGAATCACTGAATGTATTCATACAACTTAATGTGGTAGATCAGTGCACAAGGATTTTGCTAATGTCTGGCAGAATACATTCTTGAGCACTTGTGAATACTTTTGCGACACTTTGATATGAAGTTGCTGGCTATAATGAGCTCCACAACAACAATAAAACATAACCCCACGAGGTTATGTTTTATCTGGATCGTGCATTGTGGCATAGCTGGAATTTCTGCTACTTTTGGGTGAATTCATCCATATTCACCAGTTAATTTAACAATAGGCATTAGCACTGGTTGAAACTACCCACAGAAATTAGTAAAAATTTGTAAGTTTGATGCCGGGAGCAAACTCGGTAGCGGTCCCTGTGCTGCCCTGTGCTGACGATACGAGCAGACGAGCTACGTTCTCAAGCCGAGGCAGTAACAAACAATTCGGGGCCGTGACTTTTCGTTACAAGCCAGGCGTGCGCCACACTGGGCAGGCGTTACATTTTGGTTTTTGCCACGCTGGGCCACCGCGGGGCGACCCCAGTTTGCCACGGGTGGTCCACGCGGGGGGCCTGGGCGCAGGCTGGGCGATTTCTGATCGGGGTGTGAAAGCAGGTCAAGTGGAATAAGCGATATTGGGTAACACATCGTACCTGCCTGTTACACATGTTACATGTTACACGTGTTACACATGTGACATGTTGACAATTGCAGCTGCTACATCGCACTTATTCCAATTCGACCCCTCATGAGCTACTGTGATGTGTGACATGAGCGACAGTGTGTTGTATGGAATAATTCTAAAATCATATCTGTCAAATCAGTAGAATTTAGTTCGTGACCGCACGTATGAATTCAAACACCAAAGTCCATTATTCGCTTAATTTCCGCAGAAGTCTGCCAGGAACGCTTCAAGCGTCTTTGCAACACATAATAATTCACACAAACGCGCCTAGGAATCGTGCAACAAAGTAAATTCGGAAAACTGCGGACACGTAAGCTCATTGATTCCGCCGAAGGATAGTCCGGCGTTATCCGATCCGGCTGCAGTAGGGCTAGCCTTGTTGTCCCCAGGAGTATTGCAGTGAGGTCAGCCTGGTTGCCTTTAATTCGAAGTGACTCCACACATTCCTACCTCGAGGAGCTCAACCATCTTTTCGAGTAGATTGTAAGCGCATGAGGATTAAAATCTTCTTAATCCGTTTAGTATCAAGCTATATTCAGAATCTTGCGTAACGAAGCCTTCACAAAACGAGAGGTGTGCATAGTTCGATGCATAGGACTTTGGATACAAAGCTCATGTGCTCAGTCAGGTCCGCCGGACTCTACACACCTCTTGTTGTGCGAAGCTTGATATACCGAGTTTTGCATAGAGAATTGGTCTATTTGTGCAATGTATAGAGGTGAGTCGAGGAATCTCTGATAATGATGCTAAGGATAATTTGGGATACGAAATCGTCGAGCCCAAGCACGTTGATTCATTTCAGGATAATCTCATTTTTAGAGTTCATTCAATTTTATTGGAGGATTATATCATTCGATCAATCATGCAGTTGACATCAGAATCTCCTTGATATAGTCTTAGTGTAACGTCGGATATTGCATTCGAAGAGCGACTGTTTTTGAGATCCGCGTTACGCAAAGAGCTCGGGACCAGTCTTAGGGAAAGGTGAGTTGAGATTTTGAAATTTTTGGAAATAATGACACGTTCCTTGGGGCCACTCTGGATATGGGCATTTCAGATTCACACCTCACCTAGAATTCTGTATGACCTTGTGACTGACGCAATGCCTAGGATGATTGGGACGGAGGCAGTGCGTAGTCCATAGGCTCTGGATCTCGGTAGAGAGCCTATGTTTTAGGATTCATGACTTGATCGGAAGTATGAAAATGCATATACGGGGCGATGAATAGACCAAAAGTAGGATGTTCTAGTAAAATTTCATTTATCTCTTATCGTCTCGTGAACCATACCAACGGATTAGGGCGTTGACAATGGGTGACGATAATGAGATGAATTAATTGCGAATAGTTTTTTATCGGGATAATGTATGGATTAAGGCACACATTCATCCCAATAAGAACCTATTCAGATTATATCACGGTATACTGATGCAGGCGAGTGAATCAAGGGCACCCCCTCACGCCGCATATGCGTGACTTGTATTTTAGAATTCACCCACGGTAACAAGAGGAGAGTGGGGCCCTCCTATATATCGTAAGTGGCTTCTAATACTCATACAATATTCAAGTATGAATATGAGCAGAGCTTATCACGCCCAATCATAAATAATGTACACCAGACATGCGAAATATTGGAGATTTATTCAGGACACTAATACAATCATATGGATTATTATTAGGATCCTGAGGACCTCGTAAATTCACACCCTATGAGCCAATTCTTGACTGAGAAACAACATGCCGCGATTGAATCACTGTGGCTCTATTTATACCTGGTCCTCTGGATTCTAGCACAATCGATAGATAATCTTGAGATATCAGGATAAATATTCATAGAAGCTGCAACCTTAGGCATTATCTAATATGTACATCTTTACACTGATGCTGAAATGCATTGATTTTGATAAACATCATGAAATGAAAATATTTTGATTTGTAGTTACACCCAAAAGATGATTTTTAGATAACTTCCTGGAACTTTCTAGAAACACATAGGAGACACGGGCTAATTAAATGCACTTGATTTCATTTTGGAATATCGTGAAATGATCATGTTTTATATGATATCCGTCAAAAATGACATGAATTATTGGAATTCCATCTTAGATTGACAGAATATCATTTTCTCATTATTATTCACAATAGAATGAATTTTCGTCAAAAAAAGTATCAAGTTTTTTGTGAATGGTTCGAATTTCATCGATATGAAACCAAATAATCATACTCTGAATTGATTTGGAATGGAGCAATTAATTTTTCTTGAAAAAATTTTGTTACATCTAATTTTACAAAGCTTGGACATTGTAAAATTGAATACTGCAAGCGATTTTTTGAATTTCCAGATGTTACCATAGGTTTCCTGCAGCAAATGAGTTGCAGAACCGAATGAAAAATGAACTTTAAAAATTGGTTGAATATCATTGTCAGATTTTTCCATAGAATTTTGTAGAATTTTCCATACAAAAGGCTATATCTATATATTGATAGATACATATATAAACACATTTAGCTCCAAGTTCTGGGACGCCGATACGGATTCATGAAATCTGGCACGTCAAAATATATATTTTCCCAAATTCTGGGACATTTCCAAAAACGCGTAAAATTGAGAATTTTGGGTTGAAAGTATTTTTTTATTCAAACACTAAACCATCCCTCTTGGGAGATAACCGCCGAGGAGATAACAGACGTGTGCTTAGACTTCGTTTTGCGTTCAAAATACTAACCATCCCTCGTGGGAGATAACCGCCGAGGAGATAACAGACGTGTGCTTAGACTTCGTTTTGCGTTCAAAACACTAACCATCCCTCGTGGGAGATAACCGCCGAGGAGATAACAGAATTTTGCTTAGAAAGTGGTTTTTTTTCAAAATATCACGAAATTTTCACGCGTCCCAGAAAATGGCAAAATATATTATTCGCCGCGTCCCAGAATTTATGAATCTAGAAGAAGGCCTTCTGGGACGTCCCAGAATTTGACAAAATATCGCTGAAATGACGTCATCGCGTCCCAGAATCTGCAGTTATAGAAATATACATATATATATATATATATATATATATATATATATATATACTAGGGGGGTTCCCCCCTGCTCGCTCCGCTCGCCAACCCCCAACATTTAAAAATATTTTCCTATAAAATTCAATTTTCATCTGTCACCATTACGTATTTACACTGTTTTTGATTCAATTTCATCCAACTTTTTTCATAACTAACTTATAAATATATTCCCCTCAATAACTTTCATAACTTCTCAATAGATTGTAATTAATTGATCATTCGATCATATTCAAATCGATAGCAGAAGCAATACAATTGATTCCTTATGCTATCGATTTTCCACTATTGACATGAAGTTGGTTGTCAACAAAACATTACTTCTGCTGAATGTTTACGTCAATAGTTTGTTGTTCCCTGCATCAAAGATATCGCGTTCATTTTCAATGAATAAAATTTAGTGTATATTATTTTGTTGGAAACGTTACTTGAACGTTAAGACCTCTACTTTCTCAGGTGAGTTCCTGGATTTATCACGGTTAATTGAAATCTTCATAGGAATATTGAATACTTATTGTTCATAAACATTCATTTTAGGTTCATTTTATATCATTCTCAATCTCATTCTTCAAGGAATCACCATATCTACAATATTTACTATTTCTTTATCAATACCCCCGGACTATTCGATGATATATTGAAACATTTGATAGATGTTGATGTTCTATTGAAAACCAATCGAGAAGGGGTAAGTCTTGAAAACTTATATCCTTCAATATAATAAATATGAAAATTATCCTCCATCCGCCCCCTCAACCTCAAAAAATTCACCTCTCCATTCACACTACCCCAATTAACATTCAATATCGCTAAGCTCATTACTGATCGTACCGTCATCTCAAATCAACGATCTTTTTTCTTAGTTGTACTTTACACGCGAATCACTATTTAATGCTAAGGAGCTCATTCTATCCATATCTTACAATCTCCAAGTTTGCTTATCAATTATTTCAGTATGGAATCGATTTAATTCTCTCTCCACATCTGAAATATTTCAGCCTCAGATCAATTAGAGCACCTCCTTCGCCTATCTTTCAATTTCGAATTCCACAGATTAATTATCCCAATGATAATTAATCTGTGAAATGCTCAATTATTTGATTGAAAATCTCTGATTTTCTCAGACACGTTTTCGGGCGATGAAAAATAAAATTTTGGCGAATGTGGATATTTTGGGTATCGTTTTTCAGAATAGAACATACATTATGTCATTTCAAATGTCTCCGAACCAACTTACGAATGTGAACGAGTACATCTGGAAATTTGGGAATAGACTCAATCTATCGACAGAAAGGCTCAAAGGAATTCATATTTGATACACTTACCTTATCTCTAACTCGGCGAGTCTGAGATATTTTGGCCCATTATTTTTAGTGCAATCGAAGATGATTGGTCCGATCATTTCTATGATCAATCCACATAAATCTCATGACTTCAGAGAGCTTCAACTTTTGAGGTGGTTTTCCTTTTAAAGTATTCATCTTCCTATTTTCAGATTAGAAGAGAATCGATGAACGAACTTCTATTATCTAGTCCGTGATATTATGCACTATTATGTTTCGGACAATCGAATATTCCGATCGGATCTTTTTAAAGAACAAAACATACTATCTCAGTCATCCCATGGAGTTATACTTATCGATTTATCATTATGAGGATCAATGTTCTAGTTTTTAGAATGCAAGGAGAACGAGGCACGTTTTCTAACCCTAGTCAGATATATTTTGGTCCATAATCTTATCACGAATAGAGGATTTCTAAACCAATCATTACGGGGATCAATCGACATTTTATATCTAAGCCTCACAAGCTGTACCAACTGAATCTACATAATAATAATTAATCTGTCAATTTTGATTTTGGAAGAAACGCGAAGGACGCGCCTTTTCTGATTCTAGTCTAACATATTCTGTGATATTCTTTTCTCTCTTATCAAATATTCGCAATCCGATTATTCTTGGTTTCAATCTACTTAGTCATAACTCTGGAAAGATATTCCCGTAGATTTACTATCAATAGATTATTCTATGAATTATGAGATGGAGACAGATGCAACGAACACATTTGTATCTGGTAGAGTCAGAAAGATTTCGGACCATTATCTTTGCGGCAATGATGATTTATAATCAAATCATTTTCGTAATCAATTCATATCATGTTCATCGGCCCAGGAATGAAATTCGATTGATTTTACAATCAAAAAAATTATCTTCGACTTTTACGATTGGAAGAGAGTCGAAGAACGCACTCCTATTGCTATATGTCTGAAAGATTGTGCCCCATTACCTTTGGTCCTATCAAAGGTTTTCCATCTAATCATTTTGAACATCAATCCAGATAATCTCTCTAACCCTCAAAATTTATACCTTTTTATTCCACATTAGAACAATTAATCTTTGAATTTCAAGATTAGAAGAGATTTGAAAAACGCGATAATTTCAATTGGATTCTGAGCAAGTGTATGCAATTGTATTTGCTCCAATTAGAGATTTTCAATCCAATCATTCCAATCCAATCAATCCACATCATCTCGTCACTACTCGAAACGTATGGGATGGAATTTTACAACAAAGAAATTAGTTTTTGAACTTTCATATTGAAAAAGAGGCGAGGAACGCACTTCTTAATATCGGGTGGAAGATATTTTGGTAAATATTCTTTGCTTTGACCAAAATAAGTGAATCCAATTACATTGGGAATGAATCTCATTGATCTCCGAAGCCGTTGGGAGCTATTCCTATTGAACTAATCAATTTGTGAACCTTGAAATTCGAATAGTTGCGAAGAATGCTTTTTTCGCGATCGAGTCCAAAATATTCTGCTCCATCATTTCCTCTACAATCGGAGATTCTCATTCGAATTGTTTTCCGAATGATTGTTCATCACTTCCATTGTCTCAGTGAACTACCTCAATCGATACTAATAAGAGGAATCATCCTTGTAATTTTGAGAATGCAAGACAAGCGAATGACGAGCCTTTTTTATCCGAATCCAATATATTTTGTCCCATCATCCTTGTGACAATTATAATGTCTCTCATCGTAGGAACTCATTTCACGTGATATCACATTAAAAAAATTAGTCTGTGATTTTTGAGATTGAAAAAGAGCCGGAACGCTCTCTTTTTGATCGAGTCTGAATCATTTTAGACTATTATCTCTGGAATAATGGTAGATTGTTGATCGAGTTATTCTCACAATCAATCAGTATCATCTCCATCATTTTAGGAAGCTATTCCGAATGATCGTACATTAGAATATTCAATCTGTACATTTCAAGATCGAAAGACAGTAGAACGGCGAACTCTTCTCAATGCGAGTCGGAATCAAGTTTAATCAAATCATAATTTTAATTGCTGGTATCACGAAAACTGAACTTATTGGAGATGAGTCTATAATTTCTTAATCGGCAATGGCTTTGTGATATCTTGAAAATTGAACTCAGAATATTTTGACATTAGAAATTATACAGGTATCATTTCAGAGGGGATTTTGAGCTCGCAATTTTCTTCTGGAAATTTCTCAGGCATCACAGATACTGGATCTATTGTTGATCCGTTGAAATGTTTGCAATTGGCAATGATCAATCCGATAGCACGAAAGGAAGAATGTATGAAAAATTGATCATTATTCACATTGTCCCCAGTAACAGTGATCACTACTGCAATGAGCTACCAATTACATCTCCAAGAGCTTCATATATCATTGACCTCAAAAGTCCTCTGTCTACTGGAAAATTGGAGAACAGTAGGATCACAGGTAATGTTTTATCAAATTCATAAGCGAAAGATATAAATTTAACAACAAGAATAATGTTCTTCGTGATTATCATTTCAATCTTATCTAAATTATTCAAGTTTTGATCGATCTCGTTGAAATTCTATGTTTACATCATACTCGTGATTCGCATTTTCAGCAAAAATGAGTAATCAAGTCATATATATCTTAGGCGACGGGAATTGCTTATTTTGTTGTTTTTCGTATCCATTGCATGGTAATTAAGAATTCCATCGATCAATACGTCTGAACATTGTGAAATACATATCTTCAAATTGGGGGATTTATCGTCAGTTCATTGTTGGCAATGAGTATTATAGAAACATACGAAATTCTACACAGTATTGTGAGCACATGTCCCGGGATATGTATTATAGTAATGGAGTTGAGATAAAGGCTTTCAGTGAAATATACAACCTGAATGTCAAAGTACACCTGAAGAATTCTGAAACATTAATCAATTTTGATGTTAATGTAGATTACGAAACTGTCCTTTTATCATTTTCTGGCTCCAAAGATTCTGGTCATTTTGATGTTATGATAGGTATTTCCAAAAAAAATCATGGAATAATACTGGTCGAGAATATTTGAAGAGAAAAAATTCAAACGAGAAATCAGACCCTAATCAGAAACAAAATTCTTATCATAACTTCAAAATTGGTTGTAAGAAATTGAAGTCGTCTCATATCTATGTCGAATAATGGTTAATTTCAAATTGAAAATTTGAAGGATTGGAGAAGATCTCCTGCATTCCTCCGGAGAAAAATGAAAGAAGAAATGTATAGGTGGCGAATTATCTCCCTCTAGTCCAGCATCATTCTCGTGATAGATTTAATGATTCCGGGACAATGGCATATTGAGATAAATAAAATCTTTCCCATGGGAACAATATCACATTGTGATGAAATGACTTCGGTTCATATGACATAGTGAAGAAGATCACCAAAAATTGAAAATATGATATATTTTAGACTTTTCTATTCCTGGTGGAGCCACAGAGAAAAAATGGCAGTCGGTGGACCTCGGTGGCTGTCATTGGAATACGGTGGCCCTCAGTGGCGAAACGTTGGCAGATCAGTGGAAGTCGGTGGGATTCGGTGGCATTCGGTGGAGGAAAAGTGGAGGAACATGCTCGGGAAAAACATTTCACGTGATATTTCACGTGAAACAGGTGAGATATTACGTGATATGGGGCCATAATATCTCAAGAAATCTCACGTGATATTAGATTTTAGGATGCGTATTTCTGCATATTTGAGTCGACGCTGAGGGTTCTGCTCAGTCCTAAATCATGCATCGAGGCTCAATTATTAGCTCGATGCCTCAAATTGATCTAGAAATGGGAAATATAAACCGAATAAAATCCGACAGGTGAGGCGTATGTGCCGCGGGCCGGCGACCGCTGCGCCACCATACCGCACAGGTGTCTCACCCGAAATTTTACGTAGAATCTCACGTGAGATTTTACCTAAAATATCACGTGAGATTTCACCTGAAATATCACGGAAAATTTTACGTAAGATATTCATGCGGGTCTCGGTCAGCTGTGATGTCGAGGGCTTATCGACATCTGGTCGCAAGGAAGTAGAGGAAGAAGAGAGAAAATCAAAACCAAAAGGAAGCACGGCGCGTTTCTCGACCCCAAAGCCATGCTAAAGCAGGCCACGGGATTTGAGGCTCGTTAGCCGTTCCCAACTCATTCTCTCTTTACCTGAAAAAAAAAAGAAACAAAAAAAAATGTAAAGAGCATTCAGGTAAAGAGAGACGAGTAAATGGCAACGTCGCGACAGGCGATCCTGTCGAGGCAAATATGCTGTCGCGGTGGGGCCACAATACAAGCTCCCGCGCCGCCGAAGATGAGGGGGACGGTAAGGGAGAAGGCTGTGTGCGTAAGAGCAAGTATGCAACACGGCCCGTTCCCTTCTCGATCTCCCTCGCCAACGCGGATAGCCTCTCTCGTCCTTCTCCGTTCTTTCCTTCCAAGATGGCGGTGGGCCCCGTCTCTGCCAAAACGTTCCCTAACCTCGCGTCGTCTGCTGCACGGCCGCATCTCGCATCTCTAAGGGCGAGTCAGAGAGAGAGTGTATGTTTATATATATATTCCTCACTCTCCGACTCTATCCACTAGCGCGATCAAACCCATGAACCTATTCGACACTCCTGCGCTCCTGATACTTGGCCCCGGCATACGGCGAGTCAAAACGGCTCCCATGGGTGGGTTTACCACCCCCCCCCCCCATATGTGTGTATTGCTATCAGGACATAGCGACCCGATATCAGCACCCAGATACCAGAGGATGACCCCTATATGCAAATATTCATCCTTTTAACATCCATTTGCCTTGCAGAGCCATATGATGCCATGTCACCACGCCATACATTTTGTCCTTTTAGACACTCTAATACAGACTCCCACGACAAATTACGTCCTCCCGCTCAACTACCACCCCCCCCCCCCCCCCCCCTGAGCCCAACGTCCTAACCTTAACAAAAGGAACCGAAAAACGATAGTAACCCGGACCCCCATTTTAAACAAAAAAATTCCATCCCTGCGTTCCCCGGATCACAAAAGTCCCTCCAAAAGATTTATTCGACAAAAACTTTATTGACTACGTGCTCCGCCGCGTGAAATGTCAATTTCAAAATTCCCTTACAACAATTGATCGAGGTCGCTCGGGCTGCCGGATGCCAAATTTCACTTCCCAACAATGAGTTAAATTGATAATAAATTCCCCACGTCGACTAAAATAGCAATAAACCTCGGTCAGTGATGCACCTTGGACGTTTTTGAACAATCAACCGGAAAAGTTGCAGCTGTTTTTTCTAAATAAAAATGTAGCCTCGGTTATAAAATCAGTTATTTTATTATCGACGGTGCTGTCCCTCGACCTTTTCAAATAAGTAAGCAACAATGGTACAAAAGATTGTGTTTTTAGGTTAACAGCCGGGAAACCCATGGGAGTCTTGCGAGTTTCGAAAGGTTTATGAGCTTTAGATTTAAGGAACATGTAAGAACAAAGACGGAAAACCTTCGCTCAAATCGAAAGCGCATTTTTATGACCCTTTGTCGGGTTTTCGAAACCGTCTTTGTTCCAACGCGCTTAGGCAGGCAAAGAAATCGCTTAAAGGGGATATACTTGAATATCGCTCCTGACGGCCAAGAATCTTTGCAACTGCAATCTAAATATTATTATATCTTGAAGGCAAACTCGCTATATTAGAGCCAATAATTATACCGTTTAGTTTTAAGTATTTTTTTTTGGACTTAGCAGCGCTTATAATCCCTGTAACCCAAGCTGTTAGCAGAAGATGTATTTCGATATTATTCAATAAGCATAATCGATATTATAGTGTGTTGTGTGTGAAAAAAAATATTATAAAACAATGATGATTCCTTTATCCCATCGCTAGATACCCACTGTCATTACAAAATTGTATGATCTGGTAAGAAAAATAAACCAGGAATTGTCTGGTTTAGGCGTCAAAATTTTAGCACTGTAGGGCGCCACTCGTCGGGACACCTAACATTTGTAGTACCAATTTTTAACGCAGCGAGCGCCACTTGATGGGACCCAAAATTTTCCTAGTACAAACTTTTGACACTGAAGGCGCCACTTGATGGGACCCAAAATTTTCCTAGTACAAACTTTTGACACTGAAGGCGCCACTTGCTGGGACCAACTTGTCCGTCCCACCAAGACCCTCTCCAAGATGTTGCCGCCCCCTGACTATAAGACCCAACCCTCCTTCTAAACGCATGAATAGGGCCCACGCCCTTTCTATTGAGACTAGCTTCATTTTGGGCGTTGTGGCCCGGGCCAACAAAGAACTATGAACACCAATTGCAGAACGAGATTTTGCCCCTCTATTTAGCCCTTTGTTCAGATTTCCCCCCTCGGAAAATGTAGTTTCCGCCCAAAAGTCACCGGGTCTTCGTGCAGGAGTCCGCTTTTCACTCTGCTCCTGGACCCCGACTCGATCAGTTGAGCAGCTTTCCTTACAGTGATTTTTCCAGTATTCAATTTTCTGGACTTAGAAATTTTCCCGGTTCGCGACCTCGACAACTCGAAAACCAGGACATCCAGTCAAACCAATTCTCGACCGTAAGCTCAAATCCCAGCGCAATATCGGGCTCACAGTTCCTGGCAACATCCTGGGGAGGATCCTTGGATTTTGATTTCTATTCAACCGTCACCTGTCGAACGAGTGGGCCCAGGGAAAGTCCACAAATAAAGTTCTTCAAACATCATCAAAAAAGTAAGTTTTCTTCTTTTTAATTACCTCTCTTAGTAGACGTTTCGGTTGGTAAAATCATTGTGCATAGGTTTTATAAAGTGAAATTTCATTAAAATTATTACTAGTGCCGCGATTCCGGTTTTGTCTGGTAACAGGGCTAATGTCCCGGGTATCAGCATTAGAGTCTCAATAATGGTTCCATCTGGGGTCACGTACTCATCAATGATTGTGGGCGGAGAAATACCCGACGGATTCGTCTGAGTTCTTCCTCCAGAACCAATCATTGAGGAGTGCTTTAGCCCTTGGGTGTGATCATTATTCGCCGTCGACTAATAAGTTTTTTTTCCAATCGCATTTCATTGTCCAACTTTTTCTATTTTCAAAGTTTCCCGAGCTATTGGGTTCGCACCCAGGCTCAGAATACATTATTCGGCGTCAATTTTTTTAATCGTAATTTAAAGTGCTTCCGATGTAACACAGCTATTCCAGGCAAGTAGAAGACAATAGTAGCTGACACACATACACACACACACGCACATATATATATAATGAATTCCACGCCAAAGCGACCTACGGAAAGGGGTCATCTCTCAGATTCTTTTTTAACCTTTTTCATTCGATTCTATGGCCCAAAATAGGAACTTCGGATCTCCTATGGTGCCCAAAAAAAATTTCTCTCCTCCATTGCACGCACATCCGTCAACAGACCGAAAATTTATCGTGTGAAAATCGATGCTCTTTCATTCACGAAAATGGGAATATTCCGAGTTTTTGAATAGCTATCGATTTGCGGGTTGCGGCATCTGAAAGGGCATCAAAAAACCTATCGAAAACAATGTCGGAAATTCCTCCTCTGTGATTTGGGGGCCTCCTGGAGGCAAATGAGTATTTTTCACTAAAATGTTGATTTCTGAAAAGCCTTTTTTTTCATTTTTTCAGAATCATATATTTGACGTAAAGTTTTGCGTGCTTTCGAAAAAAATGGGTTTCAGAGAAGTTTGGGGCGATCCAAGTGACTTATGAGCCATTTTCTGAAAATTCGATTTTCTCGGTTTCAGAAAAAGGTGATTTTCTGCGCATGCGCACAAACGTAGACTTTCGGCGCCACTTTCGATGGGAAGCTGACAGAATTTCCTATAGAATGACTACCCGCAAAGTTGAAATTCATGCACTGAAACGCGATCTGCAAGGATTAATTATGTCGAATCAAAATCACATGAGAATTCAGCCCATTAAAGCCTTCGTGGCGCCTGCTGAGATGACACATTCACGAGATCTTCTCGGGACTCGATTTTGAGTACGAAATTGTGGCGTCCCAGACGACGCAACAGTTAAAATAATATTTCTCAACGTGGAGAAATATTATTTCGACTTGATCAGCAGAGAACGTATAAGCAGGTCAAGATGCAATCAGCAAAATTGCCGTGGTCCAAATTTCATGTGTTACAACTGTAACACCCGAGTTACACACGTCTTATGAATGGTGTAACACATGTGTTACAAGTGTTACAGTTTCAAAAGTAAGTCAATTTCAAAATCAATTTTAAAGAGGACAGTTTCGAAATTACTCCAAGTCATCAAAATTAGCTCGTGTCCACAAGTATAAATTCAAACATCAAAATTAATTCTTCGATTAGTCACTGACTCGATTCAGTTAGTAAAGCTTTGTGAGTCTTTGAGACACGTACCGTTTTGCCCAAGTGTGCCTAGAAAACACACGACAAAGCAAAGTTCGAAAAAGTGCGGACCAATAAGTCAGATTAATTCCGTCGAAAAGTAGACCGACGATACCCGTCTCAGCTGTTCAAGGGCCAGCTCCGAATTTGCTCTTCGTCGAAAAGTAGGCCGACGATACCCGCCTCAGCTGCATAAGGGCCAGCTACGAATTCGCCCTGCTTATACGTTCCCGCCTTGAAGAATCATCATTCCTTCAAGTAGACTTGTAAGTGCGCCTAGGTTAAGCTATTCAAATTATATTTAGATGTTAAGTCTTTATTTCGGACCAAGATTTTATAACTCGATTTGAATAAAATAGAATCTATCACTTCTATAATTCTATCTTATTCTTTTCTAGAAGCCATAAGATAACTGGATTTTTATATCTATTTGAAATCAGATAAATTATTTTATTCTTTCAATTATCCAGTATTATAAGACATTCCAAATCCAAACGCACTTCAATCATTCTTTTAAAATTACAACTTTGATGAACCAATACTTCTCAATTTGAAATATTCATACGCAACCAGAGACCAGCAATATATATGTATATATATATATATATATATATACATCAACTCAATAACAGAGAATAGGTAAGTGCAACTGGGCAGTCCGCCCGTAAGCTGTTCACACGAACTCAAATAATTTATTTGTTACCCCGAGCCCTCCGCTCGGGTCATAACATTTTGGCATCCCTTGTGGGGAGCAGTTATAGTTGCACTTGGTTATTCCTGTTCATCAGCTTGACCACTTTCTTTCGGGCAATCTAGGTGTCGAGATCGCATTTTTTCGCGCCAGTCTGACCGTTACTCTTTAGACACCACTATTCCATCCATATTTCAAAGGCCACACCAACTCAACTTCAGTATCTTATCATGGACGACCTAAATGAATCTATTCGCCAACTCAATCTCATAAACGACCCCAAGGCTCGAGAAGAAGCTTTAAGGAATTTTATTACATTAAGAGGTATAGACAATCAAGAACATTTAAAACTCACATGTGATTCCATATTAGACACCACGCAATCCGGTA
This sequence comes from Eretmocerus hayati, assembly GCA_029851415.1. Taxonomy (NCBI): domain Eukaryota; kingdom Metazoa; phylum Arthropoda; class Insecta; order Hymenoptera; family Aphelinidae; genus Eretmocerus; species Eretmocerus hayati. The sequence continues at coordinate 105,531,874 of CM056743.1, forward strand.
TTGTACGCGCTGCTCTTGAAAATATAAGAGATTATGACGGGACTACACCTTTAGGGGATTTCATACAAGACGTCAAAAACTTTCAAGACACTATACCAGTTTCCAAGAAAAAAGACTTTTTACGAGGACTACTGACTAAAATTCGGGGAGATGCTCGGAAATGCCTAAGAGACGAAGACATTCAAACTTTTGACCGACTAGAAGTAATCCTGAAACTAAATTTCTCCCCTAGGAGACCGTACGACTATTATGTAAATGAAATTATGAATATCAGAATGAAGAAAAATGAAAGCGCGCGACAATTTCATAATCGAATAAAAGGGTTCATAAGGGGAGCAATAGCGGCCTTGAAAAGTACCGTGGACGGAATCGGTGATGACGTAGACTACAGACCCCAGCTAGAAGTATTAGGGTTGAACGCATTCATTCGGGGTATACCAGATAGCATGAGAAGCGGCATTATTTTTTCATCTCCTAAGACTATGGCTCAAGCTCTTGAATCCGCGGAAAAAGCAGAAAGTTTTGCAATAAGCCTCAATATCAGTGACGCGGACTTACAATACACAACTAGCCAGAACCCAGACGAAGTAAGCCGACCTCAAAACCTCGACAATAACAGAAGTAGACCAAAACAGGTTACATTTTTAGACCGGAATGATCCGAGAATGTATGATCGGAACAGTGTAACGCACCATTACGACAAAAACGACGTTGCTAGCCCTCCCCCTTTAAGATATGATCAGGACGGGAGAATAATAGCACATCCCAACCTGAGGTATTCCGCTAAATCGCCAGAAAGAAGATCTGATACAAATGATGGACCAAATTCTCCTTCTCCTCGACCCAACTCTCCTTATCAACGTCCTACTTCGCCGTATAATCGCCTCACCTCGCCGTATAATCGCTCTGTCTCCCCTTATCGGCCCCGATCTCCGTACCAAAGTTACCCACCTGTCCAATACCCTCCTTATCCTCCACAAGGATATTATCCATTCTATCCACATCCTTATCAACCACCAATGTATCCCAGTTATTTCCCGCCTTTCCCATATCAAATGGACTCGGACACACGAAACAGGAATTGGCCTGGGTATAACGCTCCAAACCAGCCTCCTCGTCCAAAACCTACTGAAACCCAGCATTTAAACTCCCAGCCTGCCCGCAGTCAAGAGACGACCGCGGGCAAGCCTGTGCAATCCCAAATAAAAATCATGAATGTAGGAGATTACACACAGCCAAGAGTCCAGGAATAGGCCCTATGGTCCAGATTGATCATGATATCTTGAAATCCCAAACAGGGCTTGTGTACCTTGACACAGGAGCCGACATTTGCACAATCAGATTAACATCTTTGAAACGCGAAGTGAAAATGGACGTATCCCACATCATTAAGGTAACCGGAGTTTCCGCCGATCCAATTTTTACATTAGGAGTCGTTAAAACTTGCATATTTGGTAAAGGAATCCGGCTACACGTCCTTCCTCCCGAGTGTGTCGTGAAATACGATATAATTTTGGGGTCCAACTATTTTCGAAATTATGGAGCTTGGATATTGTTTGACAAAAATTTTGTTTCCCTGGAAGGGAATCGAGACAGCCCTATTCCTTTCCTGGCCCCTAAACCCAACCTTGACTCCACTGACGATGAGAACGAAACCGATAATGATGAGGAAATTTTCTTTTATCCCATGACGGACGCCATCATTTTACCTGGAAAACCTTCACTGGATTTCCCCACTGAACCTTCACCAGGGCTCACCAACCTTTCTGTGCACTATAGTCCGTCTGACTGTGCGTTTCATCCACTAATCCAAGAAACAACGGTAACACCTGCAACACCGGTAACACCTGTAACACCGGTAACACCCGTAACACCGGTAACTCCTGTAACACCTGTAACAACAGAATCTTTTTCTGACTCCTGGACAGAAATGCCTTATTACGGAATAGGCATCGAGACGGATCCAATTTTCACGCAAGATATTTATAAATTCACCATTCCCGCTAATTCAAAAGCACCGGTAAGAATAGTACCCACAAAACCAACGCCGGACGGTGATCATTATTTACCCAGAGTCAACACAAAGAAGGGTATATATTTAGGTGAAGCGGCGGTGAAAGTCCAGAATGGTGTCGCTTATGCCCTGGCTATTAACACATTAGATCGAGATATTACAATCGAAGTGCCACCTCAAGAATTAGATACCTATGATTTAGAAGATTCTGAAAATTATTCTGATTCTGAACTCGAAACAACAACACCATCGAAAAGGTTATCAAAGAAGGAACGCGTTAACATCATAACAGAAATGTTATTGCGTTCTCACCATTGTGTCCACGGAAAGAAGTATTTGAAAAGAATTGTCCGGAGATTCCCTTACCTGTTTATGTTACCCGGCGACTCACCACCCCGGACCCGATTCCGTCATCAAATTCCCACTACTGATAATAGACCAACTGCTTCCAAGCAGTATAGGTATCCACCAGCCCTTCACCAGGAGGTCCGGGAACAAGTCACAAAATTACTTCAGGACAAATCCATTCAACCATCAAATAGTCCGTGGGTAAGCCCTCTTTGGATTGTTCCGAAAAAACCGGGTCCCGATGGAAAGAAACGCTACCGACTAGTAATTGACTATCGAAAACTGAACGAAAAAACCATTCCTGACGCGTACCCGTTGCCAAACATCCAAGAAATTTTAGAATTAATTGGGAAAGCAAAATATTTCACGGTCTGCGACCTCGTTAATGGATTTCATCAAATTTTGGTTGACCCTGAAGATCGCCCTAAGACAGCCCTCAGAACGCCGTACGGATTATTTGAATGGGTAGTTATGCCCTTTGGCCTTTGTAACGCTCCAGCTTCCTTTCAAAGGGCTATCGATAGTATAATGTCTGGGTTGCAAGGTATTGAAATTTTCATTTATATGGATGACATCTTGATTTTCTCAGAAACAATGAAATCCCATATGGACAGAATTACAGAAGTGTTCAAACGGCTGTCGGAGGCCGGCATGAAACTTCACCCGGAGAAGTGCGAGTTTTTAACCCCGGAGGTAAAATATCTCGGCCACGTGATTAACAGACACGGAGTACACCCAGACCCTGCAAAATTAGATGCCGTGAGAAATTTCCCTACACCCAAAACTCCTCGAGATATAAAATCTTTCTTAGGGCTAGCCAATTACTATCGAAGGTTCATTAAAGATTTTTCCAAGAAAGCCAAGCCAATGAATGATCTCCTTTCGAAAGGAAAGAAATTCGAATGGAAATGCGAACAACAACAGAGTTTTGAGATCTTAAAAGCAGCTTTATGCCAAGCACCTGTGCTGGCTCCCATTGATTTCAATCAGCCCTTTACCTTGACTGTAGATGCATCAAATATAGCTATCGGAGCTGTACTTTCACAAGGTGAGCCCCCCCAAGAGAAACCCGTAGCATATATGTCGAAATCCTTGAACAAAGCCGAGAAGAATTACTCGGCGACAGAAAGAGAATGTCTCGCGGTTGTAAGCGCGGTTCAACACTTCCGCCACTTTCTCTACGGTAAACCCTTTGTCATCTACGGCGATCATGAGCCTTTGACCTGGATAGAATCCCTTAAGGACCCCATGAGTAGACTGAACCGCTGGAGAGCAAAGCTAAGAGGTTATAACTATGTTTTCAAATACAAACCCGGCCGCCTGAATACCAATGCCGACTCCCTTTCCAGAAACCCCGTAGATATTACAGTTTCTGACAAGCCTTCGTCTCCCGCTCCCACCTATCACTGTTCTTGCACCTCTTCTGAAGGTCACAGTGAAAGTGATTCAGACTCGTCTACAACCTCGGCAAGACTCCTACCAATCATCCCCAAGCCAACGAAAACATCCCTACAAAGGGCAGCCAATGCTCGAAACAGATCCAACTCCGATTCATCATCCACATCTTCTCAAGCCCAGCGTATCAACCGCGGCAGGAAAAAGGGATCTCGAATAGAGCCCCCTGAACGGCCAGAAAACATGTCTGCAGGCCAGGGGGATCTCGATGGCAGCACTATCGCCAAACGGTTGAGACAAAGGAAACTACGCGTGGACTCGCAAGCCCCGTCTGCTATTTCTCCCGCGATCACTCCTTCCACTATTGATAAAAGCCCTTCAGAAACCTCCAGTAGTGACGCGACAGAATCCGAGACCGAACATGAAGAACCTCCTATTCCTTCCAAAAACAGGTCCTTCCTGCCCGAGCTGATAAGCCAAGACAAAGATCTCCTATCCTCATCTTCCACTGATACTATTTCCACCAATGATGACCCTGAGACCACTGCAACAGATGCAGTTCCAGCCTCCGCGACCTCGAAATCCTCAGAACCTAAAATTCCCCAGCCATCTGTTTCCAAAATCCTCGATAATAAAACTTCTGCACATCATATAATAAATGACCCTGACTCCTCTCCTTCATCCTCTGACGATGAATTCAAACCCGACGCTCAATCGACTAAAAGATGGTCCAAGGACTTACAACGGACTTCATCCGAACCAGGTACGTTCTGGTGGGATGACGAAAGAGAAGACAAAGATCCTACTCACCTGACTTTTTCCGACCTACAGCTAGATCTTTCACCTACGGGCTCCACCTCGTCGTTACCAGCTCATCTAGGGAACGAACCTGTACCTAATGATATAGTAGAACAGTGGGTAGCAGAGTCGTTTATTCCTTCAGAAACTACTCCAATACCTGAAGCTATGAGAACGAAAATGTCACCTTCCAGAAAATCTTTTGCCAAATCCACCCCCCTTCCACTTTCCGGAAGTAAAAGAAACAGATTACCGAGTTTCTGGAAAACCTTGAGCACCATACCCCAGGAAAACAGTGACCCTGAGACTGATTCGTGCCCCTCACTAACAAAACGTCATTCACCAATTTCAAAAGATAGGGAACTAACTGCAAAAGATTTTTCTCCCAGACCTACCCAGAATCAACCTATTAGCCCTGTCCCCTCACCTCAATCACCCGTAAAAGACAGCAATACTCCTGTATCCTCAACCATACCTAATAAAAGTAAGGAAAACCATCATGAAATAGGATCCACTATACAACCTGACTTAGACTACAAAGAGCCCGTAACATTGAACACATTGTCGACCAGAGAATGCATCACTTACATTAAAGACAACATTGTACATTTTATATCAGCTGATTGTGAAATAACCTCCTCAAATAACAAATTGCTCCAAGATATTGGAGCAATCGATCCAGAAAAATTGAAATCGCAAAATTTAGAAGTAGGGGATGTAATTGTTAATAACAGTCGCAACCGATTGATTTATAGTTTGGTCATCTCAGAAAGCAGCAGTAGCTCGATAACTCCATCTAGTTTGAAAACGTGTTTACAAAATCTTTCTAAGTTGGTACAAAAATCGGATATCCACTCTTTTCGAGTCGGGAGGGTAGGAGAGTTAACTGACAAACTGCCGAAATCAGTAGTAAAAGATGCCTTTGAAAAAGAGTTTAGAGAATTTCCACTGACCATAACCTTCTGTTATGGAAGCTGCATTATTCCCCCAATTGAAAAAATAAATTCTATAATAGAAGACTTCCACTCGAGTTTATTTGGTGGACATCGCGGGTCTGGAAAATCCTACCGGAGGATTCGTGAAAGATATTTTTGGAAGGGAATGAAGCGGGACGTTGAAGAGTTCATCAGCAAGTGCTCTGTTTGCCAGGAACAAAAACTGATAGGAATCCGGACCAAAGTCCCCATGATCATATCTGACACGCCTTTAGAAGTCTTCTCGAAAGTAGCCATTGACACGGTGGGGCCGTTACCCCTTACCCCTTCAAATAACAAACACATTTTGACTATGCAATGTCAACTTTCTAAATTTTGCCTAGCAGTCCCTTTGCCTGACATTCGAGCTATCACCATCGCTGATGCTATAGCCCGTCATCTCATAGCTAATTTTGGAGTCCCCCGAGTAATCTTAAGTGATAGAGGTACCAGCTTCAAAAATCGGTTACTTGAAGAACTTGCAAAGATTTTTGGCATTAAACTCATAACAACCACTAGTTATCACCCTCAAGGTAACGCCTCACTGGAACGCAGTCACGCCATGCTTGGTAGCTACATACGTACAAAAGCAACTAAGAAATTAGATTGGGATACTGTCGTGCCGTTCGCGATGTTTGAATATAACACCTCGGTTCACAGTTCCACCGGTTTCAGCCCCTTCGAAATTATCTATGGGCGTAAGGCTCGTACCATAGACAAATACCCCGACGAATTTGAACTAGAAACATACAACTCTTATTTATGTAATCTCATGAAAACCCTTGCCGAAATAAAGAGAGTTGCTCGAGACAATTTGAAAGATTCGAAAGAGAAAACCAAGATTCAATACGATAAAAAGACGAAATCAAAAGACCTGCGAGTAGGAATGGAAGTTTATGTTTTATTAGAACCTAGGAAAGGTAAATTAGACAAATTTTTCAATGGGAAATTCAAAGTCGTAGAAGTTCATCGAAACAACAACGTATTGCTAGAATCAGCTACAGGAAAAAGGTTTTTGAAACACGTAGATAAAGTAAAGCGAGCATTTTGCTAACGAGAATATATGTATCTTGGTTGTTACAGGTGCAACTATGACATCCTGCAACACGTTATTCTGGATTCTTTCATGGATCACCACTTACCCTGTGTATATTTTGGGTGTCATAAACACGACGCATATGATTAGGCCTATCGTTACAAACCCTGGTATTTATTATGAGTACGTCGGTGGAGGTAAAATAATAAGGTCCGAATGGAAAATTTCAATAACCATAGACTGTAGTAATATGATAGAGAAAAATGATTGGAAAGAGAGACAATTACTTTCCATGAGACAGAGGTGCTCGAACAAATTTCCCGACTGCGACCAATTAATTCCACGATCTAAACTGGACGCTATGATGCACTCATTTGAAATGTTACAGAAAGACCTGACAGATTTTTTCTCTTAATTTTTTCTCCATAACCCATAACCCATAACCCTGTAAAATCCTGGAACAGAGTAACTTTGATTTTGTTTTGTATGATATTTCTATAAATTTCTACAGCATCTTCTCAATTTCCCAACAGTATTTTCGTGTATTCTCTGACATTTGTAAACAATCTAGTGCTATGTTTTACCGATATTTTGCTATATTTTAACAACACATTCTCGACATTTTATAGTATTTTCGGAACAATAATATCGAACCGATATTCTGCAATATTCTAACGATAATCTACACTATTTTTTGAACAATACTTTCCAATATTTTGAACAATATTTCTCAATATTTTTTTTTAACAATATTTGACAATATTTTTGAGCAATATTTTCCAATATTTTTGAACAATTTTCCATCGATATTTCTATGTATTCTTACCAATACTTGTATAATTCTTTGACAATATTTCTTAATAATATTTTACAATATTTTTTAAACAATATTTGATAATATTGTTGAGCAATACTGTCCAATATTTCTGTACAATTTTCCATCGATATTTCTATGTATTCTTACCAATACTCGTATAATTCTTTTGCAATATTTCGACCAATAATTCCCCAACATTTCTACAATACTTTAACTATTGTTCATACCGTATTCTCACTAAACTCCACAATTCTTCTTGCGATACTTACAATATTTTTCTTCCATACTTTCTCACGATATCTTTTAATAAGTCCGTATGCTCAAGTGGCCAGACACGGAAAGGCTACTCCGTGTCAGGCCTCTTTTGTATTGCTCGGAATGCGCATGTTAAAGTGGCCAGACACGTAAAGACTACTCCGTGTCAGGCCTCTTTTGTATTGGTCGAAATACGTATGCTAAAGTGGCCAGACACGGAAAGGCTACTCCGTGTCGGGCCTGTTTTGTACATATCCATTTCTTATAACTTCTACACATGCTTCTGTTGTTATCCATGTACGAGTTGGTTGACGCAGTTTCCACCCTATGATCTTTACCTCATGTAAGTATCGTGCTCTCAGTGGGTGGTTGGGGTGTGGTGGGTGTGGGAGTGGGGTAGTCTGGGTTGTTTCGAATTCTGTTCTGTAAGGAATGGTTCTATGGACTTGTCTGGTGATTTTTGGTGTGTATGTGCTTCGTTGGCGGATTTCTGGATTGAAGGGGGACTTTGGGGGGGTTTGGGGCACTTTTTTTCCTTGACTACTGCTCATCGAAATCGTGTGACGGCAGGTCCGGGGATGTGTACTAAGTTATCGGGGGTGGTTTTGGATGGGTGGGGGTGGTGGGGGGATGGGGTAACTTCGTGATTAATGACTTTTTTTGAAAAATTCTTTTCCTGTTATATAGCTCTAACGTTCTCAAGCTAGTATATATTTTTTCCGATTTTTCCGACCCATATGGGGCCCAGGGGCGGGATGGAACTAGTATCTGGGGCAAGATGGAACGGTGGGTGGGGTGGCATGGAACACTTTTGATACGTGAAAATCGTTTTTTCTTTCATGTTTTGGTCGTGTGAGCTGTAAATAAGCTCTCTTGTGCTAATTCGAATGATTTTCTGAGCTTTCATAATGATTACGTGAATCTAACGCTCTTTCTTGCTTCCATGTTCATGTGTTGTTGATTTTGCTCATATATATTCTTTGCCACTCGTACCTCGTAACGTCTATCGTAATTTACTATCTCGATGTAAAATTGGTCATCTGAAATTTTCGCGGCTCACGTGGTCTTTATATTTTGCAAAATTATTGGTCATCTGAAAATTTTCGCGGTTTCACGTGGACTCTTGACTAATAATGCAGATTAACCAAAGATGGGATTTCATCGACCCATAAGGTATTTAATAATAAGACTTATAATTTCAAAGATATATAATAATAAGACTCATAATTTCATATATAACTTAGCGCTAGTATTCATAAAATTTTCACGTGACTCACGTGTGAGGACCGGGAAAATTTTATGATATTTTCAACATGAATTACCCCTATGTTCCACTCATTCTCTAACTGTATGAGACATTTTGACTATCTCGCGTCGCTCCCTTGCAATTTAGAGGAGAGGTGGGAGTTCCCTCTCTAGAATGAAGTATCCAGGGTGGCTTCTCGCGAGGCGGCCTGGCTTTCAATATTAAACTAAAATATTCGCTCTTCGAGATGTACTCTGCGGATAATTGTGCTCCAAACTTGTGCACTCGGACATTGACCGTCTCTACTCCGAGGTTATCCAACACATTTGACTCTTCGAAATCTCTTTCAACCGTTTTCCATGAAACGATTTTGCCTGATATTTTTCTCACTTTTTCCTGCCTAACTCGTTGTTTGCGCGCGTTGCTTGCATGTATCACGATGCCAAGTTTCGAATGTATGCGCGGTGCTGACTCGCAGATTTCAGGTTGCGGCATCTGTAACGCGATTCCTCGCCTCGGGGTGATGACCTTGCTGCAAGTAGCTATTCCGTATGACTCTTCGGATTTCAAGCAAATATGGGTTACCGACTCTGATCTATCTACTTCAATATTCTCTGTGTAAAAATTCAAGATTCTTGATTCTAATTTGTGAGTCTTGGTGTTTTCTACAGGCGACTCTAAGGATTTGTTAATTTCTTCACGTAGAATAGTACCGGTTCCTCCAACTTGATCAAAAACTAAAGGTTCATAATCTCTAACATTGACGATCTGAGATTTGAGCTTTCGAACTGTCTCTCTCGATTCATTCTCAAATTTCGACCTTGCATCTTTAAGATGATTAGTTGTCGTGTCGATAATATTTTTAAATCGTTGCCCAAGTCCTCTACAAAAATTTCGAGCTACGCGCACCTTTTCTGTGATATTGAAGAATTCAATCCCGTTTCCTCCGGATTTCTCGGATGATCGAACTTGTTGTATTCGTGTGCGTTGTGGTTGGGAATTCGTTTGGTTTTGTGGTGGATTTGTATAAGGGACAGGTGGAAACGGATGCACGTAATGGTTGTAAAGTTCCGGGATCGGATCCTGAGGTTCTTGTGGACTCAACTGGAACTGATATTTTTCCTGAACAATTTTGATGGCTAAATTTAAACTTTGGGGGATGTCATATAAATAATCATCCTCCTCAAGATAACGATTAGCTAGCCGTGTGAGTTCCACACACATGAATTGTTCCAGTTCCTCTACCGATGCCTCGATCTCCGATACATCGCAACCTTGCCTTTGGAGTTCATCTCGACACACGTCTCTACAATATTCAAGTCTAGCGCAGTGGGCTTTGATGACATTTCTGAGCCAAAATACCCATTCCGTATCATTCGAATATTCGCACATTTTTGATATACGTTTCGTTCAAGTAATTCTCGTACAAACAATTATGATCCCAATTATCTCTCTTTGAATGAGTCCTCCAACGACTTTTCCGTGTTAATTCGCCTCGAGCTGAAATATTAGTGAAGTGATTTTACTGTGGCTGACCGTGGCCCAAAGTGACCTTCGGTAATATTCAGAGACAGCTTACCAACCGGTATGCGTGATTTTACTTTTATATCATTTGTATCTACATATGTCGTGGTACACGTCACCGATTTATTCTACTGGAATCCTCCTTCTAATCCTGGATTCTTCTCATCGACTGACTAATGTCCCGACCACTTGGGATGAACTCGTTATTCTCCCGAATACCACGGGCTAAGTGTCTCTTTCTCTTTCTGTCTTACTTTACCCTTCACAATTTTAGCTCAAGAGATTAGGAATATTTTCAATTATAACGTATCGAATCATAATTCGTGACCTAGATATCGGCGTTTCTCAATTCGTAAGCTTCAATATCGATTTTGAGATCAAAATTTGAGATATTACTTGAACTTATATGGATTTTCCTACTTGACTGTTGACTGCGTGACTCGATGCGTTGTGTGTCCATCGTTGGTCCCAAAGCTGAAGGTGTGGATGAAGATAGCACGTTGTGGCGTAGAGTTGGCTGTCGATGGCTCGTTCTTTCTATTTTGCTCCCTTTCTTTTGTCGATGCTGCTGCTGGACGCTGCCTGATGTTGTTGGCTGGTTGTGCTACCCGATGTTGCTGGGCAGGCTGGTTGGATCACTCCTCTCGAACGTCTGCAGGGGTAGATGTACACTCCTTGTACCGTCTTCTTCACTCAAACGAGCCTTTTCCGCGGTCGATGTTGCGAAAAAACGTTTCCACTCAGTCAGCCACACCTAGCACCACTGTGACGTGGGGTGGTCGATGACTGAATGAATAGACTCGAAAGATGGTAGAAATAGATGTATTGAATGAATTGACGGTAACTGTGTGTATTGAGAGTGAGTGATGGGCACTCCCGAAATAGGAGTCCCCGAGCGGTCTGATGCGGCGCGCGCGAGTCGTGGCTTTTATGCCCTCGACTCGTCGCGTGTCGCACAGTGTGAAAGTGCAAAGGTCAGCAAAACGTGATCGCGCGATGCATTCCTCCAGGTGTGCATCGGCGATCGGTGTTGCAGAACTGACGACAGAGTGATTGACCAACAAGGGCAATCACCTATGGCGTCACAGTTGGGTAACATGGTATGTATGGGCCTGACATAACTTGATTACATGGATAATTTTCGGCTACAAATGCACATGCAGCACTGGTAACTTTGTATCGGAGTAATTCCGCGATAAGATTCGATTAGTTGACAAATTTCCGTGGAATTTTGTTCGTGACAGAGTCATTCGGGGTGAATTTGGGACGGGATGTTGTAGTTTTGAGAACCTTTCTCATATGGAGTGGAATCCCATTGCAAGAACGACGCACATGACTCGGGGATTGAACTAACCCTTTTGGCCATAATACCTATGAAGATTTGTTGTTTCGACATTGTTCTTTGCGATGAAGATCTAGGGGATCCGACTTTACCGACTACCTCGACGCTAGCACTAAGAGTGAGTGTGGACCTCCAAGTATTACAGTACACGGATCTGACATTTCGACGCTTCATCCTTAGGAATAAAAGAGCCGTGTTAATGGATCGGTCTGGAAATTGATCCCCAACTCTATTTCAATAGAATACATGTGAGAAATTTGAATGGAGTGATTCAGAGCTCATTCGTCGAGATGGAGGGTCATTATACGATCCAGGTAAGTTCTCGCGATAATGCCTTTATGCACCTCGGTGCTTAATCTTTTACAGAGATACGACGGTGGATTCAGTAATAAAGTGCAGTTATATGGGAGATTTCTCCATTTCACCGCGCACTGTTCACGTTGCGGCCACAACATGACCTACAGAATCATTAGGTATTCTTTCCATCCCTTGATGTATAACAGTATTTTGCATGTTTCCCCCACTAAGTACTCGTGGAGAATAGATAGAGGGGTCGATTCTTCATCGGAATTCCTTTGAATAAACAGGGTAGCACTCATAAAAATCGATCACGATCAATAAATATATGAGTATGGAGGAATTTCGTCCCACCGTGTATTGTTTACATTGCGGCCGTAACATAACCCACAAAATCATCAGACACCCCTCTAATTTTTCGATGTATGATCATATTTTGGATGTTTTCCCTACAAAGTAATTGTGGAAAATAGATAGAGGGTTCGGTCTTTCATCAAGATTCATTCAAACTAATAGGGTGTCACTCATGAAAGTCAATCACGATCAATGAATATACGAGTATAGAACAAAATTGTCATCACACCACGCATTGTTTACGTTGCGGTCACAACATAACCTACAAAATCATCAGGCACTGCTTTCATCCCTTGATATTGCTGATCAGAACAGAAAGTTACCAATTCACTAACCTCTCTATCACCTGGAGTTACCAATGCCCTAACCTACTACGAAAGTACATACATTTTCAAATATTGACATTCTCGATTGATTATCCTGAAGAACCGGATGATGAAGGAATCATCAAAAACCTCTATCTGAATCGAAAATTCAACGAGCTACACGATCCCTCAACGCAAACTTATTTTTTCTCAAAATTTCAAAAAAAAAAAATCCGGTCACTCGGAGAATGGGATCAAATTTGGATTTTGACTTTGCCATCGAAGAGATTGAACCGAAAAATATAAGAATGAATTCCTCCCGAATTTGTACCTCGAACAGGAAAAAAGTATCAGGGAATGGCCACCTTATCGTGGTCATACGAAATAGTGGGCGTGGCTATCTCTGGCGGGGAGGTGACTGTCCATCATGGGCGACTACGCGTCCCCCCCCCCCAACTCTCGCGGTGACTTCGTTTTCACTGGATATGAGAGGCTCGCGCAAAATGGTCATTAAACCGACGCGCGTGATCAATGATGGCTGAGGTCACGTGTCATGAGAAAATTGTCTCAATCGTCTCAACACGAGGGCTTGGTGGTGACGCGGCGACAACGCGGGGGCCAGCGGGTGATGCGACCAGGTCGCTCGGCGGAGACCGACTCCACCACGTCACCCTGACGAGAACAGGCGACTTGCAACAGCTAACTCTTGATACACGACTCTCCACAAGGGAACACGAAAACGAGGTGGGGCGCACACTTGAAGATGACTCTGAAGTTCCAATCGATTATCTTAATCGAAAGTCGAAAAAATTTTTTTCTTGAATTCGAACCTCTGTTCCAAAATTTCTCGATTGGGATCGCTTTCTTGTGACGAAAGAAGGTGCCTGAATTTTTTGCAACCCCCCCCCCCCCCGGTGAATGCCGACACCCCCCAATCGGGGGTTGAAATTCGGGAATTTTTTTAGAACAGGCCAGGAGGCTCTGTTCCAAAATTTCTCGATTGGGATCGCTTTCTTGTGACGAAAGGAGGTGCCTGAATTTTTGGCAACCCCCCCGGTGAATGCCGACACCCCCGAATCGGGGGTTGAAAATCGGGAATTTTTTTAGAACAGGCCAGGAGGCTCTGTTCCAAAATCTCTCGATTGGGATCGCTTTCTTGTGACGAAAGAAGGTGCCTGAATCTTTTGCAACCCCCCCGGTGAATGCCGACACCCCCAAATCGGGGGTTGAAAATCGGGAATTTTTTTAAGAACGGGCCAGGAGGCTCTGTTCCATAATTTCTCGATTGGGATCGCTTTCTTGTGACGAAAGAAGGTGCCTGAATTTTTTGCAACCCCCCCGGTGAATGCCGACACCCCCAAATCGGGGGTTGGAAATCGGGAATTTTTTTAAGAACGGGCCAGGAGGCTCTGTTCCAAAATTTCTCGATTGGGATCGCTTTCTTGTGACGAAAGAAGGTGCCTGAATTTTTTGCAACCCCCCCGGTGAATGCCGACACCCCCAAATCGGGGGTTGAGAATCGGGAATTTTTTTAAGAACGGGCCAGGAGGCTCTGTTCCAAAATTTCTCAATTGGGATCGCTTTCTTGTGACGAAAGAAGGTGCCTGAATTTTTTGCAGCCCCCCCCGGTGAATGCCGACACCCCCAGATCGGGGGTTGAAAATGGGGAATTTTTTCAGAACAGGCCAGGAGGCTCTGTTCCATAATTTCTCGATTGGGATCGCTTTCTTGTGACGAAAGAAGGTGCCTGAATTTTTTGCAACCCCCCCGGTGAATGCCGACACCCCCAAATCGGGGGTTGAAAATCGGAAATTTTCTTAAGAACGGGCCAGGAGGCTCTGTTCCAAAATTTCTCGATTGGGATCGCTTTCTTGTGACGAAAGAAGGTGCCTGAATTTTTTGCAACCCCCCCGGTGAATGCCGACACCCCTAAATCGGGGGTTGAAAATCGGGAATTTCTCAAGAACGGGCCAGGAGGCTCTGTTCCGAAATTTCTCGAATGGGTACGCTTTCTTGTGACGAAAGAAGGTGCCTGAATCTTTTGCAACGCCCCCGGTGAATGCCGAAACCCCCAAATCGGGGGTTGAAAATCGGGAACTTTTTTAAGAACGGGCCAGGAGGCTCTGTTCCGAAATTTCTCGATTGGGATCGCTTTTTTGTGACGAAAGAAGGTGCCTGAATTTTTTGCAACCCCCCCGGTGAATGCCGACACCCCCAAATCGGGGGTTGAAAATCGGGAATTTTTTTAAGAACGGGCCAGGAGGCTCTGTTCCAAAATTTCTCGATTGGGATCGCTTTCTTGTGACGGAAGAAGGTGCCTGAATTTTTTGCAACCCCCCCGGTGAATGCCGACACCACCAAATCGTGGGTTGAAAATCGGGAATTTTTCTAGAACCGGCCAGGAGGCTCTTTTCCAAAATTTCTCGATTGGGATCGCTTTCTTGTGACGAAAGAAGGTGCCTGAATTTTTTGCAGCCCCCCCGGTGAATGCCGACACCCCCAAATCGGGGGTTGAAAATCGGATATTTTTTTAGAACAGGCCAGGAGTCTCTGTTCCAAAATTTCTCGATTGGGATCGCTTCCTTGTGACGGAAGAAGGTGCCTGAATTTTTTGCAACCCCCCCGGTGAATGCCGACACCCCCAAATCGGGGGTTGAAAATCGGGAATTTTTTTAGAACAGGCCAGGAGGCTCTGTTCCAAAATTTCTCGATTGGGATCGCTTTCTTGTGACAAAAGAAGGTACCTGAATCTTTTGCAACCCCCCCGGTGAATGCCGACACCCCCAAATCGGGGGTTGAAAATCGGGAATTTTTTTTAGAACGGGCCAGGAGGCTCTGTTCCGAAATTTCTCGATTGGGATCGCTTTCTTGTGACGAAAGAAGGTGCCTGAATTTTTTGCAACCCCCCCCCCCCCCCGGTGAATGGTGACACCCCCAAATCGGGGGTTGAAAATCGGGAATTTTTTTAAGAACGGGCCAGGAGGCTCCGTTCCAAAATTTCTCGTTCGGGATCGCTTTCTTGTGACAAAAGAAGGTGCCTGAATTTTTTGCAACCCCCCCGGTGAATGCCGACACCCTCAAATCGGGGGTTGAAAATCGGGAATTTTTTTAGAACCGGCCCAGAGGCTCTGTTCTAAAATTTCTCGATTGGGATCGCTTTCTTGTGACGAAAGAAGGTGCCTGAATTTTTTGTCCTGTGAGAGTGAGGTCTCTAATGCGGAGCACACTTGTGAGTCGAATTTCGATCCTACTCCTATACTGAGGCCTTGGGGCCTTGGGGAGTAGGGGGGGGGCGTTATTCGCAATTTGACTAGTTTCTGCACTACTCTGCTACGAGTGATGACGCCTTACAACGATGAGCATTCGACGCAGGAGAGAAATAGTCGGCGAGCAATAAACACGAGATCCGCATATGAGTAGATCCACGAAAACTTGCTCGCAATGTGTCTTGACCAGTTTCCACGTCTACGCGTTCTCAATCGATCGCGCAAAACACGTTCCTTATGTACTTTTTTGTGCTCCTTTACAGCAAAAAGTCAGAATAGACCTAACTGAACGTTAAATAGTCAAAAAGTCCGAATTAAGGGGTAAATGTCGATTCCGTGGCCTGTCCGCATCCCTAAATTCGGCATTGAAGTTCATGGTATGAAGATATACGGCGTCTTAACAATTCCTCTCTAGATAAACATCGAATTTTGACATAGTTTGAACATGTTTTCCATTGAAAACTTGCAACTAGGCCGTTCCCCCTTCCAACGCTGTGTGTATGTACATTGTGTCCCCGAAATCGTGTCAAAATTACGGTTTTGACAATATGTTCTGCGTGAGAGCGTCTATCGACTTGTACGCATTCGCTCATGGACGCACTTTGATCCTCCCACTCAAACAAATTAAACAGCCGCGGTATAAACATCCATCGCTTCACTTCCGAATGGTCGCGGCGTGCTCTTCTTCGGAAATACGCCGGGGTGAATGAGAGTGTCGATTCCGAGGTCATTCACCAACACGTCTCAAAGTTCGACAAGCCAGTATCTCGCTCGACTTTTCGTAAGTATTTTTTGGTATACCAAAGTCTCATCTAAGCGGAAAAAGCGATCCGATAACTCCCTGATCCGTTTTGGCTGATTAAACATGAAATGTCAATTCCATGGCCGTCAATTCCGTGGCCTATTTGCGATTTCGAGCTGAGCTTTTATAGGATTCATCACATGAAATTTCTTTTGACTTTCTACAGTACCTTTAATTAATGATGGATAATGGAGGTCCTCAATAAAACAGTGATATTTTTAATATACCTTAACGAATGGAAAATTCGGAAAAAGCACATTAAAGATCACAAA
Organism: Eretmocerus hayati; assembly: GCA_029851415.1. NCBI lineage: Eukaryota > Metazoa > Arthropoda > Insecta > Hymenoptera > Aphelinidae > Eretmocerus > Eretmocerus hayati. Next base: position 105,548,919 of record CM056743.1, read on the forward strand.
AAATCTGTCGATTCATGTGTTTGAAACATCCCTCGCGTCCTCTTTGATTGCCCATTGTCAACGATGGAAATCTCAATAATTCCTCCTCCAATCAATCACCTACAATTTTGGCGGGAGTGATCGGATCACAAAAATTCACACGGGATCTTGTAGATTTCTTCAAAACATACAATTTACTCTTTTTGAAGTTCTCTCTACTACCTTTCCTGTCCAAGCAACAAGCTTGGAAAGACGATCTTGTATTACATGGACTGCTTATTAGGGTGGGCCGAGAAAGGGCTTTTTTCGAAAATCGATACGCCCTAGCGTGGAAATGTTGTGTTTGTACATATAGATGAGAAAAAAATTTTGCTGGACGCTGAGAAATGAGATTTTAGGTCCCAGCAAAAGCCATCAAGCTTCTCTCAAAATTAACGTAGGTTTAAATGGGAATGTGCCTAATTCGGCACTTTTTTCTTCCTAACTATGCTCGCATTTCTGGCGCATCCAAGCATTTCTAACGTACGTTAATTTATTTCAAAGCTTGTTCCAAAACCTACAAAATGAGCTGAAGGACGTCCAATTCCGACAAACCCGAGCCAATCTATCTCAATTTTTTCAAAAGGTGATCATTATTAAAAATCCCAAGAATAGGGCGATTCTCCCTCCAAACTTTGCTCTATTATTGGTGCATCTGAACATTTCCCAACGTACTTCAGCTCATTTTAAAGCTTGTTCCAAAATCTATAAAATGAGCTGTAGTACGTCCCATTCCGACTAACCCGAGCCAATCTATCTCAACTTTTCATTGCGAGTTTTGAAAGGAGTGAGACGGGAGGAGGAAGTCGCTTATTTTCGGATTTTTCAAAAAGAATAATTTTTTAGAAAAATTGAGATAGATTGGCTCGGATTAGTCGAAATGGGACGTACTTTAGCTCGTTATATAGGTTTTGAAATAAGCTTCAAAATGAGCTGAAGTACGTTGGGTAAAGGTTCAGATGCACCGATAATACGAGCAAAGTTAGAAAGGAGAATCGCCCTATTTTTGAGATTTTTGACAATGATTACCTTTTGAAAAAATTGAGATAGATTGGCTCGGGTTTGTTGGAATTGGACGTACTTTAGCTCATTTTGTAGGTTTTGGAACAAGCTTTGAAATGAGCCAAAGTACGTTAGAAATGCTTGGATGCGCCAGAAATGGGAGCATAGTTAGGAAGAAAAAAGTGCCGAATTAGACACATTCCCATTTAAACGAACGTTAATTTTGATAAAAGCTTGGTGGGTCTTGGTGGGATCTACAATATCATTTCTCAGCGTCCAGCAAAATTTTTTCCACATCTATATGTACGAAGACAACATTTCCACGCTAGGGTGTATCGATTTTCGAAAAAAGCCCTTTTTCGGCCCACCCTACTGCTCATAGAGATACCAAAGCTGCCTACTGTCTTATTTCCTCTTGCGCTGTTCTAGTGCAAAAATTGATCAAGAAAATGTAATGGCACATGATTCTGACGTAAAATAACCTTTTCGATACACTGTGCGTAAAAGTGCACTTTGCGCACAGTTTGCCGACTTTTACTCACAGCTTATCGAAAAGTATAGTTAGATACACGGCCGTAAAACCTATTATTCGCATCCTCGTGATGATTCCGACCCTCGCCTGCGGCTCAGGCCGGAAACCCATCACTCGGACGCGAATAAAACGTTTTACGCCATTGTATCGAAATGTACTATTTTGATATACTGTGCGTAAAGTTGTTCGTAAAAGTCCATTTTGGTGTGGGTGTGCGGTGCGCAAGGTTGATGCGTAAAAGTGAAACTGTACGTGAAAGTAACTTTGCGCACAGTTTTACAGTGCGCAAAGTTATCGAAATCGTGCGCAAAGTAAAATCTGTGCGTAAAAAAACATTAATCAACCGTTTTCCCATTTCGATTTTTACGGCAAAAAAGGCTGATCACACAGCAGCAAACGATGATTCCGGCATTTTCCTAATTCTTCCGGCCCCTTTGTGAATTGGTACCTATGGAGTTGAAGTCAAAGATGTTGCAGTTAGAGATCAAATTATGGGCATGTGGTTGCCTTGCAACCCGGCTGTTGAGAATGATTAAGTGGCTGATCTCTTCCTAATCTATACTATGAGTACATTTTTGTCCCCAACTTGAGCGAATTCTCTTTGGATTTGTGATAACTGAATTATTGACGCATACAAGTTAGAAATTTAACAAGATTGCGAGAATTCGCCGTTGACTCCAGATGTTAAGAGAATTCAAGTGAGCATGAGGACAAATACTGTCCTCATCGGGGCTTGATCTACAAGATCACGAGTATACACGAAGATTCGTAGGTCAGACGGCAATTCAATGAGAAATTGCAAGTCGTAGGTAGTGAATAATCATGAACATGAGAGATGTTGGTCATCGGCAGAATATTGTGTATTAACGTAGTTTCTATATCGACAACAATTCCACTAAGTTTCCCATATAAGTTCCATCAAGGACATTTTTTAATGCAATCCTGTTCTTCATGTACCAATGCATTCAAGTAAACTTCTACGTTCTGGTAGGAATCAGGATATTTGGGATGACATGAATCACGTGACGTCTCTGATTTTCTTCCCTGAATACATCAAATTGGAACGGAAGTTGGGATGTTACACGGAGTTACTTTTCTTGCAACGAGATTACAATATTCGAGATGAATTCCAGCACGTTATTTTGGTTATGAGCTGGTTCAGGATAAATTCTTTTTGATCCATTCTTCAGAATTTTTTTTCAAGTGGGGGGCTCCGCCCCCCACACCCCCACCTCCTCCCCCTTTTGCGCCCTCCACCAACTTCGGTGGTATGGACCGGACACCAACTTTCCGCACATATATATCAAAATAGTACATTTCGATACAAGGGCGTAAAACGTTTTATTCGCGTCCGAGTGATGGGTTTCCGGCCCGAGCCGCAGGCGAGGGTCGGAATCATCACGAGGATGCGAATAATAGGTTTTACGGCCGTGTATCGAACTATACTTTTCGATAAACTGTGAGTAAAAGTCGACAAACTGTGCACAAAGTACACTTTTACGCACAGTGTATCGAAAAGAATCGTAAGCAACTCGGGCGCAATTTTACGCCCTCGTTCCCGAAATTTTCGTGCGTAAAAGTGAACTTTTTACGCACAGTTGTAACTTTGGGCACAGCGCAAATTACTTTGCGCATTGCGCAAAAGTTACAACTGTGCGCAGAGTTCACTTTTACGCACTCATTTTGGGAACTCGTGCGTAAAATTTCTTTTCGATACACTGTGCGTAAAAGAGCACTTTGCGCACAGTTTGTCGCCTTTTACTCACAGTTTATCGAAAAGTATAGTTAGATACACGAGCGTAAGACCTATTATTCGCATCCTCGTGATGATTCCGACCCTCGCCTGCGGCTCGGGCCGGAAACCCATCACTCGGACGCGAATAAAACGTTTTACGTCCCTGTATCGAAATGAACTATTGCTCCCTTGTTGCTTAATGTACTATTCTGATATTGTGTGCGTAGAGTTGTGCCGAAAAGTTACTTTGAGGGTGAGTGTGCGGTGCGCAAAGTTGGGCGAATTCGTTTTTACGCGCAATCTCCAGTGCGCAAAGTTTTAAATCGTGCGCAAAGTTGTCATAATCGTGCGAAAAGTTCGCTTATAAGTGTGCAAAGTTGTTTGTGTTACCACAATGTAAAGAAGTTTTTTGTACTCAACAAAGCTCAAACATTGAAACATGATGCCTCATAAAATGGGAATACATGTGAGTCATTCTGGAGCAAGCTGGGCAAAACCGTCACCAGGGGGGTCTGGGAAAAATCCGCAAAAATTTTTTTCCATTAGTACTATGTTGAAATAGTACGAAAAATTTTTTTTCAGATTTTTTCGGCCCCCCCCCTGTGGGCCCCAGGGCCCATGAAAGGGCCATTTTAGGCCCTTTTTTAGCCTATTCTAAGAAAATCATAGTTCCAATGCAATTCAATATTTTTCAACGTACTTGGGCCCATTTTTCTCGTCGAGACTAGTACTTTTGAAAAAAAAAAATTGTCCAAGGCCACTCAGTGAGCCTGACGGCTTCTGCAAGCTAATTATCGAGAGCAAATTTTAGCGATTTTTGGGTCTGCTTCAAAGCGATCTAGCTCCTACTAGACATGTGATAATCGACTTCTGCAGGTGGTCATTTTGAAGGTCTTGGAAAAACCTACGATTTGACCAGTTGCAAAAGTCGATTATCGTACGTTTCATAGGAGCTATAGCCGATACAAGTTGAGATATTTACGAAAAAGTCGAAAATTCAGGACTCCATTCCAAAAATATATCTTAATTTTTTTCCACCAAACTTGTGCGAAAATGTTGTTCCAGACATCTACTTTCAGTAAAAAAAATTTGGCGGAGGTTATTTTTTTTGATTTTTTTTTGCCGAGCGTTACAAAATGCCGCATTTCGTGGTTTTAGCAAAAACGGCATCTTTGACCACGGTCACATACGCTCCCATCTGGACTGATGCGCACGAATCTGTGTGAAAGTACTCCCCAAAGTACCCCCAAGTACGCGTGAGAAGTTGCGGGGACGTGCCTCCAGCCAGGAGCGAGCTGTAGGTTCTCTTTACCGTGTCAAAATAGGCATTATTTTGGTTATTCGAGCGTAAGCGACCGAGAGCATGATTTTACTTGTTCTGGCTTGCAAATGAGATAATGGGCTAAAATGAGGATCCTAACATACTTTTCCGACTCAAAATAACCATCTGAACACAATTCCGAGGTCAGTTTAGCTCTAGAATGTCGTCTAGTGCCTCAACGGTGTCAGAGCCCGTCGACAGAATCTAAGTTCTTAAGGGGCAGAGGGACGAATATTTAGAGCAGAACTGACCTCAGCATTGTGTTCAGATGGTCATTTTGAGTCGGAAAAGTATGTTTGGATCCTCATTCTAGCCCATTATCTCATTTGCAAGCCAGAACAAGTAAAATCATGCTCTCGGTCGCTTACGCTCGAATAACCAAAATAATGCCTATTTTTGACACGGTAAAGAGAACCTACAGTTCGCTCCTGGCTGGAGGCACGTCCCCGCAACTTCTCACACGTAGTTGGAGGTACTTTGAGGAGTACTTTCACACAAATTGATGCACAACAGTCCAGATGGGAGCGTATGTGACCGTGGTCAAAGATGCCGTTTTTGCTAAAACCACGAAATGCGGCATTTTGTAACGCTCGGCAAAAAAAATCAAAAAAAATAACCTCCGCCAAATTTTTTTTACTGAAAGTAGATGTCTGGAAGAACATTTTCGCACAAGTTTGGTGAAAAAAAAATTAAGATATATTTTTGGAATTGAGTCCTGAATTTTCGACTTTTTCGTAAATAGCTCAACTTGTATCGGCTATAGCTCCTATGAAAAGTACGATAATCGACTTTTGCAAGTGGTCAAATTGTAGGTTTTTCCAAGACCTTCAAAATGACCACCAGCAGAAGTCGATTATCACATGTCTAGTAGCAGCTAGATCGCTTTGAAGCAGACCCAAAAATCGCTAAAATTTGCTCTCGATAATTAGCTTGCAGAAGCCGTCAGGCTCACTGAGTGGCCTTGGACATTTTTTTTTTTCAAAAGTACTAGTTTCGACGAGAAAAATGCGCCCAAGTACGTTGAAAAATATTGAATTGCATTGGAACTATGATTTTCTTAGAATAGGCTAAAAAAGGGCCTAAAATGGCCCTTTCATGGGCCCTGGGGCCCACAGGGGGGGCCGAAAAAATCTGAAAATAGTATATTAAGCAACAAGGGCGCCAACAGATATTTGCGCACGAGTCACCGCAACGAGTGTGCAAACGCCTCATTTACGCACAGTTTCATCGTTTACGCAGTGTGCACTGCGCACTGCGTGAACGACGAAACTGTGCGCAAATGGAACGTTTGCACACGAGTTGCGGGGACGAGTGCGCAAATGTCGGCGCCCGAGTTGCTTACGATATTTTTTGTTATTTCTGTGAGCAAAAATGTAACCCGCCTCCTTAAACACATCAAAAAATCAGGGGATGCTGTGAGACTTGGGCGTCGTCTCGAGAGTTGACGGACTTTGTTCCTTTTTCGCCTTGGTGTGTACGAATTTTCCGAGTCCTTTGTCCTCCTTTAACAAATTATGAATCATTTTCATTTAAACTACTTGGGATCCATGGCGACTTTCTGAAAAATTTTGCCAGTAGCGAGGAGTGACCGAAGCATCACCTACAACGAATGATCAATGCATCTCGAGCATTCAGAGGAACATGGCATGACGGGGTCACAGGAGGGCGGAGGAGGGGGTCCAGGGGCGGAGCCCCGGCGGGGGTGCGGGGGGCGGAGCCCCCCGACTGGAAAAAAATTCTGAGAAATGTATCAGAAAAAACTCTATTGCCCATATAGTATGTTACCACGTTGCTCAAAACTGCCTCTGGTGCTCGAAAGATCGAAGTTAGATATTCTTCACAATTAAGTATGATGATGATATATAGATAGATGATGGTATAGAGTGATCATAAAACAACTCAAGTCCAGTGCGCAAACGAAATTTACACAGTGCGCAAATGCCCCATTTGCACACTGTTCTTCGTTTACGCAGTGCGCAAACGAAATTTGCACACTGTTCTTCGTTTACGCAGTGCGCAAACGAGTATTTGCGCACTGCGTGAAAAAATATTTGCACACAGTTGTGTCGGAATAATGTGCAAATTCGCTATTTGCACACGCACACTTGCGTCTAAATGGCCATTTTTGCGCACAGAATAACAAAAAAATTTTTTTCGTACTATTTTAACATAGTACTAATGGAAAAAAATTTTTGCGGATTCTTCCCAGACCCCCCTGGTGACGGTTTTGTCAAGCTTGCTCCAGAATGACTCATGTACAATACCATTGAATCTACTGTTCGCATCTAACAATTGATTCAAATAACTAAGTACTGACTCACATGGAAATGTGGGCTTTTCTAGGATAATCAACACGATATGGTTGATCTCGACCATTCCGTGGAGGATAGTTCTCATTTTTCATTCGAAACTTCCTGATTACTCAAAACTTTCACCCATTTGTCAACAAAATGTTGAAAGTTTCTTGGATATTTAACTTCCAAATTCTATCCAAGTCACAGCGTACTCATATAGTGTTTCAAATTTGATCATTGATGTCTGTTTAGTAATTCTGAATATTTCCTCCCTAATATATCCATATTTTCCAGTCAGAATGGTCCATGTTAGCAAAAACTCAATAAATTCCACATTCACGAGTTTTGTCCTAATTTTTGACAATAAGATTCAGTTGCCAAATATTCAAAGGACTAGAAATCTTTTGCCGTGAAATTTGATGATGAAGCTCTCTTTAAAAGGAAATTTTCCCATTATACAAACTTCTCGTTTGATACTGATGGTAATACTTCTTTGGTGGGAGTACTTGCATATCTTATATTTGTCTACTATTAGTACTTCTGAAAGTTGAAATCAAAATTTTTTAGCTATGCGATAAAATATGATTTATTATGGGGAGATTTACTTATGATACTTTTTAGGAATTTTTTTTTCAGAACCCCCCGGCGGGGGCTCCGCCCCTGGACCCCGCCCTTCAGGGTATATACCGCGGGGAACAAGTTTCCGCACCAATATCAAAATGTATAGTAAGCAACACGGGCGCAACTTTTCCGAACTCGTTCCCAAAATTTTCGTGCGTAGAAGTGAAACTTTGCGCACGCTTCGCCGTGCGTAAAGTTTACTGGGCTGTGCGCAAAGATATTTTGGGCTCAGCGCAAAACACTTTGCTCACGTCGCAGAATTTACAACTGTGCGCAAAGTTCACTTTTACGCACTCATTCCGGAAACTCGTGCGTAATAGTATATTACGCAACGATGTCAAAAAGGTGGATTTACGCACGAGTGAAAATCTTTAAACACGAGTGTAAGTCTTTACGCTATGGTGAGATTTTTTACGCACGAGCCGCGTAGCGGCAAGTTAAGTATCTCAATCAAAACGTTAAGTATCTCAACAGTGCGTAAAGATCCACATCTCGTGTGTAAAGTTTTTCCGAGTGCGGAAACCTTTCGACAGAGTTGCGTACGATATTTTTCGAAATTTTGTGCGGAAAGTTAGTATTCTGTCAGTCACCCCATACGCCAGTAATCAAATCGTGATCGGGGCAGGCGGGGGAAGATGGAGTAGAGCGGGGTCCAGGGGTGGAAGCCCCCGCCGGGGGGTTCGGGGGGCGGAACCCCCCGACAGAAAAAGAAATTCTGAAAATGTATCAGAAAAAGATCTTTTGTTTGATATATCATATGCTACCGCATAGTTTGAAAAGATTGATCTCAATCCTCAAAAGTACAAATAGTGGACAAGATCCGAAATATGTAAGTTCATAAGATAATATCAATTCTGAATTTCGAGGAAAATTATAATGGAGTTTTATGAATATCGTCAAGGACGGGCAAGAATATATCAACGGATTGATGAAATAATATGCCATTCCTATGGTTCAATAGAAAGAACTTGAACAATTCTAATGATAATAATAATGCTCTGAATACACGGGATAGAAAGCGATTTCGAAACCTATGGATTCTTTCTTATAAAAGAATATGAATACATCGCCGACACTCTTTTTTGAGGCGAAGTATCCGAAAAGTGAATTTACATTTCCTTTGGACGTACGGTCTAAGGTAGATTTCAAATTACCGAAACCACGGTGGAAGCACTCCAAAAAGGTCTATATATTTTATTGAACTCAATTAAATTCATGTACCACCGAAGTGAAATATTTCGATGTTCAATTCGATGGGCCGACCAGGATATTTCAATCGTATGGACTTATCGAGAGAGCAAGACTGAGTATAACAATTTAGAGAGCTCATAAGTTTTCATCCTATCGAGTGAAAGAAGTCATTACACCTGCTTTGGGCAGCTTCGAATCAACGATTGGAGCACTCCGATTCTACAGAATTGAGACAGAGATCATTTTGCTGAACAACGCAGAAACTTCAAGAGATGTTGTAGAATATTAGGCTATAAAGAAAATACGGCAGTGCGTAAAGATACGTTCCAGTGCATAAAGACCTACCTTACGCACTGTTGGTGACTTTACGCACAGGTCTTCACGCATTCCGTGCGCAAAAATTCCTTTACGCACGGAAAAATGTTCCTTACGCACTAACTTTACGCACATGATTTCGAAAAAGTACTTTGCGCCCTTGTTACTTAATGTACTATATCTTTTAGAATATTCCATCAGATTTTGCCTTGAATGTGATCTATAGGGGCAAAACATGAAATTAAACAATTCTTCCAATAAAACTTGAGAAATCGGGGTTGCCTCCAATCCAAGACAGAATCTGATCAAATATCCTAAAAGATTAGATTATTTCACTTCAAAATCATGTGAAATGATATTTTTTTGATTTATTTTTGCGCTAAAGTAGAGCAAGGCGTACGAAACAGGCGCCACGCGCGGTATCTCCATGAACAGTCCATGTAATATAAAATTACCATTCCAAGCCCGTTACATGGGCAGAAAAGGTCGTAGAGGGAACTCCAGAAAGAGGAAATTGTAGGTTATGCAAAGATCTACAAGATCCCGTGAGAATTTTTGTAATCGGATCACTCCCGCTAAAGTTGTAGGTGAATGATTGAACGAGAAATTTTTCAGCTTTCCATCGTTGGCTACAGGCACTCAAAAAGGACGCAAGGAAAGTTTTAAACAGATGAATTCATAGGTTTTTTTGTGATCTTTGAGATGCCTTTTTCAAATTCCCGTGCGACCAAGTGTTATAAAAAATATAACTGTTTCAGTGACACCCTACTTGATCTATTATTTGTGAGAGGGACTGTATATGTTTGAGTTTTGATACTGAATATAGATCACATCAGGAGTAAAAAACCCATCTTGTAGGACTAGAAGTCAACTTTTGTCTTTCGTCTATTTTTCGGTCTCTTCCGAGCAAATTTCCGCGGATCTACTGATATACTATATAGACTCTGAATGAATCGCGACTAAGCTGGAGGCCTCACTTATTGTACTCCTTGCCTGATCACTTCAGAGGTCAAATATTAAATCGTGATCATACATTGAGCTGTATCGGGTAAAATATGTTGTGATATGATGTTTGGTGCACGATGATTGAAAAATTGTTATAAATAATTAAGATTCAAATTTTGTTGGGGATATAGACTGGGAAAAATCGCTCCCCCGTCGTCTATTTGGCCAGTGATAATTCCACTTAGCTTTTCGGTATCGCCATCCAGTGGATTGGAAGGAACTTAAAACTAGACGGCTCGGCGCGATTGTTTTGCATCTCTGCTATCGCCGAAAGTGATATCTGAGAGCACGAAAACTATGTATCATCGCACGCGTATTCAAATCTAGTTCCTCGAGATGGTAAGGCTCGCCTGATTATAGGGATCTGACATGCTTGCCGGGTTGCTTGCGCACGGGCGTTTTTTTCCAAGATGGCCGACGAAGAGAGCAGTTTTAACATTGGATGCATAGGACGGTGATGGTAGTATTGAATTTCTAGCTCTCCCGGGTTGACTAATATCTATCAAGCCCAAGAGTAGGAGGTTCAGGTCGTTACATAAGTGTTCTGTGCCAGACTGTGGGAGATGAGACTTCAATGGAGCCAAACCCTTATGCTACCAATGCTAAATCTGCTCTGTTACGCAGCCATTTTACCCCTGGATGCAGGCAACCCCACATCGATATCACATCCCTATAGCTAAGTTTTGCTTATACCAAGCATTGCCTGTCATCGTAAACGAAGTCTCACAAGAGCTCATTTGATCGAGGAATTCCAGATATTTCGAAATCTGTTATCTGTTTACATCGTTACCTTGGAACAAATTCACGATTTATCCAATAAACTGTTTTACATATGAGTAGCTCAGCGTTAAACGGACCTATGAACCGAAAAAGGGTAGTTTGTCAAAATTTTTCCTAAAATTTTTCATTCAATTGTATAAGAGTAATTCCATGAGGAACCCATATATGGTCAAACTTAGGGTCTCAGATTTCTTTTGGAGTGAACTTTTTCGATTTCATGGGTTAAAATAAGATCGTCCGTCACGATTACAGAAACTCGGAAATTTTCGTTTGGACCCTGGTACACAATTCAGAATCATGTATTCAACTTTTCTTCACAAAATTTTCGTATCTTTTTCACGGTTCAGCCCATGGGGCAGGTGAGCAAACCACCGATCGAAAAGCACTCGGAAATTCTTGTTCTCATATCATCTCTATTATAAACAATCTTTTACCGAAGGTGTGTATATAATGTTAGCGGGGGGTAGCAAAAAAATTGTAAATTTTATTCGTGCATTTAGAATTTTTTGTAAACCCTCGTGGTTCTTGTAACTCTTCCGCAAAGTATGGCATTTTAGTGTAACGCTAGACTTGTAATGATTTGTCATCTTCTGCTGTACAGTTTCGCGTACGCGAGGCTGGACCTCACGCGTGCGAGAATCTCTGTTCAGCAGGGGCCGGATTACGAGCAAGCGAGCGAGCACCTAGAGCGACGCGAGCGCGAGATACGAGCCCAAGTGCGAGAAACGAGCGATCGAACGACGAAGCGCGTGACCCACACGTACCCCCACTCCACCTCCCCGGTGTAAAAGGTATAGGGGCCGGTATGGTGGGAGTACTCGTGGTTCGCGCGCTCCATCGTTCGGTCGCTCGTTTCTCGCGCTTGAGCTCGTGTCGCGCGCTCGCGTCGCTCGAGGTGCTCGCTCGCTTGCTCGTAATCCGGCCCCTGCCGGTCAGAGATTCTCGCACGCGTGAGGTCCAGCCTCGCGTAAGCGAAACTGTACAGCAGAAGATGACTAATCATTACACGTCTGGCGTTACTCTGAAATGCCATACTTTGCGGAAGAGTGACAAGAACCACGAGGGTTTACAAAAAATTTCAAATGCACGAATAAAATTCACAATTTTTTTGCTACAGCCCGGTAATCGTATGTACACACCTTCTGTAACAGATTGTATGAACGATCCCGTGGGAGTAATATTTTCAAAAAGCTATTTTTTGGTTCATTGAAAAAAAAATTCTTTCGTGTGAAACCTTGTGTTCGTCACTAATGAAATTTTTCAATCTGCATGTCTTCTTATTGAGTTGTTTTCTGAGCGCTTTTTTGATTCCAAAGACAGGAAACCTCAATTGATTGCCCATAAGCGCGAGATTTTGAAATTTCAAAACCAATCATTCTGAAAAGCTGTGAGAATGATATTTCTAAGTGACCGCCCGTTGAGTTCGATCTCATCAACTAGAACCGGAGTTGTAATCTCTATGGTTGCAGCGCCCAAATCATGAAGAACGGTCTGAAAGGAAATATAAAGGCTTCCAGGTAATGAATGCACGCCCAGAATTTTTCGGTAAAATTTACGGGCACGGTTAGGGTAATCGTGGAGCGTCCGACATTTCAGCCTACTTATTGCGGATAAGTGTCGAGAAAAATTAAATTATGTCTGGTAAATTTCATTTCACGTCAGAAGTTGTAACGAATTTGGTGAAGAAGTGCGGTGAATTTGGGTGAATTTTGCGGGCACTTGTAGGGTCATTCTTACCGTACCAGTATGAAGAAGAGCGGCGTGCGACTGCGGGCGCCGCGAGCTCGCCAGATCGGCATCTCATCTAACCTCACAAAAACTTCGGTATAGACGTACATTATTTGACTCGTTCTGATGAAGATGCCTGAATTCTGAACCAAGGCCGAAGCATACGATATGATAAAACTGTTTAAGATTTGCTGAGTCATATTCATTCTTACTCCTGGTGATATAAATATTCATCGAATCAATATCGCTGTAAGTGGCATGGGAGAGCGCATCTTCCTGGCAAAAAATTCAGGTACCTTCTTTGGTCATAAGAAAGCGATCCCAATCGAGAAATTTTGGAACAGAGCCTCCTGGCCCGTTCTAAAAAAATTCCCGTATTTCAACCCCCGATTTGGGGGTGTCGGCATTCACCGGGGGGGTTGCAAAAAATTCAGGCACCTTCTTTCGTCACAAGAAAGCGATCCCAATCGAGAAATTTTGGAACAGAGCCTCCTGGCCGGTTCTAGAAAAATTCCCGATCTTCAACCCCCGATTTGGGGGTGTCGGCATTCACCGGGGGGGTTGCAAAAAATTCAGGCACCTTCTTTCGTCACAAGAAAGCGATCCCAATCGAGAAATTTTGGAACAGAGCCTCCTGGCCTGTTCTGAAAAAATTCCCGAATTTCAACCCCCGATTTGGGGATGTCAGCATTCACCGGGGGGGTTGCAAAAAATTCAGGCACCTTCTTTCGTCACAAGAGAGCGATCCCAATCGAGAAATTTTGGAACAGAGCCTCCTGGCCGGTTCTAGAAAAATTCCCGATCTTCAACCCCCGATTTGGGGGTGTCGGCATTCACCGGGGGGGTTGCAAAAAATTCAGGCACCTTCTTTCGTCACAAGAAAGCAATCCCAATCGAGAAATTTTGGAACAGAGCCTCCAAGCCGGTTCTAGAAAAATTCCCGATCTTCAACCCCCGATTTGGGGGTGTCGGCATTCACCGGGGGGGTTGCAAAAAATTCAGGCACCTTCTTTCGTCACAAGAAAGCGATCCCAATCGAGAAATTTTGGAACAGAGCCTCCTGGCCTGTTCTGAAAAAATTCCCGAATTTCAACCCCCGATTTGGGGATGTCAGCATTCACCGGGGGGGTTGCAAAAAATTCAGGCACCTTCTTTCGTCACAAGAGAGCGATCCCAATCGAGAAATTTTGGAACAGAGCCTCCTGGCCGGTTCTAGAAAAATTCCCGATCTTCAACCCCCGATTTGGGGGTGTCGGCATTCACCGGGGGGGTTGCAAAAAATTCAGGCACCTTCTTTCGTCACAAGAAAGCGATCCCTATCGAGAAATTTTGGAACAGAGCCTCCTGGCCTGTTCTAAAAAAATTCCCGATTTTCAACCCCCGATTTGGGGGTGTCGGCATTCACCGGGGGGGGGGGGGGTCGCAAGAAATTCAGGCACCTTCTTTCGTCACAAGAAAGCGATCCCAATCGAGAAATTTTCGAACAGAGCCTCCTGGCCCGTTCTCAAGAAAATTTCCGATTTTCAACCCCCGATTTGGGGGTGTCGGCATTCACCGGGGGGGTTGCAAAAAAATCAGGCACCTTCTTTCGTCACAAGAAAGCGATCCCAATCGAGGAATTTTGGAACAGAGCCTCCTGGCCTGTTCTAAAAAAATTCCCGATTTTCAACCCCCGATTTGGGGGTGTCGGCATTCACCGGGGGGGTTGCAAAAAATTCAGGCACCTCCTTTCGTCACGAGAAAGCGATCCCAATCGAGAAATTTTGGAACAGAGCCTCCTGGCCTGTTCTAAAAAAATTCCCGAATTTCAACCCCCGATTTGGGGGTGTCGGCATTCACCGGGGGGTTGCAAAAAATTCAGGCACCTTCTTCCGTCACAAGAAAGCGATCCCGATCGAGAAATTTTGGAACAGAGCCTCCTGGCCGGTTCTAGAAAAATTCCCGATTCTCAACCCCCGATTTGGGGGTGTCGGCATTCACCGGGGGGGTTGCAAAAAATTCAGGCGCCTTCTTCCGTCACAAGAAAGAGATCCCAATCGAGAAATTTTGGAACAGAACCTCCTGGCCTGTTCTAAAAAAAATCCCGATTTTCAACCCCCGATTTGGGGTCGTCGGCATTCACCGGGGGGGTTGCAAAAAATTCAGGGACCTTCTTTCGTCACAAGAAAGCGATCCCAATCGAGAAATTTTGGAACAGAGCCTCCTGGCCTGTTCTAAAAAAATTCCCGATTTTCAACCCCCGATTTGGGGGTGTCGGCATTCACCGGGGGGGTTGCAAAAAATCCAGGCACCTTCTTTCGTCACAAGAAAGCGATCCCAATCGAGAAATTTTGGAACAGAGCCTCCTGGCCTGTTCTAAAAAAACTCCCGATTTTCAACCCCCGATTTGGGGGTGTCGGCATTCACCGGGGGGGTTGCAAAAAATTCAGGCACCTTCTTCCGTCACAAGAAAGAGATCCCAATCGAGAAATTTTGGAACAGAGCCTCCTGGCCTGTTCTAAAAAAATTCCCGATTTTCAAACCCCGATTAGGGGGTGTCGGCATCCACCGGGGGAGTTCCAAAAAATTCAGGCACCTTCTTTCGCCACAAGAAAGCCATCCCAATCGAGGAATTTTGGAACAGAGCCTCCTGGCCGGTTCTGAAAAAATTCCCGATTTTCAACCCCGATTTGGGGGTGTCGGCATTCACCGGGGGGGTTGCAAAAAATTCAGGCACCTTCTTTTGTCACAAGAAAGCAATCCCAATCGAGAAATTTTGGAACTGAGCCTCCGGGCCTGTTCTAAAAAAATTCCCGATTTTCAACCCCCGATTTGGGGGTGTCGGCATTCACCGGGGGGGTTGCAAAAAATTCAGGCACCTTCTTTCGTCACAAGGAAGCGATCCCAATTGAGAAATTTTGGAACAGAGCCTCCTGGCCCGTTCTTAAGAAAATTTCCGTATTTCAACCCCCGATTTGGGGGTGTCGGCATTCACCGGGGGGGTTGCAAAAAATTCCGGCACCTCCTTTCGTCACAAGAAAGCGATCCCAATCGAGAAATTTTGGAACAGAGCCTCCTGGCCCGTTCTTAAAAAAATTCCCGATTTTCAACCCCCGATTTGGGGGTGTCGGCATTCACCGGGGGGGTTGCAAAAAATTCAGGCACCTTCTTTTGTCACAAGAAAGCGATCCCAATCGAGAAATTTTGGAACAGAGCCTCCTGGCCTGTTCTAAAAAAATTCCCGATTTTCAACCCCCGATTTGGGGGTGTCGGCATTCACCGGGAGGGTTGCAATAAATTCAGGCACCTCCTTTCGACACGAGAAAGCGATCCCAATCGAGAAATTTCGGAACAGAGCCTCCTGGCCTGTTCTAAAAAAATTCCCGAATTTCAACCCCCGATTTGGGGGTGTCGGCATTCACCGGGGGGGTTGCAAAAAATTCAAGCACCTTCTTCCGTCACAAGAAAGCGATCCCAATCGAGAAATTTTGGAACAGAGCCTCCTGGCCGGTTCTAGAAAAATTCCCGATTTTCAACCCCCGATTTGGGGGTGTCGGCATTCACCGGGGGGGTTGCAAAAAATTCAGGCACCTTCTTCCGTCACAAGAAAGAGATCCCAATCGAGAAATTTTGGAACAGAGCCTCCTGGCCGGTTCTAGAAAAATTCCCGATTTTCAACCCCCGATTTGGGGGTGTCGGCATTCACCGGGGGGGTTGCAAAAAATTCAGGCACCTTCTTTCGTCACAAGAAAGCGATCCCAATCGAGAAATTTTGGAACAGAGCCTCCTGGCCTGTTCTAAGGAAATTCCCGATTTTCAACCCCCGATTTGGGGGTGTCGGCATTCACCGGGGGGGTTGCAAAAAATCCAGGCACCTTCTTTCGTCACAAGAAAGCGATCCCGAACGAGAAATTTTGGAACAGAGCCTCCTGGCCTGTTCTAAAAAAACTCCCGATTTTCAACCCCCGATTTGGGGGTGTCGGCATTCACCGGGGGGGTTGCAAAAAATTCAGGCACCTTCTTCCGTCACAAGAAAGAGATCCCAATCGAGAAATTTTGGAACTGAGCCTCCTGGCCTGTTCTAAAAAAATTCCCGATTTTCAACCCCCGATTAGGGGGTGTCGGCATCCACCGGGGGAGTTCCAAAAAATTCAGGCACCTTCTTTCGCCACAAGAAAGCCATCCCAATCGAGAAATTTTGGAACAGAGTCTCCTGGCCGGTTCTGAAAAAATTCCCGATTTTCAACCCCCGATTTGGGGGTGTCGGCATTCACCGGGGGGGTTGCAAAAAATTCAGGCACCTTCTTTCGTCACAAGAAAGCGATCCCAATCGAGAAATTTTGGAACAGAGCCTCCTGGCCTGTTCTAAAAAAATTCCCGATTTTCAACCCCCGATTTGGGGGTGTCGGCATTCACCGGGGGGGTTCCGAAAAATTCAGGCACCTTCTTTCGCCACAAGAAAGCCATCCCAATCGAGAAATTTTGGAACAGAGCCTCCTGGCCGGTTCTGAAAAAATTCCCGATTTCCAACCCCCGATTAGGGGGTGTCGGCATTCACCGGGGGAGTTCCAAAAAATTCAGGCACCTTTTTTCGTCACAAGAAAGCGATCCCAATCGAGAAATTTTGGAACAGAGCCTCCTGGACGGTTCTAGAAAAATTCCCGATTTTCAACCCCCGATCTGGGGGTGTCGGCATTCACCGGGGGGGTTGCAAAAAATTCAGGCACCTTCTTCCGTCACAAGAAAGCGATCCCAATCGAGAAATTTTGGAACAGAGCCTCCTGGCCTGTTCTAAAAAAATTCCCGATTTTCAACCCCCGATTTGGGGGTGTCGGCATTCACCGGGGGGGTTCCGAAAAATTCAGGCACCTTCTTTCGTCACAAGAAAGCGATCCCAATCGAGAAATTTTGGAACAGAGCCTCCTGGCCTGTTCTGAAAAAATTCCCGATTTTCAACCCCCGATTAGGGGGTGTCGGCATTCACCGGGGGAGTTCCAAAAAATTCAGGCACCTTTTTTCGTCACAAGAAAGCGATCCCAATCGAGAAATTTTGGAACAGAGCCTCCTGGACGGTTCTAGAAAAATTCCCGATTTTCAACCCCCGATCTGGGGGTGTCGGCATTCACCGGGGGGGTTGCAAAAAATTCAGGCACCTTCTTCCGTCACAAGAAAGCGATCCCAATCGAGAAATTTTGGAACAGAGCCTCCTGGCCTGTTCTAAAAAAATTCCCGATTCTCAACCCCCGATTTGGGGGTGTCGGCATTCACCGGGGGGGTTGCAAAAAATTCAGGAACCTTTTTTCGTGACAAGAAAGCGATCCCAATCGAGAAATTTTGGAACAGAGCCTCCTGGCCTGTTCTAAAAAAATTCCCGATTTTCAACCCCCGATTTGGGGGTGTCGGCATTCACCGGGGGGGTTGCAAAAAATTCAGGCACCTTCTTTTGTCACAAGAAAGCAATCCCAATCGAGAAATTTTGGAACAGAGCCTCCGGGCCTGTTCTAAAAAAATTCCCGATTTTCAACCCCCGATTTGGGGGTGTCGGCATTCACCGGGGGGGTTGCAAAAAATTCAGGCACCTTCTTTCGTCACAAGAAAGCGATCCCAATTGAGAAATTTTGGAACGGAGCCTCCTGGCCCGTTCTTAAGAAAATTTCCGTATTTCAACCCCCGATTTGGGGGTGTCGGCATTCACCGGGGGGGTTGCAAAAAATTCAGGCACCTTCTTCCGTCACAAGAAAGAGATCCCAATCGAGAAATTTTGGAACAGAGCCTCCTGGCCTGTTCTAAAAAAATTCCCGATTTTCAACCCCCGATTAGGGGGTGTCGGCATTCACCGGGGGAGTTGCAAAAAATTCAGGCCCCTTCTTTCGTCACAAGAAAGAGATCCCAATCGAGAAATTTTGGAACAGAGCCTCCTGGCCGGTTCTAGAAAAATTCCCGATTTTCAACCCCCGATTTGGGGGTGTCGGCATTCACCGGGGGGGTTGCAAAAAATTCAGGCACCTTCTTTCGTCACAAGAAAGCGATCCCAATCGAGAAATTTTGGAACAGAGCCTCCTGGCCTGTTCTAAGGAAATTCCCGATTTTCAACCCCCGATTTGGGGGTGTCGGCATTCACCGGGGGGGTTGCAAAAAATCCAGGCACCTTCTTTCGTCACAAGAAAGCGATCCCGAACGAGAAATTTTGGAACAGAGCCTCCTGGCCTGTTCTAAAAAAACTCCCGATTTTCAACCCCCGATTTGGGGGTGTCGGCATTCACCGGGGGGGTTGCAAAAAATTCAGGCACCTTCTTCCGTCACAAGAAAGAGATCCCAATCGAGAAATTTTGGAACTGAGCCTCCTGGCCTGTTCTAAAAAAATTCCCGATTTTCAACCCCCGATTAGGGGGTGTCGGCATCCACCGGGGGAGTTCCAAAAAATTCAGGCACCTTCTTTCGCCACAAGAAAGCCATCCCAATCGAGAAATTTTGGAACAGAGTCTCCTGGCCGGTTCTGAAAAAATTCCCGATTTTCAACCCCCGATTTGGGGGTGTCGGCATTCACCGGGGGGGTTGCAAAAAATTCAGGCACCTTCTTTCGTCACAAGAAAGCGATCCCAATCGAGAAATTTTGGAACAGAGCCTCCTGGCCTGTTCTAAAAAAATTCCCGATTTTCAACCCCCGATTTGGGGGTGTCGGCATTCACCGGGGGGGTTCCGAAAAATTCAGGCACCTTCTTTCGCCACAAGAAAGCCATCCCAATCGAGAAATTTTGGAACAGAGCCTCCTGGCCGGTTCTGAAAAAATTCCCGATTTCCAACCCCCGATTAGGGGGTGTCGGCATTCACCGGGGGAGTTCCAAAAAATTCAGGCACCTTTTTTCGTCACAAGAAAGCGATCCCAATCGAGAAATTTTGGAACAGAGCCTCCTGGACGGTTCTAGAAAAATTCCCGATTTTCAACCCCCGATCTGGGGGTGTCGGCATTCACCGGGGGGGTTGCAAAAAATTCAGGCACCTTCTTCCGTCACAAGAAAGCGATCCCAATCGAGAAATTTTGGAACAGAGCCTCCTGGCCTGTTCTAAAAAAATTCCCGATTTTCAACCCCCGATTTGGGGGTGTCGGCATTCACCGGGGGGGTTCCGAAAAATTCAGGCACCTTCTTTCGTCACAAGAAAGCGATCCCAATCGAGAAATTTTGGAACAGAGCCTCCTGGCCTGTTCTGAAAAAATTCCCGATTT
Organism: Eretmocerus hayati; assembly: GCA_029851415.1. Lineage (NCBI taxonomy): Eukaryota > Metazoa > Arthropoda > Insecta > Hymenoptera > Aphelinidae > Eretmocerus > Eretmocerus hayati. Next base: position 105,568,665 of record CM056743.1, read on the forward strand.
TCAACCCCCGATTAGGGGGTGTCGGCATTCACCGGGGGAGTTCCAAAAAATTCAGGCACCTTTTTTCGTCACAAGAAAGCGATCCCAATCGAGAAATTTTGGAACAGAGCCTCCTGGACGGTTCTAGAAAAATTCCCGATTTTCAACCCCCGATCTGGGGGTGTCGGCATTCACCGGGGGGGTTGCAAAAAATTCAGGCACCTTCTTCCGTCACAAGAAAGCGATCCCAATCGAGAAATTTTGGAACAGAGCCTCCTGGCCTGTTCTAAAAAAATTCCCGATTCTCAACCCCCGATTTGGGGGTGTCGGCATTCACCGGGGGGGTTGCAAAAAATTCAGGAACCTTTTTTCGTGACAAGAAAGCGATCCCAATCGAGAAATTTTGGAACAGAGCCTCCTGGCCTGTTCTAAAAAAATTCCCGATTTTCAACCCCCGATTTGGGGGTGTCGGCATTCACCGGGGGGGTTGCAAAAAATTCAGGCACCTTCTTTTGTCACAAGAAAGCAATCCCAATCGAGAAATTTTGGAACAGAGCCTCCGGGCCTGTTCTAAAAAAATTCCCGATTTTCAACCCCCGATTTGGGGGTGTCGGCATTCACCGGGGGGGTTGCAAAAAATTCAGGCACCTTCTTTCGTCACAAGAAAGCGATCCCAATTGAGAAATTTTGGAACAGAGCCTCCTGGCCCGTTCTTAAGAAAATTTCCGTATTTCAACCCCCGATTTGGGGGTGTCGGCATTCACCGGGGGGGTTGCAAAAAATTCAGGCACCTTCTTCCGTCACAAGAAAGAGATCCCAATCGAGAAATTTTGGAACAGAGCCTCCTGGCCTGTTCTAAAAAAATTCCCGATTTTCAACCCCCGATTAGGGGGTGTCGGCATTCACCGGGGGAGTTGCAAAAAATTCAGGCACCTTCTTTCGTCACAAGAAAGCGATCCCAATCGAGAAATTTTGGAACAGAGCCTCCTGGCCTGTTCTAAAAAAATTCCCGAATTCCAACCCCCGATTTGGGGGTGTCGGCATTCACCGGGGGGTTGCAAAAAATTCAGGCACCTTCTTTCGTCACAAGAAAGCGATCCCAATCGAGAAATTTTGGAGCAGAGCCTCCTGGCCTGTTCTAAAAAAATTCCCGATTTTCAACCCCCGATTTGGGGGTGTCGGCATTCACCGGGGGGGGGTTGCAAGAAATTCAGGCACCTTCTTTCGTCACAAGGAAGCGATCCCAATCGAGAAATTTTGGAACAGAGCCTCCTGGCCCGTTCTCAAGAAAATTTCCGATTTTCAACCCCCGATTTGGGGGTGTCGGCATTCACCGGGGGGGTTGCAAAAAATTCAGGCACCTTCTTTTGTCACAAGAAAGCGATCCCAATCGAGAAATTTTGGAACAGAGCCTCCTGGCCTGTTCTAAAAAAATTCCCGAATTTCAACCCCCGATTTGGGGGTGTCGGCATTCACCGGGGGGGTTGCAAAAAATTCAAGCACCTTCTTCCGTCACAAGAAAGCGATCCCAATCGAGAAATTTTGGAACAGAGCCTCCTGGCCGGTTCTAGAAAAATTCCCGATTTTCAACCCCCGATTTGGGGGTGTCGGCATTCACCGGGGGGGGGGGGGGTTCAAAAAATTCAGGCACCTTCTTCCGTCACAAAAAAGAGATCCCAATCGAGAAATTTTGGAACAGAACCTCCTGGCTTGTTCTAAAAAAAATTCCGATCTTCACCCCCGATTTGGGGGTGTCGGCATTCACCGGGGGGGTTGCAAAAAATTCAGGCACCTTCTTTCGTCACAAGAAAGCGATCCCAATCGAGAAATTTTGGAACAGAGCCTCCTGGCCTGTTCTAAAAAAATTCCCGATTTTCAACCCCCGATTTGGGGGTGTCGGCATTCACCGGGGGGGTTGCAAAAAATCCAGGCACCTTCTTTCGTCACAAGAAAGCGATCCCGAACGAGAAATTTTGGAACAGAGCCTCCTGGCCTGTTCTAAAAAAACTCCCGATTTTCAACCCCCGATTTGGGGGTGTCGGCATTCACCGGGGGGGTTGCAAAAAATTCAGGGACCTTCTTTCGTCACAAGAAAGCGATCCCAATCGAGAAATTTTGGAACAGAGCCTCCTGGCCTGTTCTAAAAAAATTCCCGATTTTCAACCCCCGATTTGGGGGTGTCGGCATTCACCGGGGGGGTTGCAAAAAATCCAGGCACCTTCTTTCGTCACAAGAAAGCGATCCCAATCGAGAAATTTTGGAACAGAGCCTCCTGGCCTGTTCTAAAAAAACTCCCGATTTTCAACCCCCGATTTGGGGGTGTCGGCATTCACCGGGGGGGTTGCAAAAAATTCAGGCACCTTCTTCCGTCACAAGAAAGAGATCCCAATCGAGAAATTTTGGAACAGAGCCTCCTGGCCTGTTCTAAAAAAATTCCCGATTTTCAAACCCCGATTAGGGGGTGTCGGCATCCACCGGGGGAGTTCCAAAAAATTCAGGCACCTTCTTTCGCCACAAGAAAGCCATCCCAATCGAGGAATTTTGGAACAGAGCCTCCTGGCCGGTTCTGAAAAAATTCCCGATTTTCAACCCCCGATTTGGGGGTGTCGGCATTCACCGGGGGGGTTGCAAAAAATTCAGGCACCTTCTTTTGTCACAAGAAAGCAATCCCAATCGAGAAATTTTGGAACTGAGCCTCCGGGCCTGTTCTAAAAAAATTCCCGATTTTCAACCCCCGATTTGGGGGTGTCGGCATTCACCGGGGGGGTTGCAAAAAATTCAGGCACCTTCTTTCGTCACAAGGAAGCGATCCCAATTGAGAAATTTTGGAACAGAGCCTCCTGGCCCGTTCTTAAGAAAATTTCCGTATTTCAACCCCCGATTTGGGGGTGTCGGCATTCACCGGGGGGGTTGCAAAAAATTCCGGCACCTCCTTTCGTCACAAGAAAGCGATCCCAATCGAGAAATTTTGGAACAGAGCCTCCTGGCCCGTTCTTAAAAAAATTCCCGATTTTCAACCCCCGATTTGGGGGTGTCGGCATTCACCGGGGGGGGTTGCAAAAAATTCAGGCACCTTCTTTTGTCACAAGAAAGCGATCCCAATCGAGAAATTTTGGAACAGAGCCTCCTGGCCTGTTCTAAAAAAATTCCCGATTTCCAACCCCCGATTTGGGGGTGTCGGCATTCACCGGGAGGGTTGCAATAAATTCAGGCACCTCCTTTCGACACGAGAGAGCGATCCCAATCGAGAAATTTCGGAACAGAGCCTCCTGGCCGGTTCTAGAAAAATTCCCGATTTTCAACCCCCGATTTGGGGGTGTCGGCATTCACCGGGGGGGTTGCAAAAAATCCAGGCACCTTCTTTCGTCACAAGAAAGCGATCCCAATCGAGAAATTTTGGAACAGAGCCTCCTGGCCTGTTCTAAAAAAACTCCCGATTTTCAACCCCCGATTTGGGGGTGTCGGCATTCACCGGGGGGGGTTGCAAAAAATTCAGGCACCTTCTTTTGTCACAAGAAAGCGATCCCAATCGAGAAATTTTGGAACAGAGCCTCCTGGCCTGTTCTAAAAAAATTCCCGATTTTCAACCCCCGATTTGGGGGTGTCGGCATTCACCGGGAGGGTTGCAATAAATTCAGGCACCTCCTTTCGACACGAGAAAGCGATCCCAATCGAGAAATTTCGGAACAGAGCCTCCTGGCCGGTTCTAGAAAAATTCCCGATTTTCAACCCCCGATTTGGGGGTGTCGGCATTCACCGGGGGGGGGGGGGTTCAAAAAATTCAGGCACCTTCTTCCGTCACAAAAAAGAGATCCCAATCGAGAAATTTTGGAACAGAACCTCCTGGCTTGTTCTAAAAAAAATTCCGATCTTCACCCCCGATTTGGGGGTGTCGGCATTCACCGGGGGGGTTGCAAAAAATTCAGGCACCTTCTTTCGTCACAAGAAAGCGATCCCAATCGAGAAATTTTGGAACAGAGCCTCCTGGCCTGTTCTAAAAAAATTCCCGATTTTCAACCCCCGATTTGGGGGTGTCGGCATTCACCGGGGGGGGGTTGCAAAAAATTCAGGCACCTTCTTTTGTCACGAGAAAGCGATCCCAATCGAGAAATTTCGGAACAGAGCCTCCTGGCCGGTTCTAGAAAAATTCCCGATTTTCAACCCCCGATTTGGGGGTGTCGGCATTCACCGGGGGGGTTGCAAAAAATCCAGGCACCTTCTTTCGTCACAAGAAAGCGATCCCAATCGAGAAATTTTGGAACAGAGCCTCCTGGCCCGTTCTTAAAAAAATTCCCGATTTTCAACCCCCGATTTGGGGGTGTCGGCATTCACCGGGGGGGGTTGCAAAAAATTCAGGCACCTTCTTTTGTCACAAGAAAGCGATCCCAATCGAGAAATTTTGGAACAGAGCCTCCTGGCCTGTTCTAAAAAAATTCCCGATTTTCAACCCCCGATTTGGGGGTGTCGGCATTCACCGGGAGGGTTGCAATAAATTCAGGCACCTCCTTTCGACACGAGAAAGCGATCCCAATCGAGAAATTTCGGAACAGAGCCTCCTGGCCGGTTCTAGAAAAATTCCCGATTTTCAACCCCCGATTTGGGGGTGTCGGCATTCACCGGGGGGGGGGGGGTTCAAAAAATTCAGGCACCTTCTTCCGTCACAAAAAAGAGATCCCAATCGAGAAATTTTGGAACAGAACCTCCTGGCCTGTTCTAAAAAAACTCCCGATTTTCAACCCCCGATTTGGGGGTGTCGGCATTCACCGGGGGGGTTGCAAAAAATTCAGGCACCTTCTTCCGTCACAAGAAAGAGATCCCAATCGAGAAATTTTGGAACAGAGCCTCCTGGCCTGTTCTAAAAAAATTCCCGATTTTCAAACCCCGATTAGGGGGTGTCGGCATCCACCGGGGGAGTTCCAAAAAATTCAGGCACCTTCTTTCGCCACAAGAAAGCCATCCCAATCGAGGAATTTTGGAACAGAGCCTCCTGGCCGGTTCTGAAAAAATTCCCGATTTTCAACCCCCGATTTGGGGGTGTCGGCATTCACCGGGGGGGTTGCAAAAAATTCAGGCACCTTCTTTTGTCACAAGAAAGCAATCCCAATCGAGAAATTTTGGAACAGAGCCTCCTGGCCTGTTCTAAAAAAATTCCCGATTTTCAACCCCCGATTTGGGGGTGTCGGCATTCACCGGGGGGGTTGCAAAAAATCCAGGCACCTTCTTTCGTCACGAGAAAGCGATCCCAATCGAGAAATTTTGGAACAGAGCCTCCTGGCCTGTTCTAAAAAAACTCCCGATTTTCAACCCCCGATTTGGGGGTGTCGGCATTCACCGGGGGGGTTGCAAAAAATTCAGGCACCTTCTTCCGTCACAAGAAAGAGATCCCAATCGAGAAATTTTGGAACAGAGCCTCCTGGCCTGTTCTAAAAAAATTCCCGATTTTCAAACCCCGATTAGGGGGTGTCGGCATCCACCGGGGGAGTTCCAAAAAATTCAGGCACCTTCTTTCGCCACAAGGAAGCCATCCCAATCGAGGAATTTTGGAACAGAGCCTCCTGGCCGGTTCTGAAAAAATTCCCGATTTTCAACCCCCGATTTGGGGGTGTCGGCATTCACCGGGGGGGTTGCAAAAAATTCAGGCACCTTCTTTTGTCACAAGAAAGCAATCCCAATCGAGAAATTTTGGAACTGAGCCTCCGGGCCTGTTCTAAAAAAATTCCCGATTTTCAACCCCCGATTTGGGGGTGTCGGCATTCACCGGGGGGGTTGCAAAAAATTCAGGCACCTTCTTTCGTCACAAGGAAGCGATCCCAATTGAGAAATTTTGGAACAGAGCCTCCTGGCCCGTTCTTAAGAAAATTTCCGTATTTCAACCCCCGATTTGGGGGTGTCGGCATTCACCGGGGGGGTTGCAAAAAATTCCGGCACCTCCTTTCGTCACAAGAAAGCGATCCCAATCGAGAAATTTTGGAACAGAGCCTCCTGGCCCGTTCTTAAAAAAATTCCCGATTTTCAACCCCCGATTTGGGGGTGTCGGCATTCACCGGGGGGGGGTTGCAAAAAATTCAGGCACCTTCTTTTGTCACAAGAAAGCGATCCCAATCGAGAAATTTTGGAACAGAGCCTCCTGGCCTGTTCTAAAAAAATTCCCGATTTTCAACCCCCGATTTGGGGGTGTCGGCATTCACCGGGAGGGTTGCAATAAATTCAGGCACCTCCTTTCGACACGAGAAAGCGATCCCAATCGAGAAATTTCGGAACAGAGCCTCCTGGCCTGTTCTAAAAAAATTCCCGAATTTCAACCCCCGATTTGGGGGTGTCGGCATTCACCGGGGGGGTTGCAAAAAATTCAAGCACCTTCTTCCGTCACAAGAAAGCGATCCCAATCGAGAAATTTTGGAACAGAGCCTCCTGGCCGGTTCTAGAAAAATTCCCGATTTTCAACCCCCGATTTGGGGGTGTCGGCATTCACCGGGGGGGTTGCAAAAAATTCAGGCACCTTCTTCCGTCACAAGAAAGAGATCCCAATCGAGAAATTTTGGAACAGAGCCTCCTGGCCGGTTCTAGAAAAATTCCCGATTTTCAACCCCCGATTTGGGGGTGTCGGCATTCACCGGGGGGGTTGCAAAAAATTCAGGCACCTTCTTTCGTCACAAGAAAGCGATCCCAATCGAGAAATTTTGGAACAGAGCCTCCTGGCCTGTTCTAAGGAAATTCCCGATTTTCAACCCCCGATTTGGGGGTGTCGGCATTCACCGGGGGGGTTGCAAAAAATCCAGGCACCTTCTTTCGTCACAAGAAAGCGATCCCGAACGAGAAATTTTGGAACAGAGCCTCCTGGCCTGTTCTAAAAAAACTCCCGATTTTCAACCCCCGATTTGGGGGTGTCGGCATTCACCGGGGGGGTTGCAAAAAATTCAGGCACCTTCTTCCGTCACAAGAAAGAGATCCCAATCGAGAAATTTTGGAACTGAGCCTCCTGGCCTGTTCTAAAAAAATTCCCGATTTTCAACCCCCGATTAGGGGGTGTCGGCATCCACCGGGGGAGTTCCAAAAAATTCAGGCACCTTCTTTCGCCACAAGAAAGCCATCCCAATCGAGAAATTTTGGAACAGAGTCTCCTGGCCGGTTCTGAAAAAATTCCCGATTTTCAACCCCCGATTTGGGGGTGTCGGCATTCACCGGGGGGGTTGCAAAAAATTCAGGCACCTTCTTTCGTCACAAGAAAGCGATCCCAATCGAGAAATTTTGGAACAGAGCCTCCTGGCCTGTTCTAAAAAAATTCCCGATTTTCAACCCCCGATTTGGGGGTGTCGGCATTCACCGGGGGGGTTCCGAAAAATTCAGGCACCTTCTTTCGCCACAAGAAAGCCATCCCAATCGAGAAATTTTGGAACAGAGCCTCCTGGCCGGTTCTGAAAAAATTCCCGATTTCCAACCCCCGATTAGGGGGTGTCGGCATTCACCGGGGGAGTTCCAAAAAATTCAGGCACCTTTTTTCGTCACAAGAAAGCGATCCCAATCGAGAAATTTTGGAACAGAGCCTCCTGGACGGTTCTAGAAAAATTCCCGATTTTCAACCCCCGATCTGGGGGTGTCGGCATTCACCGGGGGGGTTGCAAAAAATTCAGGCACCTTCTTCCGTCACAAGAAAGCGATCCCAATCGAGAAATTTTGGAACAGAGCCTCCTGGCCTGTTCTAAAAAAATTCCCGATTTTCAACCCCCGATTTGGGGGTGTCGGCATTCACCGGGGGGGTTCCGAAAAATTCAGGCACCTTCTTTCGTCACAAGAAAGCGATCCCAATCGAGAAATTTTGGAACAGAGCCTCCTGGCCTGTTCTGAAAAAATTCCCGATTTTCAACCCCCGATTAGGGGGTGTCGGCATTCACCGGGGGAGTTCCAAAAAATTCAGGCACCTTTTTTCGTCACAAGAAAGCGATCCCAATCGAGAAATTTTGGAACAGAGCCTCCTGGACGGTTCTAGAAAAATTCCCGATTTTCAACCCCCGATCTGGGGGTGTCGGCATTCACCGGGGGGGTTGCAAAAAATTCAGGCACCTTCTTCCGTCACAAGAAAGCGATCCCAATCGAGAAATTTTGGAACAGAGCCTCCTGGCCTGTTCTAAAAAAATTCCCGATTCTCAACCCCCGATTTGGGGGTGTCGGCATTCACCGGGGGGGTTGCAAAAAATTCAGGAACCTTTTTTCGTGACAAGAAAGCGATCCCAATCGAGAAATTTTGGAACAGAGCCTCCTGGCCTGTTCTAAAAAAATTCCCGATTTTCAACCCCCGATTTGGGGGTGTCGGCATTCACCGGGGGGGTTGCAAAAAATTCAGGCACCTTCTTTTGTCACAAGAAAGCAATCCCAATCGAGAAATTTTGGAACAGAGCCTCCGGGCCTGTTCTAAAAAAATTCCCGATTTTCAACCCCCGATTTGGGGGTGTCGGCATTCACCGGGGGGGTTGCAAAAAATTCAGGCACCTTCTTTCGTCACAAGAAAGCGATCCCAATTGAGAAATTTTGGAACAGAGCCTCCTGGCCCGTTCTTAAGAAAATTTCCGTATTTCAACCCCCGATTTGGGGGTGTCGGCATTCACCGGGGGGGTTGCAAAAAATTCAGGCACCTTCTTCCGTCACAAGAAAGAGATCCCAATCGAGAAATTTTGGAACAGAGCCTCCTGGCCTGTTCTAAAAAAATTCCCGATTTTCAACCCCCGATTAGGGGGTGTCGGCATTCACCGGGGGAGTTGCAAAAAATTCAGGCACCTTCTTTCGTCACAAGAAAGAGATCCCAATCGAGAAATTTTGGAACAGAGCCTCCTGGCCGGTTCTAGAAAAATTCCCGATTTTCAACCCCCGATTTGGGGGTGTCGGCATTCACCGGGGGGGTTGCAAAAAATTCAGGCACCTTCTTTCGTCACAAGAAAGCGATCCCAATCGAGAAATTTTGGAACAGAGCCTCCTGGCCTGTTCTAAGGAAATTCCCGATTTTCAACCCCCGATTTGGGGGTGTCGGCATTCACCGGGGGGGTTGCAAAAAATCCAGGCACCTTCTTTCGTCACAAGAAAGCGATCCCGAACGAGAAATTTTGGAACAGAGCCTCCTGGCCTGTTCTAAAAAAACTCCCGATTTTCAACCCCCGATTTGGGGGTGTCGGCATTCACCGGGGGGGTTGCAAAAAATTCAGGCACCTTCTTCCGTCACAAGAAAGAGATCCCAATCGAGAAATTTTGGAACTGAGCCTCCTGGCCTGTTCTAAAAAAATTCCCGATTTTCAACCCCCGATTTGGGGGTGTCGGCATCCACCGGGGGAGTTCCAAAAAATTCAGGCACCTTCTTTCGCCACAAGAAAGCCATCCCAATCGAGAAATTTTGGAACAGAGTCTCCTGGCCGGTTCTGAAAAAATTCCCGATTTTCAACCCCCGATTTGGGGGTGTCGGCATTCACCGGGGGGGTTGCAAAAAATTCAGGCACCTTCTTTCGTCACAAGAAAGCGATCCCAATCGAGAAATTTTGGAACAGAGCCTCCTGGCCTGTTCTAAAAAAATTCCCGATTTTCAACCCCCGATTTGGGGGTGTCGGCATTCACCGGGGGGGTTCCGAAAAATTCAGGCACCTTCTTTCGCCACAAGAAAGCCATCCCAATCGAGAAATTTTGGAACAGAGCCTCCTGGCCGGTTCTGAAAAAATTCCCGATTTCCAACCCCCGATTAGGGGGTGTCGGCATTCACCGGGGGAGTTCCAAAAAATTCAGGCACCTTTTTTCGTCACAAGAAAGCGATCCCAATCGAGAAATTTTGGAACAGAGCCTCCTGGACGGTTCTAGAAAAATTCCCGATTTTCAACCCCCGATCTGGCGGTGTCGGCATTCACCGGGGGGGTTGCAAAAAATTCAGGCACCTTCTTCCGTCACAAGAAAGCGATCCCAATCGAGAAATTTTGGAACAGAGCCTCCTGGCCTGTTCTAAAAAAATTCCCGATTTTCAACCCCCGATTTGGGGGTGTCGGCATTCACCGGGGGGGTTCCGAAAAATTCAGGCACCTTCTTTCGTCACAAGAAAGCGATCCCAATCGAGAAATTTTGGAACAGAGCCTCCTGGCCTGTTCTGAAAAAATTCCCGATTTTCAACCCCCGATTAGGGGGTGTCGGCATTCACCGGGGGAGTTCCAAAAAATTCAGGCACCTTTTTTCGTCACAAGAAAGCGATCCCAATCGAGAAATTTTGGAACAGAGCCTCCTGGACGGTTCTAGAAAAATTCCCGATTTTCAACCCCCGATCTGGGGGTGTCGGCATTCACCGGGGGGGTTGCAAAAAATTCAGGCACCTTCTTCCGTCACAAGAAAGCGATCCCAATCGAGAAATTTTGGAACAGAGCCTCCTGGCCTGTTCTAAAAAAATTCCCGATTCTCAACCCCCGATTTGGGGGTGTCGGCATTCACCGGGGGGGTTGCAAAAAATTCAGGAAATCTTTTTTCGTGACAAGAAAGCGATCCCAATCGAGAAATTTTGGAACAGAGCCTCCTGGCCTGTTCTAAAAAAATTCCCGATTTTCAACCCCCGATTTGGGGGTGTCGGCATTCACCGGGGGGGTTGCAAAAAATTCAGGCACCTTCTTTTGTCACAAGAAAGCAATCCCAATCGAGAAATTTTGGAACAGAGCCTCCGGGCCTGTTCTAAAAAAATTCCCGATTTTCAACCCCCGATTTGGGGGTGTCGGCATTCACCGGGGGGGTTGCAAAAAATTCAGGCACCTTCTTTCGTCACAAGAAAGCGATCCCAATTGAGAAATTTTGGAACAGAGCCTCCTGGCCCGTTCTTAAGAAAATTTCCGTATTTCAACCCCCGATTTGGGGGTGTCGGCATTCACCGGGGGGGTTGCAAAAAATTCAGGCACCTTCTTCCGTCACAAGAAAGAGATCCCAATCGAGAAATTTTGGAACAGAGCCTCCTGGCCTGTTCTAAAAAATTCCCGATTTTCAACCCCCGATTAGGGGGTGTCGGCATTCACCGGGGGAGTTGCAAAAAATTCAGGCACCTTCTTTCGTCACAAGAAAGCGATCCCAATCGAGAAATTTTGGAACAGAGCCTCCTGGCCTGTTCTAAAAAAATTCCCGAATTCCAACCCCCGATTTGGGGGTGTCGGCATTCACCGGGGGGTTGCAAAAAATTCAGGCACCTTCTTTCGTCACAAGAAAGCGATCCCAATCGAGAAATTTTGGAGCAGAGCCTCCTGGCCTGTTCTAAAAAAATTCCCGATTTTCAACCCCCGATTTGGGGGTGTCGGCATTCACCGGGGGGGGTTGCAAGAAATTCAGGCACCTTCTTTCGTCACAAGGAAGCGATCCCAATCGAGAAATTTTGGAACAGAGCCTCCTGGCCCGTTCTCAAGAAAATTTCCGATTTTCAACCCCCGATTTGGGGGTGTCGGCATTCACCGGGGGGGTTGCAAAAAATTCAGGCACCTTCTTTTGTCACAAGAAAGCGATCCCAATCGAGAAATTTTGGAACAGAGCCTCCTGGCCTGTTCTAAAAAAATTCCCGAATTTCAACCCCCGATTTGGGGGTGTCGGCATTCACCGGGGGGGTTGCAAAAAATTCAAGCACCTTCTTCCGTCACAAGAAAGCGATCCCAATCGAGAAATTTTGGAACAGAGCCTCCTGGCCGGTTCTAGAAAAATTCCCGATTTTCAACCCCCGATTTGGGGGTGTCGGCATTCACCGGGGGGGGGGGGGGTTCAAAAAATTCAGGCACCTTCTTCCGTCACAAAAAAGAGATCCCAATCGAGAAATTTTGGAACAGAACCTCCTGGCTTGTTCTAAAAAAAATTCCGATCTTCACCCCCGATTTGGGGGTGTCGGCATTCACCGGGGGGGTTGCAAAAAATTCAGGCACCTTCTTTCGTCACAAGAAAGCGATCCCAATCGAGAAATTTTGGAACAGAGCCTCCTGGCCTGTTCTAAAAAAATTCCCGATTTTCAACCCCCGATTTGGGGGTGTCGGCATTCACCGGGGGGGTTGCAAAAAATCCAGGCACCTTCTTTCGTCACAAGAAAGCGATCCCGAACGAGAAATTTTGGAACAGAGCCTCCTGGCCTGTTCTAAAAAAACTCCCGATTTTCAACCCCCGATTTGGGGGTGTCGGCATTCACCGGGGGGGTTGCAAAAAATTCAGGCACCTTCTTCCGTCACAAGAAAGAGATCCCAATCGAGAAATTTTGGAACAGAGCCTCCTGGCCTGTTCTAAAAGAATTCCCGATTTTCAACCCTCGATTAGGGGGTGTCGGCATTCACCGGGGGAGTTCCAAAAAATTCAGGCACCTTCTTTCGCCACAAGAAAGCCATCCCAATCGAGAAATTTCGGAACAGAGCCTCCTGGCCCGTTCTAAAAAAAATTCCCGATTTTCAACCCCCGATTTGGGGGTGTCGGCATTCACCGGGGGGGTTGCAAAAGATTCAGGTACCTTCTTTTGTCACAAGAAAGCGATCCCAATCGAGAAATTTTGGAACTGAGCCTCCTGGCCTGTTCTAAAAAAATTCCCGATTTTCAACCCCCGATTAGGGGGTGTCGGCATCCACCGGGGGAGTTCCAAAAAATTCAGGCACCTTCTTTCGCCACAAGAAAGCCATCCCAATCGAGAAATTTTGGAACAGAGCCTCCTGGCCGGTTCTGAAAAAATTCCCGATTTTCAACCCCCGATTTGGGGGTGTCGGCATTCACCGGGGGGGTTGCAAAAAATTCAGGCACCTTCTTTCGTCACAAGAAAGCGATCCCAATCGAGAAATTTTGGAACAGAGCCTCCTGGCCTGTTCTAAAAAAATTCCCGATTCTCAACCCCCGATTTGGGGGTGTCGGCATTCACCGGGGGGGTTCCGGAAAATTCAGGCACCTTCTTTCGCCACAAGAAAGCCATCCCAATCGAGAAATTTTGGAACAGAGCCTCCTGGCCGGTTCTGAAAAAATTCCCGATTTTCAACCCCCGATTAGGGGGTGTCGGCATTCATCGGGGGAGTTCCAAAAAATTCAGGCACCTTTTTTCGTCACAAGAAAGCGATCCCAATCGAGAAATTTTGGAACAGAGCCTCCTGGACGGTTCTAGAAAAATTCCCGATTTTCAACCCCCGATCTGGGGGTGTCGGCATTCACCGGGGGGGTTGCAAAAAATTCAGGCACCTTCTTCCGTCACAAGAAAGCGATCCCAATCGAGAAATTTTGGAACAGAGCCTCCTGGCCTGTTCTAAAAAAATTCCCGATTCTCAACCCCCGATTTGGGGGTGTCGGCATTCACCGGGGGGGTTGCAAAAGATTCAGGCACCTTTTTTCGTGACAAGAAAGCGATCCCAATCGAGAAATTTTGGAACAGAGCCTCCTGGCCTGTTCTAAAAAAATTCCCGATTTTCAACCCCCGATTTGGGGGTGTCGGCATTCACCGGGGGGGTTGCAAAAAATTCAGGCACCTTCTTTTGTCACAAGAAAGCAATCCCAATCGAGAAATTTTGGAACAGAGCCTCCGGGCCTGTTCTAAGAAAATTCCCGATTTTCAACCCCCGATTTGGGGGTGTCGGCATTCACCGGGGGGGTTGCAAAAAATTCAGGCACCTTCTTTCGTCACAAGAAAGCGATCCCAATTGAGAAATTTTGGAACAGAGCCTCCTGGCCCGTTCTTAAGAAAATTTCCGTATTTCAACCCCCGATTTGGGGGTGTCGGCATTCACCGGGGGGGTTGCAAAAAATTCAGGCACCTTTTTCCGTCACAAGAAAGAGATCTCAATCGAGAAATTTTGGAACAGAGCCTCCTGGCCTGTTCTAAAAAAATTCCCGATTTTCAACCCCCGATTAGGGGGTGTCGGCATTCACCGGGGGAGTTGCAAAAAATTCAAGCACCTTCTTTCGTCACAAGAAAGCGATCCCAATCGAGAAATTTTGGAACAGAGCCTCCTGGCCTGTTCTAAAAAAATTCCCGAATTTCAACCCCCGATTTGGGGGTGTCGGCATTCACCGGGGGGTTGCAAAAAATTCAGGCACCTTCTTTCGTCACAAGAAAGCGATCCCAATCGAGAAATTTTGGAGCAGAGCCTCCTGGCCTGTTCTAAAATAATTCCCGATTTTCAACCCCCGATTTGGGGGTGTCGGCATTCACCGGGGGGGTTGCAAGAAATTCAGGCACCTTCTTCCGTCACAAGAAAGAGATCCCAATCGAGAAATTTTGGAACTGAGCCTCCTGGCCTGTTCTAAAAAAATTCCCGATTTTCAACCCCCGATTAGGGGGTGTCGGCATCCACCGGGGGAGTTCCAAAAAATTCAGGCACCTTCTTTCGCCACAAGAAAGCCATCCCAATCGAGAAATTTTGGAACAGAGTCTCCTGGCCGGTTCTGAAAAAATTCCCGATTTTCAACCCCCGATTTGGGGGTGTCGGCATTCACCGGGGGGGTTGCAAAAAATTCAGGCACCTTCTTTCGTCACAAGAAAGCGATCCCAATCGAGAAATTTTGGAACAGAGCCTCCTGGCCTGTTCTAAAAAAATTCCCGATTTTCAACCCCCGATTTGGGGGTGTCGGCATTCACCGGGGGGGTTCCGAAAAATTCAGGCACCTTCTTTCGCCACAAGAAAGCCATCCCAATCGAGAAATTTTGGAACAGAGCCTCCTGGCCGGTTCTGAAAAAATTCCCGATTTCCAACCCCCGATTAGGGGGTGTCGGCATTCACCGGGGGAGTTCCAAAAAATTCAGGCACCTTTTTTCGTCACAAGAAAGCGATCCCAATCGAGAAATTTTGGAACAGAGCCTCCTGGACGGTTCTAGAAAAATTCCCGATTTTCAACCCCCGATCTGGCGGTGTCGGCATTCACCGGGGGGGTTGCAAAAAATTCAGGCACCTTCTTCCGTCACAAGAAAGCGATCCCAATCGAGAAATTTTGGAACAGAGCCTCCTGGCCTGTTCTAAAAAAATTCCCGATTTTCAACCCCCGATTTGGGGGTGTCGGCATTCACCGGGGGGGTTCCGAAAAATTCAGGCACCTTCTTTCGTCACAAGAAAGCGATCCCAATCGAGAAATTTTGGAACAGAGCCTCCTGGCCTGTTCTGAAAAAATTCCCGATTTTCAACCCCCGATTAGGGGGTGTCGGCATTCACCGGGGGAGTTCCAAAAAATTCAGGCACCTTTTTTCGTCACAAGAAAGCGATCCCAATCGAGAAATTTTGGAACAGAGCCTCCTGGACGGTTCTAGAAAAATTCCCGATTTTCAACCCCCGATCTGGGGGTGTCGGCATTCACCGGGGGGGTTGCAAAAAATTCAGGCACCTTCTTCCGTCACAAGAAAGCGATCCCAATCGAGAAATTTTGGAACAGAGCCTCCTGGCCTGTTCTAAAAAAATTCCCGATTCTCAACCCCCGATTTGGGGGTGTCGGCATTCACCGGGGGGGTTGCAAAAAATTCAGGAAATCTTTTTTCGTGACAAGAAAGCGATCCCAATCGAGAAATTTTGGAACAGAGCCTCCTGGCCTGTTCTAAAAAAATTCCCGATTTTCAACCCCCGATTTGGGGGTGTCGGCATTCACCGGGGGGGTTGCAAAAAATTCAGGCACCTTCTTTTGTCACAAGAAAGCAATCCCAATCGAGAAATTTTGGAACAGAGCCTCCGGGCCTGTTCTAAAAAAATTCCCGATTTTCAACCCCCGATTTGGGGGTGTCGGCATTCACCGGGGGGGTTGCAAAAAATTCAGGCACCTTCTTTCGTCACAAGAAAGCGATCCCAATTGAGAAATTTTGGAACAGAGCCTCCTGGCCCGTTCTTAAGAAAATTTCCGTATTTCAACCCCCGATTTGGGGGTGTCGGCATTCACCGGGGGGGTTGCAAAAAATTCAGGCACCTTCTTCCGTCACAAGAAAGAGATCCCAATCGAGAAATTTTGGAACAGAGCCTCCTGGCCTGTTCTAAAAAAATTCCCGATTTTCAACCCCCGATTAGGGGGTGTCGGCATTCACCGGGGGAGTTGCAAAAAATTCAGGCACCTTCTTTCGTCACAAGAAAGCGATCCCAATCGAGAAATTTTGGAACAGAGCCTCCTGGCCTGTTCTAAAAAAATTCCCGAATTCCAACCCCCGATTTGGGGGTGTCGGCATTCACCGGGGGGTTGCAAAAAATTCAGGCACCTTCTTTCGTCACAAGAAAGCGATCCCAATCGAGAAATTTTGGAGCAGAGCCTCCTGGCCTGTTCTAAAAAAATTCCCGATTTTCAACCCCCGATTTGGGGGTGTCGGCATTCACCGGGGGGGGTTGCAAGAAATTCAGGCACCTTCTTTCGTCACAAGGAAGCGATCCCAATCGAGAAATTTTGGAACAGAGCCTCCTGGCCCGTTCTCAAGAAAATTTCCGATTTTCAACCCCCGATTTGGGGGTGTCGGCATTCACCGGGGGGGTTGCAAAAAATTCAGGCACCTTCTTTTGTCACAAGAAAGCGATCCCAATCGAGAAATTTTGGAACAGAGCCTCCTGGCCTGTTCTAAAAAAATTCCCGAATTTCAACCCCCGATTTGGGGGTGTCGGCATTCACCGGGGGGGTTGCAAAAAATTCAAGCACCTTCTTCCGTCACAAGAAAGCGATCCCAATCGAGAAATTTTGGAACAGAGCCTCCTGGCCGGTTCTAGAAAAATTCCCGATTTTCAACCCCCGATTTGGGGGTGTCGGCATTCACCGGGGGGGGGGGGGGGTTCAAAAAATTCAGGCACCTTCTTCCGTCACAAAAAAGAGATCCCAATCGAGAAATTTTGGAACAGAACCTCCTGGCTTGTTCTAAAAAAAATTCCGATCTTCACCCCCGATTTGGGGGTGTCGGCATTCACCGGGGGGGTTGCAAAAAATTCAGGCACCTTCTTTCGTCACAAGAAAGCGATCCCAATCGAGAAATTTTGGAACAGAGCCTCCTGGCCTGTTCTAAAAAAATTCCCGATTTTCAACCCCCGATTTGGGGGTGTCGGCATTCACCGGGGGGGTTGCAAAAAATCCAGGCACCTTCTTTCGTCACAAGAAAGCGATCCCGAACGAGAAATTTTGGAACAGAGCCTCCTGGCCTGTTCTAAAAAAACTCCCGATTTTCAACCCCCGATTTGGGGGTGTCGGCATTCACCGGGGGGGTTGCAAAAAATTCAGGCACCTTCTTCCGTCACAAGAAAGAGATCCCAATCGAGAAATTTTGGAACAGAGCCTCCTGGCCTGTTCTAAAAGAATTCCAGATTTTCAACCCTCGATTAGGGGGTGTCGGCATTCACCGGGGGAGTTCCAAAAAATTCAGGCACCTTCTTTCGCCACAAGAAAGCCATCCCAATCGAGAAATTTCGGAACAGAGCCTCCTGGCCCGTTCTAAAAAAAATTCCCGATTTTCAACCCCCGATTTGGGGGTGTCGGCATTCACCGGGGGGGTTGCAAAAGATTCAGGTACCTTCTTTTGTCACAAGAAAGCGATCCCAATCGAGAAATTTTGGAACTGAGCCTCCTGGCCTGTTCTAAAAAAATTCCCGATTTTCAACCCCCGATTAGGGGGTGTCGGCATCCACCGGGGGAGTTCCAAAAAATTCAGGCACCTTCTTTCGCCACAAGAAAGCCATCCCAATCGAGAAATTTTGGAACAGAGCCTCCTGGCCGGTTCTGAAAAAATTCCCGATTTTCAACCCCCGATTTGGGGGTGTCGGCATTCACCGGGGGGGTTGCAAAAAATTCAGGCACCTTCTTTCGTCACAAGAAAGCGATCCCAATCGAGAAATTTTGGAACAGAGCCTCCTGGCCTGTTCTAAAAAAATTCCCGATTCTCAACCCCCGATTTGGGGGTGTCGGCATTCACCGGGGGGGTTCCGGAAAATTCAGGCACCTTCTTTCGCCACAAGAAAGCCATCCCAATCGAGAAATTTTGGAACAGAGCCTCCTGGCCGGTTCTGAAAAAATTCCCGATTTTCAACCCCCGATTAGGGGGTGTCGGCATTCATCGGGGGAGTTCCAAAAAATTCAAGCACCTTTTTTCGTCACAAGAAAGCGATCCCAATCGAGAAATTTTGGAACAGAGCCTCCTGGACGGTTCTAGAAAAATTCCCGATTTTCAACCCCCGATCTGGGGGTGTCGGCATTCACCGGGGGGGTTGCAAAAAATTCAGGCACCTTCTTCCGTCACAAGAAAGCGATCCCAATCGAGAAATTTTGGAACAGAGCCTCCTGGCCTGTTCTAAAAAAATTCCCGATTCTCAACCCCCGATTTGGGGGTGTCGGCATTCACCGGGGGGGTTGCAAAAGATTCAGGCACCTTTTTTCGTGACAAGAAAGCGATCCCAATCGAGAAATTTTGGAACAGAGCCTCCTGGCCTGTTCTAAAAAAATTCCCGATTTTCAACCCCCGATTTGGGGGTGTCGGCATTCACCGGGGGGGTTGCAAAAAATTCAGGCACCTTCTTTTGTCACAAGAAAGCAATCCCAATCGAGAAATTTTGGAACAGAGCCTCCGGGCCTGTTCTAAGAAAATTCCCGATTTTCAACCCCCGATTTGGGGGTGTCGGCATTCACCGGGGGGGTTGCAAAAAATTCAGGCACCTTCTTTCGTCACAAGAAAGCGATCCCAATTGAGAAATTTTGGAACAGAGCCTCCTGGCCCGTTCTTAAGAAAATTTCCGTATTTCAACCCCCGATTTGGGGGTGTCGGCATTCACCGGGGGGGTTGCAAAAAATTCAGGCACCTTTTTCCGTCACAAGAAAGAGATCCCAATCGAGAAATTTTGGAACAGAGCCTCCTGGCCTGTTCTAAAAAAATTCCCGATTTTCAACCCCCGATTAGGGGGTGTCGGCATTCACCGGGGGAGTTGCAAAAAATTCAAGCACCTTCTTTCGTCACAAGAAAGCGATCCCAATCGAGAAATTTTGGAACAGAGCCTCCTGGCCTGTTCTAAAAAAATTCCCGAATTTCAACCCCCGATTTGGGGGTGTCGGCATTCACCGGGGGGTTGCAAAAAATTCAGGCACCTTCTTTCGTCACAAGAAAGCGATCCCAATCGAGAAATTTTGGAGCAGAGCCTCCTGGCCTGTTCTAAAAAAATTCCCGATTTTCAACCCCCGATTTGGGGGTGTCGGCATTCACCGGGGGGGTTGCAAGAAATTCAGGCACCTTCTTTCGTCACAAGGAAGCGATCCCAATCGAGAAATTTTGGAACAGAGCCTCCTGGCCCGTTCTCAAGAAAATTTCCGATTTTCAACCCCCGATTTGGGGGTGTCGGCATTCACCGGGGGGGGTTGCAAAAAATTCAGGCACCTTCTTTTGTCACAAGAAAGCGATCCCAATCGAGAAATTTTGGAACAGAGCCTCCTGGCCTGTTCTAAAAAAATTCCCGATTTTCAACCCCCGATTTGGGGGTGTCGGCATTCACCGGGAGGGTTGCAAAAAATTCAGGCACCTCCTTTCGTCACGAGAAAGCGATCCCAATCGAGAAATTTTGGAACAGAGCCTCCTGGCCTGTTCTAAAAAAATTCCCGAATTTCAACCCCCGATTTGGGGGTGTCGGCATTCACAGGGGGGGTTGCAAAAAATTCAAGCACCTTCTTCCGTCACAAGAAAGCGATCCCAATCGAGAAATTTTGGAACAGAGCCTCCTGGCCGGTTCTAGAAAAATTCCCGATTTTCAACCCCCGATTTGGGGGTGTCGGCATTCACCGGGGGGGGGGGGGTGCAAAAAATTCAGGCACCTTCTTCCGTCACAAGAAAGAGATCCCAATCGAGAAATTTTGGAACAGAACCTCCTGGCTTGTTCTAAAAAAAATTCCGATTTTCACCCCCGATTTGGGGGTGTCGGCATTCACCGGGGGGGTTGCAAAAAATTCAGGCATCTTCTTTCGTCACAAGAAAGCGATCCCAATCGAGAAATTTTGGAACAGAGCCTCCTGGCCTGTTCTAAAAAAATTCCCGATTTTCAACCCCCGATTTGGGGGTGTCGGCATTCACCGGGGGGGTTGCAAAAAATCCAGGCACCTTCTTTCGTCACAAGAAAGCGATCCCGAACGAGAAATTTTGGAACAGAGCCTCCTGGCCTGTTCTAAAAAAACTCCCGATTTTCAACCCCCGATTTGGGGGTGTCGGCATTCACCGGGGGGGTTGCAAAAAATCCAGGCACCTTCTTCCGTCACAAGAAAGAGATCCCAATCGAGAAATTTTGGAACAGAGCCTCCTGGCCTGTTCTAAAAGAATTCCCGATTTTCAACCCTCGATTAGGGGGTGTCGGCATTCACCGGGGGAGTTCCAAAAAATTCAGGCACCTTCTTTCGCCACAAGAAAGCCATCCCAATCGAGAAATTTCGGAACAGAGCCTCCTGGCCCGTTCTAAAAAAAATTCCCGATTTTCAACCCCCGATTTGGGGGTGTCGGCATTCACCGGGGGGGTTGCAAAAGATTCAGGTACCTTCTTTTGTCACAAGAAAGCGATCCCAATCGAGAAATTTTGGAACAGAGCCTCCTGGCCTGTTCTAAAAAAATTCCCGATTTTCAACCCCCGATTTGGGGGTGTCGGCATTCACCGGGGGAGTTCCCAAAAATTCAGGCACCTTCTTTCGCCACAAGAAAGCCATCCCAATCGAGAAATTTTGGAACAGAGCCTCCTGGCCGGTTCTGAAAAAATTCCCGATTCTCAACCCCCGATTTGGGGGTGTCGGCATTCACCGGGGGGGGTTGCAAAAGATTCAGGCACCTTTTTTCGTGACAAGAAAGCGATCCCAATCGAGAAATTTTGGAACAGAGCCTCCTGGCCTGTTCTAAAAAAATTCCCGATTTTCAACCCCCGATTTGGGGGTGTCGGCATTCACCGGGGGGGTTGCAAAAAATTCAGGCACCTTCTTTTGTCACAAGAAAGCAATCCCAATCGAGAAATTTTGGAACAGAGCCTCCGGGCCTGTTCTAAAAAAATTCCCGATTTTCAACCCCCGATTTGGGGGTGTCGGCATTCACCGGGGGGGTTGCAAAAAATTCAGGCACCTTCTTTCGTCACAAGAAAGCGATCCCAATTGAGAAATTTTGGAACAGAGCCTCCTGGCCCGTTCTTAAGAAAATTTCCGTATTTCAACCCCCGATTTGGGGGTGTCGGCATTCACCGGGGGGGTTGCAAAAAATTCAGGCACCTTCTTCCGTCACAAGAAAGAGATCCCAATCGAGAAATTTTGGAACAGAGCCTCCTGGCCTGTTCTAAAAAAATTCCCGATTTTCAACCCCCGATTAGGGGGTGTCGGCATTCACCGGGGGAGTTGCAAAAAATTCAGGCACCTTCTTTCGTCACAAGAAAGCGATCCCAATCGAGAAATTTTGGAACAGAGCCTCCTGGCCTGTTCTAAAAAAATTCCCGATTTTCAACCCCCGATTAGGGGGTGTCGGCATCCACCGGGGGAGTTCCAAAAAATTCCGGCACCTTCTTTCGCCACAAGAAAGCCATCCCAATCGAGAAATTTTGGAACAGAGCCTCCTGGCCGGTTCTGAAAAAATTCCCGATTTTCAACCCCCGATTTGGGGGTGTCGGCATTCACCGGGGGGGTTGCAAAAAATTCAGGCACCTTCTTTCGTCACAAGAAAGCGATCCCAATCGAGAAATTTTGGAACATAGCCTCCTGGCCTGTTCTAAAAAAATTCCCGATTTTCAACCCCCGATTTGGGGGTGTCGGCATTCACCGGGGGGGTTGCAAAAAATTCAGGCACCTTCTTTTGTCACAAGAAAGCAATCCCAATCGAGAAATTTTGGAACAGAGCCTCCGGGCCTGTTCTAAAAAAATTCCCGATTTTCAACCCCCGATTTGGGGGTGTCGGCATTCACCGGGGGGGTTGCAAAAAATTCAGGCACCTTCTTTCGTCACAAGAAAGCGATCCCAATTGAGAAATTTTGGAACAGAGCCTCCTGGCCCGTTCTTAAGAAAATTTCCGTATTTCAACCCCCGATTTGGGGGTGTCGGCATTCACCGGGGGGGTTGCAAAAAATTCAGGCACCTTCTTCCGTCACAAGAAAGAGATCCCAATCGAGAAATTTTGGAACAGAGCCTCCTGGCCTGTTCTAAAAAAATTCCCGATTTTCAACCCCCGATTAGGGGGTGTCGGCATTCACCGGGGGAGTTGCAAAAAATTCAGGCACCTTCTTTCGTCACAAGAAAGCGATCCCAATCGAGAAATTTTGGAACAGAGCCTCCTGGCCTGTTCTAAAAAAATTCCCGAATTTCAACCCCCGATTTGGGGGTGTCGGCATTCACCGGGGGGTTGCAAAAAATTCAGGCACCTTCTTTCGTCACAAGAAAGCGATCCCAATCGAGAAATTTTGGAGCAGAGCCTCCTGGCCTGTTCTAAAAAAATTCCCGATTTTCAACCCCCGATTTGGGGGTGTCGGCATTCACCGCGGGGGTTGCAAGAAATTCAGGCACCTTCTTTCGTCACAAGGAAGCGATCCCAATCGAGAAATTTTGGAACAGAGCCTCCTGGCCCGTTCTCAAGAAAATTTCCGATTTTCAACCCCCGATTTGGGGGTGTCGGCATTCACCGGGGGGGTTGCAAAAAATTCAGGCACCTTCTTTTGTCACAAGAAAGCGATCCCAATCGAGAAATTTTGGAACAGAGCCTCCTGGCCTGTTCTAAAAAAATTCCCGATTTTCAACCCCCGATTTGGGGGTGTCGGCATTCACCGGGAGGGTTGCAAAAAATTCAGGCACCTCCTTTCGTCACAAGAAAGCGATCCCAATCGAGAAATTTTGGAACAGAGCCTCCTGGCCTGTTCTAAAAAAATTCCCGAATTTCAACCCCCGATTTGGGGGTGTCGGCATCCACCGGGGGGGTTGCAAAAAATTCAAGCACCTTCTTCCGTCACAAGAAAGCGATCCCAATCGAGAAATTCTGGAACAGAGCCTCCTGGCCGGTTCTAGAAAAATTCCCGATTTTCAACCCCCGATTTGGGGGTGTCGGCATTCACCGGGGGGGGTGCAAAAAATTCAGGCACCTTCTTCCGTCACAAGAAAGAGATCCCAATCGAGAAATTTTGGAACAGAACCTCCTGGCTTGTTCTAAAAAAAATTCCGATTTTCACCCCCGATTTGGGGGTGAGTGCATTCACCGGGGGGGTTGCAAAAAATTCAGGCACCTTCTTTCGTCACAAGAAAGCGATCCCAATCGAGAAATTTTGGAACAGAGCCTCCTGGCCTGTTCTAAAAAAATTCCCGATTTTCAACCCCCGATTTGGGGGTGTCGGCATTCACCGGGGGGGTTGCAAAAAATCCAGGCACCTTCTTTCGTCACAAGAAAGCGATCCCGAACGAGAAATTTTGGAACAGAGCCTCCTGGCCTGTTCTAAAAAAACTCCCGATTTTCAACCCCCGATTTGGGGGTGTCGGCATTCACCGGGGGGGTTGCAAAAAATTCAGGCACCTTCTTCCGTCACAAGAAAGAGATCCCAATCGAGAAATTTTGGAACAGAGCCTCCTGGCCTGTTCTAAAAGAATTCCCGATTTTCAACCCTCGATTAGGGGGTGTCGGCATTCACCGGGGGGGTTGCAAAAAATTCAGGCACCTTCTTTTGTCACAAGAAAGCAATCCCAATCGAGAAATTTTGGAACAGAGCCTCCGGGCCTGTTCTAAAAAAATTCCCGATTTTCAACCCCCGATTTGGGGGTGTCGGCATTCACCGGGGGGGTTGCAAAAAATTCAGGCACCTTCTTTCGTCACAAGAAAGCGATCCCAATTGAGAAATTTTGGAACAGAGCCTCCTGGCCCGTTCTTAAGAAAATTTCCGTATTTCAACCCCCGATTTGGGGGTGTCGGCATTCACCGGGGGGGTTGCAAAAAATTCAGGCACCTTCTTCCGTCACAAGAAAGAGATCCCAATCGAGAAATTTTGGAACAGAGCCTCCTGGCCTGTTCTAAAAAAATTCCCGATTTTCAACCCCCGATTAGGGGGTGTCGGCATTCACCGGGGGAGTTGCAAAAAATTCAGGCACCTTCTTTCGTCACAAGAAAGCGATCCCAATCGAGAAATTTTGGAACAGAGCCTCCTGGCCTGTTCTAAAAAAATTCCCGAATTTCAACCCCCGATTTGGGGGTGTCGGCATTCACCGGGGGGTTGCAAAAAATTCAGGCACCTTCTTTCGTCACAAGAAAGCGATCCCAATCGAGAAATTTTGGAGCAGAGCCTCCTGGCCTGTTCTAAAAAAATTCCCGATTTTCAACCCCCGATTTGGGGGTGTCGGCATTCACCGGGGGGGTTGCAAGAAATTCAGGCACCTTCTTTCGTCACAAGGAAGCGATCCCAATCGAGAAATTTTGGAACAGAGCCTCCTGGCCCGTTCTCAAGAAAATTTCCGATTTTCAACCCCCGATTTGGGGGTGTCGGCATTCACCGGGGGGGTTGCAAAAAATTCAGGCACCTTCTTTTGTCACAAGAAAGCGATCCCAATCGAGAAATTTTGGAACAGAGCCTCCTGGCCTGTTCTAAAAAAATTCCCGATTTTCAACCCCCGATTTGGGGGTGTCGGCATTCACCGGGAGGGTTGCAAAAAATTCAGGCACCTCCTTTCGTCACAAGAAAGCGATCCCAATCGAGAAATTTTGGAACAGAGCCTCCTGGCCTGTTCTAAAAAAATTCCCGAATTTCAACCCCCGATTTGGGGGTGTCGGCATCCACCGGGGGGGTTGCAAAAAATTCAAGCACCTTCTTCCGTCACAAGAAAGCGATCCCAATCGAGAAATTTTGGAACAGAGCCTCCTGGCCGGTTCTAGAAAAATTCCCGATTTTCAACCCCCGATTTGGGGGTGTCGGCATTCACCGGGGGGGGGGTGCAAAAAATTCAGGCACCTTCTTCCGTCACAAGAAAGAGATCCCAATCGAGAAATTTTGGAACAGAACCTCCTGGCTTGTTCTAAAAAAAATTCCGATTTTCACCCCCGATTTGGGGGTGAGTGCATTCACCGGGGGGGTTGCAAAAAATTCAGGCACCTTCTTTCGTCACAAGAAAGCGATCCCAATCGAGAAATTTTGGAACAGAGCCTCCTGGCCTGTTCTAAAAAAATTCCCGATTT
Organism: Eretmocerus hayati; assembly: GCA_029851415.1. NCBI lineage: Eukaryota > Metazoa > Arthropoda > Insecta > Hymenoptera > Aphelinidae > Eretmocerus > Eretmocerus hayati. Next base: position 105,593,716 of record CM056743.1, read on the forward strand.
TCAACCCCCGATTTGGGGGTGTCGGCATTCACCGGGGGGGTTGCAAAAAATCCAGGCACCTTCTTTCGTCACAAGAAAGCGATCCCGAACGAGAAATTTTGGAACAGAGCCTCCTGGCCTGTTCTAAAAAAACTCCCGATTTTCAACCCCCGATTTGGGGGTGTCGGCATTCACCGGGGGGGTTGCAAAAAATTCAGGCACCTTCTTCCGTCACAAGAAAGAGATCCCAATCGAGAAATTTTGGAACAGAGCCTCCTGGCCTGTTCTAAAAGAATTCCCGATTTTCAACCCTCGATTAGGGGGTGTCGGCATTCACCGGGGGAGTTCCAAAAAATTCAGGCACCTTCTTTCGCCACAAGAAAGCCATCCCAATCGAGAAATTTCGGAACAGAGCCTCCTGGCCCGTTCTAAAAAAAATTCCCGATTTTCAACCCCCGATTTGGGGGTGTCGGCATTCACCGGGGGGGTTGCAAAAGATTCAGGTACCTTCTTTTGTCACAAGAAAGCGATCCCAATCGAGAAATTTTGGAACAGAGCCTCCTGGCCTGTTCTAAAAAAATTCCCGATTTTCAACCCCCGATTTGGGGGTGTCGGCATTCACCGGGGGAGTTCCAAAAAATTCAGGCACCTTCTTTCGCCACAAGAAAGCCATCCCAATCGAGAAATTTTGGAACAGAGCCTCCTGGCCGGTTCTGAAAAAATTCCCGATTTTCAACCCCCGATTTGGGGGTGTCGGCATTCACTGGGGGGGTTGCAAAAAATTCAGGCACCTTCTTTCGTCACAAGAAAGCGATCCCAATCGAGAAATTTTGGAACAGAGCCTCCTGGCCTGTTCTAAAAAAATTCCCGATTTTCAACCCCCGATTTGGGGGTGTCGGCATTCACCGGGGGGGTTCCAAAAAATTCAGGCACCTTCTTTCGCCACAAGAAAGCCATCCCAATCGAGAAATTTTGGAACAGAGCCTCCTGGCCGGTTCTGAAAAAATTCCCGATTTTCAACCCCCGATTAGGGGGTGTCGGCATTCACCGGGGGAGTTCCAAAAAATTCAGGCACCTTTTTTCGTCACAAGAAAGCGATCCCAATCGAGAAATTTTGGAACAGAGCCTCCTGGACGGTTCTAGAAAAATTCCCGATTTCCAACCCCCGATTTGGGGGTGTCGGCATTCACCGGGGGGGTTGCAAAAAATTCAGGCACCTTCTTCCGTCACAAGAAAGCGATCCCAATCGAGAAATTTTGGAACAGAGCCTCCTGGCCTGTTCTAAAAAAATTCCCGATTCTCAACCCCCGATTTGGGGGTGTCGGCATTCACCGGGGGGGTTGCAAAAAATTCAGGCACCTTTTTTCGTGACAAGAAAGCGATCCCAATCGAGAAATTTTGGAACAGAGCCTCCTGGCCTGTTCTAAAAAAATTCCCGATTTTCAACCCCGATTTGGGGGTGTCGGCATTCACCGGGGGGGTTGCAAAAAATTCAGGCACCTTCTTTTGTCACAAGAAAGCAATCCCAATCAAGAAATTTTGGAACAGAGCCTCCGGGCCTGTTCTAAAAAAATTCCCGATTTTCAACCCCCGATTTGGGGGTGTCGGCATTCACCGGGGGGGTTGCAAAAAATTCAGGCACCTTCTTTCGTCACAAGAAAGCGATCCCAATTGAGAAACTTTGGAACAGAGCCTCCTGGCCCGTTCTTAAGAAAATTTCCGTATTTCAACCCCCGATTTGGGGGTGTCGGCATTCACCGGGGGGGTTGCAAAAAATTCCGGCACCTCCTTTCGTCACAAGAAAGCGATCCCAGTCGAGAAATTTTGGAACAGAGCCTCCTGGCCCGTTCTTAAAAAAATTCCCGATTTTCAACCCCCGATTTGGGGGTGTCGGCATTCACCGGGGGGGTTGCAAAAAATTCAGGCACCTTCTTTCGTCACAAGAAAGCGATCCCAATCGAGAAATTTTGGAACAGAACCTCCTGGCCGGTTCTAGAAAAATTCCCGATTTTCAACCCCCGATTTGGGGGTGTCGGCATTCACCAGGGGGGTTGCAAAAAATTCAGGCACCTTCTTTCGTCACAAGAAAGCGATCCCAATCGAGAAATTTTGGAACAGAGCCTCCTGGCCCGTTCTTAAGAAAATTTCCGTATTTCAACCCCCGATTTGGGGGTGTCGGCATTCACCGGGGGGGTTGCAAAAAATTCCGGCACCTCCTTTCGTCACAAGAAAGCGATCCCAATCGAGAAATTTTGGAACAGAGCCTCCTGGCCCGTTCTTAAAAAAATTCCCGATTTTCAACCCCCGATTTGGGGGTGTCGGCATTCACCGGGGGGGTTGCAAAAAATTCAGGCACCTTCTTTCGTCACAAGAAAGCGATCCCAATCGAGAAATTTTGGAACAGAACCTCCTGGCCGGTTCTAGAAAAATTCCCGATTTTCAACCCCCGATTTGGGGGTGTCGGCATTCACCGGGGGGGTTGCAAAAAATTCAGGCACCTTCTTTCGTCACAAGAAAGCGATCCCATTCGAGAAATTTTGGAACAGAGCCTCCTGGCCCGTTCTTAAGAAAATTTCCGATTTTCAACCCCCGATTTGGGGGTGTCGGCATTCACCGGGGGGGGTTGCAAAAAATTCAGGCACCTTCTTTCGTCACAAGAAAGCGATCTCAATCGAGAAATTTTGGAACAGAGCCTCCTGGCCGGTTCTAGAAAAATTCCCGATTTTCAACCCCCGATTTGGGGGTGTCGGCATTCACCGGGGGCGTTGCAAAAAATTCAGGCACCTTCTTCCGTCACAAGAAAGCGATCCCAATCGAGAAATTTTGGAACAGAGGTTCGAATTCAAGAAAAAAATTTTTTCGACTTTCGATTAAGATAATCGATTGGAACTTCAGAGTCATCTTGAAGACCATTTTTCGGGCTCACTCCCCGCAATATCCTCACCCTGGCTGGGCCCAGATTCCCTCAGCAACACCGCAACAGCAGCAGTTCCGCTAGCAGTGCTCAGTGCTGCGCCACCGCGTAAGGCGAGTCCAAAGATGCCCGGGCGAGGTGGGATGCACTGGTGCTACTCGTTATTCAGCACCACACTCTTACACACCAGTTTGGGGACACTTACGACGAGAGCACTTTCCCTTTCGATCGCGCGACACACCACTGCTATGCAATGCAGAATCCAATGGTGTAAATGAATCGTGTGAGTATCATTGATTATACCTGATTTTTCACGGGATATGTTTTCCGAACGTTCCATCATCTATTAGAATATCTTCATAAGATATAGATATACTGTAAAGCCAGAGGATTGAGTATGAACAGAGGCTCATTAGTCCATTGCGGGGACCTTGTGCTCAGTCGAAATTCCAAGAGCTCCATCGAGACGAAGTCCTCTGGCTATTCGATATATACGTGTATGTATTGAATGCTGGAGTAAATGCTTTCTGGTTGAATACACATATATGTGTTTTACTGAGAACAGCTCGATGAAGCTCTAAGACGATCATCTTGAGAAAGGAAGGCTGAAGTCCCTTCGAACTTATGATGGAAGTCTGATTTGACTATGCGACCTGGGTAACCTGTGTTCGTGGAGGCTGAAGTCCCTTCTTGTGCACAAGCACTTAGGTGAAGGCGAAATTGTTGACTCTTATCTGAAGATGGGACTGTGCTGAAGTCCACACCTCATTCCTGGGTAAAACTCAACCCCCAAAAAAATCCACTCGTGCGCCTGGGGTGGATGGGCTAAAGTCCTTATCTACACCTAAGCCACGTGTCGAAAACTATTCAAAAATTTTTTATACTCCCTATCGAATTCTATTCCGTCATGCTAAAGTGCTGAAGTCCACTTGGTACGCAGGGATGAAATTTATCCTATATTCGATCCGTACTTTCGCGATACGAGAGCTGAAGTCCTCTCGTATACGTGAAATATCGCCGAATAAAGCAACCCCCATCGATCTGCACATTATGATCCTAATATCGATCCAAGAATATTACGTACACCTCTTTCGAGGTACCCATCCCTTATGATAAATTTTGATCACTGGCTCTCTCCCGAGATCCAGAGCCTATTGGTCACTCACATCTGGCGCCCAGACAGGGACTTGATACGTGTAAAATACGTTTTATTCTTGGAATGATATAAAAATGTTGTAATATATTCCTGAATGGGCGATGCACTCTTCAAGCGCCGACGCACTTAAAATATTAGGGACATCAGGTTGACCTCATCGGGAGCACGTTTGGTATGCTTCGAGGTATTCACGTCTCTGGCTAACGTGCGAGCATGATAAACAAATATATCACCACATAAAAAAGCGCGTTCAGCCACTGTGGTATGTTCGATCACTCGTTTAATCGAGCATTGCCCCCACTTCGCCTCTTATAGAGCGCGTTTAGATCGCTCGCAGGCAACAACCTCGCTGGTCTAGTGGCCAGCGGATCTGACTCCCACGCGATAGCACGGGGTTCGATTCCCGGACACTGAAAATTTTTCATTACATATTATCATTCTTTCGGTCATATCTAATCATAATAATGCATTACTAATTGAATGCAATTCGATTTTCAACTTAAAATTTAAAAAATTCATCGAAACTCAGTTCATTCAGTAACGGCCTCAGTCATTAGACAACCCAACATACTCGAGTGTTCAAAATGCCTACTACACGGCGATCGATTGCGGACGGAGACAGAGTTGATATATCAGCTCAAGCATCACTAGACCGCATCGAGAATCCGGTAGAAGGGGTCCATGATGCACAAGAAAACACTAGAGCATGGACGAGGGCTGTCACTGAGGAGTTGAAGATACTGGATGATGAACAAGCTCAGCTGTTTACTAGATAAGATACCCTCGAAAAATCACATGATGTACTATCCGAAATGAAAAATCTCGTTCAAGTAAACGAAGACTACCACCAAAACCTTAGAGAGTCTCATTAAGGAAGAAGATGAATTTCATCAGAAATTCGATTCCATTTTGGGAAAACTGAAAGAAATTCCCGAAGAAAATGCCCTTTCGCGGCAAGAGAATAAATCTTTCGAAAATGCTATCGCGAAGTTAAATGAACGCATCCAAATCCTGGAGAGTGAGAAGGACGAACTCAACAGATTCGTGGTGGAATTGAGAAATGAAACCATCGCAGATCTGGAAAAAGATGTTACTTTTGGTAACAGGCCATGAAGGACACTGGGGACAGACAATTAGCAATCGCCAAGCAAGTCAAAGATTTGAAAAGGCAATCAATGGGTTTCTCAGAACCCATAACTAGAAAATTGGAATTACCCTCTCCCATTTTTAAAGGAGAATTAGTCGAAAGACCTGTACGTTCTTTGCGAGATTTTCGCAGGTACGTGGAAACTATGTCTTTAGATGAGCAAGAGCTATCTCTGCTGATTTCCAAATTTCTACAGGGGACAGCTATTGGCTGGTTCCATCTACACGAAGAAGAGATTGTCTCTCTCGACGAATTTGAAATCAGATTCAAAGAGCAGTTTTGGAACGAAAATGTGAAACGTTCTATGAAGCAAAAACTTCAATTTGGCAAATACTATTCCAATGGGGAGAAATCCTGCGTTGGATACGCTATCGAACTTTTCAACATCGCTCTCGAGCTAGACGAGACGCGAAAAGATATTGATATTGTGAATCAACTATGTCAATATTTTGGAAGAGTAGTAAGGTCAGCCATTCGTGGTAGTGCCGACAAATCAAAAAGTGCTTTCTTCAATACTCTCGCTGATTTCGATAATGATGATGCAAGAGCTATGGCAGAACGAGCCCAGCAACAATCAAATCAATCAGACGAGAAGGAGAAGCCTCAAGAGTGGCAAACTCGGAGTTTGAGCTCGAGTGCCACCAAAAAAGATCCTAAAAAGCCACCCCAAAAGCCGAAGCCCAAGCCGAGAACTCAAAAGCCTCCCGAGGCTGAAGAGGCTGAAAAATTGGCTAAGGCTGCGGCAAAGGACTACGAAAAGATGGCATGTCCTCAGCTTGGTTGAGGATATTGAAAGCTCGGAAAACTCCCCATAGTTGCATGCTCACCCACGCAGCAACATGCAACTAAAGGAATCAACATGAGGTCGATTTATGATGATCCCCGAGGGGATCTACTCTACGATATCGAGCCACCAGGGGAAAATTGAGTAAAGCGCAAGTGCCTCGAAATTGTTATGAAAATCGAAGGTATTAATATTAGTACCATTGAGGATTCTGGAAGTGAAGTCAAATGCATCTCGGAGGATTTCCATCTGCAACATCAGGACGTTTTTAAAATCTGTTCAACTCTCCCAATCTCCGGAAAAATAATAATCCGCGGAGCCACCGGCCAAAAGTCCACTCGCATGAAATACCAATGCCTGATTACCACTCAGATTGGGTCTCTGGTTCTCTCTCTTTTATTCATTGTAGTCCCTAAACTAACGAAGGACTGCATATTGGGTTATGATGCACAGAAAGGCCTGAAAATTAACATGAATACGGAGACTAAAGAATTTATATTTGAAATCGACAAAAAAGTCGAAACAGTGTCTTATGTCGATTCATTCACACAAGATGAAGAATAGTCCTGCTTGAAATTAGCAGTAGACACGAACCCCCAGTCACCCTCAAAGGGGGTGAACTCATTTTTTGTGGGTAGCTGCTCCTATGGAGCTGCCTATTACTCTGAGTCTTCGGAAGAACTTTCAGATGAAGAGATTGAGGAGAAGCCTAGGGAATGCACAACGTTAAATCGGCAACAGAAAAATAAACTACACAGGCTCATACAAAAGCACCGTGTAGTTTTCCGAAAACCTCCTGGTTTTCTGAAAATCTACGAGCATAAAATGACGCTCAGAGATAATAATGGCGCACAAATGAAGTCATTCTTGCACTCTTGGTAATTAAAATTCCACTAGGGGTACTCACGTTTTCCGCTGATGCAGATAACTGGTCGTTTTGTATTACCTGCTGGTGATCTCCGCTTACTGGTCGTCCTACCTGATTTTTTCTGGTGATGATTCGTTCCTTTTTAGTCTTCATGTGTTGCTCTGCTGCGCCTTGGTCCTTCCCCTGGTTGTTTTTCCAATGCGCGGTCGGCTTGGCCGCGTTTGTCAGGTTTTGGAATGTGGCAAATGGAGAGAGTGGATGATGAAAGATGTTCGACGGTGAAGTTGCGCTTTTGAACATATATGGGTGAATGATTGATTGTGATAATGTCAGAAGATGGAGTGGACGGCCGCACAACGAGAATTGACGCAAGCCGCGGAAGGCGACGAGTGCAACGAAGAGGATAGCAGAACGGCGCGAAGTTGCGAAAACAAGATGGCGACTGCGCGCGGCAGATCGAATTATTAATGAGAGCTCCATACAATTCTAAACAGAATGAAAGGGATACCTCACCCTGCTAATTGGAAATGAAACCGGACGCATTGTCTGCACCGTGAGGCGGTTGACGTGAATACCAAAAACAGCTCAGAATAGTTTTTGAGTAGATGAATTTCCAGGGTCCCCACTCACAAACTTGGATCAATCTCCATGATATTCTCAGGTTTTCCAGGGTTGAAATTTTAAGAAACAGTGAATGAAATATTATTTTATTCAATTCGTGTCATTTGGATCTATATTTATATATTGATTGAATAACTATAATATTCATTCTTATCATTCCTCCAATTTCTTCTATAAGTATATTTTATTGTTGTGATTATATATACACAGATAAATTTTATATTCGATTGTTCCAACCCTGGAAATTCATCTAATCAGAAACTTCTCTGAGCTGTTTTTGCTACTCACATAAACCGCCTCGCGGTGCAGATAATGCGTCCGGTTTCATCTCCAATTAGTAGGGTAAGGTAATCCTTCCATCCCGTTTAGAATTGTATGGAGCTCTCATTGATAATTTGAACTGCCGCGCGCAATCGCCATCTTGTTTTCACAACTTCACGCCCTTTTGCTATTCTCTTTGTTGCGCTCGTCGCCTTCCGCGCCTTGCGTCGATTCTCGTTGCACAACCGTCGGCTCCATCTTGTTACATCATCACAATCAATCATCCACTCATATACGTTCAGAAGCACAACTCCACAGTCAAACACCTTTCATCATCCACTCTCTTCATTTGCCACATTCCAGAACCTGACAAACGCGGCCAAGCCGACCGCGCAGCAAAACAACGATCGGGGAAGGACCAAGGCGCAGCAGAGCAACACAAGAAGACTAAGAAGAAGCGAGTCATCACCAGAAAGAATCAGGTAGGACGACCAGGAAGCGGAGATTACCAGCAGGTGATACAGAACGACCAGGTATCTGCATCAGCGGAAAACGTGAGTACACCTAGTGGGATTTTCATTAGCAAGTGTGCAAGAATCAATTCATTTGTGCGCCATTGAATATAGGTCCTTCCATAGATTAGAGATACTTGGATCATTGTCCTCTTGAACCAGAGGCTTGAGATATCTCTAGAATACGTAACATACTGAGTTAAGTCAAGAAATTTAATATGAGCACTAGGGTGGTCCTTATTTCCCAAGTTTCACAGATCCTCTCTCCCCCCCCCCTCTGGATACCTTCTCTGAGCCGAAAAAACATGGGGAAAATTTTCCCCGAGCCCCTAGAGAGTGATTTAATAGTGCCTCAAAGAGCATCTTGCTTTGAAACTCAAGTAAAAAAATAACGCTTCTTGTGATTTTTCTGTCCCTATGTTCGAGCTCTTGAAACTTAGTGTTTCTTCGCGGAAGTAAAAGTGGGGATACACGTTCCCACGTGAAATTTGATGCTGAATCGCATTTCATCGTGACATTTGAACTAGGATGCCACCCAATACTCGTAAATTGAGTTTTCCGACGCGGAAAACATTTTTAGCGCGACTTTTCATCTCATTCCAGTGTCTCAGGCGTCAATTCCCCCCTCAAGATTAATCTAAACCACCTATTTTCATGTAAAAAAAGACGCTGAATTGGAATCCATCGTTATTTCCTAGGTATAATAACGCTCAAAGTGAGGAAAATGCGTTTTTTCATCGAAAAAGCACCTTAAGCGAGTCTTTCACGCCCGAATCGAGTGTCTCAGGCGTCACTCACTCTCTCGAGATCAATACGAACGACCTAATTTCATGTAAAAAAAAACACGCTGAATTAGAATTCATCCTTATTTCCTAGGTATGATATCGCCTAACGTGAGAAAAATGCGGTTTTCCACCGAGGAAGTACCTGAAGCGAGTCTTTCACGCCCGAATTGAGTGTCTCAGGCGTCACTCACTCTCTCAAGATTAATCTAAACTACCTAATTTCATGTAAAAAAACTCGCTGGATTGGAATCCATTAATATTTATCAGGTATAATGTCGCCTAACGCGAGAAAAATGTGTTTTTCCACCAAGGGAGCTAGCTAAGCTTATCTCTCACGCGGGAATCGAGTGTCTCAGGCGTCACTCACTTTCTCGAGATTGATCTTAACGACCTGATTTCATGTAAAAAACCACGCTGAATCAAAATTCATCGTTATTCCTCAGGTACAACGACGCTCAACGTGAGAAAAATCCGTTTTTCCACTGAGAAAGCACCCTAAGCGCGTCCATCACGCGGGAATCGAGTGTCTCAGGCTTCACTCACTTCCTCGAGATTGATCTTAATGACCTGATCCCATGTAAAAAACCACGTTGAATCGAAATTTATCATCATTTCTCAGTAACAACGATGCCTAACGTGGAACAGATGCGTTTTTCCACCCAGAAAGCATCCTAAACGCATCTTCCACCCCCGAATTGAGTGTCTCAGGCGTCACTCACTCTCTCGAGACTAATGTGAATTGACCAAAATGTCTCTTCCGTTTGATTCGAAGGTCTCAGCAGTCACTGACTCACGTAGGAATGGTCAGAACGTTCCAAATCCATGCCAAATCAGAGTTCACCATCATTCATGCTGTAAAATTGGTTCCTGTAAAGAGACCTAAGGGAGAGTTCCTGCCAAAATCGAAAAACTGTCTCACTTGGCCTCATATGGGATTTTCGGGATCCGGGACAAACTCTCTTCACAACCATTCCTAAAGGCGCTCACTATCGTATGAAGATCTAGGTTGAATCGAATTCGTCAATGGCGTCTTGTTGAAATCACCTCCAATCAGCGCGAGATAAAAGTATCTCGTACGAAAACGGCTATGCACTCCGGCCGCCTAATCCAGAAAGAGATCCTTACTCTAACCCAACCCTCACGGGTAAGGTCCCTATCTCACGCGAAGATTGTAGCGCCCCTTGCTCGTGCGTTGCGGCCGGTCATCGAACCAAACCTTACACGCTTCGCAATCCTAGCATTTCATGTGAAAATGAGATCCTATGGCCACTCCAGTAGTCCAGGCCCTGCTCCCAGCCTTTTGTCAGCGTCGATTCACGTCGGTCGTTTTGGCAGTTAACGACGAGCAACGTCAAGCTGTCATGAAATTTTAGTGAGTTGCGAATAAGTAGGTCCCTGGGGAACCGATCGAGATTCTGGAATCACAATGCTTCCCTAAATTACTCTCTGGTATACTTTCAAGTCTGAATCCATGTCGAATCTGACTATACAAAAGAGTCTTCTGCTGTGACCATGATCCCCAGAGCCAAAATATACCAGAATAGTATATTATGATACAAGGGCGCAAACGATGGTTTTGGCAGTTCGAGTGACTTTTTTAGGCCCGAGCCGCAGGTGAAGGTCTAAATAGTCATGAGAAGGAGAAAATCATTGCGCCCGAGTATCATACTATGTTTTTTGATCTTCTGTGAGCAAATGGAAAGCGCAAAACAGTGTGCAAATTACTCATTTGCGCACAGACGATCAAAAACCCAGTTACATTCTATACAGCTAACAAGGAGAGGTCATGGTCTGTGGGTCGTGAATTCGGCTGAAACCCTGGGAATCGTCTCCTTTTGGCACCAAAACATGATATCCAAAACCGCTAACTTGAATGCTAAAACGTTTCAGAGCTATGGTCAATCACATTAGCATTGTTAGTATACCTATATATACCAACTTTCAACATGGGCCTATATGGGCAACGCTAATGTCATAGGCTGTAGCTCCAAAACGTTTCAGCATTCAAGTAAGCGGTTTCGGATATCATCTTTTGGTGCCAAAATGAGACGATTCCCAAAGTTTCAACCGAATCCATGACCCACAGACCATGACCTCTCCTTGTAAGTTTAACAAGGGATAAAAGACAGTATCCAGATGCAAGTGAGCTGACCGTTCTGAAAAAGATGAGGATCGAAGAGGAAAGATCTTCATAATTTTATGAGTCGAGGACTCGTGTTATGTTGTTAACTTGAGTCACTCGATATCTCCACTCTTGTTTATAAATGCATCTCCCTAGTCAAAGCATGATAAAGAGTATCGACTATCCCATCCGAATCAGATATCGTCAATCTTTTCTCCAATAGATGCCTGAGGTGTAAATCCTTTTGACTCATAATATCCCTATTTGTGTCGAGAGTCAAAATGTTCTGGTGGAGAATGATGACTGAGTTCTTTAAGAATCACAATGGTTTGTAGGGACTTTGAGCTGTCTCTCAAATTGACTTGGTTGATTCCAGACTTTTTATGAATTTTACCCAGGAATTCGTCATCTTTCGTGGATTTCGGTGCATTCTGGAGGGAAAACGGATTTTTTCACGTTAAGCGTCGTTGTACCCGAAAAATGACGATGAATTTTGATCAGCGTAGATTTTTACATAGAATCAGGGCGTTGAGATCAATCTCGAGAGAGTAAGTGACGCCTGAGACACTCGATTCGGGCGTGAAAGACTCGCTTAAGGTGCTTTCTCGGTGGAAAAACGCATTTTTCTCACGTTGGGCCGAATCATACCTAGGAAATAACGATGGATCGCAATCCAGTGTCTTTTTCTACATAAAAATAGGTGGTTTCGATTAATCTTGAGGGAGTAAGTGACGCCTGAGACACTCGAATGAGATGAAAAAGTCGCGCTAAAAATGTTTTCCGCGTCGGGAAACTCAATTTACGAGTATTGGGTGGCATCCTAGTCCAAATGTCACGATGAAATTCGATTCAGCATCAAATTTTACGTGGAAACATGTATCCCCACTTTTACATTCGCGAAGGAACACTAAGTTTCAAGAGCTCGAACATAGGGACAGAAAAATTACAAAAAGCGTTATTTTTTACTTGAGTTTCAAAGCAAGATGCTCTTTGAGGCACTATTAAATCACTCTCTAGGGGCTCGGGGAAAATTTTCCCCGCGTTTTTCCGGCTCAAAGAAGGTATCCAGAGGGGGGGGGGGAGAAAGGATCTGCGAAACTTGGGAAATAAGGACCACCCATAGAGCACCCACACCCCAAGGATTATGCATCCTCAAGACCTTCCGGAAACTCTCGTGCAATCTCAGCAGGATGGAGATAGTGGAATTTTGAAAAATTTGAATGTGACTTCGGGAAAACGAAAATATAAAAAATTTCATATTCAGAAAGTTTCTTCGAAATGTTCTTAAAAGTACCTATTCTGACACATTCCCTCGAGGAATTTCCAAAATTGCCACTCTGGGGCAAATCTGGATAGATTCGTAAATCTCAGTTTGAAATTCCCAATCGGGGGCATTCAACAGACGAATTCCGGGTCAAAACTATAAAATAAAGATAGAAAAAAAAAATTTTTGGAAGTGGCCGCCAGGCCGTCCGTCGGTTTGAACATTTTTATTCTACCGCCCGTGCGGCCGCCTGTTTGCCCGCGCGGGCGACCAATCATTTTCAGTGGGGAGGAGGCCGGTGACCACGAGGATGGCGCAGCCAAGCAGATCCTGGCGAGCCGCATTGCACTTCGCGTACTCGCATCAATACTTAAAGTGACGAGCTAAAATGCCGTCATAGTTCAAATACATAGACATTATTCAGTCTATACTGAACGAAGTTCACCATCCAACCACTGGTTTTACACCTCTGGAATTGCATCTCAATAGAGAACCAGAGCGTGTCTGAAAAAAATACATCATGACAGAAGATGATGATATCATATCCCACGAAGAAAAAATTGAGCTTGCTTTGGACCGGGCGCATCGCCGTCCAAAAGAGCGTGCCGATCAAATGAATGAAGACCGTGAGCATTTTCAATATGAAGTGGGTGATTTGGTTCTATTGAAATCAAATGCAGTATCTGATTCACCAAAAGAGGAGATTGCGAAATTCTTCCACGTATGGAATGGCCCATGTAGAATCTCCAAAATGATCGGTCCCGACACATATTTACTTATCGACCCCGCAACAATGCGAGAGCGCGGCAAGTTCCACTTAAACTCACTCGAGCTCTACGTCCAAAATGAAAACAACGCTCCAGCCGAGCTTGTCAAGGCCTAGTTCACTCCAAATTGTATCAGTATCACTTCGAAAATGAAGCGAAACGCATCAACAATGTGCGAGGCTTTTTTACGCAGAGACAAATCTGTCCAGACCGGCCATGCCGTGCTGGAATTTGGCAAGGGTCTTAGTTCGCGCAAAAAGTTATTCGAGTGCAGTGCCCGATATCGATATTTTCAAAGGCCCGTGGTTATTATCAAGTGCCAAGAAACACAAACGGAGGCAGTGCGGATAAGTCACAGGGCAACTCAAACCGAGTAGAAGCTGCGTTTGTTGACGGCACCAGCCCCTCGGTACATTCCGACGCCAAAATTTCTGCTGGCGCCTGGCAGTATCCCAACCTCACCGCAAGGTACACCGCTTGGCGCATCAGCAGTCGTTGATGAGGTATTCACTTCAACTCATAGTTTGCTCCACCTCACATCAATCAATATTGGAATTTACAATTCCAGGAAGCTTACATTCCTGAACCTGTGAAAACCCAGCGACGGGAATCCTCAGACGCAGAGCTTTACAAGATGTGTGAGCTGTTGAAGGGGGCTCACGCAGACCAGCTGTTCGACTCGGTGAAAAGAGTCCAATTTTTGTACAGTGAAAAAATATATGTTTCAATGAAATGTGTGATCAAGTCGAGGAAGAATGTGCGGATATAGTATAAATATACCATCAATCCATTAGAATTTTGAGACCATTCATCTACCCTAAAAGGACTAGGCGGTTCAGCATGGTGAAGTGGACCTTGTCAGGTATGGCCCCGAAAGTATTTTTCCCCACTTTCTAACCCTAAATTATGACGAAAGCAAAGATTTGGAGGTCCCAAAGTGACTCCTGTTTTCTACGGCACCCTAGGAATCCTCTAAAAAACCCTCGAAATCGATGTTCCTTCTATCAAATTGCATTCGAATGCATTCCAACGAATCGATCTGAAATTTCTTTGACATATTCTTGAAACTCCACCTTATAGAAAAAAGATATTTGCATACTGACAACTTTGGATTTAGGCCTCGAAGAAGATTCTTGAATATTGAAAAACGATTTTTCTCATAGAGGTTGGGGATTAGCACGGAATTTGAACATTCCACCGTGTTTGTCAGGTTATTTTACATCGAAAACTGCTTTGAAACATATAACTTAAGGTGGTGGAAAGTGGTCAAAAAAGCCAATAAACGTTTTTAAAGCAAATTTTGATTCAGTAATTTGCATCTACTGCGCATGCGCATCCTTCTACACCTCTGAAAGTATATTCAATCGATAGCTGTTGCAATTTCCTTCGAAATGACCTCTTGAGGAGGTCGATTTGATGCAGTAAAACCTGAGATCTAGCTGGCCCAAAAAATGAAGAAATTCAAGATATCAAATCCGTGAAGCCGTGGCTCCATTAATGGTCCCGAAAAGTGCGAATTTCGAGTCGGAATGTGTCAAAGATGTGAACACGTGTTTTCGATGTAATTTTTGACGTAGAAACCGAATCCGTGATCAGTTTTGTTCCAAACCTCGAAGATTTTTGATGATTCTCGAAAAACCGACCGGAGGGTGTACGGCCTTTTCCAGCCTTTTTCTACACATTTGAGATGTATGTTGGGTATAGGCAAAGGTTTGGACTTGTCGCGTAGAAGATGCAAGTATGTTTTCCTTCGTATTCTGAGCAGCTGAAGATGATGCCGATGATTTCGAGGCTTGGGAATGAGTTGGGAGTCAGATTTGGACTGATGGAGCTATATTTTGTTTCATGATCTGGTCAGAGAGAACTGCATCATACACCTTATACATCTCTCTCGAGTTATTCCTGTGCCTCAAAACTATCGCTATCGTCTTCAGATGGTCAAAATACGAAGGGGAACATACTTGCATTCTCTACGCGACAAGTCCAAACCCTTGCCTATACTCAACATACATCCCAAATAGAAAGAAAAAGGCTGGAAATGGCCGTTCAACCTCCGGTCGGTTTTTCGATAATCATCAAAAATCTTGGAGGTTTGGAACAAAACCGACCACAGATTCAGTTTCTACGTCGAAAATTACATCGAAAGCACATGTTCACATCTTTGGAACAGTCCGACTTCAAATTCGCACTTTTCGGGCCCGTTAAAGGCCACGACTTCACGGATTTGATACCTTGGATTTCTTCATTTTTTGGACCAGCTAGATCTCAGGTTTTACTGCATCAAATCGACCTCCTCAAGACGTCATTTTGAAGGAAATTGCATCAGCTATCGATTGAAAATACTTTCAGAGACGTAGAAGGATGCGCATGCGCAGGAGATGCAAATTACTGAATCGAAATTTGCTTTAAAAACGTTTATTGGCTTTTTTGACCACTTTCCACCACCTTGAATTATATGACTCAGAGCAGTTTTCAATGTAAAATTACCTGACAAACACGGTGGAATGTTCAAATTCCGTGCTAATCCCCAACCTCTGTGAGAAAAATCGTTTTTCAATATTCAAGAATTTTTTTCGAGGCCTAAATCCAGAGTTGTCAGTATGCAAATATCTTTCTTCTATTTGGTGGAGTTTCAAGAATATGTCAAAAAAATTTGAGATCGATTCGTTGGAATGCATCAGAATGCGATTTGATAGAAGGAACATCGATTTCGAGGGTTTTTTAGAGGATTCTTATGGTGCCGTAGAGAACAGGGGTCACTTTGGGACCTACAAACCTTTGCTTTCGTCATAATTTGGAGTTAGAAAGTGGGGAAAAATACTATCGGGGCCATACCTGACAAGGTCCACTTCACCATGCTCAACCGCCTAGTCCATTTCTATTTGTTTCCATGTCACTCTCTCGTTGATTAAAACCTTAATTTTCCTTCTGGAAAAAAGAATCAGTCTTTCAATGGGGGGAGGGGAGGCACGTGAGTGCCATAACCCCAAAATTTTAGTTTTTATTCATCATAATTCAAGATAGAATTGTCTATTAGTTTTCATCTAGTATTCAAATCTCCGCGCACCTCTGAGTCGGTATAGGAGCGATCTTTTCGCCTTCTGACTGACGCGCAATCGCACATGGGCGTGAACATATATATGTATCAACACATAGAAATTTTGGAAAATTCCAATAGTTTCCACGAGGAATTTTTCATATAAAACTGAATGAAATGAAAAACTTCTTCATACCATTGTAAAGCTAATTTTCTGAGCCTTCAAGTACATATAAGATTTTTTCCAGAACAATTCATTTCCTATTCGTATTTTATTTTACAATCTAATTTTTGGGATAAAAAATGTATGATAACGTTTTCTCCTAACTTTTTCAATCGATTGCACTCATTTGATTTCTGAAAATTTAAATATACGTGAGATTCTCTTTGATATTTGAAAATAATTGCCAAATTAAGAAACCTTGTGAATATTGTGAATAATATCCTTGTAAAATTGAGATTTACAACTTTTGGCTTTTTCATGTGGAAAGTCATATGATTACATGGGAGTAGTAAGCAAAAGTATTGGAAATTTTGATCAATTTTCTTTAATTTTCGAGCATAGATAAATAGCCACGTTTTTCTAGAACATTCTAGAGGATTATCTTTCTGTTCATTACGATAAGATGAAAACGATTCTGTTCGAATTGTGCATTGAATTTGATTGATTTTGGGATACAGAATCCAATGGTGTGAATGGATCATGTGAATATCATTGATTGAAACCTGATTTTTCACGGGATATGTGTTTTTTGAACGTTCCATCATCTATTAGGATATCTTCATACAATAGAGATATACTGTAAAGCCAGAGGACTGAGTATAAATAGAAGCGCATTAGCCCATTGCGGGGACCTTGTGCTCAGTCAAAATTCCAAGAGCTCTATCGAGACGAAATCCTCTGGCTATTCAATATATTTATATATATACGTGTATGTATTCAATTCTGGAATGAATGCTTTTTGGTTGAATATACATATATGTGTTTTACTGGGAACAGATCGATGAAGTTCTAAGACGATCATCTTGAGAATCGAAGGCTGAAGTCCCTTCGAATTTATGATGAAAGTCTGATTTGACTATGCGACCTGGGTAACCTGTGTTCGTGGACGCTGAAGTCCCTTCTCGTGCACAGGCACTTAGGTGAAGGCGAAATTGTTGACTCTTATCTGGAGATGGGACTGTGCCAAAGTCCACACCTCATCCCTGGGTGAAACTTAACCCCCAAAAAAATCCACTCGTGCGCCTGGGGTGGATGGGCTGAAGTCCCCATCTACACCTAAGCCACGTGTGGAAAACTATTTAAAAATTCTTTATACTCCCTATCGAATTTTATTTCGACATGCTAGAGTGTTGAAGTCTGCTCGGTATGCAGGGATAAAATTTGATTCTATATTCGATCCGTACTTTCGCGATACGAGAGCTGAAGTCCTCTCGTATACGTGAAATATCGCCGAATAAAGCAACCCCCATCGATCCGCACATTCTGATACCAATATCGATCCAAGAATATCACATACACCTCCATCGAGGTACCCATGATAAATTTTGATCACTGGCTCTCTCCCGAGATCCATAGCCTATTGGTCACTCACAGCGTGTGTGTGTGTGTGTGTGTGTGTGTGTGTGTAAGAGTATGTGTTTTTTTTGAGTTTGGAGGAAGGATGCGTATTCGTGTATTAAATATCAAATTTGTTTGTGTATGTGTGTGTATAGGTGGGTGAGTGGGTGTGTGTTAAAATGACATATTATACCTGTTAATTATAGAATCATGTTATATATGCTACATCAAGAACTTTCAATGATATTCGAAAGAACATTGTAATAACTTATCAATGGTTAGTCTCTTATCCCTTGGTCTGAATGGTAACCTGCTGTTTCGCTACTGAAAGTTGCTGAAGAGTAAGAGGAGAAGATATCTATTATTGTTCAAGAACAAATTCAATTGTGTATGTGTCAGTGGAATGTGAAGTGTAGTAGTGAAATTTGTATGTTTGTGTGTTACTATGTGTGTTTATGTGAGTGAGTGTTTGTGTGTGTGTGTGAGATGGAACATTTTATGCTTATTTATTGATATAAAACGATGATTGAATAACTAATGAGACTAATATTCAATTATTTAAAGTAAGTACTTACCAGTGCAATCTTCTGTAATGAACTCCGATTGTTCCCATATCTCCTGGCGTTTGGCTCCCGAAGTGACTCATCGACTTTCAGGAGCACCAACGACCTCACCCTTCGATGAGTTGAGACAGACGGGCGCTACTCGACGTCTCAGCTTTGTATATAAGTCTTGTAGCTCCCTCTAGCAGCCCTTATAATAGTCCATGTCACGTATATTTGAATTCTTATCTCATCTACGGTCTATCTTATCATCTAAGATTATCTTGAAGGCGTCTACTCATCATCTTTTTATCTAAACGTCATCTTTTGGTTATTTTTTCATCTTTCAGTTATCTTTACGTTATCTTCAGTTTATCTAAGTATTTTTCAAACCACTCTTGACCATCCTTCCCTCGTGTATCCATTCCATGATCTTCCTTTCAGATGATTCCCACGGGAATTCGGAAGGAACGACTAGAAATTATTTAATAGTCCTGTTAACAGAAATTCTTTCAAAATGAAAAAAAGAAAAAAAAACGGAAGGAAGGTATTCTTTCGAAGGCACTTATTTTGCACGAAGTTTCGAGTACTAATTCGCTTGATAGTGATAGGAGTAGACAACGGTTTGTACCTATGTGGGAGTTCTTCTCGACCAGCTGTGTGTGACTAAAAATATGATTTTAGAGCGCACCAAAGTTCTTTTTTCAATCTTTCTATTCTAAAATCATGTTTTTCAGTCACATTCACCTGGAAGGGTTTTCAAAATTGCATACTGTTGTCTTCACATGCAAGTATTATCAAATTGTTTGAAGTTATCAACTGTTCAACGTAACCCTAGTTGATGGTAAGTTCTGGAATTATTATCTGATCGGATTAAGATATTTTTTACATTTTAATAATATGAAACTACTGTACGAGTGAAAATGGGTTATGGTTGTGGTGCGGGTTGTGTGTCGAATGTGTGTGTCTGTGGTTGTGAGTGTATATGTGTTGGTGGATAGGTGTGTGAGTATGTATGTGGGTAAGTGAATAAATATGTAAATGCATGTCAGTATGTAAATGTGTTTGTATATAGACGTGCAGGTGGATGGGTGTTTGCGGGTCTATGGGTCAATGGATGCGTGTCGATGTGTATGTGTTCGTGTATATGTGTGTGTACGTTTGTGTGTATATGTAGGTGAATGAGTGTGTGTGGGTAGGTGAATGGGTTAGTATATTTAGATTGGTGTATGTGTGTAGGCGGATAGGTGTATACAGGTGGAGGAGTGTGTATAAATGCTTATGCATGCTGTGCAGTGTGTGGAAAAGTAGGATTCTTTGGGTGAATATGAATATATTTCAGAAGTTTGAGCTGTTGACGCGAATCTTTGCATTTTCAATCCCTTAAAATCCTCATTTTGATTGAACTAATTGGATTTATGAAAACGATACATAACTCTATTAACATTACATTTTCTCAATGGAAAAATCGTATTAAAGAAGATGAATCAATTTATTGGATAAATAATCAACATGAAAGAAGAGATCAAAATGTAAGTGAATAATGAAAGAGATTGAAAAAAATGAATTAACAAGGCAATATTGTTAGATCAGGTGGATCAGGAAAGGTATACGATTTTGTATGAATTCTTTCTGATAGAATTTGAAATATAATTTAAAAAATTTTTTTCTCATCTTGCCGAACTTCAAATACTTTTTCGAAAGTCGGCTACTACCAGCGATACTGCTTTGCTCGCTAACGCTCGCTCGGTCCCATTTCATTTAGTATGAGTGATTTTTTGGAAAATATCATGTATTTACATGATCGAATAATGAATACATAACACAAATTCCAAGTTCCTTCTCGTATGCCATCAGACCTCCATTGACCGATAATGGGTACTATATTGGCTATATAATATTGGCAATCTTACGTTTACCTACGTATATATCGTTTTCATAAGGGTGCGGCCACATGAAGGCGGGAGCGCCATATTGGACGTATACTGGTTGTGAGTGCGACAAGGACACAACAGTTCGCGCCATTTTAACCTCCTTGTCGCACTCACGGCTTATCGCGCTTTCGCGCCAAATGTTTTGCTGCATGTGGCCGCTGCCTAACTTGTTGCTCATTTGAAAAGTGCAGAATAAACTCATCACGTAACTTTGTTATGATTTTGAAATCCTAACTTCAAACCCGGAAAATTTGAACACTTTGTTTCGAAATATTCATGATTCGCTCAAAATTTATTGAAGTTTGTCTTTCAATCCCTTGAGAAAGAAATCGCGTAATTTCATGGAAAATCAATCGCACCAGACAAAGTGAAGCTGAGCGAGCGTTAGCGAGCAAGGCAGTATCGCTAGTGCAGAATTATAATATATAGCGCCGAGGGAAGAGCAATACGACTATTCCCGTTATCAAATCCTTCCCCAGACGCTGGTAGCCAAAGCGTACCAGCTCGAGGAAAATCCCTCTCTGAGGCAAATACAGCATGGGAAAGGAAAACTGATAGTCATTGGACGATCTAGATGCTTCAGAAAGGAATGCGAGCAACCATACGAACAAGAGAAATTGGTCAAACACAAGAACTCAGTAATCCACAGATATGGGCTTATCGCGTGGAAAAAAATTTGTAGCTCAATGCCTCAAAATGTCAGCGCATAATGCTGCGCAATAATGAAAGAACAATGACATACAACTTCCCAGAATGAACAATCACATGTAGTATCAGAAATAAGAACTTCAGTAGTGACAATTTCTCACTATGATCGATTCGTCATGCAGTAAAAACTATGTACAGACAAAAATTCTTCATCATTACTACGAAGATCATGAAACTATATTCATCAATAACTATTCTTCGGGATGGAGAGATAAGAATTGATCATTGTAGATTCGCGCACGCGTACCATGTGTGTTGCTCTCTCTTACGTTGTACAATTGAATAAAGCGTGAGAAAACCTGAGATAGCGCATTTGAAAGGAAAGTGAAGAGGAACAAAATTCTCCTAATGTACACGATCGAATAATACAAAAAAATACAATTTGGTGACGACGCTCGCGAATCAACTTAATCGCCTAAACGCACCTACAAGCTCACACGAGCGTCTCGTCGCAGTAATGGTGTTCGCGTGTTTTCCGTTGCGAATAACATGCACGTTCGCTCTCCCCCACGGGGATGTCATTCGTTACATCAGATTCCACGACGCATTCGTAGATTTGGATCATTGGATACGCAATTTCACGGCACGCTCGCGCACACACATTCCATGCATACAACTCGCCTCGCCAAAACTCGAGACGGGTGAATATCACCCACTTCTTCTGCTTGCAGCATCCGCCCGGGTACATCGTCATTGAAAGATGGTAAATACAATTTGAGGGAGTCAGTGGTGAAGTGAGCCGTTAAAATGTTCGATCATCGAACATCTTCCCTTGGCGATAAGAAAATCCCGCGGTACGCCCAATCTCGACCAATGGTTGATCATGCCATTGCGGAATGGTTCTCAACGATTGAGATTTAGTTTCCTCGTTCTAATCGGATTCCGCGATCCATTACACCCCTTCATGTCATCGCAAAAGTGGAACGCTCACCGTCACGACTGTCAAGACTTACACCAGTAACATAGAAAGTCAGTTTGGAAAAGAAAAAAAAGGAAAAATTATTCGACACACATCTACGGTGGATTTTCTCCCAGCTCAATCTCTGCAATTGAGCTTGACGAGCACGAATGATGTAATATGTTCCAACACTATATCAGCAATTAATAGAACTTCCAAGTTCACATCGCATAACCTCGTCAGAAGGCAGTCTCCGTGGCAGTTGAGAAACCGGTCCGATAACAGATCAACCCCCACGATCGGTTATTCTATAGTGTGAAACGCTCCTTCACTCATGGCAATGAGACATAATCTCAAATTGCGTGACCTCAACTGAGAGCAGTTTCTACGGCATTGTAGAGACCAGTCGAATTATGGATCAACCCCCGCGAATAGCTGTTACAACAACTTCATTCAGCTCAAACTCTGATACTGCTGATGAGCATGGATAGAGTACATCACTCCAATATCCATGGCGGTGAGACATTACATAATGCTCCTCATACGTAGCCTCAACCGAGAGTGGTCTCTCTGGCAGTGCAGAGACCTATGCAGTAACGACTACTGCTGGATGTTATCACCATATATTGGAGATATCTGATTTTCATCGCGTATGATCACTGCAAAGTGATACGGTATCAAGATCGCACCTACGGGTTCAAGAAGATGACTGAACCAGCGATCAAAACCGCCAAAATCCTACATGTCGAGAACAGAACTTTGAGAATTCACAACTCAAAGCTTGAAGAAGAGGATCAAAAATAGTAAATCACGGGATAGCTACTCCCGTGCTCTGACTCAATGCAAAAAACGCGCCGTGGAACGTAAAATACTCCAGGTGGTTGTACACCCACCATGAAACTCGACGGCTATTAAAACGAGTTGCAGAATCACTCACAGATCAAGCACGATCCTTGTCAACCACGACTCCATCAGCGCTTATGAGTTTGTTCGAATTCAGAGTTCACCATCTATCCGAGTATCTTATTCTAGAGTGCACCTTACTGGCGCATCCTCTCATTTCAGCCAAGCTCACGAAATATCATAGTCGGCCAGATCTTATCCGATTCTGATTTCTTCCCGTGCAATATCTCATACTTAAAGTTATCCAATAAGTATTGTCGAATTATTTGAAGAAATCGACGAGCTATTCAGTCTCGATCGTCAACTCTTACGACAAACCCCTTCTGTGAGCTCAAAGTTGGGAATCGCGTGAATCAAAAACAGGGCCATTAATGGCGGGATGCAAGGAAATTTATCATTTCATCTCGTCTCTAGAACAATATGTATGCCAGAGTCGAAGTAATCCATTTCTGTCATACTTGACTGGACCATCTTATATGGAATGAATCCAAGACTCTCATAACGTATTTTGGCACCATAGGAGATTTGATGATAATGCAGAACTAGAAAAAATTCGGAATCGTCTTCAGACGATACATTGAGTTAAGAAAAGATATGTATTTATATCCTTATTGCAGCGGATTATCTCGCTTTTCAGCGAGGACGACTTGAATCACGCTAACGTTCGCTTGCACTAGTGGAGACGGAATGATATACGTTATTAGGCAAGATGACACTCTAGTCTTCTCACATATGGGGGAGTACTTCGGAGGAATTCCCGCGAAATATTGATATGACTTGGTGCAGATTGAATGTTGCGCAAACAAAGCTAATATGCCATTTGGGGCTGTCCATAAACTACGTAGGCGGCCAAGGGGGGGGGGATTTGATAAGAGAACTACATATGAGATCGTCCGGTCAAAATGGTCGGAATCTTTGATTCCCTTGGCGAGGAAATATGTCATTCTCGAAACGAATAAAGAGGCACGTATTTTTTTGTTTTGTCCGAAACCCATCCTCTCGGAAATCGTGCGAGTTTCAAGTTTAGAGGTAGAATGACGAATTTCTGAAAATATGACACTTGGAAATCACTGAAATCGCAACTACTCGGCAGGCAGTCAGGATGTTGACAGAAATTTTATATCAAAGTATTGAGTGCATGTTCTCACGCCAATTTCCATTGTTGTATAGCAGGAAAACCCATTTACAGCTCGAGGAATCGTTATTTCATGGAAAATGATCAAAATTGAATATCTCGAAGAAGTATTGATACTCTTGTCTGGAAATTCTTTTGAAATTGGATCTGAATATGAGGAATGAGGTCAGATCTGTCTGGTATGCGGGGCATGATCGGATTGAGTAGGAAAAAAGTAATCCGAGGAAGAAATTATCTGTAAGTCTTTTAAACAGCGATGGCATTGAACTCCTATCATTTTTTCCAATCAGAATCATCATGATAGGTATGCCAATCATCTAAAATGTATCTAGATCTACTCTCGAGATGCTCATGGTAACCTTATCTGCCTTACAATATCCCAAGAGGCTGATCTGATTCAGAAAGATGAAGTGAATGTGTTCAATTTCATGTTGTCAATTCGAGATATATGGGAATGGGTCGGAGAGAATGATGGTCTATCAAATTCTCCCTCCAAATCCCATCGGAGAACTTTGTTTTCCAGAGAAAGGAAACCACGAGGCGAACATGGGAGCTGCGTTCAATGCAAGCTGCTTTAGCTTCGATGGAATGTCGGGGAGAGATTATTGGACCATCTTCTTCTAAGACCCATATCCAGACATCTCGATTTAGCTACATGATATCGAACATATACATATTAACTATTGTCACTTCATTCTTCTGAGTCAGATCAGCCTCTTGGGATATTGTGAGGCAGATAAGGTCACCATGAGCATCATGAGAGTGGATCTAGATACATTTTAGATGATTGGCATACCTCTCATGATGATTCTGATTGGAAAAAATGATAGGAGTTCAATACTACTGCTGCTTGAAAAATTGAAAACAATTTTTCTCTCGAATTGGTTTTCTGCTACTCAATTCGATCATGTCCTGCAGACTGGGCGAATTTTACCTCATTCCTCTTATCCAGATCTGATCCCAAAAGAATTTTCAGCCAAAAATATCAATACTTCTTCGAGATATTCAATTTTGACCATTTTCCGTGGAATAACGATTCCTCGAGCTGTAAACGGGTTTTCCTGCTATACAGCGATGGAAATTGGTGTAAGAACATGCATTCAACATTATTTATTAATTTTTATTCCATCTCATCAATATACGGGCTTGATAGCCCTTTCAAGATAACAAAATAAATACATATACGTCGCGTGATTGCGCTCGTTTGCAGATATCACATGGAAAATATATGAAAAATCTAATCGATTTCAATCATAGCATATGCATAACAGAGTTGAAATGAAAATAATATAACAGAGAGACTAATTTGTCTTAGAATTTTTCAATACAGATTTAAAAGGATCAAGTCTTAATAATCTAACTTCTTCAGGAAGATTATTCCAACATCTTTTCAGTCTTACAGAGCAGAAATAATAGTGTTTCTTAGATGTAGATAGGAATTCAACTAAGGGGTAAACATGTCGTAAGGGATAGTTTGATTGTCTGGAGTCGGAATTGATTTCAACTCTTATGTCTGGAACGATATTATTCATTATTTTATATGCCAATAAATGGTCATGAGAATCAAACAGAGATTCGATCGATGAAAGACCGGTTGCTCGAAGTATTTCAGAATAATCATGGTTTGCAGAATGCATTGGTTTTCTTCGCTTGAAAGCTAAATAGCGTAACATTTCATGGTGAACTGTTTGAAGCTCAGATATTTGACAGTCTTCATATGGTGCCGATTTTCGACATCCATAAAGGAGAGAAGGGTGAACCAGAGTTTTATACAACTTTGAAATGCAGCGATGGTTAGTGAAATTTTTAGTGAATCATTCAATTAAGCCAATGGATTGACTGCATTTGCTAACAACACAATCAATATGGTGATGATAATTCAGTCTTGAGTCCAGGTAAACCCCAAGATCTTTTATGACTGTAACCCTATTTAGAGGAGTATCACTTACTTCATATTCATAGTAGCAGGATCTATCTGTTCTATGAAACGAGATAACATTGCATTTACTGATGTTGAGATTCAATCGATTGCATAGGCACCAATTGGGAATAGCGTTGAAATTAACCTAGATTTTTTGTGTGTCATCCGGAGAAGAGAATGTATGGAATATAACTTCATTAACTGATGGTGGAAGATAACTTGAAATCATCGGCATAAAGTAGGAATTTACAGGGTCGTATGACTAGTAGCAAGTCATTCATGTAAGTACAAAACAGCAATGGACCTAAATGAGAACCTTGTGGTACTCCAGATGGAACATTTACTGGCTCTGATAAAGCATCTCTAATAGTCACTCTTTGTGATCTTCCAACAAGAGAAGAATTCATCTACTTAAGTGAAGAGCCTTGAATACCAAGGTTCCATAGCTTGGCGATTAATCTTTGATGATTCGCCGTATCGAATGCTTTTGAGAAGTCTGTATAAATTGCATCGATCTGTAAATTCTCATTTAGTGCCTGGGATAGGAAATTTTCAAAGATTATCAAATTCGTGATAGTTGAACAGTTCTCAATGAAAACGTGTTATTCTTTGACCAGCAATGGGGTGAGGAATTCAATTAAATAAGATGTGACAATTGAGTCAAAAAGCTTAGGGATAGTGCTTATTTCAGATACGGGTCTTTTTCGTATTTTCGAATGTCGTTATTTTTCCCATTCTTAGAAATTGGTTTGATAATTGAATTTTTTCCACACTTCCGGGAAGTGACCACTGGAAAGCTAGTAACTGAAAATAGCGAGAAGAGGTTTTTCTAGCTCTATTGCACATTTTTTCAGGAAAGATGCGGGTAATATGTCATAATCACAGTTTGTGCTGTTATTAAAGGGACTAGGCGGGTAAGCATGGTGAATATGCCCTTGTCAAGTATGGCCCAGGAAGCAATTTCCCCCAGTTTCTAACCCCAAACTATGAGGAAAGCAATAGTTTTCAGGTCCCGGAGGCGCCCCTATGTTTTGGGGCAGCCTCGAAACCCTCAAAAAAAAAAAACGCTAAAAACCGATGTTCCTCGTATTGAATCGCATGCTGACGCATCTCAATGAACCGTTCTGGAATTTTTTTGACATACTTTTGAAACATTAACAATTCGAGGGAGAGTGGTTTCGACTCGGAAACCTTTGATTCAAGCCCCGAAAAAAATTGTTGAAAAATGAAAATCAATTTTTAACCCTGTTATCTGAAATTAAGACGTTAGTGAACCATCTCATCGTATTTTTCGGCTCATTTTACGTCGGGAACCACTTCGAAATATATCATTTTTGGTGGTAAAAAGTGGTCAAAAACGTCAAAAATCAATTTCAAAGCAATTTTTTTTCATAAACTAGCCTCTCCTGTGCGTGCGCGTTGATTTACGCTCCTGAAAGTATCTTAAATCGATAGTTGGTGTAAATTCCTTCAAAATCACTCCTTGCAAGAGTCGATTCGATGCAATTACAGCTGAGATATGTGACGGGTAAACCGTCACAGCCGAGATTAGAAAAATCTCTCGTCGCCGTCTCGAGCCAGCAAACGAGGAGTATGAGTATTAACTTGAAATACTTCTCCTTCTTGTTGAGGGCTGGCTCGAGAGGACGACGACGACGAGCGACGACGGAGATTGCGGATGCTGCGGATACCGAGATGCCTGCGCGCGGGCAACCCTCTCTGCACCCAGGTTTGCCGCCGCAGCCCGGTTTCAAGGGGGCTGCGGGACCAGCAGCCGACGGATCGCGATTTCCACAGCTGGGTGGCCCGGAGGGCTCCCCCAGGGCACTGAAGCCTTGTTTGGCCCTTGCACCGGCCCTCCCCAGCCCACGGACATGCTCCTGCACTACACCATGCCCCGGGGCATGCCTGTGTGCATCGGACGACGGTGATAATACTACGGACGGGGCTCTCGCTCGCGGGTGGGCGAGGGCACAAAACGGACATATTTGGGCACCGCGATGTACTGCTACACCACCCACGACATCACCGCGCGGACGACGCACCCGGTGCACACACACATACGACACACACACTGCTGCAGGACACGAGGAGATGGTGCGCACGGCACGCGGGGCCCGGGTGACGATGACAGCGTGCAGCAGACGGATGGCTCTCCTGGTGATGCGCTCCCCGGGCTGCCAGCCATCCAGGCAATCGCCCCATACGCTGCAGCCCGGGGCAGCGAGCATGCTTGCAGCAATGGGGTTATGGACCCACGGACAATCTGATATACAGGTACATCGTGTACCTGGCGTATCTCACACCCGCGCACCAGGGAAATAAAACCAGGATGGCCACCCACCGCACGGGTAACCATCACGCGGACGCGGATGGGCCCGGGTGACCCAGCGGACGACGGCGATGACGGACAGGCCGGTGTACGCGGTAAGAGCAGACAGCTGACTGGCGGCGGACGAGATGTGGCGGCGCTGCGGGTATGTGAATCCGGGCCACACCCGGGTGCTAGTGGCCACGAAAATTTGACGGACGATCACCTGGATAGCGGTCACTGGGCAAATTTAGACTTGCGGACGACATTTACATGTACTAAGGGCTATGCACACAGGAGTATGTTGCAATGGGACTGTGCGCAGCTTATATATAGATATACTGCGGCCATGCGGACTTGATATTACTATGCTACGGACGGCCGCGAGTATATATAGATATACTGCGGTAATACGGACTAGATATAGATATACACGGACATGTATAAGGACTATACGAGGTGAAAGCGTGGAGTCGCGGCACGCGCGAGTGCGCGATGCCCCCGCGTGTATTTTAGCGGTGCATGCGCGTGAGCGGGACAGAATATTCTCTGGGTGGAGGCATCAGGACCGTAGACACTGCAATTGATGCGCTTGCAGCGAAATTCGTAGAATCTGAGCTACTGTATAGGACAAGTATAGTGGAATGGACTTAAATATTTGGCGCGCTCAGCCGCCAGTTGGCGCTGCTAATATTCCGGTAAGATTGAACGGACCAATCAGAGGGCTTGACTTCAGTGAAGACGAAGGCGCGAACTTGGTGAAGAAGAAGCAGCCATTGTGACACTTGTGGATCACCTCTTGCGCCGACACGTACCAGTCGCGCCCGCGAATTAAATTCGGAGCACGGGCCCAGACGCGAGTCCCTCCAGGAGTCCGTATTACCAGGACAAGGAGCTCAGGACCTAGTGGACTAAGGGAGTAGTATTTGGACCCCAAAAATATTCGGAGCAGCAGTATATTCGGACGAGGAAAAATACGCCAGCCAGGACGATGGCAGCTAACGGAGAGTGGTTTTGCTAAATCTTTTTACATTCTCTCGTCGGGAGTGCGCTAAGAGCTTCGCGCGTGCGGAGGGCAAATTGTCGTGCCCGCGGACTAGACAGGCTCCTGGAGGGGCTTCGCGAGCTGGTGCACCGCGTGTTCGTGGACAAGACGTCCCCCAAGTGACGTACGCGCGTTGAGAAATCGCACCAGCGGACCCGGAGCAGCAACCGCGTCGCGTATGAGAATTCGGAACAACGATTTAGCGGAGTTTGGCGCGTGCTCGTGGACAAGACGTCTTGGAAAGACGTGCGCGCGGTAGAAAATTCGTGTCGAGGACAGACCTCCCGGCGGAGGCGCGCGTGGACGAGACATAGTAAACCTTGGACGAGCTATAGCTGGACTAGGAGCCAGGTGCGTGATCGTGCACCTGTTGCTCGAGCGCGTGGGACAAACGAGCATCGGAGCACAAGCCATTTTGGGTGCTTGCCGTTGCGCGCGCGTTGCGAGGGCTGCTGAGCGGCCATTTTGTACGAGGAAATTTTGGAGCAGATTAATTGTGGGAAAAATATCGGAGCAGGGACCGGACAAGCTGCACTCTACGGAGTGCAGGTAGATTCCGCGAGTGATCGGACAGTGTGATATGGCCTTTTTGTGAAGTGTTTTATATTTTCCAGAAATAGAGACATTTTGACAAATTGTGCGATTGATCGATATCTTTTTTTGGACAGAATCATTCGGACAAATGTCGGTTATTAGAGATGTGTAGATTCATGTATCGCCGCGCAGAAGAAACGTAAAGAATAGAGGCCAATTATTTTCATAATAAATATTCGATTTATCATTTCGAGCGTGTGCCCTCCCCCCTTTTCGATTTTCAGGTGTTGGCACGGTAAGTAATGCTGTGCTGCGGACGTGACTGCGGAGTAGCTGAATTTTTGGAGTCGTTTCGCCGTTCGCGCGCGTATTGCCTGCGATTTTAGGATACGAGTCCCGTTGAATATAAATGAGTTGTGCTGGTAGAAATACCACGTCACAGATATAACTGGTGCAGAAAATGGAAAAACCCAAGGTATCAAATCCGTGAATCCGTGCTTCCTTCAATGGCCTTAAAAAATGCGAATTTTGAATTGGGCTCTTTCTAATATGCGAACATGTGTTTTTGATGTGTTTTGACGTAGAAACCGAATACGCGGTCAATCTCGTTCCAAACCTTCAGGATTTCTCACCAGACTCATAAAACCGACTCGATAATGGATGATGATCTTCATCTTTTTTACACTTATTTGAGATGAATTGTCGGTGTATGGGGAGGTTTGGGTGCATTGTGTACCAGATATAACTATGTTCCCCAATGTATTCTGATCAGTTGATGACGATGGTGATGGTTTCGAAGCTCGAGGAAGCGCTGCTATCCTCATGTAAGCTGGTCGATATAGTTTCCTCATATGAAATTAAACAACAAAATCCAGCTCCAACATTAGAAATCTTACTCCCACCGCTTCCTCGAGCCTCATAACCACCGGGACCGTCTTCGGCTAGTCATAACATATCAAGGAACATAGTTGTATCTAGTACACAATCCACCCAAACCTCCCCATACACCGACAATTCATCTCAAATAAGTGTAAAAAGGCTGAAGATGATCATCTGTTATCGAGTCGGTTTTATGAGTCTGGTGAGAAATCCTGAAGGTTTGGAACGAAACTGACCGCGTATTCGGTTTCTACGTCAAAGAATTCATCAAAAACACATGTTCGCATGTTAGCAACGGCCCAATACAAAATTCGCATTTTTCAAGGCCATTGAAGGAAGCACGGATTTGATACCTTGGGTTTTTCCATTTTCTGCACCAGTTATATCTCAGCTGTAATTGCATCGAATCGACTTTTGCAAGGGGTCATTTTGGAGAAATTTACACCAGCTATTGATCAAAGATACTTTCAGGAGCGTAAATCAACGCGCATGCGCAGGAGAGGCTAGTTTATAAAAAAAAATTTGCTTTGAAATTGATTTTTGACGTTTTTGACCACTTTCCACCACAAAAAATGATATATTTTGGAGTGGTTCCCGACGTAAAATGAGCCGAAAAATACGATGAGATGGTTCACTAATGTCTTACTTACAGATAACAGGGTTAAAAATTGACTTTCATTTTTCAACAATTTTTTTCGGGGCCTGAATCAAAGGTTGTCGAGATGGAACCACTCTGCCTCGAATTGTTAATTTTTCAAAAGTATGTCAAAAAAATTTCAGAACTATTCATTGAGATGCGTCAGAATGCGATTCAATACAAGGAACATCGATTTTTAGCGTTTTTTTTGAGAGTTTCGAGGCTGCCCCAAAACATAGGGGCGCCTTCGGGACTTAAAGACTATTGCTTTCCTCATAGTTTGGGGTTAGAAACTGGGGGAAATTGCTTCCGGGGCCATACCTGACAAGAGCCGATTCGCCATTCTTACCCGCCTAGTCCCTTTATTAACTTCTCTATAAAATC
Organism: Eretmocerus hayati; assembly: GCA_029851415.1. Taxonomy (NCBI): domain Eukaryota; kingdom Metazoa; phylum Arthropoda; class Insecta; order Hymenoptera; family Aphelinidae; genus Eretmocerus; species Eretmocerus hayati. The sequence goes on from CM056743.1 coordinate 105,625,325, forward strand.
TGTCAGCTGTGATTCGAATATCTGGAAGTAGTTGATTTGGGGCTAACTTCTCGATGTTTGGAAGGGTATTATTGATATATACAGAACCAAAAAATTTAGCAAACAAATTTGCAGATTCGAGATCAGATGTAGATTTCTCGTCTTTGAGATGGAAATCAGTAGGCATGACCATAGAAGATGTTTTCCTACTGGAATGTTGTCAGAACTGCCGGGGGTTGGGACCGAATCACATTCCAACTTACTTATATATAGTTTGTACTTCACCCTAGATAATCTAATACATTCAGCACAGAGCTTTTTAAACTCAATGTATTCCTTATCAGTATTAGATAATTTCCAATGAAGATGGACATCTTTCTTCTCGAACACCTTATCTCTCAGCTTTTGGTCATACCATATTGGGAAACTATAATTCTTGACTTTTACTACTGGACCATGTCCTTGAATGATCTTCTGAATTTTGGAGTTGAATGATGTCAACATAGGTTCACTATCGTAGTCAGATACTTCTTCTCGCCATATTGTCGAGTTTAGAGTTGACTCGATCTTGCTATGATCTGCTTTATTGAAATTGTATCTATTGACCCATTTATCTCCACTGCTGGGGACTGAGCCAAACAAGTTCCATAGACTGGGTGTGTGGTGTGAATCAGGCCTCATGATCCACTCGTCAAAGTCCACTTCTTCTGCTATCATTTTGTTGGGAAAGAGAAGATCCAAAGAATAACTCTTAGATTCATGATTTTTTAAGAACTAGACTAGATTTAAAGGCGCAAGCGAAGAGATGAGCACATATAGAAGTATGATCAGTGGTGTTTTCATCAGCTATAATTTGGAATGGATCATGTTGCCAAGTTATTTGACGAAGATTAAAATCACCAACTATTATACATTTGTGCTCACCAAATTCTGCTGCAATTTCATCAATGTCCATAGAAAATTCTTTGAAGTGCTCAATAGGAGATACTGATTGGAGATAAGCAACTACAATTACATAACATTATAGAATATAATTCCTGTCAACATTCTGACTGCCTGCCGAGTAGTTGCAATTTCAGTAACTTTTAAGAGTCATATTTTCAGAAATTCGTCATTTTACCTCTAAATCTAGAACTCGCACAACTTTCGAGAAAATCGGTTTTGGGCAAAACAAAGGAATACGTGTCTCTTCATTTTGTCTCTAGAATCATATATTTCCTCGCCGAGGGAATCAGAGATGCCGACCATTTTTACCGGACGATCTTGTATGGATTCAGCCATATTATTATCGGTCAGATGAATTCTGATTGGATGTAATAATAATTATAATCTATGAAGCCACACAGCCGATGGTTATGAATGTAGAGCATGTACGTCAGATGTTCATTCATTCACGTCATTGTTCACATTGGCTGAGTGCTTGTGTGTGAGTATCATTGGAAGTTCCGAATGGTGAATCGTTTTCATACTTGAGGTGGTAAATCGTTGTCATACTCGTGGTTCACTTGTGAATCCTTCATAAGATATTACCTACGTTTTGCAATTTTGTTTCCCAAAATCATCTGATTCCGAATTCGAATGTCCCTCCAAGTAATGCAGATGAACCCTCTACGTCTGACGAGACGAGTCCTGCCCGTATTCAGGGAGAGAGGGAATAATCCAAATCATAATCACATGAGATATCTTATAGTAATCGTGCTACTTCAGCTTAAGATATTTTGGATGTTATGACCCGAGCGGAGGGCTCGGGGTAACAAATAAATTATTTGAGTTCGTGCGAACAGCTTACGGGCGGACTGCCCAGTTGCACTTACCTATTCTCTGTTATCGCGTTGATGTCTGTATATATATATATATATACATATATATTACTGGTCTCTGGTTGCGTATGAATATTTCAAATTGAGAAGTATTGATTCATCAAGGTTGTAATTTTAAAAGAATGATTGAAGTGCGTTTGGGTTTGGAATGTCTTATAATACTGGATACTTGAAAGAATAAAATAATTTATCTGATTTCAAATAGATATAAAAATCCAGTTATCTTATGGCTTCTAGAAAAGAATGAGATAGAATTACAGAAGTGATAGATTCTATTTTATTCAAATCAAGTTATAAAATCTTGGTCCGAAATAAAGACTTATCATCTAAATATAATTTGAATAGTTTAACCTAGGCGCACTTACAAGTCTACTTGAAGGAATGATGATTCTTCAAGGCAGGAACGTATAAGCAGGGCGAATTCGTAGCTGGCCCTTATGCAGCTGAGGCGGGTATCGTCGGCCTACTTTTCGACGAAGAGCAAATTCGGAGCTGGCCCTTGAACAGCTGAGACGGGTATCGTCGGTCTACTTTTCGACGGAATTAATCTGACTTATTGGTCCGCACTTTTTCGAACTTTGCTTTGTCGTGTGTTTTCTAGGCACACTTGGGCAAAACGGTACGTGTCTCAAAGACTCACAAAGCTTTACTAACCGAATCGAGTTAGTGACTAATCGAAGAATTAATTTTGATGTTTGAATTTATACTTGTGGACACGAGCTAATTTTGATGACTTGAAGTAATTTCGAAACTGTCCTCTTTAAAATTGATTTTGAATTTGACTTACTTTTGAAACTGTAACACTTGTAACACATGTGTTACACCATTCATAAGACGTGTGTAACTCGGGTGTTACACTTGTAACACATGAAATTTGGACTACGGCAATTTTGCTGATTGCATCTTGACCTGCTTATACATTCTCTGCTGATCAAGTCGAAATAATATCTCTCCACGTTGAGAAATATTATTTCAACTGTTGCGTCGTCTGGGACGCCACACCTCCCCTGTCAGTCCATTCTCGTCCCGAGAATGTCACCGGGGCGGCAGAAATTAGATTTAAAAAATACAAATTTCCAATGATGTTAACTTATAATTATTACATAATAATACTTTATTTGTGTGTGTGTGTGTGTGTGTGTGTGTGTCTATTCATCCAATAGGCGGATTTGATGATTTTGGAGGGCGATTTTTGCATTTAGTGCAAGTGAAGTCTGTAACTTGGAATTTCAACATATATGATACATCTGCCTTGGCGTTTGCGCACCCCTTGGACGTGTATCACTGGGTGAGTCAATCCTTTTTGTGTTGATGTTCACACAAATAACATCAGTTGGGGTCGTTGCTACGGCCCTATTTCTATCCCTGCACTCCTGCGTCCTCCGTCTCTGGTCTGCCTTTCCGTCGGGTAGTATGACGATCCGTCAGATTCTGCATCGCTAATGTCACTGAACTGAAGATTCGTCACTCGATTGGTGTTGATATCGAGAGGTTGGTAGCGTGGCTATTGGTTCTCCTTGCATTAGGATGTCTGGAATATTCGTCGCAGATTTATTCACACCGTGACCAGGGTCGATCACAACCATCTCGATTTGCTGCGAATTCTCTATTGAAGGAGGCCCGCGGATGATGTGTTGCTCCTTTTTTCAGAAGAATATTGCTGATTAATGTGATCGGAGCCGTACGGTGCAGTTGAGAATTTCCCGCTTCTGATGCCATAATTCGCATGCCGCTATTGTAAGAGAGGGGAGGGGAATTGAAATTATTTCCACATAGTGCAATACGGCCTGTGGGGATTCCGTGAGCATTGCATCGCTCAGCTTTTCTATACTGCACAGCGAGTAGCTGGAAAGGCGGTGCTGAGTGGGGTTAGCAGGGGGAGCTGGCGTATGACTTTCTGTTACATGCAGATCGCTCTGGTGGTGAGGAGAGGGGGTCCCCACAGGTATCATCGGTAAAATACCGCGTGATGCGCTGTCTGCTGCGTTGGCTGCAAGCAAACAAGCAAAGGCTCAACGGCGTGTAACAAGCTGCTGTGTGTTACTTCCAACGTGTGTGGCGGAGTTGATGGCGAGCATTGAGGAGAGGGGGCCGATGTAACTGGCGCCCCACCTGTACGTATTGTAACTCCATGTTACACACATCCAGGGTTTGGATGTTTTCCATTGAGTGTGTTACATGTTCACCCAACCTTATACCATGTGTATGAGGCTCCTCAGCTGTACAGTAAATCATGTTACACATGGCGACACTCACATTCCGCTTTTCACGGGTAGTTTGCGTCATCACATCATTGTAAAAAGTCTTCAGTTTGGCATGCCCCTGATCCTGAGGGCAGTAATAGGTCCACTACACATTCGTTACTGTCGATCTTGAGAAGTTCTAGAAAACTTTCGTATAGTATATGTAGGATGGTGTTATTGTGTGAGAGTGTGTAGTTATCTTGACAATTTATTGTAAGCATTGTTCTGCAAATATGGTAGTTTCCGAAATAGGGTGTTTACGAGGAAAAATCGATTGATGATTTCGCATTATTAAATGAATTTCGGAATCTATTGATGATATATTGCAAAAAAGTTCGCAACAATTCATTGTTGACAATGTTCTGCAAGTATGGTATGTTTCCAAAATAGAAAGTTTATGAGGAAAAACTGATTGGTAATTTCGCACTATTAATTGGATTTTGGAATCTATTAATGATCTATTGCAGAAAGTTTGCAATCCTGTGTTTTGTTGTCTTTATAAAAATTTGTGTATATATTCATTTTTCTTGTGAAAATCGCATCATTTTTAGAAAGTTAACAAGGAGTTGATGCTCGCTATAATTTGGAAATGATTATTGAGATTTTCCGAAATGTGGTGTGGACGTTCATCCACACGATTCCTTAATGGATAATTATTACAATTATTTTCTATATCTGATCACATATCTCTAGATCTATGTAGAAATAAATTGAGTAAATTTATTGATAATCGTTATTACGAACTTTTTTTCGAATTGCAAATTCTTATATCTATGCGGGACTGAACTCGACATTATTATATGTGTTTTCATAGAGAATCTCCCGATTTCCTAGTCACAATGTCAGTTCCGATTAATGAATGAAATTTGATAGGCCCTCGATTTTGAGATTATATTCGTATGATTTCATCGATGCCTGAGCTCAGAAGTCAAAACTGGAGGTGCCATCAGATTATTGCAATGTGTATAAAATAAAGAATTTCGGTGTCAGCAACTTCAACGCAGTTCTCCCAAGTCAATGTGGTGTCAAGTGCAGGTTCAATAGTGTCTTTTAGTCATAGTCTCAGTACAGTTTCGGGATTTCAAATCGTTGGACGTGCGATTGCACTTGTATAGATTATTATGATTTTTTCTTGAAATCATGGAAATTGAAAATATGTTCCGGTTCCCGGTAGTCACCTGAATCCGTTAGGTTCATGTGAGTTGGATTTTCCTGATCTAAAAGTTGTGTTACAAGTGATTTTTTTTTTTTTTTAGTGTGCATTTTTCTTTGTGTCATTCATGTAGTTCGATGATTGGATCTCAAAGCGGTTCTTACGCCGGAGGAACATGCGAATCAATGAAGAGCGTGCCGAGGGTGTTTTTTTTAGTGATTTGGATGTGTACTGTATAGGAGGGTTGAAGATTTGCCGGAATCAATGCATGATTTTGACGTATGGGGATTATACGCATTATTCTTCTACAAAAAGATAGTGTGCTATGTCGAGGACACCGAATAGGAAGTTTTCAAGACTTTAATTAGATTCCGAAGGGGTCCATCACTCTCGATTGATTTGTTCTCAATTCCTTTGGATGTCGGTCAGGTGGATACGGCCGAGCAAATCCGTCTCTTGAATTTGTAAAATTGACTATGTGTTAATTTAAGTTTCCTTTTTCACAAAATCATGTTTTGTTGATATTGAAACTTTAATATACGGGGAAAAACTAAATTTGTCACGATGAATTTCATGGAGGCATATCAACAATAAAATATTTGAAGTAGGAAATTTCGACGGATTTTATTCAAAAGACGTAATTCCCATTGATTTAAAAATATTCAAGAGATAAGGTCGTGTCCAGAAGTCAGACCTATGAATGAACTAACAATGGTCAACGTATCTTTCTAGTACTCCCGTTTTCTTGATTTTCCGGTTTTTCAATTCTTCATCATTTTTCTTGGAAGTATGTAGTAGAAATTATTTGAACTGGATATATGGAGGGGGGGGGCGCCTGCATGAATGTAATATTTTCAAACCATCATAGGCCATATGATGTCAACAGAGAGTCTAATTTGAACACCGTGTTACCTGCAACAACCTGTTACCCATGTAACACCATGTTACAGGTCACAGTCTGTTACTTATGTAACACCATGTTACAGCATGTTACATGGGTCGATAATGCTTTTTTCCTTCTTTTTCAGGATCCTTGTGAGGTACACTACCGAGAGTTTGAAAGGTTGTGAATCTTAAATAAGATGAAGGGTTGATGTTCGTTAGTTATTCTATGAATACTCCAAGATCAATGTGGTTTGATTGTGTCGATTTCTACTATCGACAGATCTAGAGAGAGGTGATGAATGTGAAAAGGGCTTTCTACAAAAAAAAAGATTTGGAAGTCAAACGGGGAATTCCTTGGAATTATACATTTCGGTAGAATATTTGTCCGTCAGCAGAGATTCTGAATGGTTCCGATTTTCCAGTTCTGAGGGTCAAGTATCTTGATTTAAACAGCCAAAAGCTAATGAGTAACAGAATGTGGCCAAAGTGATTTGAATTCCAAATGTAACAAAATCGTGTAACCGGGTCATTCATGTAACCGGGTGTTACACATGCAACTGGATGTTACACATGTACGATACGTGGTCGTCAGAGTGTGCTTGTCGGATTTTCTCCGGAACTCGTCGTGTGGAATTTTAACACCAACAATACTCCATCCTTGGGAATGCGAAATTAATTTTGTCGTCTATTTGTTCATTGATTTGAAGATTTGAGATCTGAGTTCTTTTGAAGGATATGGGATAGAATTATGTTGAAATGATTATTCTCCATCGAGCATATGGAGTCGAGGAACATACTTTAAACGTTGCAAAAACTCAATACGCCATCATTAGGGATTGAATTTTGATCTTTCAATGGGCACTACGAAATCGGAGGAGTCTACTTTCGCATAATTTTGATGGTGGCTAGGATTTCCTGGATTCTGAACACAGAAAAGGGAGGGATTGTGGCGGAATTTCTTCGCCAGGGGTTCGAGGTATTAGTTGTACTTGAATGGTGCTTATATTTTGAAATAATTCCTTTCCATGGATTGAACTTCTAAATGGTTCAGAGTAACCTGTTCTGAGTGACACGTACTTTGAAAGAGTGTTTCCCAATGAGCATTTTGAAATGGAATAAGGTTGGAACCCTCTTTGTATTTTTGATTTGAAGGAACTTTTGAGATTTTCATCAAATGATCGTTTAATGAATCTTGAGGTAACTGTGTTGGAACGTTTTGCAACTGTGTGAGAGAGGGGTGTCACAGAGTCTCGTGGTGTGGTTGAGACATGGAGGAGTATGTCATTTTCAATATTGCTTGGGTTTTCAACGGGGATGGGCGTCTTACCGTCAGGGTCGGTTGGCAGATGTATCTGCTCGGGACTCTGGTTGAGTGAGATGTTATCACACGTGGTATCCCCATCACTTCTATTATCGTCGCGATAAGGTATGATGTCAGAAGACATTGGCACTTGTTCATGGTTTACAAGTTCAGGCTGTCGAGTGGTGCAAATTTCGTTCGTGGTGTTAACGAGAGTTGGAGTTGATTGGGGATCTTGTCGAATATTACTGACTTGAGGCTCTTTGGGCTCGGAAACGTCAGTTTTTGTTATTGACTCGTGGTGAGAATGGGATAAATTTTCATATGTTTTCAAAAAATGTGATAGCTCAGTTTTGGTTATGAAGAATTGTGTTGGATTCGAAACTAATAAATGCATTTTGTATAGAGTGGATGGCTTCCTGGCGATCGAATTTGAGTTTAAGACAAGGACAATTTGGAGTTGTGAATCAGGGGGAAGTTTGCTAAAGTAAAAACTTTTGGCAATTTCATCGAGATTTTTATAAAGTTGGTAGTATACTGGGTCAGATGAAAAATGAGTACTTGTAAGAATGTAGTAAGCATCTTCAAGGATTGAGAATAGCCTTTCGTAGTTTGCATCACGATCATGACTGAGCTTTAGACCACAATCTAGTAATTTTTGGCAATATTTTTCGAAAAATGGGGTGTATAAGAAACACTTTACTATGTGTTCCACAATGTCGTTTACTGTGGAGATTCGGAAATTTTTGAATGCATGATATGCTGGTCCAAAAAAATTGCTAAGAATAAAGTCTACTAATAAATTTCCTTCGCAAGTAGTGATAGATTTTGCTTCTGTGATTTTTTGTATGAAAAAATGTGGGTCAATATTATAGCCTTCAAATATTGGCAGGTCTAGATCAAAAAATTGGGAATTCATTCTTGTGAGATGTGGTATCATTGCATCTTTAGAAAAAATTCGTTCAGAGCCATGACTGGCAGTGGCGCATTGGATGGGAGAAAGTGCGGAATAAGCACATCAGTGAGTCGCGGTCGGTGCAGTTGATCGGCGTGTCTGTCAGGTGTGTCACAATCAGGAGATATGTTTGAGTCGGTAAATGAGGTCGATAGTTCCAGTGTGTTGAACTTGGGAGTGAGAAGAGTTATGTGCAACTTAAACTGTTCCCCACAAGGGATGCCAAAATGTTATGACCCGAGCGGAGGGCTCGGGGTAACAAATAAATTATTTGAGTTCGTGCGAACAGCTTACGGGCGGACTGCCCAGTTGCACTTACCTATTCTCTGTTATCGCGTTGATGTCTGTATATATATATATATACATATATATTACTGGTCTCTGGTTGCGTATGAATATTTCAAATTGAGAAGTATTGATTCATCAAGGTTGTAATTTTAAAAGAATGATTGAAGTGCGTTTGGGTTTGGAATGTCTTATAATACTGGATACTTGAAAGAATAAAATAATTTATCTGATTTCAAATAGATATAAAAATCCAGTTATCTTATGGCTTCTAGAAAAGAATGAGATAGAATTACAGAAGTGATAGATTCTATTTTATTCAAATCAAGTTATAAAATCTTGGTCCGAAATAAAGACTTATCATCTAAATATAATTTGAATAGTTTAACCTAGGCGCACTTACAAGTCTACTTGAAGGAATGATGATTCTTCAAGGCAGGAACGTATAAGCAGGGCGAATTCGTAGCTGGCCCTTATGCAGCTGAGGCGGGTATCGTCGGCCTACTTTTCGACGAAGAGCAAATTCGGAGCTGGCCCTTGAACAGCTGAGACGGGTATCGTCGGTCTACTTTTCGACGGAATTAATCTGACTTATTGGTCCGCACTTTTTCGAACTTTGCTTTGTCGTGTGTTTTCTAGGCACACTTGGGCAAAACGGTACGTGTCTCAAAGACTCACAAAGCTTTACTAACCGAATCGAGTTAGTGACTAATCGAAGAATTAATTTTGATGTTTGAATTTATACTTGTGGACACGAGCTAATTTTGATGACTTGAAGTAATTTCGAAACTGTCCTCTTTAAAATTGATTTTGAATTTGACTTACTTTTGAAACTGTAACACTTGTAACACATGTGTTACACCATTCATAAGACGTGTGTAACTCGGGTGTTACACTTGTAACACATGAAATTTGGACTACGGCAATTTTGCCGATTGCATCTTGACCTGCTCATACATTCTCTGCTGATCAAGTCGAAATAATATCTCTCCACGTTGAGAAATATTATTTCAACTGTTGCGTCGTCTGGGACGCCACATTGGAAAATTGAATAGTTTCCAGGATCTTTGGTTCTTCCCGATGGAATGAAACTTTTATTATTTTCGGAAAAGCTACGTAGTTTTTTGGGGAGACGGGGTCAAAAATAAATAAAATCGGCCTACGTAGTTTATCGACAGCTCTTTCTGGGAAATTGCGAGAGCGGGATTCTGGGACGCGTTCTGGAACCGAAAGGAGAGAAAGGCCTCACCAGAATGTTTTGATATGGGTAGAATTCTCAAAGAACCTACTGGATGATTGTAGAGGAAGAAAATTATTGACAACCCTGATGTATCAGTCCCGATGTTTTGATCTCTGCAACAAGCACGCATCTTCCGAGTGCTGTAGCTCACATATAAGATGAAACAATCGATTTTCCTCAATGGTAGGATTCTAGGTTCTGAGGAAAGCTCGTGACCTCTTAAGAATGACGACCATCATTTCGCTAGTAGGAGTGGGCAATCTCGAAGATGCTCATCTTTGATTTCCCCTGCTCGTTGGTATACGATTCTGAATAAAGGAATCTCTTCTCTCGAATTTCGCGAGCAACTTTCATTGGGCTATGTTTTGCCATCAAAATTTTGGCAAAACATTACGCAATGAAGGTCGCTCGCGAAGATCAAGAAAGGAGTTTTCATCATTCAAAATCCCACAGGTGATCGACAAATCGCAAAAACTTGTTTTGAACCAAGATCCTCTGCCCCGGACCATTCTTTCCTCCAAATCGCGAGCGTCAACGAGATAAATGAGCCTGAGTACTCAACAATAGTTCGGAAAAGTCAGACTTGGGATTTATCGGAATAAGGATCAAGGGAGGGCTGTATACAAGCCTCAGGGCTCATGAAATATTTCGGAAGAATCTGGACGGATTCAAAAGAACTTGCTCTGCCTTTCTCCACCAAGGTATGAACAGCAAAGGACACTTTTGGTATTTCCCCCGATCCCTCTGTCGAAGCTCTCGTTCCACTCACTCCTTTTATGCTATGGAGCAATCTTAGGTTAGATAGAGTTATATTGTGAGGTCCCAAATGAATCGGGAATGATTCCCGTACTCGCGGTTCCAGTTTCCGCGGAATTCTTGGTCCTGTTGTTGAAGCCAGGAGGAGTGTTCCCAATTCCTACCACTACGAGTAGGGCGCTGCAATTGAGTGGTGTTTTGGTTATTTCAGATCATAAGCATTAGAAGGGAAAATACATGCAGTAACTGTCGCTTCCAAGTTATCCGCACATTTGGAGGACTCATGATGAACCATGAATGCTCATCCAGTCAAGCATCAATTCGTGATTATTGTTTCTAATCAAATCACGGATAATCACAACATTCCCAGATGAGATGGATGAAGAAGGGGAATTTTGTTGATAAGTTTTTAGAATATGATCCAATCATCGAACTTAGACTCAATCCCGAGCATCAAATTGATAATCACAGGATAAACACATATCAAGAATTTCACATAGACAATAACCGTCGAATGCGTCAGTTGGGGGTCATAATACTTCCGTCCAAACTCGAATCCAATCATGGTGTTATAGAATCAACGGAACTCACCACATGAACAATATGTAAACCCCTGAACTTCATGAGGACAAAGCCGGCTATGCTCGGTTTCGGTATTTGTGGAACATTGATACACACCTTAACCCGCAAATACTGAGGACTGCCCATATTGAACCCAAACTTGATTCAATCACATGCTTCCCATCTTGCAATTCATCGATCAATTTTAGGAATGGGACACTCTCCGTCTTCCACCCTGAGAAGGTCGACTTGATATTTTGTTCAATATCTCACTCAATGAAGGATTTCAGGAAATGAACAGATTTCCAAAAAACGGATAGTCAAGTGTATATATGTTCTGTATAACATCACAGAATAGAGATTGACCATGTTCGCAAAACCTCCTGAATGTTTTAGACTTACTTGTCCATGGTTATGGAATCCATGTTTCTCAGCAACACTTGAAGCCATCTCTGCACCTGATCTTATATAAACAGCAAACTGATTCGAGAATACTGGCATTATTCTGGATCGAGATGCACTCTCTGTGAGAGAGGACAAAATACTGTTAATCAATAAATACAATATGATTCCGTAATCCATTCTTGAGTTACTCCTACACCACGAAAACTGTGAAATTATGTCACTGCCTCACTCTCATCCTCTGCTGGACTCTATGATGGATATTGAGGCATTTGACCATGCACGTGAGTGGAGTCAATACTTTATTGACATGATCAATTACTCGATCTATCGAATGGCGGATGATTGACCAATCCGCCTGGAAAGATATGATGGTTGAGTAAGTCATAGTGAATAAACACTGAGCATGAGATGAATGCAGGATTTTTCTTAGATATATTTCCATGAGATCAAATGGGGCTGAGAGGTGAATTAGTCATGTCTGCGAAGATCACAGCATACTTCACTGACTGATAGAGGATAGACGGAAGGCTGGTAGCCCCTGAGGTGCCTCTGTGCTCTTGAGACTACTTTGGAAGGGTTTTTAATCTGCATATTGAGAGCACTTCAATTCTTTTAGTGGAGCTGTATTGACCAATCCCATGTGAGATCAGGCAGTCGAATGATGCTCAATTCTCAGATCTCTTCAAGGATGAGATTTACATGAGTCATTCTGGAGCAAGCTGGACAAAACCGTCACCAGGATGGTCTGGGAAAAATCCGCAAAAATTTTTTTTCATCAGTACTATGTTAAAATAGTACGAAGAAATTTTTTTCAGATTTTTTCAGCACCCCCTGTGGGCCCCAGGGCCCATGGAAGGGCCATTTCAGACCCTTTTATAGCCTATTCTAAGAAAATTATAGTTCCAACGCAATTCAATATTTTTCAACGTACTTGAGCGCATTTTTCTCGTCAAGACGAGTACTTTCGAAAAAAAAATTGTCCAAGGCCACTCAATGAGCCTGACGACTTCTGCAAGCTAATTATTCAGAGCAAATTTTAGCGATTTTATGGCCTGCTTCAAAGCGATCTAGCTCCTACTAGAAAGTAATGACTTCTGCAGGTCGTCATTTTGAAGGTCTTAAACAAACCTACAATTTGACCACCTGCAGAAGTCGATTATCGTACTTTTTATGGGAGCTATAGCCGATACAAGTTGAACTATTTACGAAAACGTCGAAAATTCAGGACTCGATTCCAAAAATGAATCTTAATTTTTTCTCACCAAACTTGAGCAAAAATATTCTTTCAGATATTTGCTTTCAGTTGAAAGAATTTGGCGGAGGTTAGTTTTTAAAATTTTTTTTGCCGAGCGTTACAAAATGCCGCATTTCGTGGTTTTAGCAAAAACGGCATCCTTGACCACGGTCACATATGCTCTCATCTGGACTGATGTGCACCAATCTGTGTGAAAGTACTCCCCAAAGTACCCTCAAGTGCGTGTAAGGAGTTGCGGGGACGAGCCTTCAGCCAGGAGCGAGCTGTAGGTTCTATTTACCGTGTCAAAAATAGGCATTATTTTGGCTATTCGAGCGTTAGCGACCGAGAGCATGATTTTACTTGTTCTGGCTTACAAATGAGATAATCGACTAGAATGAGGATTCAAACATACTTTTCCGACTCACAATGACCATCTGAACACAATTCCGAGGTCAGTTTAGCTCTAGAATGTCGTCTAGTGCCTCAACGGTGTCAGAACCCGTCGACAGAATCTAAGTTCTTAAGGGGCAGAGGGACGACTATTTACAGCAAAACTGACCTCGGAATTGCGTTCAGATGGTCATTTTGAGTCGGAAGAGTATGTTTGAATCCTTATTCTAGCCGATTATCTCATTTCACGGTGTGCCTGAATTGATTTTAAATGAAATTTTCAGCTTCGGTCCTGGAAGTTTTGGGTTTCGTTTCTGCGTAATTTAGACATCAAATTCCTTGAAAAAGGAAAATCTTTCGCCGGGCCGATTCTGAGGAATGTCAATTGGAACATTTTTGGAACTTTTTTGGAACTTTTGCTTTTTAAATCTCTGAAAAATCAGTCTTGGCTGTGGATTCAGTGATCCAAACATGAATCGTCATACCTAGAGCATATTTTCTCATGAAAGCAAGTCTCTAGCCCCACTTGGACCCTCAAAAGAGTAGCCAAAAATGCTATTGCAGTCCTCGACGAGGCCCTCGATCATAAATCTCACGTGAAATCATTTAAATTCTCTCAAAATTTGCAATCAAAATACTGATGATATGTGTCTAATTCTGTATTTGTGCTACCTCGTCAAATACCATTTCTTGGCGTGAGGATGAGTGAGATTAGTATACAGTTGTGCGGGTGAATATTATGATCGAGAATATCAGTTTCTAGAGGAGGGATTTCGTCATGATTAGTGTTCAATGTAATGTATAGTCGCTTTGCACAGATGATGTCGGTAAGTCGACACACTGTTGTGCGATCATTCACTATACTATATACATTTGGTATTATTGGCAAACCGTTCGCATACTCGAATACTTGCAAGTACCGGCCGTACAAATTCAAAACAAACATCACTTCAAGTCAAGCCTATCTTGCCTCTGTCAAACTAGTATAGTGCTTCGAAAGTTTGCAAGCAGTTGATGTCCGCATTTGAGCTCTATTTGTTCATAATCGCGAATCATATTTGTTATAATCATCCAGCTCATTCGATGTCACGGTTCACCGACTCTATCATCGTTTTTTGAAGAATAATGTCGCCAAAGGATCACGCATATAGTCATGATGAAAATAGGCTCAAAGTTTGTCTCTTGTGCTTTCGAAAGAAGAAAAACATGTATGCCATTCAGAAGCAACTAAAATTGCATCTTGAGTCTGTGTTTGATCGTTACGTGGATATCAAAACTCTACCAGGTGCTTTATGTGGTGGATGTAAAGTGAAAGTGTACCTTTGGAAATCTGGCAAAGGGAATCGAATCCAATTTCCTGACACTGCTGAGTTTCTAGATAGTTCTTCGCCTACGGAACGAGAAGAAAATGTTCAATGCTACTGCAAAATCTGTGATATAGCGAGGACAACTCCATTCAATTCATCATCGCATGCTAAGGCCAGATTATCAGGTAATTTCTGGACTCCTGTACTAATTCTAAAAATTGTACGAGGGCTATGCCATGGATATTTTTGTTTGTATGCTTGCGATTGATAAACCATGACCTCGTCGTAGTCTGCATCATCGTATCTTTGTTTCTGAATAAAGCAACAATAATGTCAGCCTTTCCTGGCAATTATGCTTACAAGTTTTATATCGCGGCATTCACTGTTAGTGATGGCATAGTAACAACGAGTAGAGTGGGGATCAGAAAGCTGTATTAGTGAGGAATGTGTGTATAGCGGTTTCCCACAGTGCTTTGCTCTGATAACGTGCCAGCTGCTCGACATTCTACAAGCTCTTCTTTCTGAATATTTCTACGCGAATGCGGGCCTATCCCGTAGAAATGTGAAGCGTTTCCCACACGAGTTCAGTGATCGTGAGATATGGTGGAGCGTTAAGTTCGGGGTTTTCGGATGGAATTCTAAAGTTAAGGTCTACACGTTCGGCACAAATTTTTTGAATCCCTACCAATATTTGATATGTTTTCTTTACAGATGATTCAAGTTCACAGACACTTGGAAATCGCTGCTTTGATTGTTTCTCTCCACTTTCTCGAGGAATATCCCATATCTGTACTATAGAGTCTCTCATCAAGAATGTATCATCTTACTTGGAGAGTATTTCACAAAGAGCAAAGGAACAAGTTGCATCCAATCTTATAAAACATAAAATGCAGTCTAAATCTCAACTGATCCTACCACAATGCCGTGGGAAACCGTTGAATTTCATCAAGGAATCGAAGGGAAAATCACACCCTGGTAAAATGAGCAATCGCTCGTTATCTGTGGATGATCTGGCAAATATGCAAACACGTTTGAATCTGACTACTCGCCAGACTCATGGAATGGCATCTTTCCTGAGGACCGCTACTCAGAATAGAAAATTGATCGAACCCGGTTTGAAGACTAAGCTCATAGAAAAATCGCACAAACTAGACGACTTCTTTGGCCATGGTCAGTTCGAATTCATTGATATCAATGGGAAAGCTATCTCGACTGTGTCCAGAGTGGTAGTTCACTGCACCGATACGAAAGAATTCGTAAACTTTGTAGAAGCTCATAGAGGTTCCAAAAATTGTCACATAAAAAAGGGATTAGATGGCGGAGGTGGATCCTTCAAGATTTGCCTCTCAATTCAGTCAAATTCATGCTCAACAGATGTGACCGAATCGAAACGGCTGAAATTTAGTGATGGTGTGGTAGCAAAGTCTTTCAAGGACTCCGCTGTCAAAAAGATACTGTTGTTGGCAATAGCACCCAATGTTCAAGAAAACTATCACAATGTTTCATTACTGTTAGATGCATTAGACCTTGACGAACTCGGAGGGACGGTTGCCACCGATTTGAAATTGGCCAGTATCATCAGTGGGATAATGCCACAAAGCTGTACTTATCCATGTATTTGGTGTTATGCGAAGAAAGGCGAGCTCCACAAATGTTGTGAACTAAGGACTGTCCAGGGGAATTTGAGTCACTACATGAAATGGGTTGCAGCTGGATCTGTCAAGAGTGATGCAAAAAATTATATGAATTGCGTCAACAAACCGCTGTTTCCAAGTCAGCCTAACAGAACATTCCTGGAACTCATACCACCACCTCAATTGCATATCATGCTGGGCGTTGTGAATACTATATTCACTCATATGCACCGTGAGTTTGAATACGAATCTACAGTGTGGATCAAAAAGTGCAATGTTGAGCGAGAGGTGACACATGGCAGCCCAGCATTCAAGGGAAATTCCTGTAAGATTCTTTTGGATAATGTTGACTTGTTGCGATCTCAATCAAACCTTGGATTGGTGAAATACGTTCGAGCATTCTCGGATTTCAAGAATGTTGTGAGTTCATGTTTTGGACAGAATCTCAATCCGATCTACAAAGAATACATTGCGAAGTTTCGCCAAAGTTACATGGATTTGAAGCTTAGCGTCACCCCAAAAATTCATGCAGTTTTCTTCCACATTGAGCAATTCTGTGACATGAAGGAGAGGGGACTAGGATTCTACAGTGAGCAAGCAGTTGAATCAGTACACCATGATTTCAATATTTTCTGGGAGAATCATAAAGTTGCGAAGTCAAACGAAAACTACGAAAAGAAACTTCTTCGAGCGGTGTGCGCTTACAATAGCCTTCATGTATGAGATTCGATGACCCGCATACTTAAGACTTACCGATATAATTTCTCTGAAAGATTTGACGATCACGTTGAGAACGAATGTATGATTTGAATAAACAAGCCATTCTTGAATTCTTAAGAGTTATTTTTCGATTTCAATGGGTCCCCCGGGCCACCATGTATATCCTCAAAATAACGATGTTTATCAATTTACCATATTCCTAATATAATCTTTGATGAAACCCATCTCACGATACAAATCATGGTGGTTCTTTACGTGGAATTCACTGGGATGAGGATTTTAGTCACTGCTTGGAGATTTCCAGGAAAACTAAAAAGCTTATTCTGATGAGAAAATATGATCCAGGAATGACTATTGATGTTTGGATCACTAAATCCACAGCCAAGACTGATTTTTCAGAGATTTAAAAAGCAAAAGTTCCAAAAAAGTTCCAAAAATATTCCAATTGACATTCCTCAGAATCGGCCCGGCGAAAGATTTTCCTTTTTCAAGGAATGTAATGTCTAAATTACGTAGAAACGAAACCCAAAACTTCCAGGACCGAAGCTGAAAATTTCATTTAAAATCAGTTCAGGCACACCGTGATTTGTGAGCCAGAACAAGTGAAATCATGCTCTCGGTCGCTTACGCTGGAATAACCGAAATAGTGCCTATTTTTGACATGGTAAATAGAACCTACAGCTCGCTCCTAGCTGGAGGCTCATCCCCGCAACTTCTTACACGTACTTGGGGGAAAATCATTTTTTGTGCATCCTGCTCACTAATTGTGTTTCTGTACCAAGATTTTCTGCTGCAATATAACCTCCTGAACCCTTCCCGAACAAGTACTTTCTCCACAAAGGCAATTGCATACGGGAAACTCCATCCATTTCGATCAGAAGTTGCGAGTTCTACGAAATGTCCATTGTGCGAGTCCATTGTTTCCTAACTTACCGAATAAATGGAACTTATCGAATGGGAGTTATCAAATTTTTCCAATTCGATATTTCCATTCAGATGATGATGGGGTAAATCGCGAAGATACAGAACTCGTTGATTTGTTCCTAGAAACACATATTTCATCCTGGATCAGATTCGATACTTGGACATTATATGACTGCCTGATCTCACATGGGATT
This sequence comes from Eretmocerus hayati, assembly GCA_029851415.1. Taxonomy (NCBI): domain Eukaryota; kingdom Metazoa; phylum Arthropoda; class Insecta; order Hymenoptera; family Aphelinidae; genus Eretmocerus; species Eretmocerus hayati. Next base: position 105,643,313 of record CM056743.1, read on the forward strand.
GATCTATTACACGAGCCCACAGACGGGAGAAAGTACCTGTACCCAGCGACCGGACCTATGTGTTCGTACGTGAAATCGGACGCAGTATTCGAAGATGACATCAGTTTTCACCGGAGACCCCCAAATTTTTGAGACAATCGGGGAAAAATTTTCAGAGCCAGATATAAGATTTTCGACCTCGGATTCTGGGGAGGGGGTAAGTGGGGGGGGGGGGGAATTTGACATCCAAATATGGACTTGCGAAATTTTTCATTTTCTGTAGTTTTTTGATCCAGTACCCAGAGTAGCACTCGTCATCTGGTACTCAATGGTGTACCCGTGATCTAGAACTCAATGAGGTCCTCATGTTCGGAAACGCGATGTGATACTCGTGATCTAGAAAAAATGTGGTACTCGTGATCCAGAACTCGATGTGATACTCGTGATCGAGATCTCGGAATGGTACTCGTGATCCAGAACTTGATAGGGTACACGTGATCTAGAACTCAATGTGCTACTCGTGATCGAACTCAATGTGGTGCTCGTGATGCAGAACTCAATGAAGGAACTCGGTTTCAGAATGTCAATGTGGTACTCGTGATCTAGAACTCAATGTGGTACTAGTGTTCTGTAGCTCAATATGGAACTCGTGATCTCGAAATCGATGTGGTACTTGTGAACGAGTACTCAAGGTAGTACTCGTGATCTAGACCTCAATGTGGTATTGGTGATTGGGAACTCAGTGTAGTACTCGTGATCCAGAATTGGATGTGGTACTCGTGATCCAGAACTCAATGTGGTACTCGTGATACAAGCTCAATGTAGTACCCGTGTTCGAAATCTCGATGTGATACTCGAGTTTCAGAACTCGGAGTCGTACTCGTAATCCAAAACTCAATGTGGTCCTCGTGATACAGAATTCAATGTAGTACTCGTGATCTGGAACTCAACGTGGTACTCGCGATCGAGAACTGATTGTGCTACGCGTGATCGAGGACTCAATTCGGTTTTCATGATACAGAATTCCATGTAGTTCTCGTGATCCAGTACTCGAATTGGTTCTCGTAATCGAGAACTCAATGTGGTACTCGTGATACAGAACTGAATGTGAGGTCGAGTCGAGCGTTCGTCGCGAACAGACGCGTTTAGGTATGAACGGTGTAGATAACGAGATTCTACAAAGATTACCTGTAAAACACAAACTGATTCTTCTTGATATATTCAATGTTATGTATATTGCAAACTCATATCCACAAAATTGGGAAAAGAACTTTGTTCACTTCATTGAGAAGCCGAACAGAGGACTTCGTCCAATATGCTTAAAAGCATGTATTTGCAAACTTTTTGAAACCCGCATAAAAAATCGCCTCCAATGGTACGTAGAGTATAATGATTTACTATCTCCAACACAAACTGGTTTTCGTAAAGGCCAGTCATGTATAGATAACCTTACTGAACTCACGCTCACTATAGAAGAGGGTCTAAACGATCAACAACATGTTCTGGGTGCTTTTTTGGATGTAAAAAGTGCCTTTGATAGTAATAATGTTGGAGTATTGCTCGAGAAAATTGCAGATTTGAATTGCCCATCAAATTCAGTAGGCTGTGTTAAGTTCCTTATTCATGGCAGACTCATCTACACCGATGTATTGGTCAACGAGTACGGAATGCGTATCAAGGTCTTCAGCAAGAAGGAGTGCCCAGTCCTCTTCTAAACATTATATGTACAGCTCCCGTTCAAAGTCACTTACCCAAGACCGCGGTTGTGTCAAACTTTGCAGATGACATATGTATCGTCGTGAAAAGGGGAAACGTGACGAGTTGCAAGAACCTAATGGATCACTCAATACAATCCGTGAGAGAAAACTTACCGCATCTAGTATTAGAACTCTCTGCGGAAAAAACTGTAATAGTTCATTTTAACAAGCAAGGCATCAAACCTCGAGAAATATAAATCAATGTGGGTGATATTCCAATAAAGTCGAAAGCTCCAGCTCGATATCTAGGTGTTGTGATGGATTAACGATTAAGTTTTTCAGAGCATGTTGATCAAGTCAGAACCAAATGCTTCAAGGACTTCAACGTGATAAAAGTTGTGCGAGGTACGTGGTGGGGGGCTGATCCCAACACCCTCCTCCAACTATACAAGTCGTACGTGCGATCCATTATAGATTATGCTTTATATGTGTATTATCCTCAACGAAAGGATACGCGGAAGAAACTTGAGAAGATACGATATGCTGCTATTAGATACGCACTGGGATACAGAATCAGTACCCCCACCAACGTGCTTCTCGCAGGATCCGAAATCACCTCTATTCAATTTAGGGCAAAATATTTATGCTTATCCCACCTTTCGAAAATATTGTCAAATAAAAGTCTCTCAGTCAGCAAAAAATACACAAATCTTCTAAGAAAAAATGTAGTCACGCAAAAACGAGGCTTATACACGAATGCATTAATGGAGTACTACAGACACAGCACACAGTAAAAAGAAATGAGAAATACATTATGTACAGCACGAGCTATGATCGTCAATATTTAGTAATTGAATGTGACTTGGAATTTGGTAGAACTTTAAGAGAATCTGACAACCCAAATCTTCTTGTAAACAGATACATCAGTGACAATAACGAAAATGCCTTGTACACGGAAAGAAGCATAACAAATGATGCAATATCGGTAGGTTTTGCCTGTATATGTCATGAATTGAATGCATCTGTCAGTCGAAGAATTCATTCTAAGAGTTCAATTTTTACAGCAGAATGGATTGCTTCATTAAATGCGGTCGACATTGCGCAGACGATTCGACACAAACTGGTTCTAGTTTTTTCGGACTCTGTAAGCGGTTAACGAAATTCGAATAATCATATAAATGGAATCAAAACTAACTATATCATATACAAGATCAAAGAAAAGATTGCAGATATAAAAAGTACCGGTGTATCCTTTCGATTTGTGTGGGTCCCATCACACATAGGGATGCAGGCAATGACAAAGCAGATTATTCAGCTAAATCTGCTACGAATGAGCCACATAATGTCGATGTCGAAATACCATTTCCGGATCTTCGGTGTCGATTCCTGAACACATCTAGAAATGATAGTGATGATATATTGATCCTCGAAGGACTCGCGGAAGGATGCGAGTACTTCGAATATTATTATTCTGACTTTAATCAACCTTGGTTGAGTAAGTACAAGTTGGATCGTCGGACCATAGTCACAATAAATCGATTGCGAGCGAATCATTACCACTTGAAATCGTCCCTTTTCCGCAAGAACATGACTGATGGTGAAACTTGTTCGTGTGGTTATCATCAACAAGACACAGATCATATCTTATGGAAATGCTCTAACTATGAAAAACAGAGAGAAAATCTCATCCAAGATCTGAAAGCGGCTCACATTTCCCTTCCAATCTCTATTCGATGCTTACTTTCAGTACCGTCAAAAGATACATATGTTGCTATTATGGAATTCTTGAACAATTATAAACTAGACATATGGTCACTTCACTGTAATGTATCGCAATTATGCAACGAAGAATATTATATTCTTATATTCTCATTTATATTATTTATATTATCCCTTCTCAATTGTAGCTGAATAACTCCGAAAAGGAGTTGACAGAGCTTAAATGAAGAAAAAAAAGAACTCAATGTAGTATTCGTGATCTGGAATTCAACGTGGTACTCGTCATCCAGAACTCATTGTGCTACGCGTGATCGAGTACTCAATTCGGCTTTTGTGATACAAAATTCAATGTAGTTCTCGTGATCCAGTACTCAAAGTGGTTTCCGTAATCGAAATCTCAATGTGGTCCTAGTGATCCAGAACTTGGAGTGGTACACGTGATCTCGAGCCCAACGTGGTACCCGTCCACGAGAATTCAACGTGGTACTCATGACACAAGGCGCAACGTGGTACTCGTGTCCAAAATCTCAACATGTTTCTCGTGGACCATAACTCAATGTGGTACTCGTGATCTAGACCTCAATGTGGTACTAGTGATTGAGAACTCAGTGTGGTACTCGTGATCCAGGATTGGATGTGGTACTCGTGATCCGGAACTCGATGTGGTACTCGTGATTGAGTAATCACATTGGTACTTGCGATCTAGGCCTTGAAGTGGTACACGTGATCCAGATCTTATCGTGTTATTTGTGAAAGAGAACTTGTAGTGGTACTCGTGATTGAGAACTCAATGTATGACACGTAATCCAACACTCAATGTGGTACTCGAGATACAGAACTTATTGTGGTATTTCTGTTCAAAATCTCATCGCGGTACTCGTGATCCCGAACTCAATGAGAAACTCGTGATCTGGAACTCAATGTCGTCCTCATGAACGAGATTTCAATGTGGCAATCGTGATCTAAAACTCAATGTGGGACCACTGATTCAGATCTCAATGTAGTACTCGTTATCCAGAATTCAATACGGTATTCGTGATCCAGCGCTCAATGTGGTTCTGGTCGTTGGGAACTCAATCTGGCACTCGCGACCTAGAACTCAATGTGGAACTCGAGATAGAGAACTCAATCAAGTACTCGTGATCCAGAGTTCAATGTGGTATTCGGTATACAGAACCCGATGTAGTTCTCGTGATCAAGTATTCAATGTGGTACTCGTGATCGAGAACTCACAGGAGTACTCGTGATCCAGAACTTAATGTGGTTAACGTGATGTAGAACTCAACGTTGTACCCGTGAACAAGAACTCATATGGTATTCGTGATCAAACTCAATAGGGTACTCCAGTTTCAGAACTCGGAGTCACACTCGTAATCCAAAACTTGATGTGGTACTCGTGATACAGAACTCAATGTGGGACTCGTGTTCAAAATGTCAATGTGGTTCTCGTGGACCATAACTCAATGTGGTACTCGTGATCTGCAACCCGATGTGGTACTTGTGAACGAGAAATCAAGGTGGTACTCGTGATCTAGACCTCAATGTGGTACTAATTATTGAGAACTCAGGGTGTTACTCGTGATACAGAATTTCATGTGGTACTCGTGATCCAGAACTCAATGTGGTAATCGTGGTCCAGAACTCAATGTAGTACTCGTGTTCAAAATCACAATGTGGTACTCGTGACCGGGATCTAGATGTGGTACTCGTGATACAGTATTCAATGTGGTACTCGTGATTGAGAACACAAACTAGTACACGCGATCTAGGACCTAGTGTGTGCAACGGAGCTCGTTGCAGCACACTAATAGCATTTGAATAGGGCCGGTTGCTCCCGCCATCGGGAGATGGCAGCACCTCCCGGCACTGCTTACCAACCAGCGTGGCGCGCCCGTCGCTGGCGGAAGCCAAGCCACACGCCACCCGCCAGCACTTCAAGGATGGCTGCCGTCACATATGCACGTTCTCGCGTGAGTTTCTCCTCGAGCTTGCCTCGTGACTGCCATTTCGTGGCAGCAGAGCAGTAGTAGCAGCAGCAGTGAAAATTCGTGCCCCGCGGATGTGGAAAAACAGTGTTCACGCCGCGGGTGTCCCGGAGATCCACCCCTGAAAGCTTGTGTGTGCGTGGTGCTTTCATTCCGCTCGCCAGCTCACTCACCCTATATCTCGCCCCAGGAGGCCCCGCGGGCCGGGCATCGTGAGCTGGCTCGAGCGCGGCGCACCATATGGCGTCACCCACGGCGTCCACGCATCAGAGTTCCAGGGAAGTCTCGCCGGCAACATAGCAGCAGTGGTGAGTGCATTGTGGTCACCAGCGTGCCCCTTTTGATGCCCCGCGATGCCCCACGCCCGGTGTCGTGCTGGATAGACTGACGCCCGACAAATTGTGTCGTCTCTTTCCGGGTCCCCCTTTTTCCCACGCGACGTGAACCTGCCCCGCGTCGTCACCAGAGTGAACTCGCTCCCATGAGGGCTCTAGCCATAGAGCAACGCCAGTTTCCCATCGTCTGGGTGGCTTGCGCAACATGTATTACGAGGGCATTAGACATTTTCCCCGCGTGCGCGAGTTATGAACGCCATTTTGAACGCCTCAGCGAATATCCGGTGACGAAGGAAGTTAGCTCAGCGGAGTATTAGTGAGTGCGCAGCGCGAGTGGGCAAGCTCCGCCCCTCGATATATGGGCATTTCCGATAAAAGCGAGTGTTAAAGTGTAAAATCGATATATGGGCACATTTTCGCCGTAACTAGTTTTTGGGCTTGGTGTATTTCAGTGACAGATGGACAACTTCAGAGATCTTTCCGCCACGTGCGGCCCCTGTACTTAGGATTATCGACCTGTGCGTCGTTACATGACGATTTCAAATAGCAATGAACGCCTTATTGTATTCTTATAGAAATCGTGAGTGAATCTCTCTCCCTGTGTCCGCAGACAACCGTTCATTTTCAGGTACGCTCCTACATCCTCCTCCATCGGCCCGCCCTTCGTGGCGCGGGGAACCTGGCCCAGCCACGATCCGGCTCAAAATAGATTAGAGAACACGGGTGGGTTTAGACTCCCTTAGGTGACCCATACCGCCCCGTTACATGTAGTACACGTGATCTAGATCTCAACGTGGTATTCGTGAACGAGAAATCAAGGTGGTACTCGTGATTGAGAACTCAATATAGTATACAGAATCCAACACTCAATTTGGTACTCGTGATACAGAAGTCAATATGGTATTTGTGTCGAAGATCTCATTGTAGTACTCGTGATCCTGAACTCAATGGGGAACTCGTGCTCTGGAACACAATGTGGTACTCGGTATACAGAATTCGATGTAGTTCTCGTGATCAAGTATTCAATGTGGTAAACGTGATGTAGAACTCAACCTGGTACCCGTGGAAGGGAACTTGATGTGTTACTCGTGATCGAACTCAATGAGGTACTCGAGTTTCAGAACTTGGAGTCGTACTCGTAAACCAAAACTCAATGTGGTACTCGTGATACAGAACTCGATTTGATACTCGCATTTAAGATCTCGATGTGATTCTCGTGGACCATAACTCGATGTGGTACTCCCCTACTGAAAAATGAAACATACGATCATACGCACGATCGTACACACGATCGTACGCACGATCGTACTCTTTAGTTTCAGGGACTATCAAGCCACAATGGTGTGAACGATCCTGTGCGCGAGCATATATGAGTAATTTCGAGATAACTAATGCATTTCGGTCCCTAAAACGGCGCAAAAAAGATTGCTCCAAACTGGTCCCGCGTTGATCATTTCTGGTGTACATATCGTCTGGAAAACTACCCCATCGGGCACAATTTTTTTTCTACTTGGGTCAAAGTTACGTTGAATATTTCGATTTCACGTGTCACGGTAAAGACAGCCTTGTTACGGTAAAGACATCGATTCGCGTTTTGACGATTGTGGACTCGGTAACGCTTATTTATTTTAGCCATATCAGTATGTATGAGAGAAATGTAATATAGTTCTGATGTATCATGCTATTCCTTAGTTTTAGAACTTCAATATTCTCTCCCACTTCACAAATAACTAGCTGGTGAGGTGATATTGCTCCGGACAACGTATGAAGGAATTGGTTCATCTCGATTCTCAACTGCACTTGTTCTATACATGTCAAAGTTGTTAACGTGTATAGGATATTTTTCCATTCAAAAACTGAACAATACATTCAGAAAAGTAACAAAATGATACGAAGGCCTCACGAGTTGTGCCGAAGAATTGTATACCAGAGAATGAATGATTCAAATGGTGATTCGAGGCAATTTTTGTATCAGTTTCATCAACTGTACCAGGAATATTTCACTCGAGATTCAGATACGGTCATCGAAAGAGTAAAGAGGAGTCAATCTTATAAAGTTTGAGACTAATTTAACATCTGCACAACACTTCCGGAAACGGAGTATCCTCCACAATGGATCAGAATACTCTAAAACTTACAGTCTGAGAATAGGAGCCGATACCCGTAAAGCATGATCGAATAGTCGAATTGATATGCAAAGGCATTTGCAATTCATACTATAGTCGAGGATATGTTCATCCTGCAGATTTCTTGTACGTTTACCAACGTGAGACCATGAGGCTGCAGACTATTTTTCATCTTTCTTGAGAATTTTCCTCGATTCTTGCACGAGAGCAAAATCATTGTTATATCGTCCGTTTTTGGACTTTTATCTTTCACTTCTCGAAAATCCTCGGGAATTAAGTCTGTCTGATGGAAGAACTCAGGGGTTTCGATTGAAAAACAGGTATTGTTGAAGATTGGATAACGCAATGGTATCCGGTCGACTGTTACGTGATAGGGCTGGGAATTTCGCAGATCGGAATCCACTGCGGATCTCCGAAGGGAAAGTCAGATTTGAGACGCTTGATGTGATTTGAGAACAAACTTACTATATTTAGGATTGTTCACGAATAACAATAAGTTTCTCGAATTCGTCCTACTCCCTATATACTGACTATTCTGGGAATCTCGATCTGCAGAAGTTGCATAGTAGCTATACTGCCACAACCACCCGCGCGTGCAATCTGCTTGTAAATTGCTCGATGGAACTCGAGAACTTGTATTGAAATCTTTCCAACGTAACGTACGCTTGTAATATACTATATACAAATCACATTTTTCTCAATTGAATAATACTATCTGCCATCCACGTATATTCACTTTGAATTTTCCAAGGCTCCTTTCTCCATTTGACTCAATATTTTTGCTTATGGCAACGTCTATTGCGCTCTTTCTCTCCCGTCGAGGAATTGTGTCACAAGTAATATAGACGTCGATCATCAAGTATTTTGAGGAACTCTGGAATACTCACAAACTACAGATACTCGCAGCTATATATTAGTCGGTCCAGAGAAGCTCGCAGATCGCGAATACCATATTCACGCTGCAGATCTACCCATACCTATGACAGCACAGCGAACTCACTACTGCCCTCCCAATGTCACTCACATACGCACATTCAAGCTAATACATTTGACTATATGTTTATACGATATCTCTCAACATTTCAGTAAAATCAGAGTGTTTAGCTGAGCCTGATCCGCTCCAAATTGCATTCGTTTGTAAAGTTGTTAAGAAAGTAGTCACGGTAGAGACAATCACGGTAAAGACATTTTGCTCGAAAATTGATCTCACGATCGCTGTATGTCACGGATCGCTTTGTCCGGATACATGGCATCTTTTTTCGATGAGATGTAACTGTAAAAAGCTTTGTAGGCCTCAATATTGTCTGGGGCGCGAGGGACATGTGGCCACGGTAAAGACATTTCTTATTTTGCGACGAAAAAATCGAGAAATATCGGTGTACCACGAGCTGGTTATGAAATATATCAATACGGGGCTGGCGGGGTTTTGTTCTGTGGCGAATTGAGATCTAATTACCACCGGTACAGAGTCGCTTGGGACGATTGGCGAGAATGTAGATGCAATATTCAAATACATTCGAAAAATTTGCAAAACCCGTCGACAAAATCTATGTGGCGTGCGTATCGACGCAGAGGGTATTGGACACTCGGGCGACACAGAGAATGATTCTTTGACACCTCAACTTTGATATCTGATTCGACTGGGATACGTATTTGATAGTTATTTCGATGAATTATACACTTGAAATGCGCGAGTTACGTTTACGACAAGTCACGGTAAAGACATTTTGGGGTCATATCACGTGCTGGGATCAACTAGATGTCTATGGTGCCACTAGTAACTGTTCGAACATATCTATTCCAACAAAATACACCTGATTTCATTGTTAAGCCGAGCCCATTTGCTCATTTTACTTGATTGCTAGTCGATGACACGATGTGCATTAGTTATCGCGAAACCACTCATATACGATTTCACGCACAATCGTACGTATGATCGCGCATACGATCGTACATACGATCGTGATATGACGGCTCAAAAAAAACTAGGTCAGCCCGACACCCGGCCGGTTATACGACATCGTGCGCACGATCGTCATATGACGGCTAGATAAAGACCAGGTCGGCCCGACACCCGCCCTGCCATATGAGATCGTGCATCCGATCGAGCATGCGATCTCGGATGCGATTGAATGAACGATCGTGATGACGATCGCGCGCACGGACGTACACACGATCGTCATACGACGGCTCAAAAAAAACCAGGTTGGCTCGACACCCGGCCTGCCATATGAGATCGAGCACACGATCGAGCGTGCGATTTCGCATATGATCAAACAAACGATCGTGATGATGATCGCGCGTACGATTGCACACACGATCGTCATATGGGCGAATCTCAGAATTCGGGCCACTTTCGTTGAAAAATTTGGAAATTTTCAATATGGCAGGACATACCCGGCAAACTTCTTTTGGGTAAAGTAGTACTCAAACAATGATAAAATAGTCGCGTAACTCACTTCGTAGCTTCGCTGCGCACTTGCAGTCGAAAAAAGAATAATTCTATGCATTCAAATGGGGGCCTCGTGTTACAATCATTCTCATGAGAATACTTTCTCGCAGGAATGAGGTGACCTTGGTATCAGGGAAGTGAGAAAAAGTCATGATCAACATTATACGACGCTTTCCAATGGCCTCTGGTACGAAAAAGAGATACTCTACACTCACCAAAATGCACGATTCCGTCAATTCTCAATTTTTATGAGCCTCGCGTTCCTCCCGGGGTGGGTCTACGATTGGGGCACTTTGTATATACGTTTCTGTCATCCTAGAGATCGAATTACACGTGGTTCCAGCTGCAACGTGGTCCACATTTTCATGTCCCATAAGAAAGAGACATTTTCAAGGCTTGATTACGCAGAAGCAATTTTTCTTTCCATCGTGACAATAGTCACCAGGATTTGATGACATCAATGGGACTTGGCTGGATTCATAGGTTTTTTTGTGTTGAATCGGATCTCCTCTCCAGAATTTCATTATTTTTATCGCCCCGATGACAGGATCGTAAGCAAGAGCGATTCTTCGAAATGACAAAAATTTTGTGACACACCAATAACCTCCATCAGATCTCGCATTTCGGCAAGGACGACCGTGAGGCGAAGATAATTCAATTCTACAAAGTGTAATCAATCACCCATCCAATTTCCAGGATGGTTGATCAATCGCCCTTGGACCCACGAGCTAAAGCGTGCACCTGAAAATCGTTGTGATAGCCGGAAAATCGAGTTTTCTCGCACAGAGTATCTTATATCGTTGGTCCTTGTCGTTGGAAATCAAGGAATTGTGATTGAGGAATTGAAACCCTGAAGACATCAAGTCGTGTCGAGTAGCGTCAAAATAGCACGTATTAGGTGCTCGAAAGTGTCGTCAAATGCCAAAATAGAGGAAAAAATTTTCATCATCTCCTACAACACTGTAACGGAAATGTTTTCTCGTCGGAGCCTTTTACTACTTCAAATTGAGAAAATCGATAAAACTAAAACTATAAGAGTTACTCAATTAATTATTGAACTACTCTTCGCCATTATAGTTGTGAAGAAGATATATGTACCTCGTGGTTTTGGCTATCTTCTTCTGCAAGTTCATCGAACGGAATCCTACACGGGCCTGTGATCGCCATTTCATCGTCCTTCCGACCATTTTCTTCGCAGAAATCTGTAAAATAGTGAGATTCCCAACAGTTTTAACTCTTACTCTTAATTCTAGGCCAATAGCACTCACTCTGTATGTGACTTTCAATTTTGATCCTTCCTTATCAAAACTACGATTGTATGATATTATATCACTCATTCCTTCCGATTCACAATCTTCCCAATTTTTTATTCTATCACGTTCATTTGAAATCCCGAATTAGAGAAGGGAAATTTCTCGCGAATTATCTAATATTCTGGTGAATTTGCTCAGGAAAAAGGAGAAATGGTGACACTCAATACATGAAAGACCAAGTTCATCATAAGGAGAACTAAAATTCACTTCGATTTCAGATGAATTTATCTCCCCCTCCTGTTGTACCGGAATTCGAACCAGCTGGTTGAGGTTTTTCGAAGATTATGTATACATTGTGAGTTTCCTTTCTTTAGAATTTCAAGTTGTCTCAAAATGAGTAACTTTGATGGAAATTATGTCGGAATATCGTCTCCTATTTGTTGAAAACCCCCGATGTTCTAGAGTCAAACCGCAAATCAGTGAACCCAAACCCGGTGAATACGGAAAATGTTACGCTTGAGATCGCGAGTACGACATCTTCACGAACACAGGGCGCTTTCCATCTCTAGCAATCCTATATAGTACATCACTACCGATATATTCTATCACTACACTATAACTACCACCGGAGATCTGATTCACTTTCATCATCGAAGCCAAGTAGCTCTTCGATACCCGATAAATCAATCCGACAACCGACGACATCAATATCGTTACTACAGTCCTCGCCATTTTCATCTGCATCTCCTTGAACGACGTCTTGATGGAATCCCGGGAGTGTAATAGTAGTCAATTATGCGATTCCGTTTTTAAAATGATGTGGGGGGGGGGGGGGAATATAGTTCGGCCAGAAGAGCAAAATGGCAATTGTGCTTGAATTAATTTGATAGAGTTTCAGAAATCTCACCATAACCAGTTTCACTTTCAAGAGCTCCAGTCTCATAATCTTGAGCGTCTTCACAGTCCGATTGATCAAGAGGCGCGGTAGCGCCTCGCTGGCGAGTATGAGCAGACGAAAAATCGAGCGAGGCGCTGTGCCTATCTATACTTTGAATTGGGGTTTTTTAACCTCACACTTTTTTTCTACTTGGATTATTAACCTCTTAACATTGCTCATAGAGCTCTGCAATACTTCAGCAAAGCCTTTCCAAAGCGATTCAGAGTTCTGCACAATTATTTTCTTAATCCGAGCACTGGACGCGTTTTATTCAGCACCGCAAAATTCATGCCTTCGTTTTACATCTCAGTTCGATTTCTTCAGCCCCGTGCTTCGACTCGAGAAATATCGAAACGTCTCTACTACACATGTGTTATTGGGTATGTAAGATATGGTCGAGGAAGAGAGAGAGATGCAGAGAGAGAGAGAGAGAGAGAGAGAGAGAGAGAGAGAGAGAGAGAGAGAGAGAGAGATAGAAGCGCGTCGGCAGTCTGCAATGAGGCTGTCTGCTGCGTACCGGGCAACCAACGCGGGCACCGACCACCTGGTTTGTTATCGCGGATAAATGAATTTTCGAACTATCTGAATTTCTCGATTCTATAATTATTGCATCAGATGTGGATACTCGAAACTAGCCACGACTAGAGGTGACGTGGAGATCAAAGCGCCATGCGAGAAGGACAGGAACTAGGGAGGAGAGATTCGTCTGCTTTGTTGTGTTCTGTGTGTTCGTCACGGCTCCGCAATATCTTGCTCTTGCCTGCAGCTGCATGGTTCTCCAAGTTGAACTGAACGAAATATACACTGATAGTAGTGTATTTTTTTTATGGGAAAAATGACGGAGCTGTGTGTGAAAAATTCTCAAGTGCGGTGGGGACAAGTGCTTGGAAAATTTGTGGTTACCCTTGGATTTTTATAGCCAAGGAGTGAGATCCCCCCCCCTCATTCACTTTTTTTCAAAAGTAAAACTAGGCGAGTATGAGGTTTAGAACCATTTATCTCCAGTACATCAAAACTTCAAATTTTATACGACATGGTTTAAACTCTTGGAAGGAATGAGATCTAAAAAAACCATGTCGAGTATTTTTTGAGCCGATTTGTCACGATCAACGTATCATCACTGATAGAGACTAGAGCCACTTTCCTCCAATCAAATCTTTCTTTCAATTCATCCTAATGCTGGTGGTTTGACAATTTCTTACTAGCTAGTTGTCGCTGAAATGACCCGAAGTTTAGGTGAGTAGACGAGGTACAGGCGAATATCGAAATAGAGAAAATATAACTGAGTTTAAATTGGTTTTCATGATGATTCACTAAAATCTCATATCATACTCAGTTATATTTTCTCTATTTCGATATTCGCCTGTACCTCTTCTACTCACCTAAACTTCGGGTCATTTCAGCGACAATTAGCTAGTAAGAAATTGTCAAACCACCAGCGTTAGGATGAATTGAAAGAAAGATTTGATTGGAGGAAAGTGGCTCTAGTCTCTATCAGTGATGATACGTTGATCGTGACAAATCGGCTCAAAAAATACTCGACATGGTTTTTTTAGATCTCATTCCTTCCAAGAGTTTAAACCATGTCGTATAAAATTTGAAGTTTTGATGTACTGGAGATAAATGGTTCTAAACCTCATACTCGCCTAGTTTTACTTTTGAAAAAAAGTGAATGAGGGGGGGGGGGGGATCATCATCTTCTTCTTCATCTTCATTGATGACATAACAGAATGATCGAAGCGCATTAATTCATATGATCAGATTATATGATTAATCCAAACCGATTCCTGATTATAGATTCTCAAAATTCATTCCAGATAATATAGACGTGAGATCAAATTTCTAATCATTTGAGAAGGGAATAATAGTCCGGTCGGTCTTACCTTCCGATATTGCATACGTAGATTGTTATGCAAACTTGATTTGGTTGACAAATATGTATGAGTTATTATTGTGAGAAATTTTCTTTGAACTTCTCCAGCCATAGAGATTAATTCTTTAAGTTACCGTGATATCTCGTAAAGGAGATCTAATCACTCCTCTCTGTGATATTCTTCTGATTAACGACAATATCAAATATGAGTGATTGAATCATAATATGGAAGGATCAGATATTAACGAGAAGTACGATATTGTATATTCGTTGTGCAAATTTTTCAGGGTGCCAACATTACAAAACAAAACCAACGTAGTTCTGATTCTCATTGCAAGATGAGGGATGGTCAAGTAAAGTGTAAGTGAAATCCGCAACATGAACACAGATTGAGACTGAATAGTTATTTTGAAAAATCAAAAATACTCATGGTAAAAGATTTAATCTGTCGAACATAACTTGGTACAAGGCACGCATATGAAATTGTGTAGGAGGAATGAATTCTGCTCCCAATAAAGCAAATTCGAAAACTCATTATAAGTCATTTCGGAGCATGTCGACAAATTCCGTCACCAAAACGTCCGGAAAAGATGGCAACCATTTTTTCGGTTTGGACTGGGAAAAATTATTTTCTCGAAGCCTCCCGTGTGCCCTAGGGCCTGAAAAGGGCCGTTTTGGGCCCTTTCTAAGCCTATCATCGAAAAATCGATAAAAGGCGATAGTCGATTTTTGACAGTGGTCAAATTGCAGAATCTATGAAGACCTTGAGGATGACTACTGGGGGAAATCTATTATTATTATTCTAGTAAAAGCTACTTCACTCGGAATGAGGCCCAAAGATTGTTGAAATCTGCTGTCGCTTAATAGCTTCGCAAAGTAGCTAGGCATGATTCTTGGCCTTGGACAATTTTTCTCTAGAGAGCACTAGATTTGACAAAATTGCGGTCGAGTATGTCGAAAGGAGATGAGTCTAGTCAGAGCCTTGATTTTTCGATAATAAATTTAGAACGGGCATAAAATGGGCTTTTTTGAGCCCAGGGGTGTGCGGAAAAAATCCTAAAAAATTCTCTGTGCGCTATTAAAATATGATACCAACCGGAAAGAATTCTTTGTCGTTCTTTCCTAATCCCTAGTAATAGCAATCGTCAATATGCTCCAAAATGACTCTTATACTCACGAGTGATACAGTACAATTGTCCTAGCTGGATATATTTATCCTCCAAAGCATATGCCACTTATGTCACCATCATGAGGGGCGTGAAAACGTCGAGCTTCTCTTTCAACAAATTCCAACATCTTTTCAAATCAATCTCATTGAATATTATTCTAGTCTTCCGTCTCCTCTTCGTTGTCCCCAATGTTGTTTTCTCCACAAGGAGATCGAAGTTGCTGATTCTCAAGTTTTCTATCAGGACATCTGTAATGCGATTACGATTGACTCTCTCTTCCGCGCATTTGCCTCAAACTCCTAGTTGAGGCTCTGATGCTATCATAATAGAAGCAGGAATATTTTGCATTAAAATTCTTAGAAGGATCTAGTTCCAAGTGAGAATTGCGAGTTGCAATGATAACGAAATTCAAGTTTAAAGTCATTCAATTCATAACATGAATGGAATATGACTTGGAATATATGTGGTAACAGTTTTCGGAATATTCATGTCATGGAAAGTATTTAAGATTATGAGAATCGACTGCAAAATACACCCATGCGTCAAGTTCCGATCAAGGTTAAAGCTCAAAGCTAAACTACTGTGTATGGCACTGTGGTATAGTCGGATTCAGGAACGTATTTTGAATGGTTTTCAAGCCTCTTATACCTCAATTTGTTATGCGTATTCTGATGGAAATTCAATTTTTCCAAATATGTTGAAGAACCCTACTTCGATTGAAATGCTGCCTGTATCTAATCCAAGAGGGCCTTCCGTATTCGCAGTTAATTCGCGCATCAGGAATGCTGTGAATACCGAAACCGCAAGTACAGGGACCTTGTACTTATAAGAATTCCGGGCTCACGTCCACCAGTGCATCAAAAGGTTTTCGGAACCGTAATAAACCAATAAGAGAATGTATGGTTCGTGTAAAAGTCCTCGGGAATTGGAATATTCCTGCATGAAAAATTGAAATAATCAAATGATAGTCCAAAAATACTCTAAATTGCTCGTAGAATTGAGTAATCTCATCAATTTTGAGTTTGATCGAAATATTCTGACACTTTTTTTCTGGCGAATTAGAGTGGCGTCATCCCTGGCTACTTCTTGATCCCACGTCATGGCAACTCTAATTTTGGCAAACCATTCCTCAAAAACAATAACGACGGTTACGATCCAAACATACGCTCAACTCAATCCTTGAAGTTATTATCAAGAGTCCCATTCGTAAACCGACACTATCGGAGAATATTTTTTCTAGGCCTATGAGTTATTCCGAAAATCATGAATCTAACCGTGAATATGGGATCTGAAAATCCGCGAATACAGAGTAATGGCCGCATTTGAGGGAACCGCGGATACAGAAGAATGCCATATCTGAGGGAACCGCGAATATTGAATATCGCTTATATACAGGGACCGCGATATGGAGGGCTGCCTGTATGACACGAGAAGACGCTCGTAATACATAGCGTAGAAAGATCCCTGTACACTGGTTCATCTTCTCTGAATCTCAATACTAAAATATCTTCGATGCATATAAATAATGAACATTAAGGCATAACGAGATGCTCACCGACAAAATGCCACGGATGAGGCCGTCTGAGTTTGAATAAAAAATCAAGAACTCTGTGCATTGATTCCTGTTCATTATTGGTTTTATCGAGTTTCCCATAGACACAGAACCTTTCAACACCGCGTCTGAAATAAAAGGATGAAATTTCACGATAAAAAAAGTCGCTATAATTTTGAACGAAGAATATTTTTGGTTCATGGAAAAACCTTAAACTAATAATTCAGAACGAAAATTGAGAATCTAAAGTCAAATCATTGACTGTTCTTCTTTGAACAACATCTGTCTGCTTTTATGCAAGTATGACTTGAGACATGAATCATTATTGACTCAATTTGATGACCAATATCACACAGATAAGAAGACTGAATTTGAGGTATATGACAATACATAGTTAGCCGGAACAACAAACTCTTTCACCTCACCTATTTATCCAGTATTCGTCGAAATATGCAGAGAATGCGTCAAAGTAAGTTCCAAATTTTTTTCGAGCTAGCTTTTCGATATCTCAAAAGGTTTCTACGATCGTATCAGATGGTAAAAGCGCCAGTGCCATCACCATCCTGATGATCAGATGTCTTTGGGGATTATCCTTGAGGTTTTTTGAGATGGCGTTGCGCAATATGGCCTAAAATTCGGTTGAATTTTCCTTATAAATATTGATTGAAGAGATTTAATGAACCAGGGCAATAAATCAATCGTTACGGTCAAGGGGGAAATAGCTAATATTCCATACTGTAGATACTTGGCTCATAACTGTACGTACTTGCTCGTACCTGTCAATACTCGCGACACGGTGTGCCTGAATTGATTTTAAATGAAATTTTCAGCTTCGGTCCTGGAAGTTTTGGGTTTCGTTTCTGCGTAATTTAGACATCAAATTCCTTGAAAAAGGAAAATCTTTCGCCGGGCCGATTCTGAGGAATGTCAATTGGAACATTTTTGGAACTTTTTTGGAACTTTTGCTTTTTAAATCTCTGAAAAATCAGTCTTGGCTGTGGATTCAGTGATCCAAACATGAATCGTCATACCTAGAGCATATTTTCTCATGAAAGCAAGTCTCTAGCCCCACTTGGACCCTCAAAAGAGTAGCCAAAAATGCTATTGCAGTCCTCGACGAGGCCCTCGATCATAAATCTCACGTGAAATCATTTAAATTCTCTCAAAATTTGCAATCAAAATACTGATGATATGTGTCTAATTCTGTATTTGTGCTACCTCGTCAAATACCATTTCTTGGCGTGAGGATGAGTGAGATTAGTATACAGTTGTGCGGGTGAATATTATGATCGAGAATATCAGTTTCTAGAGGAGGGATTTCGTCATGATTAGTGTTCAATGTAATGTATAGTCGCTTTGCACAGATGATGTCGGTAAGTCGACACACTGTTGTGCGATCATTCACTATACTATATACATTTGGTATTATTGGCAAACCGTTCGCATACTCGAATACTTGCAAGTACCGGCCGTACAAATTCAAAACAAACATCACTTCAAGTCAAGCCTATCTTGCCTCTGTCAAACTAGTATAGTGCTTCGAAAGTTTGCAAGCAGTTGATGTCCGCATTTGAGCTCTATTTGTTCATAATCGCGAATCATATTTGTTATAATCATCCAGCTCATTCGATGTCACGGTTCACCGACTCTATCATCGTTTTTTGAAGAATAATGTCGCCAAAAGATCACGCATATAGTCATGATGAAAATAGGCTCAAAGTTTGTCTCTTGTGCTTTCGAAAGAAGAAAAACATGTATGCCATTCAGAAGCAACTAAAATTGCATCTTGAGTCTGTGTTTGATCGTTACGTGGATATCAAAACTCTACCAGGTGCTTTATGTGGTGGATGTAAAGTGAAAGTGTACCTTTGGAAATCTGGCAAAGGGAATCGAATCCAATTTCCTGACACTGCTGAGTTTCTAGATAGTTCTTCGCCTACGGAACGAGAAGAAAATGTTCAATGCTACTGCAAAATCTGTGATATAGCGAGGACAACTCCATTCAATTCATCATCGCATGCTAAGGCCAGATTATCAGGTAATTTCTGGACTCCTGTACTAATTCTAAAAATTGTACGAGGGCTATGCCATGGATATTTTTGTTTGTATGCTTGCGATTGATAAACCATGACCTCGTCGTAGTCTGCATCATCGTATCTTTGTTTCTGAATAAAGCAACAATAATGTCAGCCTTTCCTGGCAATTATGCTTACAAGTTTTATATCGCGGCATTCACTGTTAGTGATGGCATAGTAACAACGAGTAGAGTGGGGATCAGAAAGCTGTATTAGTGAGGAATGTGTGTATAGCGGTTTCCCACAGTGCTTTGCTCTGATAACGTGCCAGCTGCTCGACATTCTACAAGCTCTTCTTTCTGAATATTTCTACGCGAATGCGGGCCTATCCCGTAGAAATGTGAAGCGTTTCCCACACGAGTTCAGTGATCGTGAGATATGGTGGAGCGTTAAGTTCGGGGTTTTCGGATGGAATTCTAAAGTTAAGGTCTACACGTTCGGCACAAATTTTTTGAATCCCTACCAATATTTGATATGTTTTCTTTACAGATGATTCAAGTTCACAGACACTTGGAAATCGCTGCTTTGATTGTTTCTCTCCACTTTCTCGAGGAATATCCCATATCTGTACTATAGAGTCTCTCATCAAGAATGTATCATCTTACTTGGAGAGTATTTCACAAAGAGCAAAGGAACAAGTTGCATCCAATCTTATAAAACATAAAATGCAGTCTAAATCTCAACTGATCCTACCACAATGCCGTGGGAAACCGTTGAATTTCATCAAGGAATCGAAGGGAAAATCACACCCTGGTAAAATGAGCAATCGCTCGTTATCTGTGGATGATCTGGCAAATATGCAAACACGTTTGAATCTGACTACTCGCCAGACTCATGGAATGGCATCTTTCCTGAGGACCGCTACTCAGAATAGAAAATTGATCGAACCCGGTTTGAAGACTAAGCTCATAGAAAAATCGCACAAACTAGACGACTTCTTTGGCCATGGTCAGTTCGAATTCATTGATATCAATGGGAAAGCTATCTCGACTGTGTCCAGAGTGGTAGTTCACTGCACCGATACGAAAGAATTCGTAAACTTTGTAGAAGCTCATAGAGGTTCCAAAAATTGTCACATAAAAAAGGGATTAGATGGCGGAGGTGGATCCTTCAAGATTTGCCTCTCAATTCAGTCAAATTCATGCTCAACAGATGTGACCGAATCGAAACGGCTGAAATTTAGTGATGGTGTGGTAGCAAAGTCTTTCAAGGACTCCGCTGTCAAAAAGATACTGTTGTTGGCAATAGCACCCAATGTTCAAGAAAACTATCACAATGTTTCATTACTGTTAGATGCATTAGACCTTGACGAACTCGGAGGGACGGTTGCCACCGATTTGAAATTGGCCAGTATCATCAGTGGGATAATGCCACAAAGCTGTACTTATCCATGTATTTGGTGTTATGCGAAGAAAGGCGAGCTCCACAAATGTTGTGAACTAAGGACTGACCAGGGGAATTTGAGTCACTACATGAAATGGGTTGCAGCTGGATCTGTCAAGAGTGATGCAAAAAATTATATGAATTGCGTCAACAAACCGCTGTTTCCAAGTCAGCCTAACAGAACATTCCTGGAACTCATACCACCACCTCAATTGCATATCATGCTGGGCGTTGTGAATACTATATTCACTCATATGCACCGTGAGTTTGAATACGAATCTACAGTGTGGATCAAAAAGTGCAATGTTGAGCGAGAGGTGACACATGGCAGCCCAGCATTCAAGGGAAATTCCTGTAAGATTCTTTTGGATAATGTTGACTTGTTGCGATCTCAATCAAACCTTGGATTGGTGAAATACGTTCGAGCATTCTCGGATTTCAAGAATGTTGTGAGTTCATGTTTTGGACAGAATCTCAATCCGATCTACAAAGAATACATTGCGAAGTTTCGCCAAAGTTACATGGATTTGAAGCTTAGCGTCACCCCAAAAATTCATGCAGTTTTCTTCCACATTGAGCAATTCTGTGACATGAAGGAGAGGGGACTAGGATTCTACAGTGAGCAAGCAGTTGAATCAGTACACCATGATTTCAATATTTTCTGGGAGAATCATAAAGTTGCGAAGTCAAACGAAAACTACGAAAAGAAACTTCTTCGAGCGGTGTGCGCTTACAATAGCCTTCATGTATGAGATTCGATGACCCGCATACTTAAGACTTACCGATATAATTTCTCTGAAAGATTTGACGATCACGTTGAGAACGAATGTATGATTTGAATAAACAAGCCATTCTTGAATTCTTAAGAGTTATTTTTCGATTTCAATGGGTCCCCCGGGCCACCATGTATATCCTCAAAATAACGATGTTTATCAATTTACCATATTCCTAATATAATCTTTGATGAAACCCATCTCACGATACAAATCATGGTGGTTCTTTACGTGGAATTCACTGGGATGAGGATTTTAGTCACTGCTTGGAGATTTCCAGGAAAACTAAAAAGCTTATTCTGATGAGAAAATATGATCCAGGAATGACTATTGATGTTTGGATCACTAAATCCACAGCCAAGACTGATTTTTCAGAGATTTAAAAAGCAAAAGTTCCAAAAAAGTTCCAAAAATATTCCAATTGACATTCCTCAGAATCGGCCCGGCGAAAGATTTTCCTTTTTCAAGGAATGTAATGTCTAAATTACGTAGAAACGAAACCCAAAACTTCCAGGACCGAAGCTGAAAATTTCATTTAAAATCAGTTCAGGCACACCGTGGCGATAGTCATTCCTGCTCCCTACACAGTACGGAATGGGTATGTGATGGATTTTGGAGAGGCGCTCCAACTGCACGCAACAGTACTTGCCAGTATGTGACGGGTACTGAACAAGTACGTGACGGATTCTGGAGTCCTTGCTCAGCGAGCCGCATGGCAGTAAATTCGTGTATGTGCCAAGTACGGATCGAGTACGTGACGGACTCTAAGAGCGGGTCACGGGGTACCATGAGGCAGTAGTTGCCAGCACGTAATAGGAACGGGACAAGTATGTGACGGACTCCGTGAGCGCAGCTGGTCTGATTCAACCTACCTTGAATGACGGTGTCTCCTGCTACGTAATTATCACGCAGAGAATTAACTTATCTATTAATTAACTGACTAATTAATGAATTAGCCTGCTCGAATCGCACACGAGCCTCACCGCGATGCTCTACACTCACGAAGGTCAGAAAAATGAAAAAACACAGCGCACGGAAATGAAATTTTGACCCCTTTTTCGATAATAATTTTTTTGGCGACTCTGGATCGCCAAACTAATGATTGCGCCAATAATACGTCGAAAGTGACCCTTTGTGGAAGTATTCGAGTGAAATTTCACTTGGATCGAGTTGTTTTTCCACTCGATCCTCGAGTTGCTTACAATTTTTAGTATAAGAAAACTAAATATTTTATATATTGTGGAACGATATTGAGACTAAAATGCTAAATGAAAACAACGGAACTGCATAAAAAATGAAAAAAACACTTTCAACAAAGTTTAGTATGAATTCATGATTGGTTGTTGCTGGGGTTTGAACCTGGTTCCCTTGCTTTATCTTCTCTGTTCGTTATTTATTACGCCAACCATCCAACCAACTGAGCCATCGGGGATATTGACGAGATAGACTGAGAGAACAGTAATGAGGGCAGTTATTCACTGTTTTCCGTGTGAAATGGCTATAGAAACCCGTATAAAATCCAAATCTCATGATTACAATGAATGATTCGATATGAATTATTGCTATCTACGAATTGAACCTCAATGTTTGGGATGAAACGCACGGTAGAATTGAAGCACAAGTCCTGTTTGCATCAATTTGCACATCTTATCTCGTATCAAGAACGTGATAGTAAGAGTGTCAAGATAATGATGTTGACTTAGAAGTAATTCCACGAGAAAACGATATATGGTCGACAGTTGGATCTCAGATTTCTTTCTAAGTGAACTTCTTCGATTTTATAGGTTGAAAAATGAACTTCCTTCCCCATAAAAGAAATTACAAACTTTTTACTCGGGACCTGGTACACAAATTAAAATCATGTTTTCAACTTTTTTTTGCAAAATTTCCGTAACTTTTTCACACTCAAATCGTTGTAGTCCAAAATTACCGCAGATAGAGGGACGCGGTTCGGCGCATCTGAAAGGTGAGCAAAAAACCTATCAAAAACCACTTCGGAGTTCTGGTTCTCATAGAACCTCGATTATATATGGATGATTCCGTGAAAATCATCTTCCATTTTTTTCTCAAGAAGCTATTTCCTTAGAGGATTTAAAAGGACATTCATTCATGTAAAAAGTTGTGTTTTCCACGAATAAATTATTTTCACTATGTTTTTTTGGGTTTTGATCTATTTTCTTGGCATTTTTTCGATTCAAATGACAGAAAATCTCAATTTTCTGCGCATGCGCGAGATTTTAGAATCCCAAAACCAATTCTTTTGAGAAGCTGAGAAAATTCCCTTTGAAATGACCTCTTGTTAAGTTCAATTTGATCAACTAGAAGCGGAGTTACAGCGCCCGAATGATGAAGAACGATTCGAGCGAAAACATGAAGGCTTCCAGGCAATGACTGGAGCGAACATGGGGCCTTGCACCAAGCTGCTTTTTGTAGTGGCTGTCGAAAGTCACTGTAACTTTGGTTTAAATCAACGGATTCAGGCTCACTAAGAATTTTGAAGGAAATTCTCTCAGCTTCTCAAAAAAACTAGTTCTGGAATTCTTAAATCTCGCGCATGCGCAGAAAATTGAGGTTTCCTCTCATTGGAATCGAAAAAATGTCCAGAAAACAGCTTGAAATCCAAAAATGCTGGGTGAAGATATTTTATTCGTGGAGAACACAACTTTTTACATGAAAATATGTACTTTCAAATCTTCCAAAAAGATAGCTTTTTGAAAAAAAAAATAAAAGATGATTTTCACAGGATCATCCACATATAATCAAGGTTCTATGGGAACCAGAACTCCGGAGTGGTTCTCGATAGGCTTTTTGCTCACCTTTAAGATGCACCGAACCACGTCCCTCTATCTGCCGTAATTTTTGAGCTGTAACGATTTGTGTGTGAAAGAGTTACGGAAGTTTTGTTAAAAAAGTTGAGAACATAATTTTGATTTGTGTACCAGGGTCCGGAAAGAATTTTGTAATTTCTTTTATGGTGAAGGAAGTTCATTTTCGAACCTATAAAATCGAAGAAGTTCACTTAGAAAGAAATCTGAGATCCAACTGTCGACCATATATCGTTTTCTCGTGGAATTACTCCTAAGTCAACATCATTATCTTGGCACTCTTACTATCACGTTCTTGATACGAATTAAGATGTGCAATTTGATGCAAACAGGACTTGTGCTTCAATTCTACCGTGCGTTTCATCCCAAACATTGAGGTTCAATTCGTAGATAGCAATTATGCATATCGAATCATTCATTGTAATCATGAGATTTGGATTTCATACGGGTTTCTATAGCCATTTTACACGGAAAACAGTGAATCAGGCTATTTTACGTAGAGCAGTGAAAAATAGTCATACTCAGACTTACAGTAAACCACTTTTGTCGAAAATATTACGATTGGTTGTCATAACGGCCCTCATTACTGTTTTCTCAGTCTCTCTCGTCAATATCCCCGATGGCTCAGTTGGTTGGATGGTTGGCGTAATAAATAACGAACAGAGAAGATAAAGCAAGGGAACCAGGTTCAAACCCCAGCAACAACCAATCATGAATTCATACTAAACTTTGTTGAAAGTGTTTTTTTCATTTTTTATGCAGTTCCATTGTTTTCATTTAGCATTTTAGTCTCAATATCGTTCCACAATATATAAATATTTGGTTTTTTTATACTAAAAATTGTAAGCAACTCGAGGATCGAGTGGAAAAACAACTCGATCCAAGTGAAATTTCACTCGAATCCTTCCACAAAGGGTCACTTTCGACGTATTATTGGCGCAATCATTAGTTTGGCGATCCAGAGTCGCCAAAAAAAATTATTATCGAAAAAGGGGTCAAAATTTCATTTCCGTGCGCTGTGTTCTTTCATTTTTTTGACCTTCGTGAGTGTAGAGCATCGCGGTGAGGCTCGTGTGCGATTCGAGCAGGCTAATTCATTAATTAGTCAGTTAAATAATAGATTAGTTAATTCTCTGCGTGATAATTACGTAGCAGGATACACCGTCATTCAAGGTAGGTTGAATCAGACCAGCTGCGCTCACGGAGTCCGTCACATACTTGTCCCGTTCCTATTACGTGCTGGCAACTACTGCCTCATGGTACCCCGTGACCCGCTCTTAGAGTCCGTCACGTACTCGATCCGTACTTGGCACATACACGAATTTACTACCACGCGGCTCGCTGAGCAAGGACTCCAGAATCCGTCACGTACTTATTCAGTACCCGTCACATACTGGCAACTACTGTTGCGTGCATTTGGAGCGCCTCTCCAAAATCCATCACATACCCATTCCGTACTGTGTAGGTAGCAGGAATTACTATTGCGAGTATTGACAGGTACGAGCAAGTACGTACAATTGTAAGCCAAGTATCTACAGTATGGAATATTAGCTATTTCCCCCTTGGTTACGGTCTATAGAGAGTGAGGGTTGCATTGGTATGCAAAAAATTCATTCCGTTCCAATATTGCATGGAGATGATTCAGAATTGAAAGATACGAAAAAACTACTACAATACTTGAATTCAGGTCGAATACTTTTGTCACCATTTACTCAATGTGAAGCGAGAATGAGACAATCATGAGTTGGAACGATTTCCCTCGGCCCCCGATGAAAGACATTCGTATTTCTACAAGAGTATCCAAGGGATACTGAAAGATCATCACAAAGATAATGAACATTTTAGCAACAGTGTAGTGAAAAAGAAACGCGATATCAATTATTTCACATTTTTTGTCCAATAGTTTTGACGTGAAATTTCCTCAACTTTTAAATTTGCTTTCGGATTTTCACTTACATGCAAACGACGGGTCTTTTTTGAACATCAATGCACGAGAAATCATCAATTCACGAGGTAATTCTAGTAATGAGACCACTATATCGTGCAAATCCGTAGATTCAACTCAAGACCGAACTGGTAAACTTTGTTGGGTTGGGAATCTCACGCTCATTATATTGAATTAGGGAGAGAGCTGTATCAAGCAGGTGTATCATGGAAAATATTCTCTCGGGGTCGAGGTCGAGTAAGGAATTTAAAGATCGCAGCTCTACAATTATGATCCAGAAATATCACAACCCTTCTGTATATGCTATGGAGATTCCGAATTGGAATTGATCGCCAATTTCGCTTTCTTAGTTCAATATCATGGGCATGAGATTTCCAACCCATCAGAGTTCACCAGTTCGGTCTTGAATTAGATTTACAGATTTTTATGTAACGCAGTGGTCTCATTACTAGAATTACCCCGTGAATTGATGATTTCTCGTGCTATCATGTTCAAAAAAGACCCGTCCTTCGCATGTAAGAGGAAATCGGAAGGCAAATTCAAAAAGCTGAGGAAATTGTACGTCGAAATCATGTGAGAAAAATGTTTTTTGACCTCAGATTTGAAGTACAATACTTCACGAATACGCAAGCCGAGTACACCGGCCACCGCTTCGATATGCAGATTTTTCTGTACGATTTTTCCTTTCCATGCTCGTAGGGCGGAAGGGAAGGGTCGCATGGAAATTTTCCATGGGACAAAACTTGTAGAATTTTTGACGATCTACAACATTCCGTTTGAATTTCCATGATCGGATCACTCCCGTCAAAGTTATGAGTGATTGATTTATGGATAATTTTTTTCATTCTTCACTGTCGATTGAGGCAACTTAAAAAATGAGTAAGAAATGTTCGAAACACGTAAAACGATAGATTTTTTTCTGATCTTTAAGATGCTCTTTTCAAAATTGCCGTGCGACCAACTGGGTCGAAAATATCGTTGATTGACTGAGACTATCCATTATCCATTAATTTTGGAGGGTACTGTAGGTAAAATATCATTGGGAAGAGATTTGAAGCACCATGTTGATTTGCTCATTTATTTCACGTGGAACTAGTCTGGAGAGATGTTTTATGTCAAGTCCTCTGCTTTTCAATGTTTCAGTGAATTGACTATCACCTATCACACTAATTCTTCAACAATACTGCCTGAATGAGAGTTTCAATGGTTCGATGACGTTTTTATCAATCTACTGAACAGAGCAAGTCCCATCTGATAGGAATTTTTCCCAAATATATGATGAATCTGGTATACGAAAAGGTATAATTTACTTTTGCGCAACACGTTGATGAATTTGTATGATATCAGTCCTCTCAGTTTGTACAGCTGTTCGGAGTTCTTTGAAGAACTCTTCTTTCTGTTGACCACCGGCCGGAGGCGTGTGGTTATGGACTCCAGTTACTATTTTGTTCCCATCCTTGTGAATTTTTTATCTTGCCGGGCATTTTAAAGACTTTTTTCCCCTCTTCGACGCACCCTAAATGGCTAGTTGGAATATCATGGTCGATTAAGCATGGAAATACTACACGAAAGTATCAAGGGAAAATTGCATCACGTACATCCATGCGTACATCATAGAACTATCAAAGGACGGAGTACAAGGTAACGAGGCGGGCGAGAATTTTGAGAAGGAGACTTTCTCGTTTATTTCTCAAGAATTGTTGAATCTCGTCGTTAGAGCGTTGATAGTGAGAGGGTAACGAGGGGGAGGGGTGAAGAAAATGTAGTTGTCTGAAATGAAGCCGCTAATTGTCCGATGACGATATCCAAAAATCTCCCATTGTTCATTACCAAAAATATTGTGAATAAGAACGAGCATGTTAATCGATAATCTAGGATTCGACTCCAGTTCAAGTTTCGATGCAAATTTGCACTGTTTTGTATTAGTCTGGGTTTAGCTGTATGCGAGGCTGGAATATTCACTATTTTTGAATGAAATTGACAGATGCAAAATCTTTAATAAAATTTTCACCACTGCTCGAATTTGGAAATGTTTCACATACTCAAATGCAAACGGTTCAATTCAACAGCGTCGTGGATTGTTCAGGAATGTCTTTACAAACTTGTACTACAATGGGGACGATCTACCCCGGCCCCATCATCCGCATTGATCTAAAACAAACGTTTTCTCATCTTTGTTTCGACTCTAATCAGTTTCGAAAATTTCCACAACGACTACGGATATCCACGTCAATCCAACAACGTTTATGCAACTATTTTCAGACAATTCGGTCACATTCTTTCTCGTTTTGAGTTTTGGAACATGATATATCTCACATTTCTTATACCCTAGGAATTTTCTCGCTAACATAACGCCAGACACATCTTTTTGGCAAAAAATCCAAAACTGGACTTCGCTACCGTGTTTTAGTCACAGCGCTGTACTACCCCGACCGACAAGAATCTTTCAAGGACCATTTGAAAAGTGACACAAATACCTACCGAATGACTATTGCAAGATCTTTCTCGAGCCTTCCTGATCCTCACAGTACCTGTGAAGGCCATATTAGAAATTTCTCATCTGAATGAGTTATTATCGGAGATATACGTCAATACTATTTCGGAAAAAAAATCAAACTGGTATCAAGAAAGTCACAAGATAATGTTTGATATTTACCCTTCATAGATTTTGGAAGGACTAGGAAGGCTAAAAAAAACTACCCAATAAGTGATCAATAGGTAGTTATTTGTCACACCTTTCTAATGTTCCTTGAAATATTGGAACCGGTCGAGACAAGTCGGAGCTAAGAGTAAAACGCGGTACTGAATTTCCAACTCTGGATTTCTCTCTAGGAACACGTTCACGGCCTTCTGTTGATCAACTACCTTTTCCCGGTCAAAAAAGTATGGAATTTATAATACTTTGATGCCCTGGAGGGAATATTGCGGGAGTTTCCCGAAAATGGTTGCAAAGACCTTGCAGGTTTGATGTAGACGTATTCAACTGCAGTGAATACAGAACACTTGAATGATCAGCTTCTATTCTTTTGACCTTTCACGTATATCTCGGAATTCATTCGAAGCTTCCCAGAATTACAGCGAAGATCAAACCGTGATCAGATACTTCAGTGATGATTGGTATGGATTTTATGATAGCGTTATGATGCTACAGATAGTCATTAAGGCAACCGGAAAGATTTCAAGATCCTACAGTTCTTTATGTATCGGAAAAGTTCAAGTGGTGCCGGTAATTTTTCAGGATCGGAGAGGAAGATTTACATAATTCCACATTCTTTTGACAATGAGTGAATGATGTAAGGAATAATTCACGAATCTGGTCCCTGCTTTCGAAATTTTATCCCATTTGTATCGAAAATCTTCATGCCACACTGCCTTACTTTTTTTGATCGTGACAGGAGTATCTGCCTTTTCACACGGGTTGACCGTGCCTGGTTCTGCAGGAGGATGTTCGTTGGCCTAAGCAAATCAAGAGGCTTTATTTGAGGATAATCCATCATAGAGGTATTCTGTTCTCGAATTCTAATAACTCATTATGATCCAGTTTCATGATTATGGAGAAGCGACTCTAACCAAACTAAGATGAGCGATATAACTTTCTGAAACCTAATCGAGTATTAAGAACGAGTCGGCTCATGGGTTTGATAGATTCAATCGATCGCTCATGCAGTCCAACTGTTATTTACAAAACGGAAACGACTAAGCAAAGAATATAGTCTATATGATTATCAGATTATTTTTTCGAATGATCTCACTTCGTTTGTCCACTATGATCATTCCGCGACTATACGGGGAATTACAATTGATTCTCATATGAAAAAAAATCGTATGACGGAGAATTTGAGTAGAAGTCACAGGAATCAATCTTTGTCAAATCTATCACAATTATTTGAGTTCTGAACTTCGAGTGACATAATGGTATCGGATTTCCAAGAAGCAAAAAGGAGTTCCAGGATATATTTGAGAACGTGGAAACTATTTCGTTCAAACAAGATGGTCAAGTTAACTTTTATGTAGAACATCACCTCGACTTCGATCATGGCCTCAGCATCCTCTTCCCCAGAGAGGTCGAATTCTTGAGAATGCAAATACTCCAGAATCTTTTCTACTTGCTGCGCTTGCAACCGAAGCCTGTGGTCTCGCTCCGATTCGGATGAAGACGACTGTTTTGGCTCTTGATTCGATCTTTGTGGCTCTTGTCCTGGCGGAGGCACCTTTGCATCAAGCAGCTCGATTATTTTTTCGACTTTGCTTATCAACCTCCTCCTCCTCCGTATGACACTTGCATTGTCGCTCACATCGATCTCGTTGAGATCCAATAGCTGCTGCTTGAGCATTTCATTGGAATATACATACTCGAGCTCTTTCCTTGACTCCACTGTACCAATCGATTTTACTTGCAACTCCAGTGAATTGACTTCTTTCAGGATGTAATCCATTTTGGCTAGAAGACCGGAAAAAGTTCCCAAAATTAAAATTTCAATCCGTTGTATAGGTGTCGGGACATTTTGGATTATATTCCAGCTGTTTTTCAATAACTGCGCATGAAAAAATCACCGAATATTCAACTCTACATAAAAATATATGAGTAGTTCCACGGAGGAAAACCCCGCCATGAATCATAAGAAAGTGGCTTACAGTAACTATTGATGTAACTAAGCTCAAACGATAGCTCTCGGATCGCTTATCAAAAGTTGTCATGGGCGCAAAGTCTGACGAGGTCCTCGATTGGGAGTATCATGTCTCGAAGATGCTCTTTGTTGCCTCCATGAATAGGATTATGAGTCGACTTACATATTACTTCGAACCAGAATCGAAGGATTAGGAGTAAAACTCGAAGAAGACTTCTTACTTGTAAAATCAGATAATTGATTCTCCGTAGGGACAGATGCAGCAAAATTTAAAGCTATCATGGGTTGCGACTCATTGATAGGTGTAACTTCAGCATCCCCTCCTTCAGCATGCTTGAATTTGGGTTGGAATGGCACTTTGCTCGATGCCAGCGTCTCCTTCCCCAGAGGAGGTATCTTTGAATCAAGGACGCTGATGATCTGTTGGACCTTGTCGATCAATCTCTCCCTCCTCCGTCTCGCATTCTCATTGTTCCTCACATTAATATTATCGAGATCCAATACCTTCTGCGTAAGCATTTCATTGATGACCAAATATTCACGTTCTTCCCTCGAATTCACCCTTCCAATCGATTTCACGCGTATCTCTAGTGATGTAACATCTCCCCGGATACGATCCATCTTGACTGAAAAAAAAGAAGATAATACTGAAAATTCTAAACACAAATACGAGTTACTTTTCTGAAGGATAAATTATCGACCAAACACGTCTCGCCGGAAAATTTCCATCAACGTCGAGACTTTCGTTGACCTTAAAACACCTCGCGAATCGTATGATGTTCGTATGCATGAATTTCTCAGTTTGGGAATACTAACTCAAACCTGGAAGCGCAAGGAATGGTGGATAGTGATTCAAGTGCACCAGGGGATGGAGTCTAGATTGTTTACTTCAAACTCAAATGCACTTGGGGTATTGGGAAGTTTATCTTTCGTATTCAGCTGTATTAAGCATTAATCATTGAAATCTGCACCAATGCCGCAATGGAGGGAAATTTTAACAGTGCGCGCAAGAAATTTTTTGCTTTTGCGCCGATGATTATCATTGTTTTGTTCAAGCATCTAACCAATATTCCCTCAAATTTTCATTGAAAAAGTATGTGTGAGCAGACGATACCACGTGCTTTCATAACAATAACCAATAACATTAGTTTTAAATGATGATGTCGTCTGCTACCACGTTTTTTCCGTGAAAAATCCACGCAACGTAGGTTAGAGGATTGGACAAAACAATAACAACCATCGGTAAAGAAGCAAACAAATTTTTTGCGCGCTATAAGAATTTCACTTAAACGGCAGCCGTGATGCTAAATTTTTGCTGGAATAACGACTAAAAGGTTTTTCAATATCAAATGGATTACCTTCCAGGATCATTTGGAGAGATGATTTTTGATGGGAAAAAGATTCATCCCGAACATGAAAAGCTAAAAATGTATGATGGCGATTTTCAATCAGTTTTGAGACTATTACGATATAAAGACGATTAATTAAGAAATCACGATTTCACAAGCCGAATCTATCATTAAACTTGATTAACTTCGAATTAGTGCTATATTCTGGAAATCATTTGATGCAATTCTGTCAAAAAGACTCGCAGTATATATAGCTTTTCTGGAAAGATATATCAGAATCACAGACCATTTGGTAATTCAATCCTTAAGCATCTTTCACTAACAACAGCAAGCTGAGCATAAAGATTAAAGAATGTATTTTTTACCTGCAGCATGTAGTATTCGATTTCTAGCTGGGTCAGATGAGGCGAATTGTGAAGATTTCTTAGGAACCTCAGGTGGAAACTCAGCTCCATCTTCTCGATGCTTTGGATTCTGCGCTTGCGAGATTTCATCCTGACCTCCAGGCATCTCAGATCCTCGTGATCCGTGACGTGGTTATTCAGCCTCAAAAGTTTATTATACACACAACACTTGAAACAGATGTGGATAAACAAAGTCGACCGGAAGTGCAGATCTATCGATTTCTTACCATGACAACGGACTGTTCTGCTGCCATTCTGCGTTTTGTCATTTCTGCGTAATGTCAGTGACCCGTCGATGTTCTGACAACACTCGAGAGAGACTGAGTATACAGGGGGAGGGGGGGGGGAAGACAACGCAAAACAATCAGAGAAAAAGTGCTCATAAATTAGACATTAGGGAACATCTATTGGTCAATTATCGAACTACATATTGGAGTTCTATTACCTATTGAGTGAAACTGTCTTGAAATAATCAATAGATATTTTATAAATTCATTTTAAACGAAATGTATCTTCTATACGATTGCAAGTGCTGGGATAATGATGGATATTTAACATTTCGGAGAACAATCTCAACTCATATCTGTTTTCTACATCTAGTATTTGGGCTTTGTCAAATTTTAGTCTATGGTTAGTATTCAAAACATGTGTAGTTAAAGCCGACGATTTTTTCTATGCCCAACATCTCGTTCATGTTCTTAAATTCTCTTACGCAACTTTCGTTCACTCGTGCCTACATACGCAACTTTCATTCACTCGTGCCTACAATCTGAACAGTCAATTTTGTGAACTACATTATGAATATCTAAACTATCCAGAGAATCTTTACCCAATCTAATCATATTGTTGTGCCTATTTCCATTATGATTCATAGGGGCACGGGTGGCTTGAAGCGAGCGGAAGTTGAACAAAACTGACGCCAAAAACGGGTCATGGCATCTTGTTCCTCTCGTTCTTCTGAAGAAAAAATTTCCTCATGCACAGAATCGGATTTGCTTCCTAGAACAATCTACAGAGCAATTCTCATTTTGAGCAAATGTATCCGTTTGATTGCATGTATTCTGATTAGCATCGCTGATCACTCGACGGACAAAGATAGCATAATTGTTTATCCAACGTCGCCGAATGGGTTAGAGGGGAAAAATACCCACTTTCATAGGAAATTTCCCGTAGAATCGGCTGTTTGAACCCATTTTCCGGAATCTCGCTTCGTTTCTGGAATGTGGGCGAAATAGCCCAAGATTCATTAGTAGAGCTCAATCTGACAGCAACGCTTGAGCTTATGATTGTATTGGACAAAAGGGAATGGAGGTCGAAATAACCTCTGTTGCATAGTGTTTTCATGTATTTTTCCACGTAAAATCCAAGTTTGAGCTCGGTTCCATCCTTAGTCTCCATGCTCCCATTTAAATTACGAGAAACATCCTTCATTTTACAGAAATCATCATAACTTTGCAAATGAATACTCGCAAAGACGATTCGGAAGACGTTCCAAATGCGTTATCCGATCATGGTAACATCGACATCATATCCAGCGGGTCAATACAGTTGTTGAATGAGTGTTCTATGAAGATTCTTGGGTAATAGTAGAAAACGGCACTTGATCGACCGAGTTGAAAAATGTCGAAAAATTATGGTTTCTGGGAAATTGTGATAAGTTTCTGCGATTCAAATGGAAATCTCAGGACTTAGGATGGAACCGAGCTCAAACTTGGATTCTACGTGGAGGAATACATGAAAACACTATGCGACAGAGTTTAATTCGACCTCCATTCCCTTTTGTCCAATACAATCATAAGCTCAAGCGTTGCTGTCAGCTTGAGCTCTCCTAATGAATCTTGGGCTATTTCGCCCACGTTTCAAAGACGAAGCCAGATTTCGGAAAATGGGTTCAACCAACCGATTCTACGGGAAATTTCCTGTGAAAATGCATATTTGTTCCCCTCTAACCCATTCGGCGACTTTGGACCAACAATTATGCTATTCTTGTCCGTCGAGTGATTAGCCGTGCTAACCAGAATACATGCAATCAAACGGATACATTTGCTCAGAATGAAAATCGCCCTGTAGATCGTTCTAGGAAGCAAATCCGATTCTGTGCACGAGGAATTTTTTTCTTCAGAAGAACGAGAAGGACAAGATGCCGTGACCCGTTTTTGGCGTCAGTTCTTTTCAACTTCCGCTCGCTTCAGGCCACCCGTGGGGGAGAGAGAAAGCTTCCTCAAGATTCTATTTAAGGAAGGTGTCCGATTTTTGATGAAAGGAAAAATAACTTTTGGAAGATGCACAGATGGATATTCACAACAGTTACTTTCTGAATGAGATAAATGAAGAATTCGTTTTTCATGAATTTGTTCATAAAATTTGGAGGATAACCATTTGCTAACAGAATCGAACGAATTATAATTAGGTTCCTGTCGTGAGATTGTGGATCTGAGAATTTAATGCATTCATCAACCAAACTGTGAATTATAGCAATTTTCCGGGATAGCGGATCATGTGACAAGTAATTTATATATCTTCTAGAAGCTTTCCTCTTCGGAAACCAGACAATAATGCAAGGTAGATTAGATCTTCGAATCACTTTCAAATCTGAAAAACTGATGCTATTGTATCCTCAGATTCTAACGTGAATTGCAAATGATTATCGTAACTATGGAAAGTTTTGAGAATTTCAGGGATCGCTTTTTTGGCTGCAATGAAAAAGACATCATCTACATATCTCTTATACAAAAGGACGTTATCATTGAGAATTTCCAATAATGAGTTCCTACACTCATATATCTCGGAGGCATGAAATATGCACAA
Organism: Eretmocerus hayati; assembly: GCA_029851415.1. NCBI lineage: Eukaryota > Metazoa > Arthropoda > Insecta > Hymenoptera > Aphelinidae > Eretmocerus > Eretmocerus hayati. The sequence continues at coordinate 105,678,580 of CM056743.1, forward strand.
TTAAATCGCTACATCATTTCAGAGACACTGCGTTTGTATGGAATACTCTTAAAGGTAGAATAAATTGCCCATCGGTTGCCTTACTGTTTCAAGCTAGAAATAATCCGCACTCCACTAGAGATCCTAGACCACTATCGGTTGCTCCTTTCAGTAGCAATTTGAGCTATAATTCGGTAATCGCTGTACTGAGGCGCAGGTGGAATGACTCATCTAGTGATATAAGAAATCATGATTTGTACTCGCAATTCAAGCATGATGCCATGCAAAATGTGTGCAAGTATTACTGATTATAAGAAAAAAATAAGAAATGTTATTGTTGTATACTGATACATCTTTGATAATGTTTTATTTTTCTACTGATATATATGCGCTCTTCGTTACTTCATTCACTTTTGTAAAAGGGCATATTGCCCGTCTATTGTTCGAGATAAATGAATGAATAGAATAAAATTTGAAGGATAATCATTTGCTAACAGTTATATCGAGGTTCCTGTCGTGAGATTGTGGATCTGAGAGTTCAATGCATTTATCAACCAAACTGTAAACTATAGCAATTTTCCGGGATTGCGGATCATGTGACAAGTAATTTATATATCTTCCAGAAGCTTTCCTCTTCGTAAACCAGTTATTAATGCAAGAAAGATAAGATCTTCGAATTACTTTCAAATTTGAAAAACTGATGCTATTGTTATTCTCAGATTCTAACGTAAATTGCAAATGATTATCGTAACTACGGAAAGTTTTGAGAATTCCAGGAATCGCTTTTTGGCTGCAATGAAAAAGACATCATCTACATATCTCTTATTAGTCCGGCGGCCGAACAGGGTTCCGTATCATTTTGGACCAGCGCGAACAAATATTGTTGATTCCGATGTATTTTGACCCGCTGAATCCGATTCTCGATGGTGGAAAGTCAGAAAATTGGGCCATAAATTGTTATTAACAAATTTTTATAAACAATTGTAAAATGCATTTTTTCGACCCAAAAATTTTTTCTATATTCTTTGGCACATTTAAAACAAAAAGGTCTCCACAAAAATTCCATGAAAATGCATTGTTTTCCCGTGAAAAATCCATGAAGTTTGAAAAAACACGATTTTTTCAATTTTGCAACAATTGTTGCTCGGCCTTGCAACGGAATTTTTTGATCCACTATGGCGCAAATTACTTCTTGGAAACTCTCCTACTGATGGAAACTCTGAATCAGTCAGTGTGCTACCCCCTATGTATGTAAAAACGGCGAGAGCGACCCCCTATTTTTGACGCATTTCCTCGCTATATGTATATACCCATTCCTAAGTGCGCGACTTGATTCCGTCCCGTGGACCACGCGCGTTGGTACTACCCGCATGCGAAACGAATCTCGTACCTTGACGTTTGCAAAGATTAAAAATTCTAGAAAACTGATGGAAAATTTCGGAAAATTCACCGTAAAAAATTGAATGAACCATGTAAATTGGTTTTAATTAAAAATTCACGCAATAAACTGATTGAATTACATGATTCGAGACATGCTGAGAGGATCGCGAGAATTAGTTATCAATAATTCCAACGTTAGCTTCGTGTCATTTGCGTTATGAGGGTTGAACCCCAATGAACCGTTTGAACTGAATACCCAGTCATGGTGAACAGAATGAACTTAGAATTTCCTCCGCCATCAGAGTTGACTCCGAGTTGCCTGGGCCATCAAGTTTGCTCTAAATCGACCTGTGCATGCGTAGCAGCTGGAGTGGATCGTTGCTCATTCTGTTTTTGTCAGAGAGGTCAAAAATGCGAAAATGAAGTGTCATCCTCATGACTTCCTTGACAATTATCTACCTTCCAATGATTGAATCGGCACATGGGAGTTCTTTTCCCCTAATCATCCAGTTGCAGGTACGGTTAGAGTCAGTTTCGTTATGCTCACTATGACTCGGTGCTCGGTTGAAAATAGTCTTTGGATTCAACACTCATAACAGGAATAACAATAGGAATCTAACAATAAAATTATCGATAACTAATTCTCGCAATTCTCTCAGTATGTCTTGAATCATTCAATTCAATCAGTTTACTGCCTTCATTTTTTATTAAAACCGATTCTACATAGTTTATACAACTTTCTACGGGGCATTTTCCGAAATTTTCCATCAGTTTTCCAAGCGTTTTCAAACTTTGCGTACGTCAAGGAACGAGATTTGTTTCGCATGCGTGTAGCACCAGCGCACGTGGTCCACGGGAAGGAATCAAGTCGCGCACTCAGGAATGGGTAAGTATATACATGGCGAGAAAATGCGTCAAAAATAGGGGGTCACTCTCACCGTTTTTACATACACAGGGGGTAGCACACTGACTGATTCGGGATTTCCATCAGTAGGAGAGGTTTCCAGGAGTAACTTGCCACGGTGTGCCTGAATTGATTTTAAATGAAATTTTCAGCTTCGGTCCTGGAAGTTTTGGGTTTCGTTTCTGCGTAATTTAGACATCAAATTCCTTGAAAAAGGAAAATCTTTCGCCGGGCCGATTCTGAGGAATGTCAATTGGAACATTTTTGGAACTTTTTTGGAACTTTTGCTTTTTAAATCTCTGAAAAATCAGTCTTGGCTGTGGATTCAGTGATCCAAACATGAATCGTCATACCTAGAGCATATTTTCTCATGAAAGCAAGTCTCTAGCCCCACTTGGACCCTCAAAAGAGTAGCCAAAAATGCTATTGCAGTCCTCGACGAGGCCCTCGATCATAAATCTCACGTGAAATCATTTAAATTCTCTCAAAATTTGCAATCAAAATACTGATGATATGTGTCTAATTCTGTATTTGTGCTACCTCGTCAAATACCATTTCTTGGCGTGAGGATGAGTGAGATTAGTATACAGTTGTGCGGGTGAATATTATGATCGAGAATATCAGTTTCTAGAGGAGGGATTTCGTCATGATTAGTGTTCAATGTAATGTATAGTCGCTTTGCACAGATGATGTCGGTAAGTCGACACACTGTTGTGCGATCATTCACTATACTATATACATTTGGTATTATTGGCAAACCGTTCGCATACTCGAATACTTGCAAGTACCGGCCGTACAAATTCAAAACAAACATCACTTCAAGTCAAGCCTATCTTGCCTCTGTCAAACTAGTATAGTGCTTCGAAAGTTTGCAAGCAGTTGATGTCCGCATTTGAGCTCTATTTGTTCATAATCGCGAATCATATTTGTTATAATCATCCAGCTCATTCGATGTCACGGTTCACCGACTCTATCATCGTTTTTTGAAGAATAATGTCGCCAAAGGATCACGCATATAGTCATGATGAAAATAGGCTCAAAGTTTGTCTCTTGTGCTTTCGAAAGAAGAAAAACATGTATGCCATTCAGAAGCAACTAAAATTGCATCTTGAGTCTGTGTTTGATCGTTACGTGGATATCAAAACTCTACCAGGTGCTTTATGTGGTGAATGTAAAGTGAAAGTGTACCTTTGGAAATCTGGCAAAGGGAATCGAATCCAATTTCCTGACACTGCTGAGTTTCTAGATAGTTCTTCGCCTACGGAACGAGAAGAAAATGTTCAATGCTACTGCAAAATCTGTGATATAGCGAGGACAACTCCATTCAATTCATCATCGCATGCTAAGGCCAGATTATCAGGTAATTTCTGGACTCCTGTACTAATTCTAAAAATTGTACGAGGGCTATGCCATGGATATTTTTGTTTGTATGCTTGCGATTGATAAACCATGACCTCGTCGTAGTCTGCATCATCGTATCTTTGTTTCTGAATAAAGCAACAATAATGTCAGCCTTTCCTGGCAATTATGCTTACAAGTTTTATATCGCGGCATTCACTGTTAGTGATGGCATAGTAACAACGAGTAGAGTGGGGATCAGAAAGCTGTATTAGTGAGGAATGTGTGTATAGCGGTTTCCCACAGTGCTTTGCTCTGATAACGTGCCAGCTGCTCGACATTCTACAAGCTCTTCTTTCTGAATATTTCTACGCGAATGCGGGCCTATCCCGTAGAAATGTGAAGCGTTTCCCACACGAGTTCAGTGATCGTGAGATATGGTGGAGCGTTAAGTTCGGGGTTTTCGGATGGAATTCTAAAGTTAAGGTCTACACGTTCGGCACAAATTTTTTGAATCCCTACCAATATTTGATATGTTTTCTTTACAGATGATTCAAGTTCACAGACACTTGGAAATCGCTGCTTTGATTGTTTCTCTCCACTTTCTCGAGGAATATCCCATATCTGTACTATAGAGTCTCTCATCAAGAATGTATCATCTTACTTGGAGAGTATTTCACAAAGAGCAAAGGAACAAGTTGCATCCAATCTTATAAAACATAAAATGCAGTCTAAATCTCAACTGATCCTACCACAATGCCGTGGGAAACCGTTGAATTTCATCAAGGAATCGAAGGGAAAATCACACCCTGGTAAAATGAGCAATCGCTCGTTATCTGTGGATGATCTGGCAAATATGCAAACACGTTTGAATCTGACTACTCGCCAGACTCATGGAATGGCATCTTTCCTGAGGACCGCTACTCAGAATAGAAAATTGATCGAACCCGGTTTGAAGACTAAGCTCATAGAAAAATCGCACAAACTAGACGACTTCTTTGGCCATGGTCAGTTCGAATTCATTGATATCAATGGGAAAGCTATCTCGACTGTGTCCAGAGTGGTAGTTCACTGCACCGATACGAAAGAATTCGTAAACTTTGTAGAAGCTCATAGAGGTTCCAAAAATTGTCACATAAAAAAGGGATTAGATGGCGGAGGTGGATCCTTCAAGATTTGCCTCTCAATTCAGTCAAATTCATGCTCAACAGATGTGACCGAATCGAAACGGCTGAAATTTAGTGATGGTGTGGTAGCAAAGTCTTTCAAGGACTCCGCTGTCAAAAAGATACTGTTGTTGGCAATAGCACCCAATGTTCAAGAAAACTATCACAATGTTTCATTACTGTTAGATGCATTAGACCTTGACGAACTCGGAGGGACGGTTGCCACCGATTTGAAATTGGCCAGTATCATCAGTGGGATAATGCCACAAAGCTGTACTTATCCATGTATTTGGTGTTATGCGAAGAAAGGCGAGCTCCACAAATGTTGTGAACTAAGGACTGTCCAGGGGAATTTGAGTCACTACATGAAATGGGTTGCAGCTGGATCTGTCAAGAGTGATGCAAAAAATTATATGAATTGCGTCAACAAACCGCTGTTTCCAAGTCAGCCTAACAGAACATTCCTGGAACTCATACCACCACCTCAATTGCATATCATGCTGGGCGTTGTGAATACTATATTCACTCATATGCACCGTGAGTTTGAATACGAATCTACAGTGTGGATCAAAAAGTGCAATGTTGAGCGAGAGGTGACACATGGCAGCCCAGCATTCAAGGGAAATTCCTGTAAGATTCTTTTGGATAATGTTGACTTGTTGCGATCTCAATCAAACCTTGGATTGGTGAAATACGTTCGAGCATTCTCGGATTTCAAGAATGTTGTGAGTTCATGTTTTGGACAGAATCTCAATCCGATCTACAAAGAATACATTGCGAAGTTTCGCCAAAGTTACATGGATTTGAAGCTTAGCGTCACCCCAAAAATTCATGCAGTTTTCTTCCACATTGAGCAATTCTGTGACATGAAGGAGAGGGGACTAGGATTCTACAGTGAGCAAGCAGTTGAATCAGTACACCATGATTTCAATATTTTCTGGGAGAATCATAAAGTTGCGAAGTCAAACGAAAACTACGAAAAGAAACTTCTTCGAGCGGTGTGCGCTTACAATAGCCTTCATGTATGAGATTCGATGACCCGCATACTTAAGACTTACCGATATAATTTCTCTGAAAGATTCGACGATCACGTTGAGAACGAATGTATGATTTGAATAAACAAGCCATTCTTGAATTCTTAAGAGTTATTTTTCGATTTCAATGGGTCCCCCGGGCCACCATGTATATCCTCAAAATAACGATGTTTATCAATTTACCATATTCCTAATATAATCTTTGATGAAACCCATCTCACGATACAAATCATGGTGGTTCTTTACGTGGAATTCACTGGGATGAGGATTTTAGTCACTGCTTGGAGATTTCCAGGAAAACTAAAAAGCTTATTCTGATGAGAAAATATGATCCAGGAATGACTATTGATGTTTGGATCACTAAATCCACAGCCAAGACTGATTTTTCAGAGATTTAAAAAGCAAAAGTTCCAAAAAAGTTCCAAAAATATTCCAATTGACATTCCTCAGAATCGGCCCGGCGAAAGATTTTCCTTTTTCAAGGAATGTAATGTCTAAATTACGTAGAAACGAAACCCAAAACTTCCAGGACCGAAGCTGAAAATTTCATTTAAAATCAGTTCAGGCACACCGTGGCGCCATGGTGGATCAAAAAATTCCGTTGCACGGCGGAGCAACAATTGTTGCAAAATTGAAAAAATCGTGTTTTTTCAAACTCCATGAATTTTTCACGGGAAAACAATGCATTTTCATGAAAATTTTGTGGAGACCTTTTTTGTTCAAAATGTGCCGAAGAATATAGAATAGTACATTAAGCAACAAGGGCGCAAAGAAATTTTACGCACGAGTTCCCGAAATGAGTGCGTAAAAGTAAACTTTGCGCATAGTTGTAACTTTTGCGCAATGCGCAAAGTAATTTGCGCTGCGCGCAAAGTACTCTTGCGCACGGTCTACCTTGCGCAAAGTTACAACTGTGCGTAAAAAGTTCACTTTTACGCACGAAAATTGCGGGAACGAGGGCGTAAAATTGCGCCCGAGTTGCTTACGATTCTTTTTGATATATCTGTGCGGAAAGTTGGTGTCCGGTCCGTACCACCGAAGTTGGTGGAGGGCGCGAAAGGGGGAGGAGGTGGGGGTGCAGGGGGCGAATAACCTGTTGTCGAGGAACGTGAAAAGATGTCCCATGTAGGAGAGGAAATCTTGATGGGGGGTGCAATAATTATGAGCACACGTTATGGACCATACATAAATATATATATATACACCGTGTTTCAAAAGGTGTGTACATACCGTAACAGGGAGTTAGAAGAAATTTTGTATTTTCAGAAAAGTTTTTCAAGAAGTTTTGTAATAATTTTCAGATTTTGTAACTTTCAATAGAAAAAGTCACTTTTATCATTACATTTGTAATGTTTGAAATTTGGCGGCAATTGTTTGTTGTGTAATGGTTCACCACTAATCATTACATAAACAATATGTAATGATTAGTGTAATGCTTTCGAAGTTATGTGTATTGAATAGTGAAGAGAGCTCGAAATTATCCCGGCAGCATAATACGGCAAAGCCGGCAACGGCAGGTCACGCATAAACCGGTCTATTGCCAACTCGTGTATTGATGCGCCTCTCATTTGCGCAGAAGTCGTTATAGAGTTAACCTTGACCCATCATCAGCGGCAATGCTCCAAAGCAGACGCCCGCAGAAGTCAAGACTTGCGTCGTCGGCTTTATTGTTGTTGCGACCCGGTGCGCATCAAATTACAAAATCAGCTCGAGAACTCGGCCACCGTTCGTGTCTAGGTCGCGCGATGTGTATTCGGCGGCGACGAAGAACCAGAGTGTCCATCCTTCGCGTGGATTATCTGTGGATGTGTCGACATTTTTTCTGCAGGGACAAGAGTCCGGCAACAACGGAAAGTGATTTCTACGAGTGTAACGTGTTGGGTGATTTTCAATGAATAGTGTTCCCGTGACTAGTTCAGCAGCATGCCACAATCCCTCTGGTCGTTGCTCCTTCTTCCCTCGTCTGCGAGTATTGAGTGCACTCCACAACACTCATGAAGGGCTCACGTCCTTGCAGAATGTTTTTAGACATGTAGACCGGCCATTTGGAGAGGGATGGCGCTCTGATGCATCATCGTCGTCGAGTACACATCGCTCATGCCGAGAGCTGGTGCACAGTACTAAGTTGGCAGCTAGCTGAGCCAATGACGCTAACATTTGGTGTCGTTGTCGTATGCTCTGCAATCGAATGCTCGTGATCACAGGTGAGCTTGAATGTAGTCGTACGCAGTAATACTGGCTGGGCGATGTCTTCTCGGCGATGATGGAGCACCAAAGTGCCGTTTTTCTCCCGAATCGCCGGTGAAAGAGTGAAAATCTGCTTGAAGGGAAGACAGCCTGGTACATGTCAGGAAGTGCTCGGTGTGAAGTGCCTACCACGATTACGGCCTAATCAGCGCAGGCGAGACAGCCGTTTCGTGTACGCAAAATCCCATAGAAGGGAAATAGACCTTCTCTCGAGAGAGCCCAGGTGGATTTCTCGCATGCGCGAGGCCCAACACCAGGAGCTCTTTTCGGCCGTGGTGAATTCTCGCGTGTGCGAGTTTCCAACTTGGCTCACGCGAGACCCCAGATCAGCCGGGGAAAATTCTCGCGCCCGCGAGAAATTTCCCGGCTTAGCATACGCGAGACCAAATTCGGGACTTAACTTCGACCATGGAAGAAATTCTCTCGCACACGCATCAGAAGCTTCTCTCGGCTGTGGGGAATCCTCGCGTGCAAGGAAAGTATCCCAACTTAGCCTACGCGGGATCCGACATAAGAAGCTCCTCTTGATCAAGGGAAATTTTCAGGTGCGCCCAAAATTTCCCAGCTCAGCGTACACAAGACCCAAGTTGGGTACTTCATTTCGATCATGGAAATTTAACGCGTGCGCGAGACTTTTCCGGATCAGCTTACGCGAGACGCATTATTAGGAGCTGCTTCTTTTGGCCGTGGTAAATTCTTGCGTGCGCGGAAAGATTCGCAACTGAGCGTACGCGAAACCGAGATGAGCCTCAGATGTTGGCCTCGCACCCGCTAAGTTTGGAATTTCTCGCGCGCATTGAGCTCATGATTCCGGCCCTCGAGTACACTCAGTGTGCAATTTTCGTGCACACGAGAAATTCCCATGGTCGAGGTGAAATGCGAAAATTTTGATGTTGAGCCTCGCGCACGCTTAGTTGGGAATTTTCCGCGCACGCGACAAATTTCTACGTTTGAGGTAAGCCTCTGATGTTGGGCCTCGCGCACGTTAAGTTGGAAGTTCTTCGCGCACGCGAGAAATTTCCACGGCTGAGATACGATCATGTTCTTGAGCTTCGCGTACGCTTAGTTGTAGAATGCTCACGCACGCGAGGGATTCCCTTGGTCGAGGTGAACTGCTAAAGTTTTGATGTTGTGCCTCGCGTACGTTGAGTTGGGAATGTTCGCGCACGCGAGAATTCCCCATGGCCGACATGAGCTTATGATTCTGAGCCTCACGTACATTCAGTGTGGTCATCTTCGCGCACGCGAGAAATTCGTATCGTCAAGGTGGACTCCTGAAGTTTCGATGTTTAGGCTCGCGCACGCCAAGTTGGGAATTTTCCGCGCACGTGAGAATTTTATAAGACTGAGATAAGCCTCACATTCTGAGCTTTGCACAGGTATTGTTCGGGAAGGCTCGCGCACGCGAGGAATTCCAATGGTCAAGTCGAACTGTTCGAGTCTTGATGTTGGGTCTCGCGCACACTAAGCTTAGAATTTTTCGCGCACGCGAGAATTCTTCACGCCCGAAGTAAGCCTTTTATGTTGGGCCTCGAGCACGGTAATTTGGTCGATCTGAACTGTTAAAGTTTCGATGAGCCTCGCGCACGCTAATTCAGTGATTTCTCGCCATTTGATACTCGAAAAAAAAGAATTTCGCACGCGAAACAACCGAAAGGAGCTTCTGGTAATGGGTCTTACGCACGCGAGCAATTTTTTTGAGCAAAATGAATCCTGAACCTTGAGTTTCCCGTACGCTAAGTTGAGATTTTCTCGCGCGCCTCGAGCTTCTGATTTCAGGCCTTGCGTACACTTTGTGTGGCAATTCTCTCGTGCGCGGGAAATTCCCATGGTCGAGGTGAACTGCTGAAGTTTCGATATCGAGCCTCACGCACGCTAATTTTAGAATCTTTCGCACACGCGAGAATTTTCAACTACCGAGGTGAGCCTCTGATGTTGTACCTCGCGTACGCGAAGTTGGGAATTGTTCGCGCACGCGAGGATTTCCGATGGCCGACATGAGCTTATGATTCCGGGCTTCGAGTACACTCAGTGTGCAATTTTCGCGCACACGGGAAATTCCTATGGTCGAGGAGAAATGCGAGAGTTTCGATGTTGAGCCTTGCGCACGGTGATTGGGGAATTCTTCGCGCACGCGAGAGTTTTCTACATTCGAGGTAAGCCTCTAATGTTGGGTTTCGCGCACGTTTAGTTGGAAATGCTTCGCGCACGCGAGAAATTTCCACGGCTGAGATAGATAGATAGATAGATAGATAGATAGTTGTTTATTTCGACTATGGACTCTCGGTCCAATCTAGCCGGGACGCTGTACAGATTAGTGAGAATTTTCCCCGGCCGACTAGAGCTTCTGATTTTCGACCTCGCGTACACTCTGTGCGGAAATTCTCTCGTGCGCGAGAAATTCCCATGGTCGAGGTGAACTGCTAAAGTTTTGATGTTGAGCCTCGCGCACGCGAAGTTGAGAATTTTTCGCGCACGCGAGAAATTTCCATGGTCGAGATACCCTCATGTTCTTGAGCTTGCATACGCTTAGTTGTAGATTGCTCACGCACGCGAGGGATTTCCTTGGTCGAGGTGAACTGCTGGTGTTCTGATTTTGTGCCTCGCGTACGTTGACTTGGGAATTGTTCGCGCACGCGAGAATTTCCCATGGCCAACATGAGCTCATGAATCTTGGCCTCACGTACATTCACTGTGGTTATTTTCGCGCACGCGAGGAATTCCTGTGGTCGAAGTGAATTCTAAAGTTCCAATTTTTTAGCTCGCGCTCGCGTTTGGGAATTTTCCGCGCACGTGAGAAGTTTCTACGACTGAGATAAGCCTCCCATTCTGAGCTTCGCACACGTATAGTTGGGGAAGGCTCGCGCACGCGAGGAATGCCAATGATCAAGTCGAACTGCTGGAGTCTTGATGTCGGGTCTCGCGCACGCTAAGCTGAGAATTTTTCGCGCACGCGAGGATTTTTCACGCCCGAGATAATCCTTTCATGTTGGGCCTCGCGCACGCTAAGTTGGAAATTTTCCGCGCACGTGAGAGATTCCCACGGCCGAGATATGCTCCTGATTTTGAGCATCGCGTTCGCTTAGTTGGGAAATGCACGCGCACGCGAGGAATTTTCTCGGTCGAGGTGAAGAGTTTTGATGTTGGGCCTCAAGTCCCCTAAGTTGGAAGCTTCTCGCGCACGTGAGAATTTCCCTCGGCCGACAAGAACTTCTGATTGCGGACCTCGCGTACACTCTGTGTGAAAATTCTCTCGTGCGCGAGACATTCACATGGTCGAGGTGAACTGCTAAAGTTTCGATGTTGAGCCTCGCGCACGTGAAGTTGAGAATTTTTCGCGCACGCCAGAATTTTCTAAGTCCGACGTAAGTTTCTGATGTTGGGGCTCACGCAGTTTGAGACGGAAATTTTTCGCGCACGCGAGAAATTCCCACGGACGAGATACGCTCTTGTTCTTGAGCTCGCGTACGCCTAGTTGTAGAAAGCTCGCGCACGCGAGAATTTCCCATGGTCAACATGAGCTTATGATTCCGGGCTTTGAGTACACTCAGTGTGCAATTTTCGCGCACACGAGAAATGCCTATGGTCGAGGAGAAATGCGAGAGTCGTTTTTTTTGACCTCCCGTTGCCGACTTTGCCGTATTATGCTGCCGGGATAATTTCGAGCTCTCTTTACTATTCAATACACATAACCTCGAAAGCATTACACTAATCATTACATATTGTTTATGTAATGATTAGTGGTGAATCATTACACAACAAACAATTGCCGCCAAATTTCAAACATTACAAATGTAATCATAGAAGTGACTTTTTCTATTGAAAGTTACAAAATCTGGAAATTATTACAAAACTTCTTAAAAAACTTTTCTGAAAATACAAAATTTCTTCTAACTCCCTGTTACGGTATGTACACACCTTTTGAAACACGGTGTATATATATATTCATGTTCGCTTATTACAATGTCCTGTGAGCTACTGAGCTCTACTTGGCTCTACTCTCCACATCACGACTGTGACAAACACACACTGACTGGACGAAATCCGAGACGCGGTATATTAGGTAGAAATCAGATCTTTCATGAAGATGGCGCATCTATACATATTGATGGATATATTATCACATAGGAAATAGTCAAATGAATAGTCAAATTTACAACATGCTCCCTCATTTGGCAATTTCAAAACTATGTGATAATCTTGAACGTAATCACTCTCGACTGATAAGATTCATCATAGACCATACATTGTTCTGAGATCTCATTATCTGTCAAAATCGAAACCAGAAAATATAACTCAAATCATTGGCTTTGGAATTCATTCTGATACACCTTCAAAATTCAATTCGCTGAACAGAAAAAAATTTTTGAAACTGATACTAATCAGTCTTATCACTCCTGGAGGTGACAAAAATTTCAAAAGGAATGAGATTTAGGAATCAAAAACAAAATTTTTCACTCTAGACATATTACAACGAATACCTCGTGTCTAGAGTATTTGTAAAACCTTTCCTCGATCTTTAGAAGATAAACAACCACTTTTCAAATAGCAATATCTTGAATTCATCATTACAAAAACTATGATTCAATCTCAAAACAAAAACTCACATTGGACGCTTGTTACTCCAATGTTTCTTTCGAATCATGAATTCGACTGGCGATCGCTTTTACAACTCAAGATTTGAGTGTCTCATTAACACACAATTTGTTCAACAAAGAAACAGATCTGGTTTACCGATACTGTTACTCAGCTATCACAATAGTAGATCAAGCTATTCATATTTAAAAATCAATCAATAAAGAAAGAGTATTTGATCCATGGATACCTATCCTATGTAAGTATTTGATCCATGGATACCTTAAATACCCTTCAAGAAATCAGTACTATGCCTTTTACGGCTCTATCAACAAGTAAAATAACAAAGCTTGCACCAAAAAATTAGATAATTCATCTCTGAGTTCATTCAACTCTAGCTTCAATTCTACAACAATGAGAATGATCTCACAATAGGATCTTTAATGAATTTTCAAGAAATTCCATTTTGATTCCGTATCCTTCAAAATCCACACAACAAAGTCTTTCAATGAATTCATGCCAATTTGATAATGATTACTCAATGTAGTACACGAGCACAGTTTGGGCATCTATATCTGACTGTTCTAGCAAATCATATCAAAGAATGAGAAGGTTCATTTCTGTTTGTAACTGAAAAATCTTGAACTTGAACAAACATTCTCAAAACAAAAAATATCCATCTTGGCATCATTACTGCTGGCTTTCTAATTTAAGTGTGCCTCTCATAATTTGAAACTACTTGTAGCTTTTGCTACTATAAGACTGAAATTTGGATTTTACCTTTCCAACTGGAAATTACATATTCCAGGTATAACAGGAAAGTCGAATACGAGAACTTCATTCTCTCTCTATCACTGAAAGGAGAAACGTTTAACTTATTTGCCACTTGGGCCTGGAATGATAAAAAGGAATTAACACATCCTGGAGAACATATCATGCTCCCCACTTATGCATTTGAGAAATTTCATTTACTTGAAAACTAGTTCATCGTTTCAAACATTGCTGGAGACTTATCTTGCTCCCTACTCAGGCACTTGGATGATTTTAATCATTCTACTACTAGCTTATCATTTCGTGGCACTATTCGACATTCTTTTAGAGTCCTCTAATCCCATTTGGAGATTTCATCATATATTCATCCATACACAAAAAAAATACTCATCACCCACACCACTGAAAGAGAGGCCATTGCCCCCCACTTGAAAAAAAATTCTGAAGAATGGATCAAAATAGATATATCCTGAACCAGCTCATAACCAAAATAAGGTGCTAGGATTCATCTCGAATATTGTAATCTCGTTGCAAGAAAAGTAACTCCGTGTAACATCCCAACTTCCGTTCCAATTTGATGTATTCAGGGAAGAAAATCAGAGACGTCACGTGATTCATGTCATCCCAAATATCCTGATTCCTATCAGAACGTAGGAGTTTACTTGAATGCATTGGTACATGAAGAACAGGATTGCATTAAAAAATGTCCTTGATGAAATTTATATGGGAAACTTAGTGGAATTGTTGTCGATATAGAAACTACGTTGATACACAATATTCTACCGATGACCAACATCTCTCATGTTCATGATCATTCACTACCTATGACTTGCAATCTCTCATTGAATTGCCGTCTGACCTACTACGAATCTTCGTGTGTACTCGTGATCTTGTAGATGATCAAGCCCCGATGAGGACAGTATCTGTCCTCATGCTCACTTGAATTCTCTTGACATTGGGAGTCAACGGCGAATTCTCGCAATCTTGTTGAATTTCTAACTTGTATGCCACAATGATTCAGTTATCACAAATCCAAAGAGAATTCGCTCAAGTTGGGGACAGAAATGTACTCATAGTATAGACTACGAGGTGATCAGCCACTCAATCATTCTCAACAGCCGGGTTGCAATGCAACCGCATGCCAATAATTTGATCTTGAACTGCAACATCTTTGACTTCAACTCTAGAGGTACTAATTCACAAAGGGGCCGGAGGAATTAGAAAAATGCCGGAATCATCGTTTGCTGCTGTGTGATCAGCCTTTCTTGCCGTAAAAATCGGAATTGGCAAACCGTTGATTAATGTTTTTTTCGATACACTGTGCGTAAAAGTGCACTTTGCGCACAATTTGTCGACTTTTACTCACAGTTTATCGAAAAGTATAGTTAGATAATCGAAATGTACTATTTACGCACAGATTTTTACTTTGCGCACGATTTCGAGAACTTTGCGCACTGTAAAACTGTGCGCAAAGTTACTTTTACGGACAGTTTCACTCTTACGCACAAAAATCTGAACGTTAATGGAATCATGATCAACCTTGCGCACCGCACACCCACACCAAAATGGACTTTTACGCCTTAACTCTACGCACAGTATATCAAAATAGTAGATTTCGCACCGAGATTATGAGGTTGTAGCTCGCTTCTGAGCGATTGGTTTTCGGCCCGAGCCGCAGGCGAGGGTCGAAATAATCGTTCGGAAGCGGGGAACCTCATGATCGAGGCGCGAATGCTATTCTATGCAATTTTGTAAGCACCCAAACATCGGAAAATTGCATAAAAAAATTTTTTGGGTCGAAAAAATGCATTTTACAATTGTTTATAAAAATTTGTTAATAACAACTTATGGCCCAATTTTCCGACTTTCCACCATCGAAAATCGGATTTAGCGGGTCAAAATACATGGAATTCAACAATATTTGTTCACGCTGGTCCAAAATGCTACGGAACCCTGCTCGGCCGCCAGACTATATACAAAAGAAAGTTATTTCTGAGAATTTTCAAACAATGACTTACTAACAACTCCAGAACAATTTCGGCGTGGAAAGGGCTGGTGCACCCGCCCATAGGCGCACCAACTTTTTGTCTATGGAATTTATTGTTGAATTGAAGAAAAATAGATCTCAAAAGCAGATCCATTCCTGAGAGAAACTCTTGTTTGCTCAGACACCTCCCTATAGTGTTTTTGAAATACTTCCATTCACCACTCAACGCTTTTCTTGACCATGATCTTATGAAATAGATTCGTATACATGGTTATGGCATCGAGAGATCCAATCTCATGATCATCAGGCACAGAAATGTCATTCAAAAAGCTTTTCATCTCTACTCTGTTTTGAATACTAGACTTGGGTGGAGAAACGTGTTTATTAAAGTATTTAGAAAGGCACTCATCTAACCAGTAAATCGGACTATTGATTGACGAAACTATTATTCTAACGGGATAACGTTTTTTGTGGATCTTAATAAGGCCATAAGCACGAGAGATGTTGGTTCGTGATAGATTATCAGAAGAATATTTGGAGCGAGAATCAGTGTCGAAGATCCCTTTCTTTCTCCAATCTTTGATCAAGTTCGAAATGTTTCTTTTGACGAAATTGGCAGGGAACTTACTGACTTTCTCGTAATATTTTTCATCATTTGAACAAGACTCAACTTTCAGAATATATTCATCTTTCTTGATCAGAACAGTGGCAATTCCTTTGTCGGCTTGAGTGATTAAATGTCCTTACGATTTTTCATGAAACTTTTTGTTAAGTTTGATGTGTGCAGAATAATCTTGTCTTGTAGGGATACGTTACGCTTTTGACTGTTGAAACGATCAATTTTTTTCGAAGTTCTGGGTTCGACTGCTCCCAAGTCTAATATGTATGTTCTGAATTTTTCAGGAAAAAAAATAGGCATTTATATCAAGTTGTAACGAGAAATTGAATTTTTCCCCAAACACAAAGAATCAATCACGTAATCAGGGGGTTCAACGTCTGTTGAATTCACGAGCCACTTATTTTTGATCTGATTATTCCGTTTGCTCGATTTTTTGGAGGATTTTTTTGAAGGTCTGCTTCATTTTCCAAATATCATATTCGTAAGTACTGTAATCTCATTCATTGACCTCAAGTTGTTTGAATATTTCAATTTTTCCATATTTCTTTCTGATGCGATACACCAAACATACTTGGATAAGATTGATTGACTCCAAGCTGCGCTTGGGAAATATGATGACTTTTAGTCTTATATGATTATTCTGTAATTTTCAAGGTAAATACTGAATTCTAGTTTATTTGTTCTCATGTGTGTGAGGAATCTATTAGTTTTGAATGTTGATTAATTTTAACCTGAAGAGGGTTGCATCAAAAGCAACCGAAACGTTGCACACATAGGGTGCTTAATAAACCATTTTAGCAGGGCAGACCGATAAATTCATCCTCTTTATTGAACGAAGATCCTGCGATAAATCTCTGTTTTCAAGGAAAGGAACTCTATCGCTCATATCATCTTCAAATCATGTAATACATAAATTGGCCATTGCAAGCTTATTAGACGAGCGGATGAGCTAATTTGTGAATATGGACCGATGTTGAAATCAAACTATGTACCTTCAAAGAAAATTTATTGCTTCTATAATCTTCAAGCTACCTACAAAATGTTCCATGGTAGTTGCATGAGTGTATATTAATCGTGCAGTCATAGATCTACATGTTCTCATCATTCTAGGTTGGGTGCTTACGTGGAATGGGTTAATCAACATGCAGTATCTCATACGGAAGCGCCTACGAGCCACCCCTCCCGCATGCCAGCAGGTGCCCCACTCTCACCCACTCTATACACGCACCGCGTGTCATGTATGTCACGCGACTGACGTACCGCACGTAACGCACATGATGCACCGCATATCACGCACATACCGCACCGCATATCACGCACATACCGCAACGCATATCACGCACATACCGCAACGCATGTCATGCACGTACCGCAACGCATGTCATGCGCGTACCACACCGCATGTCATGCGCGTACTACACCGCATGTCATGCGCGTACCACACCGCATGTCATGCGCGTACCACATCGCATGTCATGCGCGTACTGCACTACATGTGCTGCATACTGCACGCGATCGAGTTGCGATGTATGTCATGCATGCCATGTGTGAGATTGTTGCGCTTGCGCCGCTAAATGTTTTTGGTATGTCGGGTATTATTATTACATTCTACGATAAACGGATTTACATCATTCTTGATCTCTGCCATGAGATGATATTGCGTGAAATAACAGGTTTCTACATTTAATATCAGGCCAGGAATCGTAATCGCCCCACCAGGACATAGTCTGTGAATCACGACCTGCGCGTCATTGTTTCCTATTAAAAAAAATTCTCATCAAAATATCCGTGTACCGTTCATCCATTTCGATTCATTAGAATTTATATAATCTCAGCTTCCTTCATCCAAATTCTCATCCCCGTGAATGACATTTCCATCCCGGAAGCATATTCCTTTTTTTTTTCTTTATTTATACGTAGGTCCACCACCGAATCTTCTCTACGATATTCAGTCTAAATGATGGATCCAGCGATTCGTTCATTGAATGCAATTATGGAACTCGTAGTCGAAAACACGTATTTGAGCAGAGCAGGAATCGCGTCTTCACTTTGAGTATCATGAACTATGGTATCTCGTGCGCAAACCGCTCAGCCAACATGATATCAGTACTCTCGTGAGAGGAGGACACGTTTTCTGCCAAGGCTTCTCTCACATAATTTGTCTTATGCCACGGTGGTTCTCAAAAGGCTGGGAAGTTGGAGGTTCAGGAAAGAAAATGTTGATGCGGGGTATGACTTGGGGTACGCCCAAGATCATATATCATGAAGAAAACAAGTTCGTCGGTGGTTTTCCAAATGAATTCATTTTTTCGATTTTTCTCTTATGAATGATCGGTGAAATATTGCCTACATCGTAGTTTTTCGTCTTTTTCGAGGTTTTCCCATCATAAGTTCGGGAGGGATAACATTGATCGAAAAATGCGTCTTTTTGTAGATCCTTTGAAAATCTCCAAGATGATCTGTTCACAGTAATTCAGAAAAGAGAAACAGCCAGTAAGAAATTTTCAGATGAATGAAAGAGATCGCTGGAACTTCGTAGATTCTTGCATTCTTTCCTGAAGTTCTTTCAATTACCCAAAGGTGGTCCAATTTTTCCACCCATGTGAGCACACTATCTCGTAGATTTTTACAAGATTAACAGAAAAGTATTCCACGCATTTCTCGATAAAAGTTATCCTTCTCCAGTTATAACGAAAAAACCACGAAAGAGATGAGAAACGGCGATATAGGCAATTTTTACCTTATCATCGGAAGTGGGAAAATCGAAAAGATGATTTTATTTTAAAATCCAGCGGCGAAAAAACTATGGTTTTTATCGCAAAATGATCGTGGACTTACCTCAAATCACATCTCACCTCAGGGATTTTTTCCATCAAACCTCCAGATTTTCCGCCTTTTACACCCATCGTGATGCATGCACACTTTTGATGAAGGACCTCTTTTTTCAAAATCTTGCAACTTGTGACAAGTGAAAGTTATTTCAACGATGACACGTTATCGCAATGAGATGCACATTATATATCAAAATCTTCATGCCCGGCTTCATATATACAGACATTTGATCGGACAACCGCGAACTCCCGCGTGAATACAATGTAAATAAAATGTTGAATATTTCATCAACATTTCAACTAGCTGGTTCAATTTTCAACTAGTCGGTTTCATCAATCTTCCATGTAGGTGGTTGTGTTTTTAACCAATGATTGAATTTTGAGTCTAATCGCTCGGAACTTGAGATTAAGTAACGTTTCGGCGGTAACTGTATCCGGATTCCGGATGGATGACCGGCCGTCCGGATCCGCCACGTCTTGGTCGCGTAGAAAATATTCCGACTCATTATCACTATTATAACATAGAGGACCCATGAGATTGGCAGGTAGTCCGAACGATATTTTTTGGACCAGAGAGACGAGTTTCTTTGTGTTTCCTTGCAATCAAATAGAAAAAATGTCAGTGGTGGCCACGCGAACCTTTCCGGTTGAAAATCTCGGTCATGCTTCTCTTTCGCGATTCGGATCCGAATAGGTGACCATCGGTCTTAGTTTGCGAATGCTTGAACTTGTCTGGGATCAAAAACTTGGCAAATCCAAGATGAGTGGTTAAGTACCTATGTAGATAAGAAATGCGAAATAGTTTTTTGAACTAAATTTGCAGCTGATAAGCTTGCGCGTCAACCATGGCCTTTTTTTATTTACAAGGAAACAAAGAGAAACTTGATTTTTCCGTTATAACTGTCGTCCGGTGACTACAGATGATTCGAATCTTATGGGTCTCGGATTATGCCCGTAACAGAGGTGTCAGGGAAGTTTTTTATCGTCACGTCGGGAAAGCGGTGTATTGTGAGGTGTGCTGGAACTCCAGCCTCCAATGCTATACTTTTCAAACACATCGCACTTCCAACACCGAACAGAAACACGTTGTTCAACACAACAGCCTCCTCTGTGCTCTAATAGTGTATTATGATACAAGGGCGCAAACGATGGTTTTCGCACTTTGAATAACCTTTTTAGACCTGAGCCTAAAAAAGTTCCGCCCTTTTTCCAAGGGCGGAAAAAGATTATCCGAAAACAAGTTCGATTCCCCCAGTACAAGCGACCCGAGCTTTGCACAGAGTCTCAATTGAACAACTTTTAGAAGTCATCACATCCATTCCTCTTGAGCTTTTCAAACACCAAGAGAGGATATTCCGTAAATTCGGATGAATTTCGAATTTGTTTGAAAGTTTGAATATTCAGAGATCCAAAGCGAGCAGCCAAACGCAAGTTTCGCTCATAGATTTTCGAGATTCTGGAGCCTTGCACAACTTGCGGATTACACAATTGTCAGAGAATCACCTCGGGATATGGACCACTCGTGTTTCAGCATACTAATGCTCTGTTCCGAGAATCAGAATAATTTTTCGAGTCGTTTCAAATTATATATACCCAGGATAAGTACCAAATTGCTAGTTCCTCCATCAGGTTTTTCACCGTCTGAAGCCTTACTAAGCTTACCGATTGAATAATTCTTAGAGAATAATACCAGTAATTGCTCCACTCGTTTCTGAGTCTTACAGTGGAGTATTCCAGACATCAGGATTGTTTTAAGAGTCATTCAGAATTTTATCAATTCAACCTTGATCTCCTTTACCTTAACCTCAAACCTCCAACTAACCAGCCTTTTGAGAACCACCGTGGCATATGACGAATTATGTGAGAGAAGCCTTGGCAGAAAACGTGTCCTCCTCTCACGAAAGTACTGATATCATGTTGGCTAAGCGGTTTGCGCACGAGATACACTAGTTCATGATACTCAAAGTGAAGACGCGATTCCTGCTCTGCTCAAATACGTGTTTTCGACTACGAGTTCCATAATTGCATTCAATGAACGAATCGCTGGATCCATCATTTAGACTGAATATCGTAGAGAAGATTCGGTGGTGGACCTACGTATAAATAAAGAAAAAAAAAAGGAATATGCTTCCGGGATGGAAATGTCATTCACGGGGATGAGAATTTGAATGAAGGAAGCTGAGATTATATAAATTCTAATGAATCGAAATGGATGAACGGTACACGGATATTTTGATGAGAATTTTTTTTAATAGGAAACAATGACGCGCAGGTCGTGATTCACAGACTATGTCCTGGTGGGGCGATTACGATTCCTGGCCTGATATTAAATGTAGAAACCTGTTATTTCACGCAATATCATCTCATGGCAGAGATCAAGAATGATGTAAATCCGTTTATCGTAGAATGTAATAATAATACCCGACATACCAAAAACATTTAGCGGCGCAAGCGCAACAATCTCACACATGGCATGCATAACATACATCACAACTCGACCGCGTGCAATATGCAGCACATGCAGTGCAGTACGCGCATGACATGCGGTGTGGTACGCGCATGACATGCTGTGTGGTTTTTGCCCCCAAAAACTCGAAGGGGGCGTTTCATCGAAAAATATGTAGAGCATTTTTTTGTAGAACTTAAAACGATGTACAAAAAAAGCCAACACACATTCTCCCAGGAACAGGACCTCCTGTTCCTGTGATAAACGTACTATCGTTTGAAACTTGTATTTTATCTGTCATTCGCCACGGTTCTGACCCCATAACTCAAAGAGAACGCATTTTATCGATAAATGTATACAGTCATTTTTTGTACATCTTTGAGATATAAATGAAAAAGCTCCCAACACATTTTTCGATAGAAGGTCGTCCGTTCCCGTAATAAACGTATTTCCGTCTGAGACTCGTATCAGAAAGAGGAGACCTTACATGGAAGAATATGTACATATGTTCCTTATTTATTCTTTGAAGATCTACAAATATTAAATGTACTTATTCTTTGATGAAATGTGTTCCCTTCGAGTTCTGGGGTTGAAACCGTGAAAAATGACAGATGAAATACGAGTCTCAGACAAAATATACTTATCACGGAAACGGAAGATCTTGTATCGAAAAATGTGTTCAAATTTTATTTGTTCATTTCCCGAAGATCTACAAAAAAATTACTCTACACATTTTCACACAAAAATTTGTACACGAAAATACGTTTATTACAAGAATAGGAGGTCTCATATGGAAAAAATTGTGAAGACCTTTTTTGTTCATCGTTCCAAGATCTACAAGAAGGTGCTCCACATATTTTCCGATAAAATGCGTCCCTTTCGAGTTATTGAGGTTGAAAGAGGGGAAAACATCGAAAAAACACGTTTTTTCGACTTTTTCAAAAAACGGCCCAGGTGGCGATTTTGATTCTCAGTAGGTCGTAATCCCACGGATGTCCCGAACCATATCCAACAAGAATCCCACTTGCTGTCGTCAGCGGACGATAGACTTGTTCCAGGACCACCGTGAATGAGATACTCGTGTTATAGAACTCGAAGTCGTACTCGTAAACCGAAACTCAATGAGGTCTCCTGATATAGAACGCAATGTGGTCCTCCTGTTCAAAATCTCGATGTCGGACTCGTGATCTTGAACTCAATGTGGTACTCGTGGACCATTATTCGAAGTGGTACTCCTGACCTAGAACTCAATGTGGTATTCGTGATCCAGAACACAATCTAGTACTCGTTAAACGGAACTGAGTGTTCAATCTGCGTTCAAAATCTCACTGTAGTACTCCTGATTCAGATTTTGATTTAGTACTCGTTCCAGAACTGGATGTGGATCTCGTGATCCTGGACTCGATGTGGTACTCGTGATACATAACTGAGTGTTCTAATCGCGTTGGAAATCTCACTTTGCACTTGTGATCATGAACTCAATGTGGTCCTCGTGATCTGAAACTCAATAAGGTACTTATGATCTAGAACTCGATCTGGTGCTTGTGATCTAGAAATGACTGTGGGACCTATGATCTAGAACTCAACGTGGTACTCGTGATCCAGAACTCAATTTGTGACGTGTGATACCGAATCCAATGTTGTTCTCGTGATACAGTACTCAATGTGGTGCTCGTGATCTAGAACTTGATGAGGTATACGTGATCTACAATTCGACGTGGTACTTGTGACCGAGAACTCAATGTGGTACTCGTGATACAGAACTCAACGTGGTACTCGTGAACGATAAATCAAGGTGGTACTCGTGATCTAGACCTCGATGTGGTACTAGTGATTGAGAACTCGATAAGGTACTCGTGATCTAGACCTCAATGTGGGTCTCGTGTTCAAAGTCTCAAGGTGGTACTCGTGATCTAGGAGTCAATGTTGTACTTGTAATACAGGACTCGAAGTGGTACTCTAGGCAATAATCCCAATGTGGTACTCATGATCTAGAACTTGATGTGGTACTCGTGATCTAGGACTCAATGTGGAGTCCGTCATCTGGAATTCAATTCGGTATTCGTGATCTAGAACACAATCTAGTACTCGTTATACGGTACTGAGTGTCGGACCCGCGTTCAAATTCTCACTGTGGTACTCGTGATTCAGATTTCAGTGTAGTACTCGTTCCAGAACTGAATGACGATCTCGTGATCTTGGACTCGATGTGGTACTCGTGATACAGGACTGAGTGTTGTAATCGCGTTCAAAATCTCTCTTTGCACTCGTGATCTAGAACTCAATATGGTACTCATGATTTGGAACTCAATAAGGTCCTCATGATCTAGAACTCGATCTGGTACGTGTGAACTAGAACTCACTGTGGGACCTGTGATCTAGAACTCAACGTCGTACTCGTGATCCAGTACTTAATTTGTGACTCGTGATACCATATCCAATGTTGTTCTCGTGATACAGTACTCAATGTGGTGCTCGTGATCTAGAACTCAATAAGGTACACGTGATCTAAAACTCGACGTGGTACTCGTTACCGAGAACTCAATGTGGTACTTGTGATCTGGAACTTAATAAGGTACTCATCATCTAGAACTCAATCTGGTACTCGCGATCTGGAACTCAATAAGGTACTCATTATCTAGAACTCGATCTGGTACTCGTGATGTAGAACTCACTGTGGGACCTATGATCTAGAACTCAACGTGGCACTCGTGATCCAGTACTCAGATCCTGACTCGTGATACCGAATCCAGTGTTGTTCCCGTGATACAGTACTCAATGTGGTGCTCGCGATCTAGAACTCAATAAGGTACACGTGATCTAAATTTCGACGTGATACTCGTGACCGAGAACTCAATGTGGTACTCGTGATCCCACTCAAGAACTTACTAGTGCTCCAGAACTCGGAATCGTACTCGTAATCCAAAACTCAATGCGGCACTCGTGGTACAGTACTGTGGTACTCTTGTTCAAAATCTCAATATGGTACTCGTGATCCTTCACTCAAAGTAGTACTCGAGATCTAGATTCAAATGTGGTACACATGATCTGGAACAAAACGTGGTACCCGTGTCCAAACCCAATAAGGTACTCGTGATCTAGACCTCAATGTGGGTCTCGTGTTCAAAATCTGAATGTGGTATTCGAAGACGAGAACTCAAGGTGGTACTTGTGATCTAGGAATCAATGTGGTGCTCTCGGCCATAATCTCAATGTGGTACTCATGATCTAGAACTCGATGTGGTACTCGTGATCTAGAACTCGTTATGGTCTCCGAGTTCGGAATCTCACTGTAGTACTCGTGATCCAGGACTCAATGTGGTATTCGTTATCTGGAATTCAGTTTGGTGTCCGTGATCCAGAACACAATCCAGTACCGATAGGTTCAACAAAATTATCACCAAAAATTGAACACGTGGTTATTTAGTTCTACGCCCAAGGATCAAAATCCCGTTTGAACTGGAATGGAGCAATCCCCTCTTCTGAAATGTGAGCTCGATTCGTATTTTTACATGTTAATCAGATGGGGCTGTTTCAGTACTTCTACTTTTCAACACCATAACAGCTCTCGAAGCTCATAACTCGAACGTATCCCAATTAATTGCACCGTACTCTAGCTCATTTCGAAGCTCATTCTAAAATCTTCCAAATGATTTGAAGTGAGTTTGATTTCAACAAACTAGTCGAGGAACCTTATTTTGAATCGATACCCGAGATTCCCTCTTCTAACGATTTGAGACTTCTCGAGCTCCTAACTCCCGAGATAGCTCAAGTCTACTGTGTTGGATGGAGCTCACATTAGCTCATTCTGAATGTCTTTGAATAAGCTTCAAAATGAGTTGAAGTACGTTGAAAAATATTGAGATTCATTGAAGTTATGGGCTTTGGGAGCCGTTATTGTCTCGACAAGTATGTTGCTTAAAAAAACTCCATTTCATAAACACGTAGAAATACGAATCAAGCTCGCATTCCGAAAAAGGGGATTGCTCCATTTCGGTTGAAACGGGATTTTGATCCTTGGGCCTAGTACTAAATCACCACGTGTTCAGTTACTAGTGACAATTTTGTTCATCATGTCGTCCTTACCCGAGCACTGTGCATACGAGAATAACAATCTTCATTGAACGAGCAAGGCAATATCGCTAGTCTTCATTGAATGATGGTCTCTCCCACTGGGCTGGTGATGTTATTCTCAATTTGTCTCGATCTTAAGATTTCAAGCACTGTTTCCGCTTCCTACGACCATTCGAACAGATCATACCAGGGGACCAAGATGTGATGCACATTACGAAGCCGTAACATTCTTCGTGAGAATTCTTATTGGATTCTTAAATAGTCCTTCGAGATGCACTTGATTCAAACATGCCACATATGTGACAAAAAACATCCCGATCTTTCTCACAAACATGATGATTAGATGTTCCCTCACTCGTATTTGATAACTTTCTACGAACCGAGTAAGTAATTTCGAAGAGCTGCAGTGGTATAAGGATGATGACGACGGGCCTGCTTGCTCACCCTGGCTCGTGACCGGAACTTGGGTTCCGAACTCCCTCATCCGGGGGCACTTTTGCTTTCTTGGAAAGAAAGTATTGTATCGGTGCGGAAATTTTTGCAAAAAAAATGTCCGAATTTCCCATTTTTGACCCCTCGATTCCAGCAATAGACGAATGAGAGTTAGTCCATCTTGTTCTTCTTGCCGAGATCTATAAAATGGTACCCCTTTACATTCCTCCCGACATGCACAACGCTCTCTGTGGAATATTTTCAAACACGCATTGCTCATGTCCGTATGTATGTGTGTCTGTATGTTGCCTTCTCTTCATCGCGGATATCTCCTGAACCCCTGGATCAATCTTCTTCAAACTTCGAGGGTTTGTTCTAAATTTATCAGCGATGAGCCCAGTCTGCTAACAGCTCTATACTCTTAATACTCTCTCTCCCACGTTCAACTGATTGCCTAAATTTCAACACCATTTTCAGACCGTGTTGGTCCAAATGTTCTTACACCTCCGATTCTCAATATCAACGGTCACTTATTGTTGTCCAAGTATTCCTCGATCGTTCTAGAGAGATTGGTTAATACGGAATTTTGATAACAATTTTCATTTTTTCAAATTGAACTTTTTTATTTCACGTTCTATGTCACTCGAAATTTGGCCAACTCCTTTATGGATCTCTCTGAAATTTTGACACATTATTAAGCTTTCTCGGGCGGCGGGACCAGTCATTTCTGACAATTATTCGCCGATCCATATTGATACAAAATAATATTTTCCATATTAATTTGACTTTTCCTCCTCAAATTGTTTCATGAAAAATTCTTAACTTCTCTTTTTTGCTCAATCCCCACCGAAATGAACATTGATCTATCTCATTCTACTTGTCTAGATCTATCAAATGGTACCCCTATACATCCATTTCTTCATACATAGCACAGTCAGTGAATTATTTTAAACTGAACCTTGTTTGTGGCCATACAGTACCCTCCAAAATTAATGGATAATGGATAGTCTCAGTCAATCAACGAAATATTCAATGCAGGCCGTCGTATGGAAATTATAAAAGAAGCATCTTGAAGATCACGAAAAAATCTATCGATTCATGTGTTTTAAATATTTCAAAAGTATTTTTGGTCGGTCTCAGTCGACGTTGAAACTTCAAAAAATTCATCCATCAATCAATCACTCGTATTCTTGAAGGGATCCATTCGATTGTAAAAATTCTCATGGGATGTTGTAGATCGTCCAAAAATCTACAAGTTTGGTTCTCTGTGAAATTTTCCTGCGACCCTTTCTATCTGACACACGAGCTCCGAAAGAAAAATTTGTATCAACATGGGGTGCTTATGGAGTAGGGTGTCCGTTATTTCCCAAGTTGGACGCAAGGCTTAGGTCGCCCCCTAGATCATCTTGTTATCACCAAAAAAATGATATCCCAACCGCGACCGGTGCGAAAATCGACCTCTAAGCCGTGCCTCTACAGTCAGGGGCTTTTCCATATGGATAGTCCAGCGTAGCTTTTTTGAGGTGCTCGGACACTCGTAGCTATTGGCCACCAACACCTCAATACGAGTCTAAACGGCCTCTGAGGTACTGTTCCCGACGTAAAATTTCACGCTGAATTTGAATTCATTGTTAGTTCCACCCTAAATGAGTCACCAGACTAGTTATTTGATGCTTTTCGAGGAGAAAATGGACTTCTCTACGCAAAAACGCCCTCATTTTCGTTGTTTCCGACCTCCTGAGAGCAAGGGGTGTTTTGGATTAATCATGTCCCACGTGAAATTGTATGCAGGATTTGGATTGGTTGTTAGTTCTAACCTAAGGGAGTCACCAGACTAGCTGATTAATGTTTTTCGATAAGTAAGAGGTGTTCTCCACGCAAAAGAGCTCCCATTATAGCTGTTTCCGACCTCCTGAAAGCTACGGATATCTCAAATCAATCATCTCTCACGTGGAATTGTACGCTCAATCAATATTCATCATTATTCTTCTCCTAGAAGAGTCGCCAGACTAGCTAATTCATGATTTTCGAGGAAAGAATGGATTTTCCCAAGTGTAAAACCCCACCTTAAAGGTATTTGATGGATTCCGTTCAAAAACGACCCATGAAAAATAGTGATGTCTTGGATCGGTATCTCGTAGTTTTGAGTCGATTCTGTGGTCCAAAATATGGTGTTCCTACCCACCGGGTGGTCCCAAAGAATTTCGGAGACGCCTGCGGAGCTATTTCTGTTTCGCTTTTTGATTCCACCGAAGCATAAAAATCATGTCTTTTTTTCAACTAAATTGAACATTCGAGTTTGGGTCAAGATAATGCAACGCGGTTTCCATCATTCGAAAGCTCTTGAAGGAACCTATTGAAAATGACCTCAAAAATTTTCGTTCAGCTTTTTCAGGCCCTGATCAGGCAAAATCCGGAAAAATCAGGCAAACCTGATTATCTCAAACAGCATTTTTTTCAATTTCTCAAAAATATGATTTCTCATGCAAAATCGCACGATCTTTGAGATGGAACTAGTCCATAGTTGATTTTTCACGGTGATATGAGTCTTTTAGTCAATTTTCTGATTTTCCATCCTCCAACCAATCAAAAAACAGATATTTCTGCGCATGCGCGTGGTTTGCCGAATTCGTAAGTAGTTTCAATCGAAAGCTGAGGGGATTTTCTTGAAAATGACCCCTTGCAAAAGTCAATTCCATGTTCCCAGTCAGGAACTACGGCAACTTGATTGAAAAAGAAGGATAGCCAGAGCGAGATGACCTACCTATCGTGAACCGGAGTCTTGAGACCTTCTCTTGCATCCATGCTGTCAGTTGTGTTAATGATCTCGATGTCTAAAGAATCGTGTATCTTCAGTTCCAGTCGATCAAATGTAGTTCTACACTAGGTCATTTTGAAGGGAATTTCTTCAGCTTTTGATTGACATTACTTAGGAATCCGGCAAACCACGCGCATGCGCAGAAATCTCTGTTTTCTGATTGGTCGGAGAATGAAAAATCAGAAAATTGAACAAAAATGCATGACACCATGAAATATCAACTTCGGGCTATTTCCATCGCAAAAACCGTGCAATTTTGCATAAGAAATTAGGTTTGCCTGATTTTTCCGGATTTTGCCTGATCAGGGCCTGAAAAACCTGAACAAGAATTTTCAAGGTTATTTTCGATAAGATTTTTTAAGAACTTTTGAATGGTGTGAACCGCATTGCATTATCTTGAGCCAAACTCGAAATATATTCAATTTAGTAGAAAAAGATCATGATTTTGATGCTTTGATGGAATCAAAAAGCGAAACAGAAATAGCTCCGCAGGCGTCTCCGAAATTTTTTCGGGAAAGATGAAGTTTCCACCCACCTCTTGGTGAGTGGAAACTTCATATTTCGGTCCACAGAATCGAACTAAAACCACGAGAAACCGATCCTAGACATCACTATTTTTCATCTGTCGTTTTTAAATGGAATCCATAATTTCTGACCTCCTGAGAGCTACCGACATCTCACAAGGATCATCTCTAACTCAATAATTGTATGCTGGATTCAAATTCATTGTTAATCACCAGAAAAATCACCAGATCAGCTCGTTCATGAGTTTCGAGGAGAAGATGCATTTTTCCGCCTGGGAATCCCCATGATACCTCCATTCTCGACCTCCTAAGTGCTAGAGCCGTCTCAACAATCTCCTTTTCAACATAAAATTGTACTCTAGGTGCAAATCTATTATCAGTTGACCCTCAAAGAGGCCAACAGATTAGCTCATCAAAGTCATCTCACGCAAAAATGGAACTTCCCGTATTGGAACTACAGAATTGTCACTGTCCGTAGACAACTGACAGCAACGGGTGGCTTGAGGCGACCACTTGAGGTTAAAGATATTCGAGTTGATCCGAATACTTGCCCATCATCCATCACGAACGTGACTTGATCAAATCATTTTCCGAAAAGTAAAATTCTATGCCGAACCGTTTTCCACTCATTTTCGGCATCGGAATACTCTTCACAGTGAGGAACCAATACAGGTGTGGTCGCCCAGAACCTATATAATTGAGGGGGTGGGTGGAAAAAGGGCTCAATTCCAAAACTGTCACTTTGAGGAAATCAATAAAAACTTAATAAAAACCGCTACCGACATAATTGGACGAGTTGACCTGACTCATTTCGAAGAAAATAGCATTTCCAAAATAGCCCAACCCGAGCCGGGGTTTAAATTTGATTTTGAGGTCTTTTCAGCAATTTCAAAAAATGCAATTACGCCCTTTCTCCCAATACAGGGTCAAATTTCGGCCTTCTTTCCTCACAAAAGGTGGAATTAAATCTCGCGATCAAGTCCAATCGTCTCCAAATGGATTGAGAGTGTTCCTGGGCATGTTTTGAAAGATATAGGCATCCTCCGCTATCCGCGGTTGATGTGTATGAAGAGAATGTCGCAAATACCGGGACTTTGGCCTTACGGGAGAAGTGAGATTACGTATTCGTATGTGGATCTGTGAGTGAGCAAAAAATCCAAACATCATCTTCAATCAACAAATTCATGTAAGAAGCCTAGCGAGTTGACTCATAAATGGAAGATACGGAGTAACAGTATGATACGATTGAAGAACTACTGGAATTCACTCGGGAATCAGTTGGAAAAATCTATTCGCGAGCGTGCGGATGAAGAGCTCAGACACTTTTGACTAGCGAGATTGACAAACATACAATCTCTGGGGAGTGGCCATGGGAAGTTCTAAGAACTTCAGCCATTTTTCCTAGTGGCAAGCAAATTCGACAATTCTTCCGAAAGCCTCAAAGTTCATTGTCACGTTTTTTAACTGACGAATATGCGTTCTTTCTACGCACGATGCCATGAGTAGAATTCAGATAGTACACAGGTACACTGATAACTGTGTCGTATAACGAATTCATCAGTTTTGGGAAACAATAACAATATCAACACCCTCGAAATGATGAACACTCAATCACAAAATTGGTTTGGAAGAACACATTCGGATGAAATCCATCGAAAATTCATGTTTCATGTGCTAACTTATCTCGAAGATCCAGATCCAAACCGCGAATAAGCGAGTCAGGGCACCGCAAATACCGGGGAATGCCGCAAATCAGAAACCGCAAATAAGCGAATTCCGCAAATACAGGGACCGCGAATAGCGGGGGCTGCCTGTATCTGATTACTAGGGGGTGGTTCGATTCATGCTCCACGGTTCTATGGCCACAAAAAGCTCCCTCCAGTCGTGTGAAAATGACGATAAATTCTCTTTACTAGGGGAAGGTGAAAACACTCAATTGGGTGGTGAAACAACATGTTTTCCTCGTTATATTAGGTGAAAAAGCGTTTCCAGGCTCTGGAGAATTCTTATAAAATTTTTCTTCGGTAATTAGGCCCTTTTTCCAGATCCGCCCTCACTTACGCCCTGTTACGGAGTAATTACGCCTTTTTGAATCTTTTCAGTCAGGTACTTAAGCACTTTTTCTAAATCCTGTTAGGTTAAGCAAAAAATTAAGCTCTGCTTTTGAAATTTTATCACAGCAGTTACGCCCTTTTAACATCCTATCATTGCACTCACGCCCTTCCATTGTGCAGATGAAAGGGCTTAATGGCGGTTACGCCCTTTTCATCTGCCAGACGGTTTTTGGTGTCTTACGAAAACGGATTTCGGAGGGTGGTAGACCTTGGTATTGGGGCTCAAAAAAAGCGATGTCCGGAAAAAGGGCATAACGGCGGTTACGCCCTTTTCCCACCCACCCCCTCAATTGCAATCCTCCCTGCTATCTTCAGTGATAGATATCCAAGCACACCGCCATGCATCAATTACTTTCCCCGATCTGATGCGTCTCGATGCGTCGACGATGAAGCGCCATTGTTGCAAATACGTGGGTCTATTGTAGATTCACCCTCATGGAATAAGATCTAACATCAGATTCACATTCAACCGTATTGGTCGCCAATCGATATTCTTGCTTGTTACTCGATACAACAAATAGTTCTTGATGAATAGAAGCGATGAACACAGTTGACTATGTCCCAATCTCATCAGTTAGGTGGTGATCTGTATTTGCTAAAACATTATTCACCTCAGATTGTGGGTTATAAGTTACCCAAAAATCCTAGGAGTTTACTTCTTCAACTGAAGATGGTCGAGAAAGAAATTGACTGAGGTGAAAGTCACCTAAAGCCACTCGTTACTGTCAGTTGTCTGCGGACAGTGCCTATTTTGTAGTTCCAATACGGGAAATTCCATTTTCACGTGAGAGGACATTGATTAGCATATCTGGTGCCCCTCCGAGAGGGAGATGATAATAGATTTGAATCTAGAGTACAATTTCATGTTGGAAAGGAGATAGTTGAGACGACTCTAGCACTTAGGGGGCTGAGAATTGCGGTAACATGAGGATTTCTAGGTGGAGGAGCGCATTTTCTCCTCGAAAATCATTAACTCGCTGCTCTCGTAATTTTTCTAGACTTAAATTAAAAATGAATTTGAATTCAGCATACAATCATTACTGGAGAGATGGTCTTTATGAGATGTCGGTAGCTCGCAAGAGGTCAAAAATACCAGTAAGGTGGGGTTTCACGCGTGGGAAAATCCGTTCTTTCCCCGAGAATCATCAATTAGCTAGTCTGGAGACTCTTCTAAGAGCAAAATAAGAATGAATATCAATTGAGCGTACAAATCCACGTGAGAGATGATTGTTGTAAGATATCCGTAGCTTTCAGATGGTATAATGGGAGCTTTCTTGCGTGGAAAACACTTCTCACTCCTCAAAAAACATTAATCAGCCAGTCTGGTGACTCCTCTAAGTTAAAACCAACAACCAATTCAAATCCTGCATACAATTTCATGTGAAAAATGATCAATCCAAAACACCCCTAGCTCTCAGAAGGTTGGAAACAACAAAAATGAGGGCATTTTTGCGTAGAGAAGTCCATTTTCTCTTCGAAAAGCATCAAATAACTAGTCTGGTGACTCATTTAGGGTGAAACTAACAATGAATTCGAATTCAGCGTGAAATTTTACGTCGGGAACAGTACCTCAGAGGCCGTTTAGACTCGTATTGAGGTGTTGGTGGCCAATAGCTACGAGTGTCCGAGCACCTCAAAAAAGCTACGCTGGACTATTCATATAGAAAAGCCCCTGACTTTAGAGGCACGGTTTAAAGGTCGATTTTTGCACCGGTCGCGGTTGGGATATCATTTTTTCGTGATAACAAGATGATCTAGGGGGCGACCTAAGCCTTGCGTCCAACTTGGGAAATAACGGACACCCTATTATGGAGATACCGACGCTGGCACTGGTTCCATCCTCTCTCGCTCTATTCTGGTGCGAAATTGAATGAAAAAAAATATCATAGAACATGATTTCGAAGTGAAATGATCTCATCTTTCAGAATATATGATCAGATTTCGTCTCAGATTTGAGGTGACAACGATTTTTCAAGTTTTGTTATGAAAATTGGTTTATTCCATGTTTTGGCCGTCCATATTACATTTGAGATAAAATCTGATAGAATATTCTGAAAGATGAGATCATTCCACGTCGAAATCATGTGCCATGATATTTTTTCCATTCAATTTCGCACCATAATAGAGCGAGAGGGGATCATCTCCATAAGCAGCCTGTGTAATACAAATTCTTCTCTCTAAGCCCGTGGCTCCGGCGGGAAGGGTGGTAGGGAAATTTTACAAAGAACCAAACTTGTAGATTTTCAGACGATCTACAACATCCCGTAAGAATTTTTACAATCGAATGAATTCCGTAAAAAATACAAGTGATTGATTGATGGACACATTTTCAGAAATTTCAACGTCGACTGAGACCAACCAAAAAATACTTTGAAATGTTCGAAACACATGAATCGATAGATTTTTTTGTAATCTTTAAGATGCTCTCTTCAAAATTTCCATACGACGAACCACATTGAAGATTTTGTTGGTTGACTGAGACTATCCATTATCCATTAATTTTGGAGGGTACTGTATGTATGTGTGTATGCATGTTTTCTTCTCATTGCCATCCTATCTCCCCTAAACCTTTCTACCAATGTCTATGAAAATTCCAGGATTTGCTCTCAATGTATCGGTGATATCCCTATTTCAGTGTCATCTCTTTACTTCTCATAATCCGTATATCAAGACAAATTGATCACCATACATTCAGAATTATTATTCAACCATATTTTTCCGAACGCTCCAGCATCCAATCATCAACATATAAACCTTTCTGTGATCGACTTAAAATATCTCGATTCATTCTAAAGAGATTGGTCAATACGAAGTTTTGATCATAGTTTCCCTTTTCTTTGCTTCCTCGAAGAGGAAGTATTGGATCAGTGCGGAAATTTCTTCATAAAATTTTTTCGAGGTTCTCATTCTTCACCCCTTAATACTATTCCTATCTAAATGAGAGTTAATTCATCTCATTCAACTCGCCGAGGTCTATGAAATTGTACTCCCATACATTTCTTCTATAATGCACGACGTCTTGTGTGAATTATTTTAGAGCACATCTTGTCCGTGTCCGTATGTATGTGTGTCTGTATGTTGTCTTTCCATTGTCACGCGATATTTCCTGAACCCTGCGACCAATCTCTATGGAACTTTGAGGATTCTAGATTAATCAGTAATGAGCCCAGTTTATCAACAGCTTCATACTCTTGATACTCTCTCTCCCACGGTAGATTGATTACCTAAAATTTATCATCATTTTCACACTTTCTTTGTCCAAACGACATACCATCCAATATTTAGCACATAGATATTTCAAACATCATTTTGAAAAATTTCCTGGTCAATCTAGACAGATTGGTTGATACGGAATTTTCATGAAAATATTCATTTTTACAAATAAAAAAAATTCAACTTCACCTTCTTTAGCACTCGAAATTTGGCGAACGCCTCCATGGATCTCTTTCAAATTCTGAGCCGTCGTTCTATTTTGTTGGGCAATAAGCCCGGTGATTTTTGAACATCATTCGCCGACTCATATTGACACAAATAATGTTTTTCACGTGAATTCGATCTTTTTGCTTAAATTTTTTTATGACAATCTTTCGAATTTCTCATTTTTCACCTCTCAATTCCACATCTACCCGAATGAAAGTAAGTTCACCTCATACTTTTCACTGAGGTCTATGGAATAGTACCCCTATACAATCATTTCTTAAAACATAACGCTGTCTGTTGATTGTTCTAAGCCACACTTAGTGTATGTTCTCACGTATGTATGTATATGTATTTTCTTCCTACTTGTCATCTCATCTTTCCTCAACCCTTCTCCCAGTCTCCATAAAAATTCAGGAGTTTGTTCTCAATTCAACATCAATGTCCCCATTCTACTATCATCTGCTTTCTCTCAATACTCCTTATTTCACATCTTATCAATCACTATCAATTCTACGTCATTTTTAAACAATGTTCGTATGAACGCTCCAGTATCCAATCTTTAGCACGTGAATCTTCCTCTCATTGACGGGAAATATTCGTTCTCACCCTCAATTGACTTGTTAATGACTGAATTTGATAAGAATTCCCATTTGCTGAAAACAATTTTTCGATAATCCGGAAAAACTTTTCTATGATCTCCGTTTCTCAACCAACACTAGTCTCTTCTCAAATTCACAATCGTATCCAAGGACTCTATGCTCACTTCAGTGTAAGAACAGGTTGAATGATATCGACGCCTTTAACGAAGATTAACACATCCGCTAACGCCCACGAAGATTAACACTTACTGTGTACGTCACGAAGACCAACACGGGGGCCAAAAATTAGCATTTGCTTTGTTACGGCCACGAAGATTAACACTTACTGTGTACGCCACGAAGATCAACGCTTACGCCTCAGCACCATGAAGATCATCTCTCACTGCTTAAGACCACGAAGAGTAACACTCACTCCTCAAACTGCACGAAGATTAACACATTCGCGCATTTTTTTCTTGAAGGGACGAAGACTATAAGTATTCCGTCTTAAGGCCACTAAAAGTAACACATTCTCCTAAGCGGCACGGAAATGAACACATTCGTAGACTTCATTCTTGAACGGATGGAGATTATAAGTGGTTCGGATGGAGACTGTAAGTATTTCGTCTTAAAAGAGATACTTACAGTCTCCGTCTCTCCATGAATGAAGTCTACGGATGCATTAATTTTCTTGTCGCTTGAGAGAATGTGTTTTTTTTGTGGCCTTAAGACGAAATACTTTGTTCCCGTCTCTCTGAACGAGAACGTGTCCAAGTGTGTTTTAGTCTTCATACCGTTCAAGAGTAAGTGCTAGTTTCATGGGCCGTTGAGCAGTAAGTGTTAGTCTTCGTGCCCGTAAGAAGTGAGTGTTTGTCTTCGTGGACTGCACGAGAATGCGTTAATCTTCGTGCCTATAAGGAGTAAGTGTTAGTTTTCGTGGACCTGAAGAGAATCCGTTTATCTTCGTGTTCACAACGAATAAACGTTAATCTTCGTCAGTCACAAGAAAAGAGGTGTTAATCTTCGTACGAGGCGTCGATATATTGAACCAATGTTAATAACTTCTAACCTCATAATGCATCATAAACTCTCTTCAGTTCAATGTTCTTACTCGAAATTTTACCCAATAAATGATGAAATCGAAGAATGCGAAGGTAGCAATATCTTCCTTTCTTTGAATGTTAAAATGAAGTGAATGACAAAAATTCGGATTTGGATTTGAATCTATGTACAATGATAACTGATACAATTTTTCATGAATTTGAATATTTAAATAACACTGTGCAACAAAATTTTGGGTCAGAAATGTCGCATGGACCGGACAATGATTCTCTTGTGTATTTTTCGACACTGAAACCGAATCCGACCTCAGTTTTGCGTCTATACGTCAGGATTTTTCTTAAATCGAAAAAAAACTGATTTTTAAAAAAACAGCGTTTTTCACGTTTTTTTGCTAATTCTGTAAATTGAAGATCACTTAGCCAGGGAGTACCGATAGGTCAAAATGTATATCATAATATGTTTTCCTACGTATTCTGACCCGCTGAACACGATCCCGGTGGTTTTAGAACGCTACGATGCAACCTTGGAGCTATATAAGCTAATAAGTCCACCTGGTGTTTGGAAAAAAAGTCCAATTTTGCAATAAATTAAAAAAAAATCATAACACGGGCTAGAATGGACCAATTTGAACGTTCGAGGTCGCATTTTCTTCGTTTTCCTACATACTTTGAGAGGAGAATTTGTCCAACAGTCGTAGAGGCACTGGTTTGACGTCAGGAATTTTTTTTCCAAACACCTAGTTTGGTTATAACTTTTGCTGTGCTCAAATCACGAGGAGAAAAATTTCCTCTTGCACGGGGTACCCAAACATAGTTTTCCGACGCAAAATGACCGTTTAAACACAATCCCGTGGTTCATTCAGAGCTAACACGTCAGAATTTTTTTCTAGTCGCAAAAAACCTGTTTTTTGAGGAGCTTTCTTGACCTGGACCGAATTCCTGACATGGTATCCCAAAATAAACCACCAGATCATGTTTAGATGGCTATTTTGCGTCGGAAAACCATGTTTTGGTACCCCGTGCAAGAGGAAATTTTTCTCCTCGTGATTTTAGCACAGCAAAAGTAATGACCAAAATAGGTGTCTGCAAAACAAATCCCTGACGTCAAACCAGTGCCTCTACGACTGTTGGACAAATTTACCCTTCAAAGTATGTTACAGAACGAAGAAAATGCGACCTCGAACGTTCAAATTGGTCCATTCTAGCCCGTGTTATGATTTTTCAAAAATTTATTGCGAAATTGGACTTTTTTTCCAAACATCAGGTGGACTAATTGGCTTATATAGCTCCAAGGTTACATCGTAGCGTTCTGAAACCACCGGGATCGTGTTCAGCGGGTCAAAATACGTAGAAAAACATATTTTGATATACATTTTGACCAATCAGTACTCCCTGGCTAAGTGATCTTCAATTTACAAAATTAGCGAAAAACGTGAAAAACGCTGTTTTTTTAAGATCAGTTTTTTGCGATTTAAAAAAAATCCTGACGTATAGGCGCAAAACTGAGGTCGGATTCGGTTTCAGCGTCGAAAAATACACAAGAAAATCATTGTCCGGTTCATGCGACATTTGGGACCCAAAATTTTGTTGCACAGTGTAATCCACAGGGAACGAGGAAGCCATCTGAAAATTCTTCTCTGCAGCGTATTTCATGAACCTGCCATGATGACGACATATCCTCTTTCGGGGACTCAGCCGATATCGATAAACCATGGAAAAAGAGGTCGTTGCCCACCATTACCTTGAGGAGGTGCCCTGAAAGCAGGTACGCTCAACCCCAGCCTGGAGTGATGTATCGTGTGGCTACGAGTGCTGATTTATGGATGTACTGATCAATATTTGTACGAGTCGACCTATGATGGAGTGGGCACCCCCTGGCAGGTATTGCAGATATTCATGCTCACTGTCACCACTTTCACGGGCACCTGGTTCTCCATTTTTTCATATCATTTACAACTAATCGAATCGAATGAAATCAATTTGAGTTGATAAATTAATCAGATACTCTTAATCTCAAGACACATCCTTACCCTGCCACCACAGGCAAAAGAGGCATACATACTGGATGTGTTGACTGTCAGAGCTACTGATAGAGTTGGATGTCTGATGCTAGAGTAGCCAACTCAAGTTATCTGCATGAAGTTATGGTGCGAACGAGGATTTTATAGCAAAGCTGCTGAAGCTGATATACGCACTCGAAGGCCGGAGTATTGTCACTGTCAGCCCCTGAGGACGTACCGGATTGCACTCGCAAGCGATCGGCGGAGTTGTGGCGCTGTGAGCAGACGGAGCTGCTGCAGCTGGTGACTTCGACCAGAGAGTAGAGCAGTGTCATTGTGGGCGTACACAGCTGCCAAAGCTGATGCCCGTACTCGAGAGGCAGAGTAGTTTCACTGTGAGCAAGCGGAGCTGTTCTGTCTGATATTCACCCGACGATGGCCGGGACTAGCCTCAGCATTGTCGGATCATCGATTGTAGGGTCATATTGTGTCGATTACTTGTGTTGGCCACTCCATCATCAGGCATCGAACGTTCGCAGTGGATCCGACAGCCATAGATTTCAGAACTGATGTGCTCTGGTCTGCAGAGACAGGCAGTAAATCCATTAAATGGCTTTGACTATTTCATTGATTCATTGGATACAACCTGTTCCATCCGATTCAATACGAGAGAAACTTTAAGATGATATGGAAGACTAGGCTTATGAAGGAGCCGTAGCAGTGATTGTGGATCTCCGTGATAGCTCTCGGAGACAACATGCTCTATCATGAGTACACTTGTAGAAGTATGAATCAGTACAGTGATAAATCAGCACTCCCAGTCCCAAGCAGAATCACTTGAAGTTGAAACCTTATGGATTGGAAATTGTGAACGTACTCACGCACAGGGTAGCTCCTTTCGCGATGGTAGGAAACGAGTCATCTCTTCATTGTTTGTCGGTGTCAACTCAATCTTCTGGAGAGGCGATTGTCTCCATCATAAGAGGTACATCAAGACAGTTTCCCGGAATTGGAGAATTGGGATACCGGATACCGACGCGAGCCTAAGTGAGCAAGCGAGTCCCTTGTCATCGTCATCATACAATTAGAGTTTTTCCCGGGGCAGGAAGTCAGTTCGTGTGGATCACTCAGGTATGGATAGAAGAACATCGAGCACTGGACCACAAGTGTCACCTCGAGCACTGGACCACGAGTGTTACCTCGAGTACTGAACCACGTGTGTCACCTCAAGGACTGGACTGCGAGTGTCACCTCGAGTACTGCACCACGAGTGTCACCTCGAATTCTGCATCACGAGTGTTACCTCGAGTATTGCACCACGGGAGACATATCGAGTACCGCATCACGAGTTTCACCTCGAGTACTGGACCACGGGAGTTACCTCGAGGACTGGACCACGAGTGTCACCTTGAAAACTGGACCACGAGTGTCATCTCGAGTACTGAACCACGAGTGTCACCTCGAGTACTGCACCACAAGTGTTGCCTCTAGAGCTTTAAAAATCTCAAATTTCTCATTTTCACCTAAATTGTCGATTTTGACCTGGTTCCCTTAATTTCAGAGAGAAACAATATTGTATTATAATACAAGGATGCTAACAATGGTTTTGGCACTTTGAGTGACTCTTTCAGGCGCGAGCCGCAGGCGAGGGTCTAAAGAGTTACGAGGGAGTGAAAACCGTTGCGCCCCAGTATTATACTATGTTTTTCAATCTTCTATGAGCAAATGAAGAACGACAAACGGTGTGCGAATGACTCATTTCCGCACAGACGATCAAAAAGTTCATATTCGTATCCATCGAAAACATAAAGTAAGACCTTTTCTAGCGAAAAGGTTGTCCGTGGTCACTCAACTGTAATTTTGGGCCATTTTCCGCTTGCCTATATTGTGTTGTTTTCATTCGTGATGGACAAGAGCCTTGTACATTCACAATAGTTCGGCAACAAGCAATTGTACTCTGTCTATCTCAGAGATGAAAGTCTCGATCGCTATATGAGCCATGGCATCGTACGTTGTTGTCGCAACTGGTAAAAGTATTCGGTCGCTCTCGGGAATGTGGAATGTGTGGTAATGTTGTGGGGTATATTTGAGTGTGTATGACAGGGGTAACCTAATTCTTCCTACGTAAAGAGCTTCCGATGGTTTTATGATTATAGGAATATTTCTGGAAATTGTATCCTTTGGATGGATAATGAGATTGATATTACTTCCGTAAAAAGATAGGAGAAGATTCAGTATCACCTGGATACGCTGTTCAAAGGATTGGGATTCAGTTCATAGAAAACACTGTATTAGTTTCGAATTCTCAAGTTGTATGAGGAGGTAGTACAGTTTAGCACTCACAACTGATTTCTTGGAAAATTTCTTGGATTTTACTTTCATGGGATTTTTCTCATTGTTCACCAAGCATACCATTCTTCCTGCTGCTGTCATACGAGTGATTACGTTGCTGCTCTCTAGTGTTATTCCTTCGAGACGCATGTAAATTATTTGTAACTCGCGATATCCCCAATACTTTCATCGCATATCTTGATGTTGGAATTAGTCTGTGGAGAAAATCAAAGTCCATTATAAACTTTTTTAGATCTTGATAGTGATTCACTTGAGAAATCAGCAGGTGTGTGTATTGCTTTCTCCAGTATTGTGTAGTGTCTATACGGAGGGTCGACTCTCATGTGATGTTAGCAAACGAGTGTCTGGAAACTATTAATTATCTCCTCTCTTATATGACAGAGATTATGTTCGAATTATATATATTTTCTCAGTTGTCACAATCAGATGAATCGAGTTAATAAGGCACGATATGATCATCCAATATGTCATAGGAAGTAATTTTTCGCGAGAACAGATAGTTCATGAAGATATGAGAAGTAGCTGGTGGTTAGTGATGAGATTGAAATAGTTTCAAGAATGAGCACGAAATCGCGTTATTGATTTTGTGGAAAATGGAAAATCCTATAACATAAATTACAATAACACACAAATTTGTGTCGTGAAGAACTATTCTTTTGTAATGGGCGAACTGATAGAGATCGTGACAGTATTTGAATATCCCGCATCAAGTCCGGTGTATCATTTCGGTAGCGTTCAATTCGAATGAGTTCCATCGTGAACTCGACCTACCTCGCATTGTGATTTTTTGATTTTCAGATCTTATTCTGCATCTCTGGTGTTGAGGGGATGGACTGATATGCATCAGTCTTTTTCAATCTCTCTCTCGTCGTTGGTCAATGAGTTCTGCTCTTGTTGATTTCCTCTACGGTATTCGAATGTAGTGGAACATCTCCGTGGAAACCTATCAATCAGGAATTGGGTTGCGAATATTGATCATGTTTCAAGGGCAAGGGATGACTGGAATGAGATATGAAGTTCATTCATTCATCATCAGTAATCTGCAATGCTAAGCGCCCATAATCGGTAATTTTGAGCGCCTTCACCCACTTTCCCAATTACCGCGTCGTATGGTATTCTTCGGCGTGCATGAGTGATCTCATCAGGAGCACAAGAGAGATTGCATGGTAACACGAGAGCACGTATTATCAAGCGGTTTCGTTCTTCACCAATTGTTACATCGGATGAATTTGTTTGCCGTGTGTGGTCACGGAGGAAGCGGAACTATGACATTGAAATAGCGCACAATCACGTGTAACTATGCAATGATAGAGAACGTACAAAATATTTCCCAAAATGGGAAATTTCGGAGGATTTCTGGAGAAATCCAAGACGAACCAAGCAATTTTTTATATTTTCGTCCTCCCAAATTGATGCAAATTTTTTCGACACTTCTTATATTCTTGTTTCCCCAAAAGCGCGCGGGATTCTTGGAATTTTCCACGTTGAATCTTTTGGCCTCTTGGGATTTCGTTTTTTCGGATTTATCATATTTTCTTTCTGACATCGTTCTTCAGGGCATAGGATGGTATGCTATAAGAAATTCTTCTATCACGGATAAATTCTCTGTACCCTTTTGGATATAGTTTTTCATACTTAGAACATGGAGAAAAAATTTTCATGGAGTGTGAAGGGGTCCAGGTATCCACACAAAATAGCATTAATTCAATAAGAACAG
The DNA here is from genome assembly GCA_029851415.1 of Eretmocerus hayati. Lineage (NCBI taxonomy): Eukaryota > Metazoa > Arthropoda > Insecta > Hymenoptera > Aphelinidae > Eretmocerus > Eretmocerus hayati. The sequence goes on from CM056743.1 coordinate 105,720,947, forward strand.
TCATGTTGGTTTGCTCGTTGGCGATGAACCATCAACTCCCTATCTCAAAGGTTCTTCCCCCTGGTAGATGTATATCATATGGAGCTTCATATAAGAGGAATTTTGGATGGATTGACTTATGCCAAAACTAGAATATTATTGAGGCGAGAATGTCCATTAAGGCCTATTCTTCTATTAATTCCTTCTCATCAAGACTATGTTTGGTTCTGTGACCGACAAGACTTGTCTGATCAAAGAAACTGTCTCACCATTTTAAAATGTTTTTCAAACCAAGGTGATGAGTGTAGGATTTCATCAAGATCCATTTGAGCGTTCATCGCTAACTTAGATTTCTATGCGACCATTGAGCCAAAAACTGAATTGCTAGTAAGAAAAATTGAAGAAAAAAGTGTACATGTACAGCAAAGCTAGCGCGCTAACATTGCTCAAGAATCTTTAACTTGGCAGGGGTGTTTTTCCAACATCTTCTCAAATCTCACTACTATCTGATGTGAATAACTTCTTTGAAAGGTTATACGCCATGAGATTCTTGACTATCAGTTCACCAACACTTGACACTAATTTCATTAATTGCTGCTCATATCACATCTTGGTGGGCTCACAGATTCCTCCACAGCGGATAACAGTCCGTAGATACACACATAGTCACTTCTCATCATATTTCATACCCATGGAAATATGACAATGCCATGAGCTGATATGGTGCGATACTAACTGTTGCTCAACTTCTTGGTAGGCAAGTTATTGAAACTTGCGGTTTGAAACTTTGAGTGCACCATAGAGATTGCCTTAGGAATTTTTCCTCTGCATATACTGATTAGACTTGATGCAATGAATCAACTTCCCTCAAACTTGAAATCAAAGTTGATGAATTTCACAGATTTTTAAGATCTGACTGAACTCACGAGATCATCCAAAAATCTGTTCCTAACACCAAACCTTGATCCATCAATCACACTTTCTCCAACTGGTCCAAGAATGTACACTCTGGATAACAATCTTCTCAGTTTAAACACTTTTGAGAGCTCTGTCATCGGTATAATTGTGCATGAGAAAATTTTGAGAAAATGAGTCACTGTGAAGTAATGGGATGAGTATGAGTAGGACTTCTCACTACAAATGATTCTACTATCAATTTGAACTACTGGATATGTAGCTGTTATGTCTCGTGCATCCAATTTGGAGTTTATTCGGCTGAGGAAAAAGTCATCTGTCAAATGGCAGAATCGAAACAATGTAAAGGTTACTCTGTAATTGCGTTGCTTTGCGAGAGTGAGGGGTTGTTCACATCAGGTCGTGCGGAACGCGAGGGTGGAACGTCATGTTGGTTTATGTCTCAATTAACCCGTAAAAGGCTGATCAATGAGTCAGGAATAACATCAGCGTTTGGAACTGCCGCCGAAAGGGGACAGGAGGTGATTTTCATGTGGAAAATCCGCGGTACCCTCTATAAAATCGGCTATCACTGTCGAAAATCCAATTGTTTCATAATCTTGTCAAACGAGTTTGGATCATTGGTGCCTGTGAATCGTCCAACTACTACATGGAGCAAGCTACAGGGGCCGCGTTGTCACGAATACAAGATACAAGATACTTTTTAATGGAAAGAAGAGTTGTTCCAAAGTAGCTCCCTTACCATCATATCTTTCTTCTGAAGTGATACCACCCACTGCGAACGTTCATAAAATTCTTCTCTCGGAATTCAGGGTCTAATTGATCAAGATTCCTGATGAAGGAAAATTTCCGAGTTTTGACCAAAAATAGACCATCCTATGCCCTTAACATGTTCAGATTTCATGAGAAATTGCAAAGATATTTGAACCCTCGTGATTGCGGATACTGATTGCAAGCGTTTCTAGGCTTATTGTAGCTAATTTCATGAGTATCAGATTCGTTACTCATTTACTCCTAATGTAGACTCCTCGTTAACGAATTTGGTAGATGGATCATTGCAGTCCATTACTGCCCCTCCTGATAAATGGTTTCAGCAGGCACGTGTTGTCGCGGCGGGAACAACAAGACGACTGTGGGCTGCGATAAGACCGTGTATCTATAACGGTTCCTCACTTTTATTCAACTGTTACGAAGCGTTATTCCCTAAGGCGTGCTCGTGTAGATGCGGCAGGAATGCCACTTTGACTGCAGGCTCGCGCGAAAAGGTGCATCATCTAACAGCTCTCACTTCCCACTAACTGCTACGTCGTATGGTTTCCTTCGACGCGCACGTCTGTTCGCACGGAGTGTCCAACGAAGATTGCGGAATGGTGCAAAAGTGCCCACCACTAAGCGCCATCTCATATCTCTTCAATTACCGCGTCATATGATATTCTTCGGCGTGCAGCTGTGGTCGCGGCAAGAGTACAAGTGACACTGCGCGGTGATGTGAGAGTGCGCATTATTAGGCGGCTCTCGTTATTGACTAACTGCTACATTTCACGTTCGCCTCCGAGTGTGGTCGCGGTGGGAGTGAAAATATGACATCGGAATGGAGAAGGAATGCGCGTGACTATGCCGTCTCAAGAATCAGAAGAGAATATGCTGCAAAATGGGGATTTCTTGAAGATTCCTGAAAAATCTATGGGGGAAAAGAATATCTTTGTTACAACTGTGTGCGCGGAATTGTAAGAAAATGAGACTTCTCTTCATGATTTACAGTGCGAGAAGTAATGCGGAAATGACTTCTCGCATAGTCTCAAATTCATGCACTGATGGAGAGTGCGTGAATGTAACTTCTCGCTCCGCGAGCGTGCGTGAATGTGTTGTTCTGGCTGTGTGAGAAATTCCAAAGTAAGCGTGGATATTAGATTCTCGCACTCGTTGCGTAATATACTACTAGCGGTACTGCCTTGCTCGCTAACGCTCGCTCGGCTTCACTTTGTTTGGTGCGTTCGATCTTTTGGATATTTCCCAGTATTCCATTTCGAACTCTGTTATGAAGTCACATTAGAATGAAAATGCGTCAAATAGAATTTTTTTCGTCATAAGTTTTTCCGTCATGAGTCAGAAGATATCGATTTTTTGAGGAAATTTGTTGGGGAATAATTAGTAGATCTTCAATTGATACACAAGAATGATTTTCACACTTCTCCTTGGAAAATGTTTCTTTTCCAATTATTTTCTATCAAAGTCATAACCTAATTTGTACAAATAAACTCGCTGGAACTGTTCATAATGGGTTTTTGAATATTTTTCAAAATAATTGAGTCAACTTGGATAAGAAAGGTCTCTTGGTATCTTATCGTAAGTTCAATCGTTTTCGAGTAATGGAGATAACAAGTTGAGTGACTTCCGCCCCCGGATGAGAGCAATCATTGGGTAAGAGATCGCAGAATTCATTACTTCCATTACCCGAAGTCGACCAAGATCAAGAAGAAACATGAGAGACCTTTTTTGTTCAAATTTGAATCAGTCATTTAAGAAAAATAGTTCGATCGCGGTATAGAAGATTTAGGCATGTTTATTCATTCGATTCCGGTTATGTCTCCGGAGGGAGAATAATTCCGAAGGGATGCATCTTTCGAGAGATGTATTTTTCGAGTGTTGAGATCATCCTTGTGGATCATTTATAGATCTACAATTCATTCTTCCACAAAATTTCCCAAAAGTCAAATTTTCTATACTTATAATGAAAAAACAAAAAAGACACGAACAAAAAACCCTTTGCTAATTCGAATCAGATATATCAACTATTATTGGAGACGAGAATCCCGCTGTTATCAAATGTTCAGTAACTTAGTGATCGAATTCATGGGCTTACTTGCAGTACTATGATAAGTAAAAGCAATAGTTAAAATTGACTGATCAATGTTGAAATGCCATAATACTTAGCTCAAATTTCTGGTTTGGAATATTTTGATACCTGAATTAAATGATCATTTTAGTGAGAACTTCAAAAACATCGGAGAGGATGATATCAATTTTTGTACACGTGGTATCAACTTCCTCGCTGAAGTATATTATTTTACTGAACTTATATTCCAGTATTTCAAGCTCAAAATCAAGATATGATGGGTTGTGGATTCTGTCAGTATTAAGTGATTAGCATGTTCCAGGCTGTGTTCCAAACTCTTGATAATCGAGAGATTTCGGTCCCAAGTAATAGGTAGTACATCTAGTTGGATCTAGCAAAAGGTTTTCTGCTTAAAAATTTAATAGAACGTATAAACAATGAAAAAATTGAATTTTTCCGTGTCTTTTTCCTCGTCATAAGTCGTCATGTAGAAAGATTTGCCAATTGTATCAAATATAATTATATGGGAGTTGAAAATTGATTGTGAATGTATCAATAAAAAATAAATTTGTCTCCCATTGTCATTCCGAAAATGTATTTTCGGCACACTGGCATTGAAAGCCTATGGTTTCCGCCCCGATCCCGGGGCAGAAAATGCCGCAATGCCGCCCAGGCTAGAAAACGAGTGAGCATGCGCAGTAGCCCTCGGGCTGCGCCCTCGGGCCACTAAATTGCATGCTCCGACGTTGTCTAACCTGTACGGCGGAGCGGCATTCTGCCCCGACATCGCGTCGGAAAGCATAGAATTTCGATACAAGTGTCACCGAAAAATAGTGTACGCACCGCGGGCCAGAAATAACCCATCGCGGCCGCGAGTATGCCGCCCTCGCCTGCCGGCTCATGCGGCAACCTAACCGGGCCGCGATGGGTCACTTTCAGCCCTTGTCGCGTAATGTACTATTCCTCCACTCGGAGTAATTTCTATAATCCCTCTTATCGCTGGAAATGTTCATTGAGAATAGGAAAATATCACTCAAATTCAGTAAAATCGACTTCACCAATCGTAATTCAAAACATGAGATGACTGTTTTGAAGTACCTTGTTATTTTTTAATAGATGTTCCTAGAGCGTATTCCAACTCAGGCTCTTATCTGTTTTGTTATCTTTTTTGCGAACGATTATTTTCATCTTGAAAGTCAAAGCGCATCCAGTTCTAGAGCCAAGCCTCACAATTCAAAGAACCGAAATCACACCATCTTAATTAGTGAGCTCCAGGATGTTTATATTTCCCGTTTCCCTCAATACTACCGGCTAAAAAACAAAACTGAAACAGTTAAATGACAACTCAGCTGTATTGCATGAGTTTACATAAGTAGAGTGTGATATGTCCAGTACTTGGAATCATCCTTATATCCCTCATTAGGGCGTAGAATAATAATCCTGATTTCGCCAATAGATTTCCCATTTTGGGACAGTCCTGGCAAAAATTCGCTTGGAAAAAGCAATTATTTGGCTATAGATACACATATATATATTTATATATATATATATATAATCACAGAGTTTCCAAAATATTCGCCGTCGTCACCTGAAGAGACCATATCATAGAGCAAGAACATGTCGACGCCTCTTACGAAGATTAGCACATCCGCTAACGCCCACGAAGACTAATACGGGGAACGAAGATTAGCATTTGCTTTGTTACGGTGACGAAGATAAACACTTACTGTGTACGCCACGAAGATCATCACTTACGCATCAGCGCCACAAAGATTATCTCTTACTGCTTCAGACCACGAAGAGTAACACTTACTCCTCAAATTGCCCGAAGATGAACACATTCGCGCATTTTTTTCTCGAAGGGACAAAGACTATAAGTATTCCGTCTTAAGGCCACGAAAAGGAACACATTCTCCTCAGCAGCACGAGAATTAACACATTCGTAGACTTCATTCTTAAAGGGACGGAAATTATCAGTGCTTCGTCTCAAACGAAATACTCACAGTCTCGGTCCCTCCATGAATAAATTCGTGCCGCTAAAAAGAATGTGTTTTTTTCTCGTGGCCCTAAGACGAAATACTTGGTCCCCGTCCTTTTGGACGAGAACGTGTGCAAGTTTGTTATAGTCTTCATACCGTTCAGGAGTAAGTGCTATGGGCCGTTGAGCAATAAGTGTTAGTCTTCGTGCCCCTAAGGAGTAAGTGTTAGTCTTCGTGGACTTAACGAGAATGCGTTAATCTTCGTGCCCCTAAGGAGTAAGTGTTAGTTTTCGTGGACCTAAGGAGAATCCATTAATCTTCGTGTTCACAACGAATAAACGTTAATCTTCGTCAGTCACAAGAAAAGAGGTGTTAATCTTCGTAAGAGGCATCGATATGGAGCGTCAGTCGATCTCAACCTACCGGAGGAGGAGGTCGACGCGCTTCAGAATGGAACAGGAATTTTCAAGTATAATCCCAGGAATCAGAAGCAGGGTCAAGGATCATCAGATCGCTGCAGTGGTAAGTAAATAGAAACAAAATCATTCTGATAAACAGCCTGCCTCGAAATAGTCACCCCATCATGTGGTCACATAAATTCCCAAAAATTCGGCGACGTCGCCTGATGAGATCAGATCATACGAATACATGAATCATCATTCGATCTTAACCTACCATAAGAGAAAGTCGACGCGCTCCAGGACGGGACAACATTTTTTTAGTACAATCCCAGGAATCAAAAGTAGGGTCAAGGGTCATTAGATTGCAGCACTGGTGAGTGAATAAAATTCAATTTTCAAATATCATCAAAGAACTCTCTCCAAATCATATAACATGATGATACTACACGAACAAGAGATATATATCATCCCAATATATATATACAAAGATACTCAAACGCTTATAGAACACACTACATTTCTGAATTTTCACTTATACTACACTTTACACACATTTTCACATAAAAAACGATACCGTTAGGTAATTCCCGTTCACGACTTGAGCACAAGAGCGACTAACTTCACTGTGTACGACCGAACGCGGGAAGAACCAGATTATGGGTTCGTGACCATAAACAAAATCATGATTCACACACACATACACACGTTTACATAAACACACAAACACTAATATCTTCGAGCCAGCCCCAACATGCAGGTCGATATATATATATACACATATTGATGCGGTAAGTTCTCGTGTATGGACTGCCTCATATAGAGGATTCACACTCACATAATTACACAACACATAGATCAATCTAATTAAGCCGCGGGCAAATATATATGAGTCATTCTGGAGCAAGCTGGAAAAAACCGTCACCAGGGGGGTCTGGGAAAAATCCGCAAAAATTTTTTTCCATTTTTACTATGTTGAAATAGTACGAAATTTTTTTTTCAGATTCTTTCGCCCCCACCCCTCCCTGTGGGCTCCAGGGTCCATGAAAGGGCCATTTTAGGCCCTTTTCCAGCCTATTCTAGGGAAATCATAGATCCAACGCAATTCAATATTTTTCAACATAGTTAGGCGCATTCTTCTCGTCAAGACTAGTACTTTTGAAAAAAAAATTGTCCAAGGCCACTCAGTGAGCCTGACGACTCCTGCAAGCTAATTATTGAGAGCAAATTTTAGCGATTTTTGAGCCTGCTCCAAAGCGATCCAGCTCCTACTAGACATGTGATAATCGACTTCTGCAGATGGTCATTTTGAAGGTCTTGGAAAAACCTACAATTTGACCACTTGCAGAAGTCGATTATCGAACTTTTGATAGGAGCTATAGCCGATACTAGTTGAGCTATTCACGAAAAAGTCGAGAATTCAGGACTCGATTTAAAAAATATATCTTAATTTTCTTTTACTAAATTTGTGCATTTGTGCGGAAATGTCCTTTCAGACATCTACTTGAAGTAAGAAAAATTTGGCGGAGGTTATTCTTTTTTATTTTCTTTGCCGAGCGTTACAAGATGCCGCATTTCGTGGTTCTAGCAAAAACGGGATCTTTGACCACGGTCACATATGCTCCCATCTGGACTGATGTGCCCCAATCTGTACGAAAGTACTCCCCAAAGTACTCCCAAGTACGTGTAAGAAGTTGCGGGGACGAGCCTCCAGCCAGGAGCGAGCTGTAGGATCTATTTACCGTGTCAAAATAGGCATTATTTTGGCTATTCGAGCGTGAGCGACCAAGAGCATGATTTGACTTGTTCTGGCTTACAAATGAGATAATCGGCTAGAATGAGGATTCAACCATATTTGGCCGACTCAAAATGATCATCTAAACACAATTCCGAGGTCAGTTTAGCTCTAGAATGTCGTCTAGTGCCTCAACGGTGTCAGAACACGTCGACAGAATTCAGGTTCTTAAGGGGCAGAGGGACGACTATTTAGAGCAAAACTGACCTCGGGATTGTGTTGAGATGATCATTTTGAGTCGGCAAAGTATGGTTGAATCCTCATTCTAGCCCATTATCTCATTTGTAAACCAGAACGAGTAGAATCATGCTCTCAGTCGCTTACGCTCGAATAGACAAAATAATGCCAATTTTCGACACAGTAAATAGAACCTACAGCTCGCTCCTGGCTGGAGGCTCGTCCCCGCAACTTCTTACACGTATTTGGGGGTACTTTGGGGAGTACTTTCACACAGATTGGTGCACATCAGTCTAGATGGGAGCATATGTGACCGTGGTCAAAGATGCCGTTTTTGCTAAAACCACAAAATGCGGCATTTTGTAACGCTCGGAAAAAAAATCAAAAAAAGTAACTTCGGCGAAATTTTTTTTTACTTCAACTACATGTCTGAAAGGACATTTCCGCACAAATTTGGTGAAAAAAAAAAATTAAGATATATTTTTGGAATCGAGTCCTGAATTTCCGACTTTTCCGTAAATAGCTCAACTTGTATCGGCTATAGCTCCTATAAAAAGTACGATAATCGACTTCTGCAAATGGTGAACTGACCACCTGCAGAAGTCGATTATGACATGTTTAGTAGGAGCTAGATCGCTTTGAAGCAGGCCCAAAAATCGCTAGAATTTGCTCTCAATAATCAGCTTGAAGAAGTCGTCAGGCTCACTAAGTGGCCTTGGACAATTTTTTTTTTCTCAAAAGTACTAGTCTTGACGACATAAATGCGCCCAAGTACGTTGAAAAATATTGAATTGCGTTGGAACTATTTTCATAGAATAGGCTGAAAAGGGGCCTAGAATGGTCCTTTCATGAGCTCTGGGGGGCTGAAAAAATCTGAGAAAATTTTTTTCGTACTATTCTAACATAGTACTAATGGGAAAAAATTTTTGCGGATTTCTCCGAGACTCCCCTGGTGACGGTTTTGTTCAGCTTGCTCCAGAATGACTCATATGGATCGGATCAGTATATTTCGGCTAATCCGTGCGCACGGCTCCTGCGAATTTTTTCGCCATTTCTCGACATGAAGAAAGGCGCCAAAAATAGTACTTTCCCAGAGTTTCAGCGCCCTAGAAAAATTTTTAACGCCTGCCAGAATCTTTGGAAGTTCGAAAAAAGGCCTTCTTGAGCGTTTTTTGAGAAAATTGCCATATTGACCAGAAACATTGTAGCCAGGCGTGCAAGGTCGCATTTTCTCCGTCCCGATGTCTACTCTTGAGAAAGGAATATACAAGACTCTCAAAACCAAATGCGTTTAGTCTACTCGACGATACGTAAAGTCACTTTTTCTCGATTTTTAGACCATTTTAAAATGGACGCTCTCCCAACGCATCTGAATCTTTTTCCATCTAACTCAATTAATTTTGTTTGTCGTGGTAAACCATACAATTTGCTTTTTTGCACGTCCAAATCGGACTATTTTGGCCCGAGTTATGTCCATTAGAAGTTGGTGAGTTATCGAAAAATGCCCAGTTTGTTAAGCTCGCCAAATCCATTGCCCTCCACCAATCGACTTAAACCTTGACACAGATGTTCTTTCAAGTGTCCCAAACATGTAGAAGGAATTCCGCACTGTGTTTCGGCCTCTTGTTGGACCTATGAATTTGACAAACACCCTCATTTTTGCGGATTTTCGTGTGATTTTCGAAGCGGTTACCGCTCTCTTCCTGCTCATGCGCACATTCGTACTGCTTCAGGAGTATTCTCAATTGATAGCCCTTGCAATCTTCTACAAAATGACCGTTTGACAGAGTCTTTTTGATGCAACTGAACCAAAGATCTAGCAATTCTAAAGCAGGAAAAACTCGAAGTGCCGAAAGTACCCCAACTCACAGTTTGTCAGGGTGACAAAAAGTGGCCGAGGCTTGCCATTTGGGTAGTGGTGATCTCTTCCTGCCTCGAAATAGCTAGATTTCTGGTTCAGATGCATCAAGAAGACTTTGTCAGGAGGTCATTTTGGAGGAAATTGCAAGGGCTATCAATTGAAGATACTCCCGGAGCAGTACAAATGTGCGCATGAGCAGGAAGAGAGCGGCAACCGCTTCGAAAATTACACGAAAATCCGCAAAAATGAGGGTGTTTGTAAAATTCATAGGTCGAACAGAAGGCCGGAACACAGCGCGGAATTCCTTCCACATGTTTGGGACACTTGAAAGAACATCTGTGTCAAGGTTTAAGTCGATTGGTGGAGGGCAATGGATTTGGCGAGCTTAACAAACTGGGCATTTTCCGATAACTCACCAACTTCTAATGGACATAACTCGGGCCAAAATGATCCGATTTGGACGTGCGACAGAGCAAATTGTAGGGTTTTCTACGACAAACAAAATCAATTGAGTTAGATGGGAAAAGATTCAGATGCGTTGGAATAGCGTCCATTCTAAAATGGTCTAAAAATCGAGAAAAAGTGACTTTACGTATCGTCGTGTAGACTGAACGCATTTGGTTTTGAGAGTCTTGCATATTTTTTTTCCAGAAGTAGACATCAAAACGAAGTAAATGCGACCCCGCACGCCTCGCTACGATGTTTCTGGTCAATATGGCAATTTTTTTAAAAAACGCCAGACCGGCCCTTTTTTCAAACTTCAAAAAATTTTAGCGGGCGTAAAAAATTTTTTAGGGGGCTGTAACTCCCGGAAAGTACTATTTTTGGTGCCTACTTTCATGTAAAAGATTTGCGAAGGATTTGCGAAAAGATCCGCGGGGGTCGTGCGCACGGATTTGCCGAAATAAACTGATCTGATCCATATATTATTTAAATTCTTAAGGGGATGTCGGAGTCCTATCAATATTGTACAGTTACCGACATGGTCGGGTTTTCGGATTTCTCGATGAATTTTTGAGATATCAAAAATCTAACAAGTAACGCCGATTCTATGAGCCATACAGAATCGGCGATACTTGGTAGAATCCCGATATCTCGAAAATTCATCGGGAAATCCGAAAACTCGACAATGTCGGTATCCGGTATCCTCTTAAAAGAAATTGCATTCGGAAATCAGAACTGCCAACTCGACTTACACATAATTTCCCATAAGATATATATTTTTTGACATACTGGCGAGAGACTAACTTTTCCGCACTGATTTTCCACTTTCTCTCACAGTTTGTCAAAAAATAGTATTCGATACACGAGTGTAAAACTCATTTTTCGCATCCTCGTGTTGATTCCGACCTTCGCCTACGGCTCAGGCCGGGAACCCAACACTCAGACGCGAAAAAAAGTTATTTCACCCTTGTATCGAAATGTACTATTATAGAGACATTTATATATATATGATGGGTTCCACGCGAAAGCGACCTACGAAAAGGGGTCATCTCTCAGATTTTTCTCTAACCTTTTTTATTCGATTCTATGGCCCAAAATAGGAACTTTTGACCACCTATTGGGTCCAAAAAAAATTTCATCCCTCCGGTGCACGCATATCCGTGAAAAAAGCCGAAATTCATCGTGTCAAAAATGGTGCTTTTTCATTCAGTAAAATGCAAAAATCTCGAGTTCTTCGATAGCTATCGACTCGCAGGTTGCGGCATCTGAAAGGTCATCAGAAAACCTATTAGATACGCTATCGAAAAGATATTCTTGGCGAGAAATGGGCCTCCCAGAGCCAAAAAGGTGTTTCTCACTAAAACGTTAATTTCTCAAAAAGCCATCTTTTGTTTTCTCTGAAAATCACAAAATCGATGTAAAATTTTGCGTTCTTTCAGAAAAATTTGTTTTTAGAGTGTACCTACGCGATCCCATCAACTTATAAGCCATTGTTTAAAATTCAATTTTTTTCGGTATTGGAAAAGTGTCATTTTGTGCGCATGCGCACAAATGTTGACTTTCGGGACTATTTTTAATGAAAAGCTGACGTAATTTCCTTTAAAATAACTCCTTGCAAAAGTCAATTTGATGCATTGAGACTCGAGATCTAGCTGGTCTGAAGAGTGAAAATATCCAAGGTACCAAATCCGTGAACCCGGGGCCTCTTCAATGGCCCTGAAAAGCGCGGATTTTGAGTCGGAGTGTTCCAGAGATGTGAACATGTGTTCTCCATGTATTTTTTGACTCAGAAACCGAATATGTGGTCAGTTTCGTCCCCAATCTCGAAGATTTTGCAGTGATCTCAAAAAACTGAACCGAAAGTAATGAGTCGTTTTTAGGCTTTTAACATACATCTGATATGCATGTGAGATCATCGGTCGATTCGAGTCAGGTTTTCAGTGAACTGAACCATGTTCCCAGCTAGTCAAAATACGTCGGAGAACATGGTTCAGTTCACTGAAAACCTGACTCGAATCGACCGATGATCTCACATGCATATCAGATGTATGTTAAAAGCCTATAAACGACTCATTACTTTCGGTTCAGTTTTCTAAGTCTACTGAAAAATCTTCGAGATTGGGGACGAAACCGACCACATATTTGTTTTCTACGTCAAAAAATACATGAAAAACACATGTTCACATCTCTGGAACACTCCGACTCAAAATCTGCATTTTTCAGGGCCATTGAAGAGGCCCCGGGTTCACGGATTTGGTACCTTGGATATTTTCACTCTTTAGACCAGCTAGATCTCGAGTTTCAATGCATCAAATTGACTTTTGCAAGGGGTCATTTCAAAGGAAATTACGTCAGCTTTCCATTAAAAATAGTCCCGAAAATCAAAATTTGTGCACATGCGCAGAAAATGACACTTTTCCAATACCGAACAAGATTGAATTCCAAACAATGGCTTATAAGTTGATGGGATCGCGTAGGTACACTCTAGCACCATTTTTTCCTGAAAGAACGCAGAATTTTACATCGATAATGTGATTTTCCAGGAAAAAACAAAAAATGGCTTGTTGGGAAATTAACGTTTCAGTGCTTTTTAGCTCTGGGAGGCCCATTACTCGCCAAAAATATCTTTTCGATAGCGTTTTCGATAGGTTTTTTCATGACCTTTCAGATGTCACAATCCGCGAGTCGATAGCTATCGAAGACATCAAGATTTTTGCATTTTACTGAATAAAAGAGCACCATTTTTGACACGATAAATTTCGGCTCCTTTCACGGATATGCGTGCACCGGAGGGATGAATTTTTTTTTGGACCCCATAGGTGGTCAAAGGTTCCTATTTTGGGCCATAGAATCAAATAAAAGAGGCTAGAAAAAAATCCGAGAGATGACCCCTTTTCGTAGGTCGCTTTCGCGTGGAACCCATCATATACTTCAGTCCGAGTTGGCAACAATGATTCTCGAACGCGACTTTAAGTTGGCAGCCCTGCTCGGGGCATCCGGACGGTTGTCGACGTCACCTGGTGAGATCATATCATAGAGCATGAACGAATAGAGCATCAGTCGGTCTCAACCTACCATAAGAGGAAGTCGACACGCTCCAGGACGGAACGACATTTTTTCAGTATAATCACAGGAACCAAAAGCAGGGTCAAGGATCATTAGATTGCACCACTGGTGAGTGAAGAAAATCACATTTCTAATAAAATACTCACTTATGAAAAACGGCCACCATCAAGCAATCAGTGAACGTCCTCCCTAGAGCTAGTCAACCCCATCATACATCCGGGAACAAGTCAGCCACCTCTTCTGGGTGTAAATATCATCTGAAAGGACCAAGATTAGGCTAAGTATTCTCATTTTAGAATTAATTAAATCATTAGAATCAATTTGGGGTTTTTTGGTCACCCTACTTAGACATAGCCTTCTGCCAATTCTGAAAAATATACAGGTAGCATCAAAAGCGAGTGAGAGGCGATCGACCTTCTATCAAACCTTAGTCAAATGAAGGCCTCCAGCCAGAACTTGCGTGTTAAAAACTTCCAGTGGTCAGAGACGGCCTTCGGTCACAGTCTCCAAACAATCAGGAAGCCCATTCCGCACAAACACATAAATTTATCCATCAGAACATGTATAAGATATTCATAAAAATGTACCAATGAATGATTAAAATAGAACAATTGTCTACACACAGGCTACAACGCTATTATCCGAGAACTTCAAGATGTATTCGTTCTTGGAAGTGGATGCTGGAAGGAGAAACATCATAAAATTCAATATTATCATGAATTTTAAGCCTAGTCAACAGTTTTATAAACATAACTTGTAATAGTCTATGTATATATATACATATATCAATGGATGATAATTAAGTAAATATGTACAATATGTAGGAATCCAGGAAGCGAACGATGAAAATCATAAGGGGCGGGAAAATTAGCCGTCCCCTTCCTCTTGTGTTATTATATCTCAGATATAAAATGGAATTAGCGACAAATTTTGATTTCAATTCATAATTCAGTAAAAAAGTTGGGATCATTTGAAATTGATATTACTTTTACAGAAATTCCAATTTTTTCTCGTAAATTTCCAAAAACTTCAAGTACATTGTGAGGAACATTATTTCACTCTTCTACCCAGACCGAGAAATGTTTACCATTCTTACCATGCAAGACCACGACGATAGGACAGATAGATATCCATTATAAATCACCTAATAAAACCTAATAATATAAGCCCTCTTAGATCAAAAAATTACGATTCATTGAAAATTTCGATCTTCAAATTACATGACACATACAAACGAAGAATCCAATATTTGACAATCGCCTGCGGAGGGGGGCCTCACACAAATGCTGGGGTATTGACAAGTAATAAGTGTTCTTATCAGCTGACAGACGGATCCCAATATGAAATTTCAGCCCAGTAGAACCCCTGTAATCCTGAGTCATTCGACACTCATCTTTTGGAGGTTCCCTGCTAGCAATGACTCATCCATAGTATTATATATTAAGGTGGGCCGAAAATCCATTTTTCTCGAGAATCGCTTCGCGTTAGTGGAATTTTACTGTCTTTTGATGAGAAAATACGGTAATTTTTTTGCTGCATGCTCAAAAGTGATTTTTCAGGTGGAGCAAGAGCCTCTAAGGTTAAGAAAAATGGAGAAAAACGTGTTTTCCGACTCTTCTCGCTATTGTTTTGTATGAAACTTCGGTGCATCTCCACAGTTTGATACGTGCTTCAGTTACTTTTGAAGCTTGTTCCGAACCCAATAAAATGAGGTACGTCCTATTTGAGTTACGTGGACCTATGTTATTGTAAATCTTCGGAAAAAGGTTTTCCGAGCTTATCCTCACGTTTTTTCATCCATGATCATGGAGAGGTTATGCAGTATGTAACCATCTGACAAATGGAACTCTGATGTAATAAAAACTCCAATTCTTCTCGATACACTCGGACTTTGATGCCAAAGTATTGTCAAACTTCTTTAAATTTCCGACGTTTCGGGTGTATACATAACACCCCTCATCAGGGAAAATCTGAGCAACAGAATTCAATTACATTATAATCACAGGTTAATATTCAGGTTAATAATCACAGATTAATAATTATAATCAATAAGACATACATGAGACAATTGTGAATTAGGGAAATTCATCCATTAAATTATAATTTTCTATAGTGCTTACCAAAGAAACATGGTCAAAAGGTAATTAAAGCCCGCGATTTTCATGTCGACGGGACTATTGTATTTTTACGAGTGTAAAATCTCAGAAATCTGGAAAGATGGAACAGAATTAATGAACACAGACAAGAGCACATGGTAGAATCTTACTGGCATTTCCCTCACGTAGTTCTAATTGTAAAATTTCTATATTTTTGAGACTGATTGGTATGAATGTATGAAAAGGGAGCGTGACCAGGAACGAGCATTGATGTTGATCATTCGATCACCTAATCGACACTGCACAGTAAAATGGAAAATGTGAGGACGGCGAAAAGTCGGCAATGTCAGAATCTTGCGCTAGCGGTCAGCTGGAATTGACAGCCGCAGCAAGATTTCTCTTTCTTCAATTTTTACGGTTATGAGGAATGTGTGATTGGTTTGACAAGAGACAGTTTTTCATCAATTTAACACAGTTTTTGTAACTGCTTTTTAGGAACCTGGTGTCATCTGTTTTATTCATATTATTGTTGAAAAATTGTATATTTAGCATCTCTGAAAACTCTCTGGTTTTCCAATGTGTTTCTTTGTCTAAGATTTTTACGTCCTCAAAATGGAGGTAATGTTTGTGTGTCATGGAATGTAATGCGGTGGCATATTTTTTGTCTTGTCTTTTCGTAGCGGATATATGTTCTTTGATGCGTACTCCGAGTTCCCTCTTTGTTTGGCCAATGTAGGACAGGGGACAATCGTGACAATCGATTTTATACACGACATCGCAATTGTCACGTTCATCAAGTTTGTCTTTGCCCAATTTTATGTATTTTTTCAAGTTACTCAAATTCCTATAAACAGGAATTATCTCTTGGTTATGAAAGTACGCCTTGAGAGGTCTAGATAACTGTGGTATGTACGGTAGAAGAATTTTTGGTTTGCAGCGTAGCATGTCCTTTTTGGCCTTGATTTCAGTCACAGAGAGAGGATTCGATCAGGAGTGTAATCTTTTTTCAAAGTGTTTCTTTATGAACTGTAAGGGGTAGTTGTTGAGGGTCAGGAGGTCAGTGATACGTTCGGAGTTTCTTTTATGAAATTGTGGGCTTGATAGTTTATAGACTTTGTCTACCAGCGAACAAACAATAGCTTTCTTTTGATGAATAGGGTGGTGAGACAAAAAATTGAGATACCTGCCTGATGATGTGGGTTTTTCGTACCAATCAAAAGTCGGGAAGTCGTTCTCAAGTCTGATGACCTCGAGGTCTAAAAAGCTGATTTTGTTATCAGTCTCCAGTTCAAGTGTGAACTGTAGGCGATCCGACTGATTGTTAAAAGTGTCAAGGACCAGACCAATATCGGACTCCTTGACCACCAGGAGGGCATCGTCAACGTACCTCGCGTAAAAGAGAACACTATCGCCGAGAGATTCTAAGCATCTTGTTTCCAAATATTCTAGGCCGAATTCGGCCCACAATGGGCTACTGTTTTCTCCCATTGGGGTACCACAGGTTTGCTTCCACACTGATCCATCAAATATGAAATATGTGCTTTTGAGTAGAAAGATGATGCCATCAGTGAATTCTCTTTTTGAGAGCGTAGTGTGCGGTTCGATAAATTGCCATTTCTCCTCGAATCCTTTCAAAATGACGAAAGGTGTAGGTTTGTAAAAAGTGAAACAACATCTAATTTGATCAATCTACAGTCGGGTGGTATGATTGTCTGCGAGAGTTTTTCTCTAGCTTCAAGACTGTTTTTGACTGAGTAGGGTGAGTTTGGGACATGTTTTTTCAGGAAGGATGATATGGTTTTGTCGAAAGCATTTGTTGGTGAGTTAATATTAGAAACTATTATCCTGACAGGGGAACCTTCTTTATGAGTTTTGGGGAGTCCATACGCCCTCGAAAGTGTGCAGTGATCTAATTTATCAGAAGTAAGTTTGAAAGACGAACCTTTGAAAGCATCTTTTTCTACCCAAGTCGTGATCAATTTCTCCATGTTTTTCATCAGAGATTTCAAGGGGTTTTCGTCTACTCTGCGATAGTATTTTTGATCCGATAGTGACTCTAACATTTTGTTTTTGTATCCTTCTTTCGTAATAATGACGGTTGGATTCCCTTTGTCAGCTTTAGTCACTAGTAAGCTTGGATTGTCTTTCAAGAATTTTGAGGTGATTTTGATATTGTTGGAAATTATGCGATCTTGAAAAGAGAACCTATTTGAATTTTTGATATAGTTTTCTAGAGAAAGGATCAGAACAGTGCGCATAAAATTGCTATAGAAAATATTTTGGTGACGACTCAAGAAGCTCTCCGAGCCTTTCAAGGAAGCAAAGACTAGAGATTTTTGCAGAGGGAGTGTAAAGTTGAAAGTTTCTCCCAAATTTAGAGTGTTTGTTACTTCTTGTGGTAGAGGTACATCAGACAAGTTTGTCAACCACTTATTTTTCCTAGAGACAAGAGATGGGTTATCTTGTTGTGTTATCAAGCCCGTGAGGTTATTTTGTTTGTTATATTTGGAAACACATTGGAGAGAGTCAAATTTTCTTGAAAGTACAGTGCTGTGTTCTTTATCAATTATTTTCAAACTTCTTCTGTAAAACCACAAGAAATTTGTAACCGAATCGTCATTCGTATCGCTCTTTAATTTGTTGATAATAATGTGGATTTGTTTTTCAAGGTATCTTACATGAAAATTTGAATCTTTGATGATTAAATTGAGAATTTTGCCATGAGCCACCAGTGAATGTTATGACGTTGTCTTTTGGAACTTTCAAAGTGTAGGATGATACCGTCTATGAATTTCTTAGAGCTGAAAATGTGTTTTGGGAAGATACCATGTGTTCTACATCTTAGGAGAAAGGTCAAATCCAGCTTAGTTTTGTGGAGTTTTCTCATTTCCTCGGTAAGCTTTACAAAAAGATTCTCGGTCTCAACTCCAAAAAGTGAGACAATCGTTAGATCAGCTGAACACTGATCTCACAAGTAACTCTAGTTTTAAGATTAGCATGTTCTTTTTGATGATTACCTCACTTTTTGGAATTGAGACCAAGAATCTTTTTTTGAAGCTTACCAAGGAAATGAGAAAACTCCACAAAACTGAGCTGGATTTGACCTTTTTCCTAAGATGTAGAACACATGGTATCTTCCCAAAACACATTTTCAGCTCTAAGAAATTCATAGACGGTATCATCCTACACTTTGAAGTTCCAAAAGACAACGTCATAACATTCACTGGTGGCTCATGAGCAGAATTCTCAATTTAATCATCAAAGATTCAAATTCTCGCGTGAGATACCTTGAAAAACAAATCCACATTATTATCAACAAATTAAAGAGCGATACGAATGACGATTCGGTTACGAATTTTTTGTGGTTTTACAGAAGAAGTTTGAAAATAATTGATAACGAACACAGCACTGTACTTTCAAGAAAATTTGACTCTCTCCAATGTGTTTCCAAATATAACAAACAAAATAACCTCACGGGCTTGATAACACAACAAGAAAACCCATCTCTTGTCTCTAGGAAAAATAAGTGGTTGACAAACTTGTCTGATGTACCTCTACCACAAGAAGTAACAAACACTCTAAATTTGGGAGAAACTTTCAACTTTACACTCCCTTTGCAAAAATCTCTAGTCTTTGCTTTCTTGAAAGGCTCGGAGAGCTTCTTGAGTCGTCACCAAGATATTTTCTATACTAATTTCATGCGCGATGGTCTGATCCTTTCTCTAGAAAACTATATCAAAAATTCAAATAGGTTCTCTTTTCAAGATCGCATAATTTCCAACAATATCAAAATCACCTCAAAATTCTTGAAAGACAATCCAAGCTTACTAGTGACTAAAGCTGACAAAGGAAATTCAACCATGATTATTACGAAAGAAGGATACAGAAACAAAATGTTAGAGTCACCATCGTATCAAAAATACTATCGCAGAGTAGACGAAAACCCCTTGAAATCTCTGATAAAAAACATGGAGGAATTGATCACGACTTGGGTAGAGAAAGATGCTTTCAAAGGTTCGTCTTTCAAACTTACTTATGATAAATAAGATCACTGCACACGTTCGAGGGCGTATGGACTCCCCAAAACTCATAAAGAAGGTTCCCCTGTCAGGATAATAGTTTCTAATATTAACTCACCAACAAATGCTTTCGACAAAACCATATCATCCTTCCTGAAATAACATGTCCCAAGCTCACCCTACTCAGACAAAAACAGTCTTGAAGCTAGAGAAAAACTCTCGCAGACAATCATACCACCCGACTGTAGATTGATCAAATTAGATGATGTTCCACTTTTTACAAACCTACACCTTTCGTTGATTTTGGAAGGATTCGAGGAGAAATGGCAATTTATCGAACCGCACACTACGCTCTCAAAAAGAGAATTCACTGATGGCATCATTTTTCTACTCAATAGCACATATTTCTTATTTGATGGATCAGTGTGGAAGCAAACCTGTGGTACCCCAATGGGAGGAAACAGTAGCCCATTGTGGGCCGAATTCGGCCTAGAATATTTGGAAACAAGATGCTTAGAATCTCTCGGCGATAGTGTTCTCTTTCACGCGAGGTACGTTGACGATGCCCTCCTGGTGATCAAGGAGTCCGATATTGGTCTGGTCCTTGACACTTTCAACAATCAGTCGGATTGCCTACAGTTCACACTTGAACTGGAGACTGATAACAAAATCAGCTTTCTAGACTTCGAGGTCATCAGACTTGAGAACGACTTCCCGACTTTTGATTGGTACGAAAAACCCACATCATCAGGCAGGTATCTCAATTTTTTGTCTCACCACCCTATTCATCAAAAGAAAGCTATTGTTTGTTCGCTGGTAGACAGAGTCATTTAACTATCAAGCCCACAATTTCATGAAAGAAACTTCGAACGTATCACTGACCTCCTGACCCTCAACAACTACCCCTTACAGTTCATAAAGAAACACATTGAAAAAAGATTACACTCCTTATCGAATCCTCTCTCTGTGACTGAAATCAAGGCCAAAAAGGACATGCTACGCTGCAAACCAAAAATTTTTCTACCGTACATACCACAGTTATCTAGACCTCTCAAGGCGTACTTTCATAACCAAGAGATAATTCCTGTTTATAGAAATTTGAGTAACTTGAAAAAATACATAAAATTGGGCAAAGACAAACTTGATGAACGTGACAATTGCGATGTCGTGTATAAAATCGATTGTCACGATTGTCCCCTGTCCTACATTGGCCAAACAAAGAGGAAACTCGGAGTACGCATCAAAGAACATATATCCGCTACGAAAAGACAAGACAAGAAATATGCCACCGCATTACATTCCATGACACACAAACATTCCCTCAATTTTGAGGACGTGAAAATCTTAGACAAAGAAACACATTGGAAAACCAGAGAGTTTTCAGAGATGCTGAATATACAATCTTTCAACAATGATATGAATAAAACAGATGACACCAGGTTCCTAAAAAACAGTTACAAAAACTGTGTTAAATTGATGGAAAACTGTCTCTTGTCAAACCAATCACACATCCCTCATAACCGTAAAAATTCAAGAAAGAGAAATCTTGCTGCGGCTGTCAATCCCAGCTGACCGCTAGCGCAAGATTCTGACATTACCGACTTTTCGCCGTCCTCACATTTTCCATTTTACTGTGCAGTGTCGATTAGGTGATCGAATGATCAACATCAATGTTCGTTCCTGGTCGCGCTCCCTTTTCATACATTCATACCAATCAGTCTCAAAAATATAGAAATTTTACAATTAGAACTACGTGAGTGGAATGCCAGTAAGATTCTACCATGTGCTCTTGTCTGTGTTCATTAATTCTGTTCCATCTTTCCAGATTTCTGAGATTTTACACTCGTAAAAATACAATAGTCCCGTCGACATGAAAATCGCGGGCTCCAATTACCTTTTGACCATGTTTCCTTGGTAAGCACTATAGGAAATTATAATTTAATGGATGAATTTCCCTAATTCACAATTGTCTCATGTATGTCTTATTGATTATAATTATCAATCTGTGATTATTAACCTGAATATTAACCTGTGATTATAATGTAATTGAATTCTGTTGCTCAGATTTTCCCGGATGAGGGGTGTTATGTACACACCCGAAACGTCGGAAATTTAAAGAAGTTTGACAATACTTTGGCATTAAAGTCCGGGTGTATCGAGAAGAATTCAAGTTCTTATTACATCGATCTTGCCAACGGACTAGGAGGATTCCAAACAAATCACATCAAATGGAACTCTGGCCAAATTGTTACGTTAAGGCTTCTACAGTTTGCCCTATTCAGCGTTTGAATGAGGAAAGTCTATTCAAAAATGCCGAGGAATGAGATTTTGTGATGGAGCAAGAGTTTAAGAGATCTTGAGAAAATTAAGAAGAACATGACATTCTGATGGTCCTTTCAAAAGTGATGCGGTAGAGCGCAGACTATTTTCTTCGCCGGAGTCGTCATATGAATGACCTTTCCCTATGTATTTTCACCCGTAAAAACCAAAAACGAGGTCCACTTAGGCCTCAAGGGTCAAGGGTCTTCGTAAATTGCGAGATACCGATGCTGGCGATGAAACCACACTCTTCCGGGAAACGCCTGAATCGGTTGAAATCGCTGTGCTGCTGAGAGAAGCATTCGAATGGACCTTGATCACTCGTGGAACTGTGTTTCCTTACGTATTTTGTCTTCCTGAAAACAATCTTGGTGTTCCCGTCGAGCTTGGATGCGTCAAATTAAAGCACTGAGTAGTTGATGACCAAAACGTCAAACCTGTGTATAAGGACAGGCAATCCATGTATAAAATAGGACGAAAATCTTCCATCTTTATCTGCTCAATACTCGAATTTGACGCATCCAAGCTCGATGGGAAAACCGAGATCGTTTCCAGGAGGACAAAATACGCAGAGAAACACAGTTCCATGAGTGATCAAGGTCCATTCAAATTCTCTCTCCAGCAGCACAGCGATTAGAACGAATTTGAGCGTTTTCCGGAAAAATGTTGTTTCATCACCAGCATTGGTATCTCGCGATTCACACAGACCCTCGACCTTTGAGGCCTAAGTGGACCTTAATTTTGGTTTCTACGGATGAAAATACATGAGGAAAAGTCGTTCGTATGTCAACCCAGGCGAAGAAAATAGTCTGCGCTCTATCGCATCACTTCCGAGAAGACCATGAAAATGTCATGTTCTTCTTAATTTTCTCAAGATCTCTCAAAATTTTGAAACTCTTGCTTCGTCACAAGATCTCATTCCTCGGCAGTTTGGAGTCGAGTTTCCTCATTCAAACGCAAACTAGGGCAAACTGCGAAAGCCTAAGCATAACAGTCGGGCCAGAGTTCCATTTGTCAGATGACTACATAACGCATAACCTCTTCATGATCGCGGATGGAGAAACTTGAGAAAAAGGTCGGATAACCTTCTTCCGTAGATTGACAATAACTTTGGTCCACGTAACTCGAATAGAACGTATTCAAGCTCGTCTTATCGGTTTTTAAACAAACTTCAAAAGTAACTTAAGTACGTATCAAAAATGTGGAAATGCACCGAAGTTTCAAGCAAAACAATCACGGAAAAGGGTCGAAAACACGGTTTTCTCCATTTTTCTCAACCTTTGAGGCTCTTGCTCCACCTGAAAAACTCTCTTTGAGCATGCAGCGAAGAAATTACCGTATTTCCTCATCAAACGACAGTGAAACTTCACTAGCGCGAAGCGATTCTCGAGGAAAATGGATTTTCAACCCACCCTATTATATATTCCGTTGTTAGCTTGGAATTATGGGCTACGAACAGACATACACAGACTGCTCCATAGAATGGATTCGATATTCTATCAGGAATTATTCGAATTTCCTCTCATTTATCATTACATTTATATTTCTTACAATCAATCAGAAGAAGCTGGAATAGGAATCCCAATTCAATTTCTAAATATACTCAAAGAACTCTCTCCAAATCATATATCATGATGATACTACATAAATTAGATATATATCACCCCAATATATATACAAAAATACTCAAACGCATACAGAACACACTACCTATCTGAATTTTCACTAATACTATACTTTACACACATTCACATGCACGTTCGAGAGCGTAAAAACGATACCGTTAGGTAATTTCCGTTTAAGCCCTGAGCACAAGAGTGACTAACTCCACTGTGTACGACCGAACGCGGGAAGAACCAAATTACAAATTCGTGACCATACACAAAATCATGAAATACACACACACACACGCACACACACAAACAATCATATCCTCGAGCCGGCCCCAGCATGCAGGTCAATATCTCCCTATACTATATAGTTTTCTAGAATTTGCCGCCCACAGCGTTGCACATCACCCCACAGCGCCCCGCGCTACCCCGATCCGGCCCCACACTTCATTCTATAATCCACCCCGTTCCGTCCCACACTATCTGATAACTGGAAGTCTGGCTATCCACACCGCCCCACTCCGCCCACTACACCCAATTCCGCCCCACACCGCCCAACGCCACCGCACTCCGCCCCACACCTCATTCTACAATCCGCCCCGCTACGCCCCACACCGCCCCACATATGCGTTTTCGCCCCACTCTGCCCACACCACCCATTTCCGCCCAACAATATCCCATAACTGTTGATCCGCCCCATACCGCCCATTTCCGCTCCACTCCCCCACCACCAACCCACAACGCATCCACACTGGCTTTGAAATCCCTCCCGCTTTCCATTCGATTCTCCGCCCACACCCCCCGTTCATCTCATTTCCAGTCCACTCCGACCCACACCGCCCCACACCGGCTTTAGAAATCCGCCCCACTCTTCATTATGTTGTACGCCCCACTCCGCCCACACTAGGTTTTGGAATCCCCCTCACAATGGCTTTCGAAATCTTCCTCACTATTCATTCTATTGACCGCCCCACACCAGCCCTCACTGTCTTGTGAAATCCGACCTACTATCCATTTTATTGTCCCCCCTCCCCGCTCTTCATTTTATTGTCCGCCCAACACCGCCCACTCCGCCCCACACGTCCCTACTCCCCTCCAAACCGCCCCACAAAAGCAAACAATAAATATAATTCATATGAATTACTTTCCAATCTGTGCCATTCTCTCCATTCTGCAGGTACCTGTGAAAATATACATTATTCTATTCTCCTCATTCCATTACATTTCAGAATAATTGAAATTCAACAGTACGAACGGGTTTTCTGACTACCTTAGCATTAATGAATCATCAGATCACATTAATGAACTGAGTTACCGTTCTCAGACCGTTTCTTTTTTTTTCTTCAGTTCTGATCATGATGTAGATGTGATTTTCGTCAATACAAAAATTCTACTGCCTCAATTGTAAGTTATGAATTCCATTGAATTGATTTATCACTGTAGGAATTCTCTGAAAATTATATAATTGTTGCAATCATTCTCTTAGAAAATATAGAGGAAAAGATCGCCATTAGCGCTATGAACAACCTCTTTACATTCTTCCATCAATGGAAGAAACTCGGAGACAGATACATTATCAAAATATAGAAAACTGAATAATCTACCAACTTCAACTTGATCATATGACATTACAAACTTTATTCATAACTCAAAGATATTTTTGACGAATATCAAATTCTTATCTTGTGTATCAACAAAATTTCTAATATGCAATTTCACCTCTCTTCTCTCAAAATCTTTCAATTTCCTTAATAATCCATCATCTTCGAAGAAAACACAAGAATCAACGATTTTCAAACTTCTGCATCTCAATAGCAAGTCGAGAAAACTATTATCTATTTTACAGTCTCTCAATGTAACTTCGTTTATCCTATACAAATGATTAACAAAAAACTCTTTGAACTCCCCATAGTCATTTTTACATACTCTCATATCTCTATTCTTTATCACTATTTCCTTTCCCAACCTCTTCATTACATTTCTCCAATTCTTGCACACTAGACATGCTCTTGACCTTTCTTCATTATTCAGTGGTGTGAAAATTGAATAAGGGCAATCCTCGTTCAAATAAACGTTTACATCCACCACAGAACTAATCTTTCCAACACCATACATACCCTGGAAAAATATCATTCAACAAGAAAAATGATTCACTTCCATAATTTCATAATCATGACATGACATAAAATTTCTCCCTCGATTTTCTCCCCGAGG
This sequence comes from Eretmocerus hayati, assembly GCA_029851415.1. Lineage (NCBI taxonomy): Eukaryota > Metazoa > Arthropoda > Insecta > Hymenoptera > Aphelinidae > Eretmocerus > Eretmocerus hayati. The sequence continues at coordinate 105,746,655 of CM056743.1, forward strand.
GATGCAGGAGATTTACAATCTTCAGATTATTCAGTTTAACCCGTAAACTGCACACATAGCAGGAATCACTTAAACTACACACTGGGTCAATCAGACCCAGAGCACGAAATCTCGCATTGCTCATCAGCAAATAAAGCTATCGACCTGAATCTTGCGCGTACTTCTTTTTCAACGCCTACTTTCGAGTATATCATGGGTTTTACCCGGGAAAATCAACGTTTGATAGTGGAAATTTCACGTTTTCGAAGGTATCTGAAAAAATTCATTTCTCGACTTGAAAAATTCATAAAATCGGTCCTTCTCGACCGATTCCAAAAAGTCATGTGGGGATTTGCTCGGGAGATGATATACTTTTAGGTAGAAAAATTTTCCCCTGTGTTTGTTGAAAGAAATGTATTTATTGTTAGAAATTACTACTGACAAAATATGTGAAATTCGCCTCATAGCAAGCAATCAATGATCTGCTACGGGGGGCGAGGATTTTAGATGAAAATGATGAAGAAAAACTAGTTCTGGGCAGAAAATGTATTCTTTACATCGAGGAATGGGTAAAGGGTCCGAACACAATCACAATCACTACATAAAGAAATACACTGCGCATTTGGCGTCGGGTCCAATTGACCCAGTGTGCAGTATATGTCACCAAAACGATATTCCTTGTGGCTCGGATCCGGAATCTCGGTCTCTAAACCGTGGAACATACAGGAAAATGTTCCAATATATCTCTCTTCCACTACCAATTGGATTGCTCACGTTTTAGGGACAAAGAAACATAAATCTCCGGTGTACAGTGACCATCATTTTGGTTACACTTACTGCACTCTGGGTCAGCGGGACCCGATTCTAAATGCGCAGTAACTTTGTCGGCTGCTGACACCACATGGGTGCCATGACGGGTTACTCTAGCGCGTGGAAGATGTAGTGGTACATCTAAACTAATGACGGATGGCGGCACAGGTATGATTTTCGGATATTTAAGGGGCTAAATTAAGCGCCGGAAAAAAGTACGGGTCAGATCGACCCACGATGCAGTTTACGGGTTAAATTCACGCACAGATCATACAATTCGCATCACATACTACGAACGGTTTTCCTGACTTCCTTATCATCAATTCATCAAGAAATGTCATTGATGAAATGTGGTACCGCTCTGAGCCCGTTTCTTTTTTTGTTTTTTGTTTTTTTTATCTGAATTAGAATTCTATAATGAGAATCTTTTGAATGTAAACATGTGATATAGGAACCAAAGTATCACTAAATGTATTCTCGACAATTTATATATGAGTAATTCCGCGCGAAAGCGGACCACGCATCGCAGATATATCTCAGATTGTTTTTCCACTATTCTTAGTCGATTCTATGGTCCAGAAATGAACTTCCCACTCTCTATGGGGTCCGAAAAAAATTCCCTGTTCCCGTGGGGAACATCTTTTTGATAGTATTTTTACAAAAAAATACAAATCTTTTCTCAGTAAAATGGGTGTAGCTCTGACTTAGGCACGATACGACCACACAAACAGAGGCATTCGAAAGGTCTTCCAAAAATCGATCGGAATATGTTTCGAAAAAATTTTTTTGAGGCTACGGAGGCTGCGTTCCTTCAGTTTGAACTGGTAGTTCTTTCATTTCTTGATGTTCCCTACCATTTTCCTGCTATTAAAAAATTTCTGAATTCACTTCCGACTACATTCCATGGCTCAAAATCCCCATAACATCAACAATAGAGTTGAGACTACAACTCTCAGAATCAATTGGATCCCCATGAGCTTCACTAAATTGATTGATATTACGCAATGTGGTTATTCATCATTAAGGTCTCACATCTAAGTAGCACAAAATTGTAGGTCAATGAGATGTTCTTGTGCAATAAGTGAATAGCTCAGACATCTGAATATGACTTGAGAATGAGTTTTTACCAAGTGCAGAAACAATGTGTATAATTTATGTCCAAAAGGACTCATCAAAGATTAGCCGTATCTGAGTAATTTGGTCTGATTGAATAGACTGATTAGTTAAGTACCAAACAAACGATTAGACATAGTTACTTTCTAGATGACTTTCTTCACCAATATTCAACCATGAACCGATATCGGCATTCGTTCCAGTTAGGAGAAGAGAGAACTTTGATATAAGTTGGATTGATCTTCAGTGTTGAAGGTTCTATATAAAGTCTTTGGAGCAATCTGATTCTTGAACAAGCATAGTGCTGAATGTATTAAATGTTCAATATTTGTGGTGCAGTGGAAGAATGTGAGACTGTGTATTTTGTCAAGGGGAAATTGGTGGAAAAGTATTACCAAATATTAAGGATCAAATCATTTCTGAACTCGAAAGGTAATTTCATCTAAATGTACTTTTCCTTCAATTTCTTTTCAATATAAGCTATAGGGGTTTTAATGAAGATCAAGTTCACTGCCTCGAAGAACATTGTTGAGGAGGCTTGAAAGATTCTATGTAAAGAGTTATTGAAGTTGTCAACTGTGTGAATCAGATAATTTGTTGAGAGGTGTAGAATGAAATTTCAGGGTTTAGATTACAGGCATAAGTCGGTATGATCAAGGTAAGGGTTGGCGAGCGGAGCGAGCAGGGGGGCTTGCCCCTCGTAGTATATATATATATATATATATATATATTGATGCGGTAAGTTCTCGTGTATGGACTGCCTCATATAGAGGATTCACACTCACACACTTACACAACATATATATATAAATAAATCAACATAATTAAGCCACGGGCAAATATATATATATATATATATATATATTTGAATTGATGAAAAAAATCGCAATCGAAAATCAGAACTGCCAACTTCACGTACACATAATTTTCTACTACATATATATTCAATAGAGACATATATACATATATATTCCTTTAACTGCAGATTCTGGGACGCGATGACGTCATTTCAGCGATATTTTGTCAAATTCTGGGACGCGGCGAATAATATATTTTGCCATTTTCTGGGACGCGTGAAAATTTCGTAATATTTTGAAAAAAACCACTTTTTAAGCAAAATTCTGTTATCTCCCACGAGGGATGGTTAGTGTTTTGAACGCAAAACGAAGTCTAAGCACACGTCTCTTATCTCCTCGGCGGTCATCTCCCACGAGGGATGGTTAGTGTTTTGAACGCAAAACGAAGTCCAAGCACACGTCCGTTATCTCCTCGGCGGTTATCTCCCACGAGGGATGGTTTAGTGTTTGAATAAAAAAATACTTTCAACCCAAAATTTTCATTTTTACGCGTTTCTGGAGAAGTCCCAGAATTTGGGAAAATATATATGTTGACGTCCCAGATTTTATGAATCCGTATCGGCGTCCCAGAATTTGGAGCTAAGTGTGTTTATATATAGGTATATATATATATATATATACACACACACGACGTCAAGTTGGAAACACTGAGTCTCGAACGCGACTTTAGGTTGGCAGCCCTGCTCGGGGGATCCGGACAGATAGGAATTTGCACGTGGCTTAATTATGTTAATTATATTTTCGTCCTCCCGGAATCGCGAAAAATTTTCCAACGTTCTCATCTTTCATATTTGTGTTTCCTTAAATTCGCGCAGGATTTTGAAATCTCTATTATTCACGGTTTAACCTCTTGAAGTCGCGTAGAGTTTGAATTCCCTGTTTTCTTCTGACATGAGCCTGTTAATTCCTTCAAATTCCATGAGAAATTTCTAAGATATGCATCACGATGATTTTTGGAATTCATTTTGGATTGGTATTAGAAGCTGAAGAAATAAGAGTGGTGCATTTTTCGGTATCTCAGTAAGAATTCATGTAAAAATGAAAATTTCCTTAGAGCTCTTGGTTTTGATCGAAAAACTCGACGAAAATTTTTCAAGAGACCAAAATCAAAGATTCTCAAACAATCTACAACAACTGTTTCAAGATTCTACGATCGGATCACTCCTGTCAAAGTTCGAAGTGGTAGATTGATGGATAATTCCTTCCAATATTCAACGTCGACTGAGGGAGCTGGAAAATGACTAAAGAGCCCTTGAGGAACTCTGGCAAATTTAAGATGAGTGATCACCCTTCTGCATACGAATCGAAGAAACGTCACTTATTCTGGAATTCCAACCGAAAAAGCTCGCGTAGACTTGCAGCATAGAAAATAAGTAGATAAATCATTTCTTCTATTGGTTCACTCCAACTCTCTAAGTAAAATAAGGAAATCTCACAACCGTTCCAAGAACTCGTAGCGGAATCATTCCTGAATGAGAAACATTCAATACGATATATCAACGATCGCTTCAAATTTATTACTAATATTAACTGGAATAATCAATTATTCCGAGATATTTCTTGTATTTAAGAATTTTCCTCGAAGTTACCAGGAACCAACAAGTTACTCCAAGTTGTACTGTGCGAATATGCTCCGGAGCGGACCAGCCTTCGAGTTTTCAAAGATGCCTCGATTAATCAAATGCGAGTCGAATCTGTGAAAATTCCTTTAACACGTTCGCTGCGGCGGGACCCACCCGTGGGTCCTGGGCGTCCTTCTTTGTGTGCGGCGGGACCCACGGGTGGGTCCCGCGTTTTATCAGGTTCTAGTGTGCAGCCAACGTTGCAGACATGTCCAATGGCTCATGTAGCAGATTTTTATCGTTAAGTATCACATTAACAACATATGTACAAGCCAGTTTCGGTATAGAGCTTGATTTTGACGAGCTAGAGCAGAAGTCCCGTTTTAATCTCAATTCTCGTTGAAAACACAAAACTGAGGGTAAATGGATGCATCACTCCACTTGTACTCCGAATTTTCCAACGTATTTTAGCTCATTTTGAAGCTTACTCCAAAAGCTACGAGTTGAACTCAAATACGCATGATTTTAGCGACTCCAAGTTAAATCATCACAGTTTCGCGTGAAGAAGGATGAGTCTCCGTGTTCGTGAACATGCTATGTATCTTCCACCTCATACTCATGGACTAATGTGATGATAGGCGAAAGATGGTCAAGTGGGTACCCAGCGACATTTTGACTTGAATGAAGTTACAAAAGAAGTAAATGTTTATGATAAAACATCTTCCTACCACCCGGTACGAGACAGCCAGAAATTAGTATTGGAGGCCAACAGTCGAAATCATGATTAGACGAGCTCTTGTCGATGTGTGCATATGTATTACAAGCATGTCAGTAATAGTATCGATCCAACATCTTAGAGAATAACATGTCCGTGGGCTCGCTGACTTGGATAGAGAGTGAACTTCTTCATGGGCGAAGGGTATCTTCAAATCCTCAGTAAAACAATACGTCGTATACTCAGGACTCGAAGAAAACCGCAAGACTCGATCGGTATAGATGTGTAGTATTTTACAAGTAGGGGAGAAAGGGGCAAAATTGGATAAGTGGGATAGCTCGGTCAGAGGCGAGTCTAGGCTTTCGCCGCGTAAATTCTCTTCCAATACCATCACAGACAATGCTTTTTATCGCGGCTAGACCTCCCGAAACGATACTGGGGGTCCTCACTGACGTAGATTTGCTTTTTGGAGGCCTCACGTGGTTTATTTTTCTAATGCAAGATTACACGCTACTTCTGCAAAAGTGGACGAGCTTAATCGCCGTTTGGGGGTCAAAAACTACATATTACAAAAGGAAGATTTTGAGCCGCCGTGGGCCAAAACCGGTTCACCTGGGCCCAAATGATGACAATTCTGCGAAAAAAAACGCCTGGGGGCATTTTTGGACGAATTGATGGGGGCGGAATTGGACAATGATAAATCCCATTTAAAACCCGTCGACCGATCGCTTGTCCGTATTTTTCGAGGATAATTACACGTATCGAGGCGCGTATGCGTTTGGGCAAATTTTTCGAAGCGCGGGAGGTAGAGGGTGAGTTAGGTGATTGAAAATGAGTGAGAAAATGAAGTTACGATATCCAATGGCCGTCTTAGGAGTCAGTTTAGAGGTCAGAAGTCGCTTTCAACGTGTTCCAAGATAGTCCTCAATTTAGGCATTCTCACTCTCGCATTCGGCGACATTGCCTTGAATGTTACACACTATCAGCGGGATCGTTGACGTAGGGGTGAGCATGAATACCTCCAGTATGAAGGAGAAGAAAGAAAAGTCGACTCTTAGAAGCCACGAGTCGATTGCTGATTGCTGAAGACGGTAGTACACCAATGAAACGGCTGTTTCAATAATGCTGAAGAATGACACAAAAATGGCTCGCTTGGTCGGGCTATGGGAGGATGTAAAAGTCTCAGGCGGGTTTCCCTATTGATTTGGGGTTGTGACCCCGTGTTTTGATGAGCAAATGCGACTCTAATAGGTAGGGAATGATGCCGTATACCTCAATTTTGGAAGGCTGTCCAAATTTGCCCCCAGAACTTGTCAAAAATGCCCCCAAGCTCGGGGCGAATTTGGACAGATTTTTTTCCAACTTCAAGAAAAACTATGAACGCTGAGACCTAGAGATCTGAAAATTTTTTTACAATCTATTCAATAGTTGAACTTCAAAGTCCCATAGCGCGCCTAGCCCCAAGTATCGTCAGATAGGCCCACTGCAAAATCCGTCCAATTTTGCCCCACTCTCCCCTATATCAGAAAATTTGAAATATGATCTTCAAAGTCATAAGAACCAATTCGATCATTGTTTGGATTGTTCTAACGAAACTTATTGGAAAGTATTTTAAAGATGAGCACGATACAGTAACATATTAATGATATAATGTATAATAATACATAGTTTTCCGACACAGGCGCAGTGCTCGGATTTCGGTTTCTGAGTTGAATTGTACCAATAAAATACTCAATTTTCGATTCTACGATTGTTGAACTCGATATATCGATCATCCACATCATTTTCCTATACACTAGAGAAAAAATTCTGGGACCCACCCGTGGGTCCTGCGAAAATTCATAGTAAATATGTAAATAGATGTCAAATGTATGACTTTGCACTAGGTTTGGCTGTTTCAAATGCAAAAATGCACTTCTGAACGCTCTCGCAATATACGGCGGAACGCGATTTTCGCCTTCGCAGCGAACGTGTTAATTCGATACACGTTTTGTAATTGAATTAGTGGGCTACCTCTGAAAATCTAGTCTTATTTGATTCACTCAAGCATTTTCAGGAGCTAATACGCCCATCTGGAGCATTTACAAGCCGAGCAGCGCGAGGCAATACGCGAAGATTATTTATTAGGCATGGAAAGTCTCATTCAACACACACACACACACACACACTCACTCACTCACCTACCCGACCACCCATACCCACACATGCACAAACGAATTTGATTATTTCATCGAAGGGTAGTGGACTATATCAATTCATTCATTCTACAGGATCCATCAATATCAAGGCAACTTGCAAAGAACTTACCACATAGGCCGATAGGAGGAGTATTCCAACAATCCGCAGAGGTGAATCACAGGTCAACAACATCAAGTTCTATAACAGGTGGGTTGGATCTCTTTTACCATGACATATACAATATCATTTTTCTCATCATTGAATAGATAAAACTCGTAATACACACAAATACCTACATCCATACAAACTCAAGACACAGGCACATACACACATCCTTTTCCCAATCCCTCACTGACACACACACACACACACACACACACACACAGACAAATTCAATTTACTAATTGAAGAATAGTAAGCTATGACGATCCATCCATTTCACAGCATCCATCCATATCAAGGCCCCTCGCAAATTACTCACCACCAAGGCCGAGGAAGAGTATCTCGACAACCCGCAGGACAATTCAACCGAACAGGGAACAAGGAAGTAATTCTAACAGATTTCATGAATTACCGATGTCGAATGAATGATTTTCTCCTGGAATTTCTAAGTCATTTAGGAATATTCCTTCATGGGTAATATTGACAACATTTTCATGATCCGTCTAGGATAATTATTATTTCTGTCCGAAAATTCATTTCGTGATTGTTGTCAATACTATCGATTGGATTTTGTGTTGTGTTAGTGACGATGAGTCCAAAGTACAACCACTATGAATCAATTGTTAAAAGTGTAGAATCTCCAATAGTCAGTGGATGACCAGGTCACAACATCGATAGTTAAGATAGATATATAGTCTACGATTAAGATACTCATATTGCATCCTGTAGAGATAATATCAATCTGATTGGTCATCATACTGTATGAATCCATGAATTTCAAAAAAATTGAATGAAAAATCATGAAGTTGGGGGGAAGTCCCCAACTGCACTCTCCTGTGTCTATTCACTCTTTGTAACATAACCATTCGAGAAGAACATATGTAATTCACATCAATAATCTGCAGTTTTTCTTCATATTCCAGAGAGTCATCCAAGCTTGATTTCGAACAAATTAAATCTGGAGTACAGAGGATTTCCACGGAATCCGCTATCTTTTGAAAGAATGGAGTCGAATTTCTTATCTTGTTCAAAGAATGAATCACGTTGATTGCTTATCATAGAATTGGGTTCAAAACTTTCAGCACGAACAATAAATCATTTAATTCTCGTCATACATGCGAGAGATACACCCCACAACATCACCACACATTTCACATTTCCGAGTGCGACCGAATACTTTTGCGATCTACAACAACAACGTATAATGCCATGGTTCATATAGAGATCGGGACTTTCATCTCTGAGATCGACAGAGTACGATTGCCTGTTGCCGAGTTATTGTAAATGTGGGAGGTGTTCGCTCAATACGGATGAAAACAACGTAATTCACTGACGATACTCTTCAGAAGCTTCAGAAGCAAATTGCTGGATTTCCTATCTGTTTGATCTCAAATCTGATTCTACGGCACACTTGAGATTCCACATGCACGTCTCATGATTCTTACCTGCTGCGAGATACTTTCAGCAAATGAACTGTGGTATCAATTCCTTGGGATCTGTGTTAGCTGCAGTCATGACTCATCCCAATTGTTAAATCAGCGTATGAAGCTCTTCTGCCCCATGTTATGATGGATAGGAAATGATGAAAGTTTGTTTCGAGATGACAGGAAATTGAAGCATAGAGGTAGGATACCACAGAGTATTATAACAGTATATGAGTTGATTATTTGGTCTCATCGATCTTGAAGGACGGTGGGGAACTAGATAAATTCCCAAAATTTCATGAAAGAAATTTTATTGCTACGTTTCGTCCACTAGCTTTCGTGGACCTCATGAGGCTTCAGGTTTCTTATTCTTTAGATCATCATAATATTTTTGAACGATCTTGTAATAGAGCACAGACACAACGACGAGTCGACTCATCCTATTTACCTGTATCGACAGAAGCCAGACGTTATGTCTGTGCTTTATTACAAGATCGTTCAAAAATATCATGACGATCTAAAAAATAACAATCCTGAAGCCTGACGAGGTCCACAAAACCTAGTGGACGAAACGTAGCAATAAAATTCCTTTCATGGAATTTTGGGAATTTATTTAGTTCCCCACCGTCCTACAAGATCGATGAGACCGAATAATCACCTCATATATTAAACATCAAGGACGAAAAATCTACAAAATTACTCATGATATTATGACAGTAATGAAGCCATAGAAATGGCTAGTGACGAACCTGTTTTCGTGACTTCCTTTCCATCTCTGGCCCTTCTCTCCAATTTGTTTCACAGATAATTCAAATTTCCCTCAGTCTTTCGTACATCAATGTACAAAGCGTTGTATGCATCAGCCAAACGTACCCGGGCTTGCGCCCTCTCGCCCCTTTTTCGAGCATCAGTAAGTGCCAGTATAGACTCGATTTTGAGAGTTCATGGTAAATTTTTCAAAATTACTTATGGGGACGCCAAACCACTGATTGGGGGAACTCGAACGCTCGCGCGCGTCGCACATGGTCGAAAAATAGGGAAAATGTGAGATACAATACGTAACTGTGTTTGAACTAACTTGAGCGTATTTAAAGTACGTAGATCTACATCCTATAGGGACCACTCAGTATTCTTCAGATGGCTGAATGTGGTCTTCATTGACACAGGAAATAACATCCTTTTAGAACAGTGGGCACGTACTTCCCTACCTATTTTGGGAGTCCTAGTAACCAGCAAAATTGGTCCCAGACGCGTGACATAAGGAGAAAAATTTCGTCCCCCACAGTCCAAAAGTTCAGAGTTCTGTGGACAAACTCATACGTGACAATTAATATGAATATATCATCGATCTCTGTCTTTGGACAGATGAAGGATTATCAATCAATCAATCAATCAATCAATCAATCTCTCCGTTTAAGTGTGAACAAACGTGTTCCAGATTGCTCCTCTTGTAAGTCAATTTTCACTAACTCATCGTTCCTGTGAATATTCCTTCTGTTGCGGATCAGATCGAGTCCTCGTTGACTCAAGTAACCTTTGTTTAATCAGCTTGGCTTATTCATGAAGATGCAGAAATCCTGACTTTTGATCTGATGGGAATTTAAGGTTATCGCGACAACAAACCTTCGCTGCAGCAGAGAGGAGAGACGGTGCCAAATCTCTGCATTCTAACAGTGGTTCACAATCTCTCACTGACACATCGACGTCCACAGAACGCTGTCATACCATCTTAGCTTGACAATTAGCAATCAGAAGCTCGAAAATCTACCACTACAGCGCATTTGGAGTTACTCCATGCAGATTTACATAACTGCTGATGTCTCATAGCTCACAGCTGATTCCAGCTGAACAACAGATCTGGGTATACATTGCAGTGGTATATATCATTTGTGCATAGATTATGGAGTTCCCCCGATGCAGTGCTTGTCATTAAATTATTCTTCAGAATCAGGAACGAGCTCCATGTGAAGAGTGCAATCAATGGTTTCATCTAGAATGTATTAGGAGATCATGGTATGATGTCGACGGTGATCTTATCTGCTGTTCCAACTCCGATTCCGTCACCGATTCTCAAATTAAACCAGCCATGTCTTCTTTTTCTCTATTTTCCATAGACATAGAAAGATATAGACTGCGGGTAAGGATTGGGAGAGTGAGACGTCGAGATTGCATGCGTGCGAAAGAGAGGATGACGTAAGAGTCACGCCGTTCCTTAAGAAAGCATTGCCTCTTGTGCATCCGTCTCACTCGCACGAAGTCCCACGGCAATAACCCGCGACTCGCAGTCTATACCTTTTTATGTCTATACTATTTTCGAAACCTCACTTATCCTATTCAATTACCCTTGCACAACTATCAACACAGTTGAAAGCACTCATCTCAAGTAAAATTTACAGAACCCCTAGGAGGCAAGCTTCTCCCCCTTCCTCAGTTTGTGCAACTGAACAGTATCGTTCGGATCTAGAGTCTCATATGCCAGAAACTCCGAAAGTTATTCTAACGACCACAATGTTTGATAACACACCAAGCGATTCAACCCTTGATCAAACTATCCATCTATCTCTGCCTAGTGCTGTAGGGTTCATTTAACCACCATCGATACCACAACCTGAAATGAAATGACATAGTAACTTGAATCCCTCTAGCCCCCGATGGAACACCTCTGTATTTTGAACAGTTCATCAACCATAATGATGTCCATCATACCAGGATGATGTCTAGTGTAACGTGGTGAGGGTTCTAGGTTCCAGAGAGAACACAAGTTGAGTGAATGATAAGTGACTTTATGTATGAGAGTTCAATAGTTAAGAGAGTATGTGGATAGTTAAGTTGATCAGAGCGGTCTGTCGGCGGCGTGGCCCGTCGTCCGCGACGATGGGTCCGCGACGCGACATCGCACTTGGTGGGGAAACGGGCGATTATCCGTCAGAAACGCTGACGGTGCACCTGGTGCATCGTCACGTAACGGGGAGAGGCGCGAGCCGGAAGCTCAAGACTAACCACGTCACAGGCGTGCCTGGCCGGAGACTCGCATCGTCCTGATCCGGTGACCTATATTACAATATATGAATCAGCCGTGGCCTCTTGAGTGGCCTTCAACTCATATGGTTGAGATCATATGTTGTATTATAGTGCTTGCGCGGCGCGAGCACGTGTTAGTATGAATGTATGTGTGATTCATGGTAGAGCGAGAGTGTCGTTGTCTGTGTGTGTCACGATACAAATTTTTATCGCGAACTCTCTCTCGGTATAATCGTTTAGACTTAAATACTTTCATTGTCCTATTTCTAATTTTACAAAATGTGATTTCTGTTTCTTTCATACGATTATGCTTAAAAGTTGAAAACATGTTCGATGAATTTCTGAAAATCATAAAAACGTTTACTGAGAATTTTTTTTGAAAATTATCAACAATTAATTATTAACAATTATTATTCTTAATTGTATGAATATATGAGTTTCTATGCCTTTATTCGATGCAAATGTTTCACAAAATTATAAAACCATTGAAATTTCTGGAAAAAAACGATTATTAACAATAGATTGTTTATAAACAATGTTCCTTAACTTTATGGTTATTTATATGAGATTCTATATCTCAATTTGATTAACGAACTTTTCCCCAAAAAGTTCATTTTTGTATGAACAATACCCAGAATGTTATTAGTAAATTATACAATAAACAAATAATATACATGATATAATTGTCCATAGTTGGGTATTTTCAGAAGTGAGATTTGTCCAATTCGAGATTTGGCTCAATGATTTGAGAAAAGAGCTCGACTATTTCTATCGGTCTTTCCTTATGCGTTCCTCCGCTTCTCTGGTATACAATAGGTATACTATATATATCTATATACTGCCATAGTTGGCTATAGCATTGAGAAATTTTTATCGCTTGCAGCTGTGGGTTCATTTTCCATCAGCCGCAAGAAATACTTTTTCTTTCTTGAGATGATTTTAAGTCTCATTTCGATTTTAATATTATAATATTTCCAGTCCGATTGTTACATGGAGTTTTGGTTCAAAAACCATGGCAAATGGTTCTCTCGAAATATGAAATTGTGAATTTTGCACTGTGACAATTTTCAAAATTTGCTTCTTCTGGGAATTTTTGATCAAATGGTCAGATAGTGCTTGGGAAGACCTTCAATTTAAGCGTTTGAATGTCGAAATCGGATCAAAATTGACCGAGTTATGACGGTTTTTTGGGTACTCTGATTTACTCACGAGGAACTGTAATTTATCTAGATTTTCACTCTATTGTGGTGATTTGAAAATTTTTGGATAGTCGCTCGGTTTTGATCCTACTAGTATACAATATAAAGAGTATCCATACCAATTTCCAAGTTGATATCATCGTAACTTTTCGATATATAACAAAATACGCACTCATATTTAGTGCCGACGGCGAATTCTCGAATGTAATTTGGACCATATAACATTGCGGTCTCAAAATTTTTCTATTCAATCATGGGTTTCTGTCGTTGTTCTCACTTCAAGGTATCACATTATCCAAGCTATCTTTTATCAGTACACTACGAAATTTGAATTCTGAGGTGAGAAATTTGAATTTTCGCAAACCAAAGATTTTCGGGCCGAAACCCTACGTTTTTCTCACTGTGGTGCTTCGATTTCAATTCTGCGACTTCTAGTGATGTCCTTAACTATTAGTCCGCCTAGCTATGTAGATTTACAATAACAATCAATGATAGTAACAGTCATTTGATCGATAATCCTCGCGCAGCGGCCTTTTGGTGCGTCACAATACGCATTTTTCGTGTAATTTTGAAGAAAGATTTTCAACATTTCCAACTGAGATTTTCACTTTTCTAAACTTCTTTTGACATATTAAACGATAGAACCAGTTAGTTTTGGATGTTGTCCACTTCCTCTGATCGTGATACGCATCAATTTATGCGTTTTTGGACTCTACTTTTCGGAATTCTGGAGTTGACTTCTTCGAACAAAATGACTCGACTTTTGGCCGTTTTTTCGACTTTGAGCTAGGTGTGGGGTTCAAAATGACTCTGTACGTGTTTGACTGGGTACCTGTGTGTGTAGTGAAGGTGACCTGCTGTGTTTTGTGCCGAGTTTCGGCGATCTGTGGCGCGGCTGATGTGTCTCGCGGTGAAAAGTGGTCTTGGCGTGTGTAATTTGAGTGCACTCCGGTGCAAGTTATAGCTCCGGAGTAAAACGTCCGATCAAGCTGAAATTTGAAAGAGTGGCTCTTTACATGATGAGGATGATGACCCAACAAAATTTCTTGGGAAATTTTGAAAATTCGGGGGAAAAAATTTTCAGTTTTGCCGGTCGGTCGTAAATCGATCCGAGTGACGTACTGTTTACTTTTTGAGCTGATCTCGCACAGTAGCTCTCTTTTCGAGATTGTACGGGATCAGTCATTGTATCCAGCCTCCGAAGGAGTATTATATACTCTTCTTGGATTTGCTGGCTATGGTATGTGCCAGTGTTGCCGTTCTTTTGCTGACCTTTTCACCTGGCTGATAACATAGTAAGTATATTATAATACTTTGAAAGTATGTATGATTCAATGCACGGTTGCCGTTCTGATCCTCACTTGGACCAGGCTTTGGATGTCGACTTTCGTTGTTGGCGATCATCGACAGTGCTAGAGTGGCTCTTATATCGATAGGAGCTCTGTCGTTTTTTCTTTCAATTTCCAAAGCTTTTCCCTAACGCCAGTCTGTCATGTCCGGTTTCGGTTAGTGTTTGTGTCCTGTGTTATGTGATTGGTGCTATGAGATTTCCATCTCATGTGAGTGTTTTGTGGGATTCTAGGGGCTGCTGGTGAGTCCGTGCTTGGCTCGCGAGGAGGGTCTTATGGGGGTGACGTTGACCCATTATATCTCGAGGCTGTGAGAGCTGCCGTGGTCCGTTTGCGGCGACACCCTGCCCGCTACCTACATGCTCTTGACCATATCACTCTTTGCCGGCTCCGCCTGCGGGTCCTTTATGAAGTCCGGGCGGCCCGTGTTTGTCATCTCCAACCTGGTGGGTTCGAAGTCATGAATCAGACTGCGTTTGGAGTGGTCGATCGCGCCGTTTTCCATGAATCTCTGTTGTGTTTGAGTTGCCGCTCGGTAAGTACTGCTCTCGATGCTTCTACCTCCCGTGGTGTACCATCGTTCTACCTTGTTCCCAGCACCTTCGTGTCACGATTATCACGGCCGAGGGTCCTCGTCCTGTACTCTACTTTGGCTACTCCACTTGCGGTGGAGGCGTGTTTGTGATGTCCCCTACTGGTCAAGTGGTTGTCCCTATTTTGTGTGGCAGCTGTGGGCTCGTGAGTGTTCCCGTTTCTGATGTTCAGCGCGTACTCCTTCCGACGGGTGTGTTTCAACGGTGTTTCTTCTCTTCCTTTCAGGTTGGGACGCGTCTCTATCGTGCTCCCGGGCTCCTTTTGCCCCTTGCGACGATGGTGCGTGCTCATAATAGCTACTGCCGTTCGTGGGGTGTTCAAGAAGTCGATTTTGTGACCAAAATGCTCGTGACCGGTTGTGTCTGTCTTTGTGGATTGATGAGTGTTTGTGGTGTTGCTGTACTCATGCATAACGTTTTAGTCAGGTATTTATGTGAATCTATGGTGTTTTTCTCTTCAGAAATGTGCCTTACTCGTTTAACATCAATCTAACCGCCGGCTCCCGCGCAAGGATTTTCGTCAGTTAAGGGACGCCTCGTTCCAGGTCGTCACCCAAGCCCTTGTGGAGTTTTCTTATGGAGTACTATATTCTCGGGCCCTGCGGTGTTCCCGGTGTGACTTGATACGTGTTTTCAATATCACTTATTACCCCGTTTGTTCCAAAGAATTTATTCGTTATCTCTCTTGTTGAATTGAAGGGCGAGAAAGTCCTAATGATTTGGGCTTGGATTTCCAGCTAATGGATTTCCTTTCACTTGATTCTGTGGACTGTGTTTGATTCTCTTTTTTTCAGTATTCTCCAGACATTTCTTTGCAAACGTTTCAATCTTCCCTCAAAATTCAACCTCATCATTAGTGGTACTATTATATTCTTCCGGTAGGTGGGTTTTGATAATCCCCCACCTCTTCGAAATGATTTTACTTCGCGTATAAACTTGTTGGAATTTGAATTGGTCGTATCTGTAATTTTACCATCATATCTGGTCCTTGAGACCTGTAATTTTCGAGTGATTTTACTCTAAATTCTTTTCTCAATTTTTGGACTATACTTTCTCAATTAACTATGACTATACCGATGTTGCCGCAACGGTCTTCTGTGTTGACTGCTGGAATCTTCAATAGGTGAGTTGATTTTTTTGTGGCTGATGAGAGCTCGTTCGTCGTCCGCGCGATCCGACGGCAGGAGATGGTGTGCATGCCCTCGTCGTCCTTACTGATCCGACGGCGTGCGCGCTTAGGAATCCCCCATATGTGACAGTTCATAGACGCTGTTGGCTGCGTGCTCGTCGTCCGCTGTGATCCGACGGCGGGCGTTTTGACAGCTGGGGTATGGGCACACTTGATGATGCGCTCGCCCGACGGGCTTTTATGGGTGGTTTAGGTGCGCGCTGGTGGCTGCGTTGAGGGTGGTCCATCATGTGGCCCACCTGGTGTAGTAGACCCATTGGGATCCCCTCGTCTGCGTTTTCCTCCGGGTCCACTTCCTGGGCGTTCTCTGTACAGAATATCGAGCGCATAGTTGTGAGAATCGTTAGGTATGGCGCCATAATTTTACTCGCAGCTTTTAAAATTACAAATATGAACATTGCTATAGCCGATGCTATGGCCAGGTAAAATGGCAGATCATTCTGTAGTTCTGTAAAATTGTGGGATACCGCCTCATATTTACTCATGTCTCGAGCCTTCGCGATTATGTCGCGCAAGCTCGGTGCTGCTTCCAGTGCCTCGATATACGCCGGGCTGAGTCCTCCTTGCTCCTCCTGCCAAATTTCCTCCATGATGTCATGGATGCGTGGCGTGTTGGGCTCCTCTGGTTTTTTGCGAAGCAGGTCCGTGATATTCAGGTCCAGCTTTTGGTATATGGGGAACATATGGCTCATCTCGATGTGTTTGGAAGCTGTCAAACGTGCGTTTGGGGTAATAGCCATGCATCCTGGGGTAGCCTCAACAGACCAGTGCCGTTGATTGAAGTTGATAGATGTTCGTTCCCTCGGCATTGGATGAAGAGCCGTTCTTCCTCCAATGTCGAGAATACCCAGGTGTTTTTCTCGTGAAGGCGCATCCAATATGCGTCGTGCATTTTCGTTACACGGATGTCACAGCTGGTGATGTCCGTGATATTGCGGTCCAATGCCATCTCGATCTCGCAGGATGCTCTTGCGATGAGCTCCCTGACAGGCGGCGGGTTTTTGCAGACCATCCTGTCTCGGAGTTCCTTGCATTCGGCGAGGTTGCTGCGATGTAGGTTAATATAGGTGTTAGCTGTTAAGTCAAGGGCGAAGCTGTGGCATTTTGGGTATACATAAGCAAATGTGCCGCCCGCACTTCCGTGGGCCTTTTATAAATTGGGAGAGCTGATGCTCTATATAGAGTGTAGTCTGCTAGATCCAGGAGTGGGATTCCCATTGAATATATGAGTGTCTGATTTATCGGCACAATTGAAATTTCTGAGATTTTTGTAATCTCAGAAATGGACTCGTTGTTATTAGTCCTTGGGAATCTCACTTCTGGCAATGCGTTTTTGATGGTCTCAGCTGATTTTTCGATCAGCTCTGGTGTCATGAAGTGCGGGTGGATAGAGCCTTGAGGAGCAAATGATACCATCTCAATCAATGTCTGAGTGTTGAATTTGTAAGTATTGGCTGCTACCTGAATGATTTGAATCGCGTTACTGCATAATAACTCATTGTCAGTTCTGTTTGCATTCCCAGCTAGTTTGCTGATTATTATCTGAAGTTTTCCTAATTTTTCAGAATTCTTTGTGAGTTCCGTTTCAATCAATTTGGTTTGATTAGCCAAGAGTTCGGCGATTTTACGTGTATCATTGGCCCTTGTCCCTATAATATCTTTGAGCTCACTCTCTGATTGCTCATCGAGTGTGCCAAAAATGATTTTCATCCCTTCTCCCATAAAAGGGAGCCAAGCTCTTCGTTGGCGGGGGTTTTTATATACCAGAGCCTCCATCATCCTCTCATCATCCCTGCTTGTCTCGCCGATCTGCCGGTGGATGGCATTTAGTTGTGCGACGTGAACTTCATCCGGGCAGGATGGACTCAGTTGATTCCACGCTTCTCTCAAGGTGGTTGCAGACTCAGATAGTTGGGTGGGCTCAATCCGCAGCACAATTTTCCATATTGTACTAGAAGTTGACAGCTGGGCTATGCGCTCCACCAAGAGTCCTGGCGTGTGCACCAGTGGCGTGAGGAATTTACTCGATTGCGTGGGCCTGTCCGCACTGCAAAATTTTTGAACTGACGTAATTCTTGTTATTTTTAAATTTTCAAATCATTTATGCTAGGAACCAAATTGTCAATTCGAAAATGACGCGTGCGTGGCTCGTCCCTGGGCCGGAGTATTTTCTACGACGATCAAGGGCGAGCTCGCATTTTCCATTTACCAAGAAATATCCTCAACATTTCGTGCCTGGGACGGAGCATTTTTCCGGCTCAGGACCAACATGATGAGCGTTGATTCTTTAGTGTTAGAATACAAAATAAGAACATTAGCTTTTTGAGCTTGGTAATTGGCTTCTGCCATTTCTATTTTAGCTTCTGCGCATCTCTTAATCTGATCAATGCGCACCACTTTCGTGACGGAGTTATTTCTCAATGTGACATTTCTTGTTTTATAATTGATTTGAACGATTTCGTAGGGCCCTGTATACTGAGGGGGTAACTTGTTTTTGACAGGTAGCTTTAGCTCATAGACCAGTTCACCCTCACGAAAATGGCACGTATTTGTAGCTTTCATGTCATAGTAATGTTTATACTATAGCGTGCTAAATTTGCATGCAGTGCAGCTAAAGTTTGCACCTGCTGCGATTCAGTCCTTCTGTTTTCGATGAAGTCGTCATACGTCGGCGCTTCCACTTGCTGTCCGTGTGGTCCAGGTTGTCTGACCTTGTGTCCCAAGTCTGACCTTGTGCAAGAGTGTGAAAGGCGCGTGTCCGGTCGATGCATTCTCCATGGCGTTGATTGAGTATTGGGCCATGGGTAGTACCTTGTCCCAATCCGAACGGTCCTTAGCGGAGGCCTTGAGGAACTCAGTCAATGTTGCGCGCATCCTCTCAATCATTCCGTTACTCATCGGCGAATATGGAGATGTACAATATACTTTGATTCCAAAAGCATCTGCAAAATCATTTAATATTGTATTCATGAAGTGTCTACCTTGATCGCTCAAAATCGACCCTGGTGGTCTAAAATACGCAATTACTCGATTTAATAATGCGTTGGCTACTTCGTGTGCCGTAGCGCAGCGTGTCGGGATCAGTATGGCATAGCGAGTCAGCTGATCTTGCACCGACAATATGTAATGATAGCCACTCTTTGATGGACATGGGGGTGAATAGAAATCAATCGCGATTTTGTCAAAAGGGCTTGCTGGTGTATCTACCAGTCTCAAAGGTAGACGTACTCTTCGTCTTACTAATTTATCGACTGCACATCCATTACAGCCCTCAACGACGCTTTTGACATCCTCGCGCATTGTTTCCCAATAATAATGTTGTGCGATCAAATTATAAGTTTTGATGATGCCACGATGCCCACCATTTGCCGACGCGTGGGATTCCGTGATAAGCTTATATCTATCGCTATCAGAGGGTACTTTGAGGTTGTGCTTAAAAAGTACAATTTTGATGTTTTGCCATTGAAAATCTGCTCGGCCATTTCGATAAATTTTGACCAAATAGTCGGTGAAAAAACTTGGTTATCTTGAACCAGGCCCAAACTTTTCAGTCCTTTTGTAAGGATGAGGTTTTTCAAATTTTTCAAGACCATTTTTATATCTTTCTGTGATGGCTTTCCACCGATGTAATTTTTAACAAATAATGTAAAGGTGTTTATGTTCCGAGCTTGAAATTTATGTACATTGCCAACCTCAAAATTCCCCCCTTGCATAGTTTTTGCATGGATATAGTCTCTTTCTATCAGAAATGCGATGGTCTCTGTTCCAGCATGGCCATCGCATGAGGCAAAAAATGCCACGTTTCCTCTGTATCGAAACGGGTGCTCGTCAACTGCAAAAATTTTTTGCAATGGTTGCGATTGCTCGTCGTCACCCAATGCCCACGGTGGCTTCTCACGCGGTGGCCGAGCTTGCGCTACTTGATATTTATCAAGCGCTGACGAGTGAGCTTTCGCCTGCATCATGTGACTCTCGAGACGCGGTTGGTGTTGAATTGCGGCTAAAGTTCTATTCTCTGCGCTCGGAGTTTTCTCAGGTTCGGATCTCGCGTCCGGTCTGTTCTTGTCGAGTTCGCAATTTTCGTCGCCGAATTCATGAGAATTTTCGTTCACGACGCTCGGAATCGGCAGCAAAGGAGTAAAATGCTTCCTTGGCATGTCCAAGTGCAGGTGGGCAAAGTCTCCTGTATCATTCGAAATTGTCTGAGTATACGACAATTCTCCGAATTCATTCACCACGTGAATGCATACATTTTCATTATATATCCGCGAATATAAGAATATGCAATCGTCGTTGCCATATTCTTCTTCGTTCGTGAGAATTTGAATTGTCGTATCAGCTTCTATACGTGATTCCAATAAGAGGTTACCTCTTGTCAAAAGATCATTTCTCATTCCGCGAGTGTTAATTTCCAAATTTTCGATTCTAATCAGTGACCAAAATAGGCAATTGCCCTTTGGCAAATTTGGAATATCCGTGATTCTTTCAAATCTGATGAGACATTCCGCGCAAGTGTTGCATGGTTGAAAATGTCGAAATTTCTCATCCGAAATTGGCTCTATTTCGAGTGAATTTCCTGGCGAGTTTTCAGAGTTATCGAAATCGATCTGAGCCTCTGCTGCTGATTCGAGCGCGTTGATTTTTTCGCGCGGCGCGATCTCTTCGCTGCACTGCTTGGCAATCTCTCTACTTGATGATGGTTGGGGCGGTAAGTGAGTTGAGAATTCGCCACGTTCAAGCTCGTCCGACGGCAAGCATTGTGGTGGCTCGCTCTCTCTCTCTTTGGAATGTGGCTTATTGCACGGCGAGTTGAATTCTGGTATCATTTCGCTGCACAGCTTTTCATCATGGCGTATGAATCGTTCTGTGCCATCATCATGCAGATCGCGGTTTTGAACTTGCTCGAGTACTGCTTTTAAGACTAAAGGGCCTCCGTTGCCCTGCGCAATTAAATTACCGCTCACATCGCGTATTCGAAAATCGACAAGATATTCGCCGGTCTTCTCGACTGGGAGTGTCATATTCACCTCAGGATTTTCTATCTTTACTTGGGGGTCGAATTTTGGATTTTGAATACCCTTTTGAATAATTTCAATATTTTTGATTTTTGGACGAGATTCGACTGTCTCAATATTTTGACTATTTTGATCATTTTTCATTATGTAGTCATGATCCAAAATTTGTTGTGAATAATTTTGTGTGCTTTTATCTGAAGTGATTGAAATCGTAATGATTTCAAGGGGTGAATCAGATGATATCTCCATTCCTGCTTCGGCTATAAACACGGCCTGGGCTTGATCAATTATGGACTCATGATTCGAATTTTGAGTCGGCTCTCCGTGTGTGTGCATATTTGCGCTTTCACTCGTTTGAGTAGCTGCTAACTCGAATGAATGTCGCGCGTCAGCTGTTTCGCTCGTGTGAGATTGCTTGAGTATGTCGAGATGTGGATATCGGTCTTTCAAGCGCTGCGATGATCGCGTTTTTTGAAAAACTTTTCTCGGCCTTTTCTGCCTTTCTTGTTTCTGACTCGACTCGATTTCGGATTCGGTTTCGCGTGGACTCTCTACCGATTTTTTCTTTGCTGGCTGCGCTTTGGTATCCGTCGATTCTGTCTCTGAAATTTTCGATTTTCAGGCGCCAGCTATGCGGTGCGCGCGTGTTTTGAATACGCGCCCAGGCAGACAATCGGCCTAGCACGGTGGATTTTCCCTCTCTTGTCGTTCTGCCAATGCATAGAGCTCGGCTCGCGGTAGTTCCGGGTTCACCTCGCCTTCTTTGATAACGGGATTTCGACTTAAAGCATCTGCCGCCTCATTTAATCGGCCAGCTCTATGAATTAAATCAAAATGGAATCCGCGTATTCTCGCTTTTTGACGGTTATACCTCGTGTCATTTTTTGTCTTATGAAAATGGCTCAATGGTTCGTGGTCCGTTACCACTGTGAACTTTCTGCCGTGAAGATATGGACGGTAAGACTCGCACGCATGCACGATACTCTCCAATTTTTTATCAAAAATTGGCCACGAGAGTTGGGCCCCTTTCAAAACTTTAGACGCGTAGGCAGCTGGTCTATTGTTGTTGATAGTCCCAATAGCCAAAATAGATCCCACTGCATAATCACAGCTATCACAAAATACGATGTAACTCTCATTGCCTGTCGCAGGGCTCGCGAGTACGCTCTCTGAACGTAATGCGTCGCGTAGACTCTCAATTGAGCGTTGTTGTTCCATGTCCCATACAAAATTTTGCTCTTTTTTCAAGAGATCGGTCAATGGTTTGGATTTCTTCGCGTAATTTTCGATGAAGCGCCTATAGTACCCCGTCAATCCGAGGAACTGCCTGACTTTTCGAATGTTTGTGGGTGCAGGATATTCATTCACTGCCTCTACTTTCTTGGGATCTGGTTTAATGTGACCATTGCCAACTATGTGGCCCAAAACTTTCGCTCCTTTCTTCAAGAATTGACATTTCTTTGGTGAGATTGTGAAATTCGCTTCAATAATGCAGGCCATGAATTTCCTAAATTTGATTCTATGTTCTTCCAAGGTATCTGCCCAGATAAACAGATCGTCACAATAACTAGCGAATTCGTCGGGGGTGAGGGAGGAAAATGCCATAAAAATTGCCTCATTTAGGGTGTCTGGACTACCGACCATCCCTTGAGCCATACGCGCGAATTCCATTCCGCCCAGAGGTGTGTCTATGGCCGAATAAGGTGCTGACACCTCATGCATTTCTATTTGGTAGAAGGCGTCTAATGAATCAACTACTGTGATATATCGCGCGCTAGACAGCTGATCGATGATATCGGCTGTGAAAGATAACGGCTGACAAGTCCCTACCGTGTCCTCGTTGAGGGGGCGGAAATCTGCGACGAACCGAAACCTTTTCGTCCCGTCTTTATCTGAGCTTTTTGGTACTAGAAAGCAATTTGATCTCCATGGTGATCTGGATGGGCGCAACATTCCGAGATCGCGGAATTTTTTCACCTCTCCGATCAAAGGGCCTTTCAAGGTTGGAGGTAAGCGGTATCTTTTGGCTTTGAACGGTTTGCCCGATTTCAACTTGATTTCATGTTTTATAATTGGCGTTGCTTGGAGTGGTTCGCCTTTCAGCTCAAATCGCCAAGGGTCGATGCTAATGAGCATGCGCACGTGCTCAATCTCCTCCGGCGAGCAACCGTCGATATCAACGAGTTGCATTAATTTTTCTACGCGTTCTGCAGAGGCTATGTCACGCGCGCTCTTATCTATATTCTGCGAATTCTCGCGAAGCTGCTCATTCGCTGGGTCGGCGCCTGTGTATAACCGGCGAATATAATGTACTGCATCATCCCCAATGATGCTTTCCTCTTCTACATTGTCCCAAGGAATTATTTTTGAAAATCTTCTCAACTTAACTGCAGGAGTGTCAATATATATAGTTTCATTGAAATATTCATGACTTCTGTTATGCCATATCCATTGTGGTTTTTGGCGATGAATTTCCGAAGAGAATTCCATTTTTTACATGTATGCGGGGGATCCAGCCCTCTTGAGTATCGTTCAGAATCTTGGATTTAATGAGTCTTCTCATTCTAGGCGGCACTTTCATTTTTTCCTTGTATAAGAAAGGGATTGAAAAATTTTCGAACTCAAGGCAGCGGGCTTTTGGGTTTAATTTACCACCGTACTCTGTCAAAAAATCCTAACCGACTAGACCATCACAGTCTAATAAAATGGAGTCGGGGACAACATGAAATTGCCACTGCATGCCGTTTATTTTCAATAAGATCATTGCCTCTGAGAAAAATTCTCCTTTTGCTACGCCATTAATGCTCAATATTTCTGACTTATCAATGTCTGCAAGATTTTTAACTCAACATTCCGAGTTGGGGGACGCCCAGCACTATTTTCCGTGGAACAGATTTTTCACGATGAAGCCCTCTCCAGCTTCCTCCACCTACGCTTTCGAAATACATGTATTACTCATCACAAGGCTCATAATCAGTTATGTTGTACGCAATTACCAAAGCTACTAACCATTTACATATGGCCCGTATCTCATCGAGATGTCGACAACACTGAGTCATGCTATGCAATTAAAAAAAAACGGGCCATTGCTATGAGGAGATAACGATATTTAAAATTATTCTATTAGGATTGATTCTTCATGATTTCGATATGAACCAAGTACTTCGTCGGATTCTCGGCCTTGACTGGACTCTACTAGCTTGTATAAGAGCTCAAATTCGTTCGAGGAGTGTGAATAGCCTTCTATGAAAAAAAAAATCAATAATGAGTGACAACAAAGCTCACGTGACCTCAATTAATTGCGTACTTCCCATTAAAATATCTCAAAAATGGGTCATAGGCACTCTTCGAGCCCATTGACAAAGTTGATCAGCATGAAATGATCTACTACACTACCAAATTTCATCATAATTGGCCTTAAGCCACTCCCCATTGATTTTGTGTAGGGTCCTTTATCGTTATTGCTGAGGTATGATGACGTCTGACGTGAAAAAATGCGTTTTTTGACCCAGAGAACACCCTCAACTCGTCTTCCACGCCCGAATTGAGTGTCTCAGGCGTCACTCACTCTCTCAAGATGAGTCTGACTGATCCAATTCCATATGAAAAAACACGCAGAACCAAACTTCGTCATCATTTCTGAGGTATGAGGACGCCTAACGCGAGAAAAATGCATGTTTGACCCAGAAAACACCCTGAGCGCGTCTTTCACGCCCGAATCGAGTTTCTCAGACGACACTCACTCTATTGAGATCAGTCTAAACGGTCTAATTTCATATGATAAATCACGCTGAATCAAAATTCATCGATATTTCCGAGGTGCAATGACGCCTGAAGCGGAAAGATTGCATTCTCTGAGGCGGACAAAATTCTCTGCGCCTCTTTCTCGTCTGATAAGAGGGTTTCAGCAGTCACTGACACACGTAGTGTGTCAATTTATTCCAAATCCATGCCAAATCAGGGTTCACCATCATTTCTGCAGTCGAATTGGTCTTTGCGGGGTAAGATATATTCTACCAAAATCTTTCAAGGCCTCATGTGGATTTTTCGGGATCTGTGACAACTTCTCTCTACAATCATACCCATAGGCTCTCACTATCACGTAGAAATTGAAGCTGAATTAGAATTCGTCATCAGCATCTGATTGAAATCACCTCTAATAATAGCGAGATTGAAGTATCTCATACGGAAACTTCTCTGCGTTCCGGACACCGAATCCAGAAAGAGATCAATCGGACTAAATCCATCCTCATAAGCACTCCCCCTCCCCTCAGGGGTAAGGTCCCCATCTCACGGGAAGATTGTAGCGCCCCCTTGCTCGTACACTCCGGCCGGCCATCGAACCAAATCTTACACGCTCCGCAATCCTCGTATCCTATGTGACCCTATGGTCGCTCTAGTAGTCCAGCCCCTGCCAGTCTCAGCCCCTTGCCAGCGTCGGTTGACGTCAGTCGTTTTGGCAGTTCACGACGAGCAACGACGAGCTCTCGCGAATTTTCACTAAGTTGCGAATAAGTAAAGTCCTTGGGGCATTGATCAAATTCCTTGAATCGCAACGCTTCCCTAAATTACTCTTTGGTATCCTTTCAAGTCTGAATCCATGGAAAATCTGACTTTGCCGAAAAGTCTCTTGCGGTGACCCTAATTGCCAGAGCCAAAAATACCAAACACACAGTTACACCCAATCTAGCTGAGTTCAACAAGTGACAAACCACATATTGCAAAGCTCCTCAAATGTGTTTGGATTCAAACAATATTGGCCCAAGAAGCGCAACCAGAATGGTGTAGAATTCAAGTACTGCTGCCTTCAAGAGCGTATCGATGATGACAACAGTAATGATTCTCTTCTCCTCGTATCAGAGGAGTTCATAATACAAAAGCCAATGCCATGTAAGATCAGGCAATCAAATAATGCTCTAGTATCAAATCTCTTCTACGATGGAATATATGTTTCTGAGGACGAATCAACGAGACACGTATCTTTGCGATTTGCCCTATCATGCTCTGAATGGAAGTTATCGAATTTTTCCCATTGGAGCCGCACCATGGACATTTCGTAGAATTCGCAACTTCTGTAAACTCGTTGAAACCTAGGGAACAAAATGTACTTGATCCGGTTTGCGTGACATGGCGCAGAGTGGCACTAAAAATTATTTTCTGGATTTAATCGTTGAAACTTCCTTTTCATGATCGTTCGGACAGACGGAGTTCGTAGTGAGTCTGTGGAGTGCTGCGTCGATACTTGGACGCTGATATCCACTCTAATGGCTGTTGAAGACTGATCCCCTTGTTCCTCATTGCATTCATTTCATCTGGAAGATAGGATAAACCCCGAGCCAGACCAGTCGAATCATAACGCAAATCTGATATCATAGATAAGTCAAAATTGTATTCGATGGCTCCAAAGCATCATAGTATCACACTCATGATGTCAAAAAACGAGTCTTCACGATAAAAACCAGGGAATGATTTCTAATGCCGCTCTGCGCCATGTCGCGCAAACTGGACCAAGTACATTTTGTTCCCCATATTTCGACGAGTTCACAGGAAATTTTCGATCAAAATTGAGGATGATTATTTTGAGCTATTCAACTTTCCCTGATTCCGGCGGGAATCATTTTCTGTGGATCCTACTCACTATCTCATCTCCACAAAGACCATTGCACATGAAAAATTCCATTTATATCGACCAGAAGCTGCTAATTTTACGAAATGCTCCTTGTGCAACTCAAATAACGGGAATTTGATAGCTTCCATTCAGAGCATGGTGGAGCAAATCGCAAAAATACGTGTCTCGTTAATTTGGCCTCAGAAACATATATTCCATCCTGGAAGAGATTTAAGACTTGAGCATCATCTGACTGCCTGATCAGACATGGAATTGGTCCGAAGGAATCTCAGATACTGACTGATTGTAGATCTTCATGTTGCATTTGGAGAATTTGGAGATTCCCGGAAGAAGACATGGCCTGCTGAGCCAACTGGATAACATAAGACTTGGGTGATATTGCAACTCTTTTCCAGAATGCACTAGGATCGATTCTGTATGAGGAGAACCACTCAGTTTTCCCATCTCGCATTCATTCAATTCCCAAGATAAAGATGAATTCCGATTTGGCGTCTTCTTTACGTGGAATAAGATGGTTTGGACTAATCGCGAAAGAGTAAGTGACGTCTGAGACACTCAATTCGGACGTGGGAGACGCGTTCAGGGTATATCCCGAGTCAAAGTCGCATTTTTCTCGCGTTGGGCATCCTCGTCCCTCAGAAATGACGATGAATTTTGATCCAGCGTATTTTTCACATGCAATGAGATCGTTAAGACTGATCTCAAGAGAGAAAGTGACGTATGAGAGTCGATTCAGGCGTAAAAGTCGCGCTTAAGATTTTTTCCGAGTCGAAAGATTTATTTTCCTCACGTTAGACGTCATCATACCTCAGGAATAACGATGGACTTCGATTCAACGTGTTCCTTACATTCAATTAGATCACTCAGACTAATCTAAAGGTAACGAGTGACGTCCGAGACACTCAAATTGGACGATAGAGACGCGCTAAACATGTTTTCCGCGTCGAAAAATGCCACTTACAAGTGTGGGGTGTCGTTATAGCCCAAATTTCACGATGAGTTCCGATTCAGCATCAAATTTCTCGTGAAAATATATATCTTAATTTTACATGGAGAGTGATTTGTTACCTGAATTTTAGAACAAGATGCTTCTTAAGGCACTATTATATCACTCCTTAGGGGTTTAGGGAAAATTTCCCACGTCATTTTTTGACTCAAGAAGGTATCTAGAGGGGGGGGGGGTGGTGGTGGTGGAACTTGGAAAAAAAGGACCACCTTCACACACACACACACACACACACACACACACACACACACACACACACACACATATATATATATATATATATATATATATAAGGGTGTACCTTATTTCCCAACTCTCGATTCACCACAATACCATCGTGAATTTTAGATCTTTGATATAAGGAAATGAGAAAAAACTTTTGCCGCGTCCTGTGCAACGTATCCTGCTTTGCCGCTCGAACATCATCTTAACATTGAAAACCCTATACTGAAATTTTGTCTCTCCCTACCCTCCGTGCCTCTGGGATCACTGTGATTTCTTATGGTCCCTCTTAGACTGTAAAGAATATCAAAATACACTATTCCGACGTGAAATTTCACGAGAAACATAATCAAATCATCAGTTTTGGGTTACAAAGTGGCTCCGGCGTGATACCCATGAATTTTTGGAAGAATCGCTAATATCACGCCGGGGTCAATTCAAAATCCAAAACTGACAATTTCATCGTATTTCTCGTGAAATTTCACGTCGAATTAGTATTTTGATATTTTTCATGGTCCAAGAGGGGCCACGAAAAATCACAGTGATCGCAGAGGCACGGAGGGTGGGGAGGGCAAAATTTTCGGTATAGGGTTTTCAATGTTAAAATGATGTTAGAGCGGCAATGCAGGATACGTCGCACAGGGTGCGGCAACATTTTTTCTCATTTTTTCATATCAAAGATCAAAAATTCACGATGGTATCGTGAGAAATCGAAAGTTGGGAAATAACGCGCAACGTAATATATAGATATGAAGATATATATATATATATATCTTCGATTTCTCACGATACCATCGTGAATTTCTGATCTTCCTAATATATATATATATATATACTAGGGGGGGCAAACCCCCACCTGGATCAGAGGAACTTATACTCTCCCTCCCTTTATAAAATTCACCATCACAATGAATACACATTCTGGAGCCCTAAGCTTGGCCACTTAATGAAGGATCCCAGTAGGCTTCATGACTTGGTGCACGGTCTTGCACGGGATCCTCTTATAGTTGACTGGACCAGGCCTTGTGAGCACACGACTTGACAACCATGCGTCAAATCTATGAGCATTGTCGTGAGAAATAATATGATGATGCTTTGTGGAAATTGATGAATATACCCTGTCAATCAGGAATCCAGGATTCGTATACTTAAGATTCAGTTGTGGATTCAGGAATTTGTATATGTATTTTCAAACAGTGTTGAAAGGATTTTGGTGGGTCGATGGTCTGAGGGGAATACTCAATTTTTTCAGTCCAACTCATACCGTATTCATCCGAATATAAGCTGCACTTTTTTCATCTATTGTAGGATTCAGAAAATCGGAGTGAGAATTATACGCGGGTGCGGCTTAAACTCAGGGCCGCTGGCCATTCATCATAAGCGTAAACAACAAAACGCACCAAACTATTTGACTACCTATATCAAGATTGATGTGCACTGATTTTCTCAATTCTGTTGAGGATTTAGTCGAATCTATATGAGAGAATCACAGAATCTTCTGACTTTTGCCCCCTAAAAGTAAAAATGCTGAAAAACGCTGTGGACATGTCTGAAAATGTCTAGCTGACTTCTTCGATGTCTCCGGAAACATAATCTTCCATGTAGATCATCTGGAAAAAATCGCTAAATGACTCACAGAACAGAGTCTTGCACCACATTTTGGGGATTTTTCTAAAAATTCGATCCGAAATTTGCATTGATAGGGTGTGGGTCGGTGATTGACCAGCCTGGGATGTCTTATACAATACTCGAATGGATGTTAAAGATTCTCAACTGTTAGAGTTCATGATTAGGATCCCCCAATGGTAATGCTGGAGGCTTATGACCTATCGAGAGGTGTCAGAAATACATCGAATAGATATCGAAGAGTTTCGGTTCTACCAGATCCCATCATCCATTGGGATACAAGATGCGAATATTAGATACGACTCACAGTGGGGATGAAAACTGATTTCGAGACAAGATCCAGCGCCACGCGAGTACCCGACCGATCGAAAGAATTCAAACTGGATTCTCTGTGTTTTTTCCCACTCTACAAGATACATTCCTGGAGAATTCAATTCGGGGAACTCTGGAGACATAGGATCGTGTTGGAGGGGCGATCAATACAAAGAACAGAAACTGTCAGCTTGTACTGACGAGTAATAAATAACTTCTCCTCGCTGCAATCTTCCCAAATCCAGGTGAGAGTGTTCGAATAGCATCTGAGGTGGAAATTGACTCCTTGGAGAAACATTTCGTGAGGCTACTGGACTAAGGATTCTAAGAGGTCCTCGGTATCGAGGATATCCGAGTACTAAGTAAGTGGAGAATGTATTGAAGGATTCTGGAGCCCTTAAATCGAACTAACGGATTCCTGTGACATGGGGAGTGATGAACAAACTATTGTGTGTCTCTAAGTCATAATTTGAGCACACTTAGCCCTCCGTACATTGCCACCAGGATCGAAGAGAGTCGATTCTTGATGATTGAGGTTGATCACCAAGGCAGATGAGCCTGAAATCCTGACTCAAACCTAAGTTATCGCAGTCCTGCGATAATGAAAGTATTCCTCTTATCAAGTGAGACCAAAAGTACGTCTTTTGGACCCAACCAGGATATCGTTTATTGCTGCTAGGATCGAGGAGACTCGATTTTCGACAATTTTTTGTTGATCTACAAACACGATTCTGTGACTTCGCAGCTCCCCAAATCAAAATTACCGGGGAGGTTACTTGTAGAGTGGCGGAAAACGAGAAGAATTCGGTTTGAATCATGTCGATTGGTTAAAGATCCGCATGGCGCTGAATCTTGTCCCGGAACAGATTTAAAGCCCCACTGTGCGACCTTAGTCATTCTTAGAAAATCCGGAGTGTCTTTGAATTTTTTGAAAGATTTTATGAAACGTTCCATGACGACTTCGTCTATGTAAGATTCTCAGTAGCTCCCCACTTGTACCGATGGTACTTCAAAACGCGCCAAAGTCCGAGAATAGCGAGGTGGATATGGAATGGTGGAATCTTGATACTATCATCCATTATTTCCCGGTAATTTGGAGTCCGTCCGTCGATTACAGCGAGTGTACAACACCGAGAACAGCGTAGATATGGGCAAATCTCAGGAACTATGCGGTTCCGACTTTGAAATTTCGAGAATTTCCAGAATGGCAGCACATCTCCGATAAACTTTTGTTTGGTCCAAGTAATGCTCAAACAATGATGAAATACTTGCGTAAATCATTTTGGAGCCCCGCCGTGGATTTGTGAGGGTGTAGAAGTTTTTCCCATGTATTTGCGTGGGACCCTCATATTTTCGTAATTCTAATTGGCTCGTGTGTATGTGAATACATGGCATCCTTGGTGTTGGAATAGAAGAAGAGAGATGAGTTCAATGGTTTACAGTGTTTTCTGAAGGTCTGTGGTACAAAATGTAGATGTGCCTCAACCGTCGAAACGCTCATTTTCGTCATTTGTCGATCCTCACAAGCCTCGCATCGCGACCGATATGAGGCTGTAGTAGGGGCGATTCTCATAGGCATTTCTTGAGGTACAAATATCAGTTTACACGTGGTTTCCATCCCAACGGAATCGAAATTTTCGTGTGCTACACGAAAAACGATTTTTTTGACCCCATTTACGCGAAAATAACTTTTCTCATTTCAAGCCGCATCGTCGTGCGGAATCGAGCACACTATCGTTCTTGGGCTAGATTTGTAGGTTTTTGGATGTAGAATAATATGTCGTTTCTACAGATACGAAATATTCACCGCCCCGAGTGCTGCATCCATTAGAAGAGCGATACAGGAGAAAATGTAGAATCGGAGTTCGCTCCAACGAATCATCGGCACTCCGACGCATTGATAGGCACAGCCTCGGGCGAAAATTATATGTTTCTATGTATTATAATCCATCACATATCCAATTTTCAGACCGATCGGTGAACCGCCCCGCCTGTGGCGAGCTAAGGCGTGAGAGAACTATGGCCCTGTTCGGTCGAAAATTGTGATTTTGTCACGAAGAAGCGTCTCCCAGTACCTTTCTATAGCAATTTTTAGACTTCTGAATGATGCAGAACTATTAAATATGAGTAGATCTTCAAAATGATCTAATGCGAGCGGCGGAAATAACGCGACTGTTGTTCTGACAACGTGAAAATAGGCCTGTTCGGCCAAACCGCATACTTCGTGAGATTTGCCCATATACCACGAGTGACACTAATTTTCTTCCGGTTGAATGCAATTCCTTGATAATTAGAATTATTTTCGTACTTGATCGATATGATCGATCGTGACTTTATCGCTCGCGGGAATTTCGCGGGCTGGAGAACCGGGTCTGTCAAGGAAAGGCGAAACGCACCAACATCAAGCGTAGAATCAAATCTTTCGAGTATTTCATCTCATTCATTCATTTCCATCCAAAGCCTTCAAGTTGCAACCTCGCATTAGAGGTGCCTTGAAGGTGCATAAATCAATTTCAATGTCGATCTATGTTCAGAATCAGCACATCTGCTGATTAAATTAGCTTGCAATGGCTAATTCATATGTCACATGATTTGCAATTTCTTGATTTTCACGTTGATGTACATGGACTTGCGATGGATCGATTCCTTCATTTTTGCAAGAGTGAGACAAGTACCTCTGGGATACGCTAAAAAGTGTATGAGCCTAAGAACAGGAGTAATGATTTTTCATCTAAATGGAGTGACAGACTGTCCAGTGCGTGTCACGGATGAGTACATCGATGTACATCTTCTTAGGGAGAATGGATCATAACTTCAAATCATGAGAGACATGCCTGCAAAGTTACAGAACCTGCTGTTATATTCTAAAACCATGAGAGCTTAACGAATTTTGAGAGTTGGTCCGAGTGACAGGTCATTTTGACGAATTTCGAGTATTTTCTCGCACTTGATCGGCTCTGCTATCTATCTACATCCATCAATCAAGTTCAAATTAGAAGTACACTCTAAGGACATCCAAACAAAGGGAATTTGACTGATCGGGCTTCATCACACGTCACACAGCCCAAATGATGGTGGTATGACAGCAACAGTCGAAAGTTTTTGGAATTTGGCCATATGTGCACTGGTTTCCTTGAATCTATTTAAAATTAATTTGACTGAATATGTGCACTGATTCCCTCAGTTCTGCAAAAAAGTCACTTGATCATTTCAGAAATATCGTGCGCCTCATATTGGGGTTGAGGAGAATCAAAACTATCGATCTCAAAAGTGAGGTGCGGCTCAAATGCGGGTGCGGCTCATATTCGGATAAATACGGTAATATCATCCATCTTGGTTCTTGCCAGTCCATCAATCAGTAGGACTTGATACCACTGATTTTATTCTTAATCATAAATTGATCTTTGCAATAAGCACTGCACCTTGTTGAATCGATGCAGTTTGGCTGATATAGCACATATGCCTTCAACAGTTATAACCCATACACCTCTACCAATTCAATGCCAAATCCCTTTAGACCTATTTGGTAAAGCTCAACGACAAACATCCATGAATTTCATGATTTCGAACATTATCTCCCTCTCCCAACAAATACGATCAATGACAAATGTCTATCACATTGATGATTCGGAAAAAATGACCATTTCCAACTATATGAACATCTTGCTGGTACAAACTTTTTTGTCTCAAATATCCTCTATGTCATAATATTACTTGATAACTACTGACAATCCTTGAATCTTGATGAAACACTCAAGGCAAGTCGGGAGTTCCAGCAAAAGAGCAGCCAGACACGCGCCAGATGGTCAAACAATATCTGATTTCCAAATAATGAACACTTTTTGGATCGAATCATTGAGTCAGCGCACTCGCCAATGGAATCGCCAATCATTTGAGCTTTGTTGCGTCTCAAAACTTGCGATAGATTTTGCAGGATTCGGAAATCTCGAATCTTGAGCTGCGCTGCCGCATCATAACAACCACGCTGTGATATACAATTGCCGTTCTCCGAATCTCGCAAAATATATCACGAGTTTTGTGACGCGAGAAAGATCAAACGATTAGAGGTTTTATTGTGAAGCGCGCTAACTCGATGATTCAGTCCGGAAAGTGTTTCGAAATGTATGACAATCAAATATTGTTCAAATTACCCTATACAAATCACCGTGGCGCCATCTATCGAGTAGTGAACAATACGGACTGGCCTCAACTCACTAATTGTCAGAGTAAATCAACAGAATCAGGTGTTTTTGATTCTCTTGAGAACAATCTTATGTCCATGACGACATTGTGGTCTCAAAGACGAGAAAGATCTATCTTGAGGATGCAATTCGAGCAGATCCAAATTGAATACCTATTACGCTAGATGAATCAATCATGATGCTTGACAAATATCTTTCTACTCATGCAGATCAGTCATTGTACCAAACGAATTCTTCAAAATTGGATATCATCAGTACAAGGTTGTTCCAAATTTTTTGAAATTTTCACCGTGATAAATACATATAGCGCAATTTGATTGAATTCTTCTCAATTCCATAAAAGTCTTTGAGGGGGCATCATTTTTAGCATGCCACAGACTATTTCCGAATCATCCAACGAATTATGTTGATTAATTTCGAAATTTGAATCAAATTCTTGAATACTATTCGACCAATATTTGAACTCGAAAATATTGGAACAATCTCTATGACTTTTTGGATGGAATATCTCTCAATGGGATGGTTTTAGCCTGAATCACTCTTCGATGCCCTCCTTCTCACTCCGCTCGCCAACCCCACACCTTAATCGAATGAACTTATACTTCCCTTTCCTTCAGGAGAATTATCATTCCAATGAATACAGATACAGGAGATCGATGAAGATGCAACAAAATTCAAACTCACATGAATCATCAGACCAACATCATCGTAGAACTTTGCCTTCTAATCTGAAGGGAAAGAAATGAATGGAATGACATTATCAAGATCTTTTTTGATAGTCCAATAGATTATTCGCGGGAAATCTATCTTGTTCAGGGTTCATGTTGTTCTCATGATGGAAGATGATGTTATTCACAAGAAATCGATATGTTGACGAATTTTGATCCTGAAGAAGGAAT
The DNA here is from genome assembly GCA_029851415.1 of Eretmocerus hayati. Classification (NCBI taxonomy): domain Eukaryota; kingdom Metazoa; phylum Arthropoda; class Insecta; order Hymenoptera; family Aphelinidae; genus Eretmocerus; species Eretmocerus hayati. The sequence continues at coordinate 105,781,717 of CM056743.1, forward strand.
GAAAAATGTTCCCCTTCGAAAATTTTGGGGAAGAGTTTTTTTTTGAAAACCCTCATGGGCAATTCTAATTTCAATTGGATATAGTTTTTCACACCATAAGCTGTAATTTGGAACAAAAATTGATAGAGGGTAATGAAGTTGATTGGAGATCGGTTCAGGAACACCGTGGGGTGGAATTGTTGTCGGGTAGGCACCGAGAGGTGCTGAATTTACCCTCAATCTCGTAATTTTGAGGTATTTTGAATTGTTTTGACCCAAGAATGACTATTGACCTATTTTGGCGGAGTCATTTTCTATGATTCAGGATGTTTGAGAAATAAGGATGACTTGCGAGTGGACTAGAAGAATGGAGTGCGCAGAATATCGAATGTTGCGTGGAATGACCTATGAATCAAATACGAGAGGCATTTATCTAGTTCTAATTCAGATGATGGAGGAATGTATGATTCAAATGGTAGAATAGGATGAATATACAAGTTCGATATTAACTAATCAATGAGAAATCGCAAGGGACTGGTCGTGTAGGTGGACTCAAATTGGATGGGTGAGATTTGGGGGAAGATATTTGTAGTAAAAATAGTCAATTCATCAAAATTCTGACATTTTGAATTTTTGAGACGCATAAATCGAGAAGGGTCTGATACAGTGGACTGTGAATCCTTTCAGTATATCCCTGGAAGGACATTCACCGTCCATATCAATCTCAAAAATATCGGTTGACGGGCTCGCGTGAATGCGTTGACCAAAAAAGACACACCAACAATCGACTTACGTTCCAACAGAGACGTCGATTTTCCATCCTGAAGATCCAAACTAACACAGATTCAGGTTCCACGACTCCGTTCTCCACCCTGTGGTTTTGCGATTCTAGACAAAAACTTTTGCTCGATGATGATTGAAGGTCAAAGAAGATGGTTATTTCTTATTGTTATTCATGTAGATGCTTGGTTATTTATGGAAGCATTCGATAATTTGATGTGTGTGTTTTCCTTCGTTTACGCGATCTCCTCAGCCCTTCAGCCGATTCTTCTGAAATCCATGTGTGTAGTAGATGATTAACCAAGAACGTTCTAAAGAGATTTACAGCTTCATTTATCAAACTATTTTTGGATCAAGCGTCCGAGAGAAAAAGGATATACTACTTTGGGGAAGTATATGTTCTGAAGTTAGTTCCTTGAGGAACCTAGAGGAACCTGATGTAATATCAATTTCGACATAATCGATCAATTGGTTGATACGAAATCGCGTATTGATGGATAGAACATGATTGGCACGCGATTTTTCATTGGATGATGCAAAGTGTATGTTTTAAATTATGGAAATGGATGAATACGGATTATCCATATGAATCAGGTCACGGAGAATCGCCGAATGATGTTAGTTCAAGTGACGCAAACTTAGGTAAGAAAATTGTGGACGAGAATATTTGTGTATAAGATCATCACTTTCTCGAAGATATTGACTTTTTCGTATTACAAAACGCATAAATCGGGAGTTCTCAACGTCTTTCAACAAATTTGAGCGATAAAATTCAATTTCTCCTGGGACGATCTTCATAAGTCAAACGCGATATTTTTACATAGCTCACCGAATATCGATTTATTTCATAGTGGCTTCTCGAATTACCTTCTTCGACATCCGAAGAAGGTACTTATACAGAAAAGAGATCTCGAATTTTTGTTGACGTTTGGGCAATGCACTTACTCACAAATCGGACGTAAGCCACGGTGCCCTTGACATACGTTTACATTCCGCTGACGACCACCAACGGGATTATTGTGGGATATGTTTCTGGGGCCCTTGGAGCTCATTTTCTGATAAGAATCAAACTCGGCCCTTGGGCCGTTTTTTATAAAAGTCCAAAAAACGTGTTTTTTATCATCTTTTCAATCGTTCTCCTCGGATAACTCGAGAAGATTGCACTTTAACCGATAATGTGTTGAAACATCTTTTGTTGATCTTGAAAAATTGCATAAAAAAAGTTCCCACACTTGAACTCGTAAAACGCACTGCGTTCGAGATTTTTGGGATTTTCGTTTCGTCATCATGAATTTTCCGGAAAATTGGAAGGATATCAAAGAATCCTGGATAACTCGCCATTTTCAAGCACTACAATCCATATCTCATACAATCGTTCATATCCTTGGTACGAGGCGCAAATATGCTCGCAGTGGCGGTCTGGGGTGCCTCTCGATGAGCCAGTGGTGCTGGCGGTGGTGGTACTGATCTAATCGAAGATTGATACAGTTCTGGCGCCAAAGCATCATAAATTCTCCGGAAAATGAAAGGATATCAAAGAACCCTGGATAACTCGCCATTTTCAAGCACTACAATTCATATCTTACACAATTTTTGATGGAACGAGCTTCTTTAGAGCCACAGAGTTGAGATTTTCCGGAAAATTTATGATTACGAAATGACACTCACAAAAATCTCGAACGGAGTGCGTTTTACGGATTCAAGTGTGGAAACCTTTTATATGCAATTTTTCAAGATCTGCAAAAGATGTCTCCACACATTTTCGGTTAAAGTACGATCTTTTCGAGTTATCCGAGGAGGAAGATTGAAAAGAGGATGAAAACACGTTTTTTGGACTTTTATAAAAAACGGCCCAAGGGCCGATTTCGATTCTTATCAGAAAATGAGCTCCAAGGGCCTCAGAAACATATCCCACAACAATCCCGTTGGTGGTCGTCAGCGGCACCGTGAAGCTCCAGAAAAATCAGTGGTCAAACGGGCCTCGCGTGATAAAATCTGAGTGAACAGTGCGAAAGACCAAGTGTGTTCAGGTCCCGATCTGAACAGGTGCGCAGTGATACAGAGTGCTCAATTCACCTCGTCCCGGGTAACTGCAAGCTCCCTCCACTGGCCTAGCTCGATCTACGCTGGAATAGATCCATCGTACGCGCCCTCGCCGCAGCCTTCTCGCTGACCTCTAAACCCCTCCGGCGTGAACCTCCCACGAGCAAGCAAGAAGGAAAGAAAGGAAACTTGAGGTCTCTATAAAATCAAAGCACTGAATGATTATTGCAGACAAGGATCTCGAACTCCCTTTTTGTGTGTGCCGGTGTTATACTTGTACTCACCATATCAGTCTTGCCTTGTACTTGCCGCTCAACGCGAAAATCGTAGGCCCGGTATACGCTCCTGCGTGCTGGTCTGGGTCCTGTTGATCACTTGGAGAATTTCTAGTCCGCGCGTGCACCACAGGATTGCATCGGCTCATGCTCCTTGCTATTCATGCGAAGGAAACCGCCCCACTCCAGTCGGGGCGCCGCGTCCGAATAAACCCGAGATGAACTTACTTGATTTCTCGGGCGCTCGCCCGAGCTGAGTAGGCCCGTTCACCTCGAATAAACACGCGCGATTCGGCTGATTAACTCGACCGTTTGTCCGGTCCGCGCAGACATTTTTGTTTGTCCGTCATCCAGAAATTCAAACCGAGCCCACCTATAGAAGTCACTGTCAAAACATGCTCACGTTCCTGTCACTTCCATCATCCTATTTCTAGATCATAATAAACTTGAGAAGGGTACTTTTGACCCAGTATTCTGTGAGATCAGCTGTACGCGACAGACGAACAAAAATGTCTACGCGGACGGGACTATGTGGGGATCGCGTCCGTTCTCTCGAAGCTAGCATGCCTACTTAGCTCGGGCGCGTGCTCAAAGATCCGAGATAGTTTATCCCGGTTCTCATCAGACGCGGCACCCTGACTAGAGCAGAACGGCTCTTTTTGGGTGAATAACATGAGCCGATACGATTTTCTGGCGCACGCGTAGACCGAATATCTTTAGAAGATCAAGAAGACACAGAATAGTGGCGTGGCAGGAGCGTGTACACCGGGCCAACAATATCCAGGTCAAACAGCAGTCACAAGGCAAAGCTGATATGGTGGGTACAAATCAAATGAATAACCGATCCTACGTAGGGCCCCTAGTGCGGCTGGGGCGAGTAAACCTCGGTTGAGGATGATCTATAGCGGCTTATGACTGAGCGAGAGTCTTAAGCTCTTCCCGCGTATCACTGGAATAAGATTATATGAAATTGGCCTCGCAATTATTTCAAGAATTCAAGGATTTTCTGGCACCGAAATGAAAATATAAAGAATGGATTCCTTACACTTCTCAGAAATTTTCGTAATCTAGCTGACCCTCACCAGGATGAACATATGAGAGATGAATTCCTAAGATTCTTCAAAAAATTCCATAATCCTCCGTCACTTTGCCAAAATAACGATGTGGAATCAATATCCCCGCAACTGTGGGATCTTTCAAGATTTTCTGGGATTTTGCCAGAATGAATATGTAGATAATGAATTCTCGAATCTCTCCGAAACATCTTGAAAATAGTTTTCACTCCGCAAGGAAAGGAATATGGTAAATACAATGCCTAGAATATTGCGGGAATTCTTCGAATTTTCTGGATCATAACCAAGATGATGATGGACAGTATGAATTCGCAAAATTTTCCATGAATTTCGAATATTGATTTTCCTTCCAAGAAGTGTATTCCAACGGAATCGAAATATCATTCACATCTTGTCAATCACTTCATCGTCGACAAGTTGTATTTGTTCCATTCCATTAATCCTCTACGGCAGCCATATTGCAAGCGTGTGATGGCCTTCAGAGCGGCCATTGATGGGACCATCTTTTCTGAAGAATTTCATGGCCGCTCTGACGGTTACCTATTTCCAGTAGGGCATGATCCTCCCTCTCTAGAACCACCCGCTGGTATCACTCTCAATTACGTTCTCCCGAATAGTTTCTTCAATTTTGAGTTTGCTTGATGTAACTTCACATCTAATCGGAAGTGGAAATGAACGTACAATTACACGTCTCAAAGTTCGTGGAATTTCATTAGATGGAAGTGGGCCATTCTCTGACTCTTCTTTCCATATCTAATTTCACGTCTTTGCCTAACCACCTTTTCACTGTCATACCCATATCCTTCTCTACAACCTCAATATGATAAAGACAGCCGTGTAATTACACATCTAAACGGACGTGTAATTGTATATGACATTTTCCAGTAGGGGCGGGCGACAGAAAGATCAATTCTTCCAAAAAGTCTTTTTTTGGAGCTTTTTTTCTCGCACAATTTTTACCTCCAAAAATCCATTCGAAGACGAATCACCTAGTTGCAAAATTCCGTTTGTATAGAATTTGGCTCTAAATGATACAGACAATGAGCCCACGAAGTCTCGCGATGCTGAAAAATTCACTCAGAAATATGTTCGACAGCGAAACAATTTCTACTCGGAATATTTCCTTTATCGAAATACTCCAGATTCGCGTTATTCATCTAGAGAAGTTAATCTGAATCCCAATCGATCAGGATTGGGAAAAGTTTGTGACAAGTGGCAAGAATAGGTGTTAGAACGCAAAAAAGGAATTCAGGACTATTTTTTTTTGAAAGAACACAAAATTTCACAGGAAATATCACATTTTCAGAATTTTAAAAAATTGGGTTTCCGAGAAATTTAATCTTCTATGTTCTTCACTCTTTTGCCCGATAAAATCACCAAAGACATCAAAATAAATTCGACAAGACCGATTTCTATAGGGTTTCTCAAAACCTTTCGAATGCCGCAAGTTGCATCTCTGTATCTGTGAACGAATTTGAGACCAATTCATTTTATTGAAAAAGATACCCTAACTTTCTTGTTGAAAATAATTCAGATGAACAAAGTAACGTACGTTAAAGGTACCTGGAAAATTTTTAGGTAAGGGAAAGTTAATATTTTGTACCATAGAGTCGGATGAAAAAGTCGAGAAAAAAATTTGAGACATGACCCTTTTTCGTAGGTCTGTTTCACGCAGAACTACTCATAAGCCGTACCCCATGGATAACAATATAAAGAAGATGTTTATTTTGTTCTCGGAAGAATCATGGATGGTTTATCAAAAAAAAATGTATATCATGAACATATTATCCGTCAATCATATCTTTCATGTAATCGTAATACAAGGACATAATCATTACTTGAAATGCCACTCCTCCGAGAATGGGTTTAATGTCGCAGTGACCAACGGCTAGGTAAGTGAATCCACAGATACAGTGGGAGGGATTTAGGAATCAGATAGTGGAACAGAATGATGTTAAGCTACGTCTCCTCGGAATATTCGGAAATTTCACAATTGGAGGGTGAACTTGGAATAACTTCACCGGAGAGGAGAAAATCCGGAGAGTATTTTCTTTCCCCGCTAATTCATCTGTACAACAGAATGGTGTCTTGCGAATTGTCTTCGCGATCCTTACAGCCTGATTCTACGCTAACAAAACCTTGAGAGTGAATTGTTTGCTTCGAAATGACTTTTTCTTGGGGGGGGGGGGGGGAGCGTGCCAGAGAGAATCCTCCAAATGAATGAATGGTGACCAATATCATCATGACCGGAGGAGGGAAGAAATTAGAAGGGAAATTGTTTTGCTGTCGAACATATTTCTGCGCAAAGGACCCCGCCATAAATGATAGGATTTTGGCTTTCAGCGAATTTGACCGAATCGGCAATCAATCGATAGAGCTCGACGTGCTGAGCAAAAGTCTCCATAGCCACTAAGCCCGAAAAATTCTCGTTTATGAGTGATTTGGTTGCAAAGTCGCCGATTTTACCGAGCCAAAATAGGGTTATGGCATCAATCGAACAATAACATACGTTCGAATTCGTTCGGCTCGCTTGGCATTTGCCAGCTAAATACCTCTGATGAAGCAAGAATCTTTGCATTACACGCGATTTGATAATCCTCTCAAAAGAAACTTTCACTGCCGCCATTCTCGCGGGATATTTTCAAAGTCCGCACAAAATGTCTAACTCTAGAAATCATCAGAGGTGTATTTACACTCTTGACTAGTAGTGTACATTCGAGAATATATCTATCGAAAATCAGAATGCAATATCTCTTGGTTATCAGATGACGATTACATTTTCTGTCAGATCGCACCTACTTTGAGAAAAAAGAATTCGATGCTTCACATGGTTTCAACGGAGCACTTAATTGACTTCTCATTTCTGATATCATCTCGCTGAAACGAATATATTTTCGAAAATCAATGGGCGTCTACTCAAATAACCGTACTAGTCTCAATCTGCCATTCCGGAAAAAAAAATTAAAACGATCTTCGCAACCTTTACCGATATAAAGTTGGGCCTGATTCGATTTTCGTATGTTCGGGCCGAGTGCGATACGACGCGGAATTCAATCACCACCCAAAATTCCAAACGAACATCTCTCTGAAATCCCATAAGATATTTTCAAATGTCTGTAGGCCGCCCTCTCCCGCCCCCGCACACTAGGAAGGTGAAAATCTCGTTCCCTTCAAACGATAAACAGTTCGGAAAAAAAGATTCAAAGATCTCGTTTCAAAGTTGTACTGAGAGCTTAGACGTATTTTTCAACCATCCAGCGGGAAAACGCTCTTCTCAACGCACCCTTGCGTGAGGTGTGAGCTCTAAATATTGTATGTATCTCGTTGATGATGAAACTCGTCATCCGCATTTGCCTTGATAATATACTATGTCCCGCAGACCGTTTGAAATATCAAAATCTTTCGAAGCGTTTCGATTGTGCGGACTTTGAAAATATCCCGCGAGAATGGCGGCAGTGAAAGATTCTTTTGAGAGGATTATCAAATCGCGTGTAATGCAAAGATTCTTGCTTCATCACAGGTATTTAGCTGGCAAATGCCAAGCGAGCCGAACGAATTCGAACGTATGTTATTGTTCGATTGATGCCATAACCCTATTTTGGCTCGGTAAAATTGGCGACTTTGCAACCAAATCACTCATAAACGAGAATTTTTCGGGCTTAGCGGCTATGGAGACTTTTGCTCAGCACGTCGAGCTCTATCGATTGATTGCCGATTCGGTCAAATTCGCTGAAAGCCAAAATCCTATCATTTATGGCGGGGTCCTTTCTCAGCATCGTGAGACATTGAGTCGCTCATTGTCTGCATTATTCGAAGCCAAATGCTACACAAACGGAATTTTGCATTAGGTGATTCGTCTTCGAGTGGATTTTTGAAGGAAAAAATTGTGCGAGAAAAAAGCCTTTTTTTGGAAAAATCAATTTTTCTGACGCCCGGCCGGGCGGCCACCCAGCCGCCCGCACTTTTCGACGACAGTATCACGGCGGCAGGGCGCCCGTCTTACCGCCCGCTCCGTCGCCGGCCCTCCCACCCGCCTGGACGACCGCGCAATTTCAGTGGGGTTGTTTGCAGAGAGGGAGCGTCCAGCGTACAGGACGTTTCTCATCGTGCACCTGTCAATGATAACGAGAACGTAGGGTTCGTTGCCTAGGAATGGCTCATGCTTAGGTCGTGATGCGACGTACGGATTATTTTAATTAAGGCTGAACTGACTTCATTGCCTGCGCGGAGTGCCGCTGGATGGCTTAGGTTGGCTCGAAGGCCTGGGGGCCGTCAGCTGGATGGAGCGGCCATCGAAGCTCCCAAACGCGTGAGCTTCCGAGCTTCGCACATACCACATAGGGTTTTACTGCACTCTAGTTGGGGAACACCGGAAGCATTGTCTCGTTCCATTTTAGACACTTGAGAGGAAACTTCGAAGAAAACAGATTGGCACCCCGTGGAAAGGCCTGACGCTCGGAGCACGATGCGTTTGAACCTTCATAGTCTGGTGGAAGTTTCCATGGAAGCGAGAACGGGCACAGGAATACGAACTCAACGCACTGTCTGAAATTCGAACTGTGCCACAGCTGCCGATACACGGAACACCACAAACACACACACATATTCGTTCATGCTGGTTGACACTGACTTGGAATGAACTTAGCTGATCGTGACCATCGCGGAGACCGGGGCACGACTGCGTACGATTCCCACAGTCTCGGTGGTAGAGCTGGGTGGCGTCGTCGAGCCGGCGCAGTAGCGGAGGACCGGGTGACGTGAGGCCGGAGGCCGTCGGGTTCAGTGACCGACGGACCTGGTGGCGTGACTCTGACTAGTGGCGGACTGAGCATGATGAGCCAGATGCGCTCGCTTTTATATAGGCGTGGGACGGCGGATCTGCAGATCTGTAGACCTGCGGATCGGTGGTCTGTGGATGTTCGGGAGTTTATGGGTTTACGATGATTTCTTTGTATTTGGCCCGAATTTACTATGTTGTTTCGCACTGTGCGTGAATCCTCATTCACACGTGCGTACAAAGAATGAATCGAGTTGCAATGTGTATATAGTTTCTTATGAAAAATATAATATTATGCGCAAACATTGTGTGTGTATATATATATATATATGATATGCTTGCGCATGTCAGATTGAAGGGTTGGGGAGGACGCATGAATCGCAAAGAACACCATACACACAAACAAGGACAAAGACCGTGAAAGATGAAATCCTAGTGGGCTGGGAATGATCTCGAAGAAAGAAAGGTGCCCTACAATCAAAAGATATTCGCGAGGAGAACAAAATGATGGACTCCGACTCTGTGTGAGCGACGATTTTCACAGTACAAATCTCTCGTCACGAGTACAACTCTTCCCATCTGAGGAAGCGAAAGGTGAAACTCTTCTGTCAATGGTCATAAGTAGCAGAATAGGATCGCATTTCAGCTGGTGATTGTGGTAAGTGATCGTTCGTGCTTATGCAAGTCTGTGAATCCTTCATCTGAGTGCGGGTATAGAATATGTACGAGAATGATGGGAGGATTATCTCTCCAGATGGATTCTTCATTGTCAAAATTTTCAGAGAGAGCAATTTGGTTTTCACCGTATTGTTCCTCCCAGCGAGATCTTCAAATAGTAGATGATACTTTCTACTCGAAGATAGTCAGTGTTCAAGAAAAATGTTGACTCCCAAAGGAATATATAAGAGTATCATCTGGGAATTTCATTCTCAGAAGAATTTTCTATCCTAAGAGTATTTAGAGACAGCATTTTGGTTCCCACGATTTCGTTCTCGACGTCAAGATCTTCCGATTCTAGGTTAAACTTTCTTCGTAGGTATCCGGTGGTCACGGAACACGATGATTCGCAGAGGAATTCAACTTTTCGACATGTATGTTGTTCCTCCTTTCATACATGAGTTCTACTTAATCCCTCAATCTATCTCCCTGAAATGTTCATGAGTGATCGATGACCACGTCGAGGTGTGCTGAAAGGGTTCAAAGATGATTCTATTCAACAGATTTTGACATGTGCGTCTTTGAGAACAAAATTGTCAGAAGTTCCCGAAATTTGATCAAATTCTCGGAATATATGTCTAGAATGAGTTCCTGAAAAAATTCAGAGTAAGGTAATGAAACGTTGATACTGGCATGATAGACCCGTTGCTTGATGAAGAGTTTCGTGGGAATGTATGGAGGAGGAATATTACGTGGTTCTCTATCACGCGGTACAGAATTTATGATTTCAATGATTGAAATGGATGACAATAGGAGATAAACATGAACGAAGTGAATGAGAATGGCGAAAGAATCGGTGTTCGAGGGAGAAGAAGTTTGATATGAGGATTGTGGACGGGAATACTTCTGAATGCAATAATAGAATTTCGGAAAATGTTAACAATTTTATCGTTGAAGATGCATACGTCAAAAAATTTCCGATATAGTTAGGTGTTAATCTGTTCAGCACATTTCAAGGGGATTATCCATCACTCATGAGAATTTCAGGAAAATCGATCGAAGGGTTGAGGAGAACGGCTGGACAACATACACAGGCAGAGACAGTGATGGTCAGAGATCAATGTTTTAGCATGGAGGGGATGATAGTGGAGGAGAAGATGAGACCTACAATCGAACGATCCCGGCGAGATGGGAAAAGTGGTTGAAGCCGACTCCCTGTCAGTGGAAGTTTTTTGAATGAAAAATGGATTTCAGTGTGATAATTGGAGGAATTTCTTGTCACGGATACGATTCTCTCTCTTTGAGGAATCAAATGGGAATCTTTATCGTAAAGATAGGATTATCGATGAATCAATGGGCTGGAGCCGACTGTAGGAGGCGGTGTAAGATGGATTTCAAAAGGCAATGTGGGCGTATCATAGGGAGAAATGTGGGGCGGACATTGAAATAGGGAGTAGAGCGAATTCTAGAAGGGAGAAAGGCACGGTTTCAACTAGGCAGTGTGGGCGGACTTTGCATGGCAGTGTGGGTCGGACATTTGAATGGAGACTGGGGCGGACTATTGATGGCAGTGTAGGGCGAATTATAGAGGGATGTGTGGGGCAGATTCCAAGAGGCCCTATGGGGCGGATTTCAGAAGGCAGCATGAGGCGTTTTCTGAACGGCAGTGTGGGGCGGACAATGTAATGCAGCGTGGGGCAGATTATGAATGGCGATGCGGGGCGGACAATAGCATGAAGAGTGGGGCGGATTTGGACGGCAGTAAGGGGCGTTGTGGGGTGGCGTGGGGCAGAAGAGGCAGAGTGGGCGGCAACGCATATGTTATGCGGGGCGGTGTGGGGCGGAGCGGGGCGGCGTGGGTGGTGTGGAGCGCTGTGAGGAAATGGATTTAGAAAGAAGTTTGTAGTATAGGCCGATATGATATATTAGGGTTACATCTCCCGACTTCTCTGAATCGGATGCTCCACCCACTTAATTTCAAATTCATGATCAAGAAAGATGAGAGCAATTTCTCACAGATCTTGAGAGACAGTCCCTACATTCCCCCTTTTGCCGACTTCTCCGAATTTCAACGCGATTCTTCGCTTTTCGCGATGAATTGACTGCCCACTCCATGTACCTAAGAGAAAATCCAATCTCGTTCGGCGAGTCCATCAAACGCATTTCTAGAGTTATATTTAACAAAGAACACAATGAAAATATCCATCCAACGCTCTGAGCCACTTGAGGTGCTATAGAGCTAAGTTCCTCCCCATGAAAATCGATTTTTCGTGAGAAAATGGGGTATATCTCAGCTTTACCGTTTTCTAACTCGTTCCCAAACGAAAGGGATTGATCAGGCGACGTGTCCTCCATGTGGCATGTGACGAGATGAACATTGGAGTGATCCATTCGAAGCCCAGAGCCGATCCCGAAGTCGAATCAATCCACGATTCTTGGAGAGATATCACCACCATCCTGTATCTCGCGAAATACCCGTAGGTGGCGCTGAATTCAGGTCTGGCACATATAATCCCCCACACTACCCTCTACTTCTTAAGAGTGCTACCTGCCTTCCGGAGAGCGATATTGCCTCATTGATTCAAGTGGAGATACGTGGCCTTCGCATCAACTCTCCACCGACTCCAAGTCTGTGAACAGAGATACGCTCTGCCATCGCGTCATCGCGGACTACCGACTTTTTACCACCTCGGTGGGGTGGCAGCTTTCCATCTCGTGGCCGAACCTTGTGCCTCCCCAGAATCCAACCTTATTACGGGACTCTTGTTGGCATGCAAGCGCACACTTCTAAGGGCTCAGCCCCGGCCCTGGGTGCCTTTGTTAGAAGCCCACGACTCCAGCCTTGAAAGGTCACAGCCGAGGCCTCCCACGAGGACACTGTCCCAGTTTTGCTCACGCACAGACTGGTCACTGCTCGAGCGCTCCCCCCACTGAAAATGGGCGGCCGCCCGGACAGTAGCACGAAATCAACGATAAAGGCGGCCGCCGCGAAAAAATTTTTTTTCCAAAAATTCAATTTTCATATTTTTGTTTTCCCGAAAACCCGGAATTATTTTATTCAATTTTGTTCCCTCCAATCGATGAAAAATTACGCCCTCTGGCTATATTGATAGACAAATATATGACAGACGATTATTCGTTGATCTCGTGTTTTTCTTTCATTCCAACACCAAATTTTCGTGCGTTGTTTTCGGGAGAACAAAAATATAGAAAATGAATTTTCGGGGAAAAAATTTTTTCGCGGCGGCTGCCTTGGCGGGCGACTTTGTCGTCGATTTCGTGCTACCGTCAGGGCGCACGCCCATTTTCAGCGGGGCCTAGGGAGCATAAGCTCTCCCACGTTTCATGACTATACCACGGTCTCGTGGACTTTATGGGAAATGATGAATTTGAAGATGAAGAAGAATTAGAACAGCATAGGATTAGATTGCGGAGCGATTGAGTACAAACTGCGTATAGATCGGTTCGCGGAGACAACTTCGATAATAGAGACAACAATACCAATGCAATGGCAAGCGGGGGCTTGACATCAGCATCAATACAAGAAGACGGCAATAGAATCTTTAGAATTCCACCACTGATAGTCAGTGGATCAACAACAGTCACGATGACATCAGTGCCCGTTTCGACAATACAGGCACAATGCCTCTGCCAACCATAACCTCTTGGCCGCGATGGATAACAGGCCTATCACTAGTACTCAAGATAGCCCTAATGACCTGGATTTAGTACCATATATTTGTGATGATGGCACTGTACAACAAATACCACGAATGGTCGCAGATCAAATGAAACGGTTGACCGCCGCGCAGAGACAGGTCGACGCATCACAATTGAATTCGACCAAGGAGAATCGCGAGGTAGAAGAATCACAGGAGCGTGCGCAAGCAATTGAAGTTCAATTAATCGAAAAAACGCGCAATTTTGATGCTCGCGAATCCGCAAATAGCCGCAAGTACCTGTAAGTTGGAGCACAGTTATACCAACGAGCGTGCCGAGGCTTACAAGCAACACACCTCGAATAAGAAGCGTTAATCTTCAGAATACATACGATTTTCAGTATTTTAATCCGAAGATCGAACAAGACAGTCTGACCGAACAGTCATTCAACCAACAAATGTAACCAACAATCTGCCGGTATTGCAAGCTGTGTGCACAGTGATCTCAACGATACCTACGGGAGAAATAACTCAATTTGCAGCCAACCTGTCGACATTGGGAAAATAGTACGTCTATGGGAATTGATTTCTTCTGGAGATTTAAAAGATGGCAACATAGGAGAATTTTTGCAACGAGTTGATGGATGCAAGACCCTATCTAGTATTGCGGATGAAGACCTCATGAACGCACTCACCCAATTACTCACCGGTCCAGCTTTGCGGTGGTTTAGACAATCGCGGTCTAAATGGACGAATTGGGCAGCATTCAAGACAGACGCTCGAATATGTTTTGGTCGAGATGAACACTTTCAACAACGGCTTATCCACGAGGCAGAGTCTCGTACGCAAGGAAAGAAAGAACGAGCGAGAGACTCGTGTGTCACCTTATCGAGTCCCACACTGCCGTCTAGCAACAGGTGAATTAGCGCGACCGATAGCGCAAACCGAATTGCCAATACAGGTTGCTGGTGTCAAGAAAGCAATTGCAATGTTCATCTAGCAAACATTGGCCTGTGACCCAATTTTGGGAGCAGACTTTGCATATTCTTTCAATGCAATTCTTGTTCCTGGAGAAAGTACTATGACAGTGGGAGGCGAGAAGGGCCCATCAGACCCTTTCACTGTTTAGTTCGCTACTCAGAGCGATCTAAAAAGAGCCAACCTCGCCTCAGTCGACATTGGAGATCTCATCGATGAGCGGCGCAAATTGGTAGATGACGTGTTGGACCGGAATATTCTAATACATGATCCAAGTATTGGTTGCACGGACCGGACTGGCCATGAGATCGTCGACGAGTCATGTCGACCGATCAAACAAGAATATTACCCCGTATCCAAAGGGATCGAGGACGAAATGCATGATGAAGTCCGGAAAATGCTCCAACTCAGAGTGATCAGAAAATCGACGAGCGCATGGTCTAGCTCCGTAGTAATGGTTAGGGAATCGACTGGCAAATATCGCTTTTGTGTTGACTACCGGAATTTGAATAATGTGTTACGCGAAAATATCTTATACCGTAAATTGATGCAACTCTACGTGTTTGAATCAGTAGCGTTGTTGAATGCGATAAAAAGAATACTCAAACTTTTTACTGTTTGGAGTAACTTTAATGTATATTTAAATGAGTGACTCTTATTGCGCGAGAGACTACATTTTCGCGGTTGTGCACTGTGCGATGGTTTTCAGACAAGAGAGAAGAAAATGCGAGCCGAGGAGGCTCATACGTAGGAAGTCAAATATCCAGGCCACCGGGGGCCCGAATCATCAAAATTATGAATTTATGAAAATATAACATCTCAATCGGCACACATCAGTTCGGATTTCGCAATAGTACAGTATGAAATTGAAAATTCCGCCCACTTTTTTCGGCGGAGCAGAAAATAAACTCATCAATGTATCATAACGATTAAAGATATCATAAGTTAAAACGAAAGAAGAATATCATGCCGTAACAAAATTGAACAAATGACAGTATGATGATATAGATTATGTAATAATCTTCAGGATACATTAAGCAGTAGTATCTCATTGACTGGATAACATTATCAACTTATGGATAGGGCGCATCAACTGTCATGATGTGCTGGTGCGTAAGGTAGCGTTTCTAGTGCGCTTGTCCTCACCAGGATGCAGTTGAATTACTCCAGCTTGAGGCTAGCATGCGATAGGCACTCGTTCATCTTTGATTAACACCAGATCATTGACTTTGATATCATCTGAGGGCACCGCCCACTTGTGACGCTTCTGGAGATTTTGAAGGTACTCAGTGGATCAACATTCCCAGAAACTTTGTTGCAATTGTTGGACCAATCTCCAGCGTTCCAATGTTGGAATCCATTTTCGGTCAAGTCTGGCTCTGGAATTATGAATGATTGAGATTAAATTAGAAAATGAGCGGGGGTTAAAGGATTCATGTCCGATGGGTCGTCGGAAAGGGGGCAGAGCGGCCGAGAATTGAGCACCGCTTCTACTTGACAGAGGAACGTAGAAAGCTCCTCAAAAGTGAGTTTATTCTCACCAATAACACGATTCAAATGATATTTTACTGATCTCACTGCAGCTTCCCAGAGTCCACCAAAGTGTGGAGCTGGCAGAGGATTGAAATGCCAATTAGTCATCATTCCGGATAAAGTGGTGATTGTTGAGTCTAATTGTGCTGAGGCTTTTGAAAAAATCTCTTTGACTTCACGATCGGTTCCAACAAAAGTGGTACCTTGATCGCTGTACAAATCTGAACAATGACCACGGCGCGGCGGGACCCTGTTAAAAATAGTCATCCAATGATGATCCAATTGGATCAAATGTTGGAACAACTTGATCCAATTTGACCCACGAAAATAACGCTATTTGATCCAAGTCTGATCCAATAGTCCCAATAACTAACCTAACGTGTCCTCCAATAACATGCAAAATTGAGTTGAGATATGCAACGGGAGGATGTGTTCGAGTGGATAATAGGATGCAATAATAATAGAATCACTGTTACGATAATAATTTTTTACAATCTACACATGAACGATAAAGAACACCAACGTCACATAAAAAACCGAGGTATTGTGTGATGATGATTCGGCCCTACTCACGGTTGTAAATGTAAATGCACAAGAAATGCCTGCTTTGGCAATGAGAGAAAGGACTACGATCCACACGGGGCCTTATATATAACCATCCGCATTCATCCTCGTTGCATTGAACATAACCTACTTATTCTAAAAGATGCATATGTATGATCTGCTCTGCATAACAAGTGTCAGCACAGAGAAAATCTCAATTAATGATCAAAGAACAAACTCCCATAGACATGAAGCTCCCGAAAAATGTTCAAAGGATTAGATAAAGACATTTCTCGACTCATCGCACAAGCTGCACGTTGATGCATGCGCGCGGCGACGAACATACAAAATTTCGCTCTCTTAGTCCAACATTGGATCAAGGTAGGATCAAATAGCGTTACATTTTGGATCAAGTTGGATCCCAGTTGTTTATGTAGCACCGATCAAGCAATGTTTCGCGACAGCACACATACATTCACCTACACAATAGCGCAGACCCTCAACCGACAGTAGACGCTCAACCGGCAGCAGACCCTCAACCGACAGTAGACGCTCAACCGGCAGTAGACCCTCAACCGACAGTAGAACCCACTGCAGTGTATATCTATAGACATTCAGCCGCTTGGCTATAGGCCTCCTGCTCTGCTCCGGTTCGGGCAGTCTCCATGTGGATCGCGAACAAGCCGCAAACTCTCCACCACCTCGAGCATGTATTCAGTTTGCTCAATATAGTGTTCGCTAAGAATCATTAATTCGCATTCCTCCTGCCACGAGTAACCTGGATCCCAAACCCCAACACCGGCGAAAACATTTGGTCCTTCGAGCCGGATCCAGGTATTTGTGCCGAGAGGTTGTATGATTCGTAGTGATGTGCGAACGCGTGGTGCAAATTCCATAGTGCGGAGCTCATTTGCGGTTGTGAAGCATTATATCACATACCGACTATGATACAGTGAGCTAAAGTGTGCAAGTTTATTGTGCAAGTTGAAAGTTTGCGATCCATGCATTTTGTGGGAAGTTAATGGCATAATCAAGCCATCGCCCATACTACATGCCAGCCATTTTGCCTGCCTCGCTCCAAACGGCGGATGACGCCAAGCGAGCCGCAAAACGAGCGCGTGGCGGCCATTTTGGGAGCCAGCGTCTCGTTCATCGTCGAAGCAGCTAGCAGAGTAGAAAGCGGCGCCACATCATCGATCATCACGTTCCTGCGCAGTATCAACGGTCGCGAAGCGTTCGCGACAGGGGTCAAGGTCATCTACCGGTGAGTGAGTTGTCTATCCTTCCTACATTCTTTGGGGGATTGTTTCGCTGCCTACCCTTGCCCCTCCCCTCAATCGGTACATTCATATTCAAGTACTGCATCATGCTGCGTTTATTGATGGATTGAGATTGTTCTTCGTGTTCTTCGCGACACATAATGAATCGAAATTATTTGATTTTCAAGTCAACACTCATTTTGAGCATTTGAGGAGATTCTCCCTTTTTTTGAGCGCTCGAGTTGACGAGATAAAAATAATCGAATACAATGGCTTCGATCGAAAAGCAACTCAAATTGCAAACTCGCATTGCCAACGCGTATACAAATTTCCTAAAATTAGGCCAGGCTAAGATGACTAAAGGGGCTTGTATTACCCGCATGGAAATTTTGAAAACAAATTGGCAAAAATTTCAAGATGCTCATGATGTACTAATGGGCGATGAGGACATCGATAGCACTGATAATTATTTCAAAAATAATGTTTTTGATACAGTTGAAGAATCTTATAGCGATCGACTGGGGCTTTTTCAAGACTTCTTGTTGAATCTCGAGGCAGCAGTGCCTACCGGTTCGCGGAATGTTGAAACGTCGGAACAATCAGCTATATTCCAAGCAAAATTACCGCCGATCGAACTCCCCACATTTTCCGGTGACATACAAAACTGGAAGAATTTTCATGACTCCTTTGATGAAATGGTGGTGAAGAAACACGGCCTTGCGAATGTTTATAGAATGAGCTACTTGCGATCCTCACTTAAAGGGGAAGCCGCGGAGCTCCTTGAAGAAAGCTCTTCCTCTGGCGAAAATTTTGATTCAGCCTGGAAAAGCGTAAAAGAGTACTACAGCAATAATCGCTTATTAGTCTCTAAATTACTTTCAAAATTAATGTCCATGAATAAGATGGAAT
This sequence comes from Eretmocerus hayati, assembly GCA_029851415.1. NCBI lineage: Eukaryota > Metazoa > Arthropoda > Insecta > Hymenoptera > Aphelinidae > Eretmocerus > Eretmocerus hayati. The sequence continues at coordinate 105,800,182 of CM056743.1, forward strand.
CTGACGTAGCTTCAGAAATTAGTCGTCTTCGCAACGGCGTGAGCAATATTTGAAAAGCTCTAAAATCATCAAATTGTCAAGTCGACACTTGGGATCCTTTTGTTGTCTTTCTAGTAGTGATGCGTCTTACTCCTTTGCTTCAAAAAGACTGGGAATCTCATGTCGCGCGATCAGAAAATCCTAAGCAGTGTCCTAGCTACAAGATGCTTGATGATTTTCTCGAAACGCAAAGGCTAGCTCATGTTCAATTTGAAAGTGCTAAAGTAGCCACGGAACAGTCGGAGCAAAAGCGCAAACCCAATTCTGACACAAAGAATCAGAATAAAAATCAGAATAACAAGCCCAAGGATTCTAAAGCGGTTCATGTGAATCAAAAGGACCCAAAGAAACCTTGGCGTGAACAACCCGTCTGCCTCATTTGCGAGGGTCCACATTTTTTCACCTTTTGCAATACTTTTAAGGCGAAATCTGTGCCTGAAAGAAAAAAATACATAAATTCGCTCAAGAGATGTCTCAATTGTTTCTCTTCGGACCATCTCTTACCAGAGTGCACTAAAGAGAGACGCTGTGCTGTTTGTAACGGCAAGCATCATACGACTATTCACGAAAGTGGTAAGCCTAGTATCCCGAATACCGCTGATCAACTTTCCAAATCGAATACGTCCGCCCAAAAGTCCAGCAGTGCAGCATCTATGTTACAATTGGAATCGAACCGCGTCAATAACATTGTTAATAAAGATGACAATGATGGGGAGATTTTCATAGCAACTGCTCGAATCTTAGCTGAATCTACATTTGGTTCGTCATACGAAATACGGGCAATAGTGGATCAGTGCGCGCAGTCTTCATTTATTTCAGAAGGCTTATGCCAATTACTTAGATTAAAGAAAAAACCCGTTATGGTACCTACTACGACAGTTGGCGGTAAAAGTGGCCCTGTATGCAAAAATATAGTAGAGGTGACTATACGACCTCGCTTTACTTCCGATAAAAAATTCATAGTGTCAGCTTACGTAATTCCTAAGGTTACCAAATATCAACCCAACTCTCTATTCAATGGGGATTGGAAACATTTGAAGAAACTGCGTTTAGCCGACCCCAATTTCAATAAACCTGGTGTTGTTGATATGTTACTTAGTGCTCAGATTCACGCACAAATCATACAACAAGGTTTACGTAAGAGCCGGAAGGGCGATGCTCCTATAGCTATGAAATCGCATTTCGGCTGGATAGTTTCTGGTTCTTCGATGTCTCAAAAATCGTCGCAACCAACAATAAATTTGTGTCTCAATGATACCGATTCTCAACTCAATGAAACTCTCCGTTCGTTTTTTGAACGCGAGGAAATTCCAAAGGAACGTTTCTTGTCGGATGACGAACAAAAATGTGTTGAACATTACTACAACAATGTGAGTCGCACAGAAACCGGCAAATATATCGTCAAACTTCCACGGAAACCCAATTTTCCAGAGTCAGGTATTCTAGGAGACTCTTACTCCAAAGCACTTCGAGTTTTTCTAAGTCTGGAAAAGAAGTTTGCAAAGAATCCTGAATTCAAGAACGCGTATGTCAAATCAATGCGAGATTACTTATCTCAAGGTTTCGTGCGCCCAATATTCACTACCAGTATCCCTGACGATCAATTCTATTTTTTACCTCATCACGGAGTTATCAAAGAGAATAGCTCGACAACTCCAGTGAGAACAGTTTTCAATGCTTCAATGATCACTGATAAGGGTTACTCGCTCAATGACTATCTCTATTCAGGTCCGAATTTACTACCTGAATTAGTTGATTTATGTACCCAATGGCGTAAGTATCCTCATGCTTTTGTGGCTGATATAAAACAAATGTTTTTACAAATTGGCGTCCATCCAGAGGATCAACACCTCCAAACTATTCTGTGGCGAGAGCACCCCAGTGATGCAATAATGAAACTTTTGTTGACCGTACTGACATTTGGCTATACGAGTAGTCCTTTCTTAGCTATTATGACACTTAAACAGCTAGTCAAAGATGAAGGTGAACATTTTCCGAGCGCTATCGAAGTAATCAATGAAGAGAGCTACATGGATGACGTAATATCTGGTGGCTTCTCAATTGAGGAAATTTTGACTAAGCAATCGGACACCCAACCTCCTAAAATCTGGTGGATTCGAGTTGAGAAAATGGCTCTCAAACACCCCCGAACTCATCGATAGATTACCAAAAAACATATTAGCTGCGGACGACCCTTTGCAAAAGGACTCTTTGTTCTCTGTGCTCGGTATAAGTTGGTGCCCCGCTAATGATATTTTCAAATTTCAATTGTCACTTGACCCTTTGACGGTTACACTGACAAAACGTATTGTACTTTCCAAAATTGCTAGAATCTTTGACCCACTGGGCTGGATAACGCCGGTGATCATCACTAGTAAAAATTTCATGCAGCTGCTGTGGATAAAAAATGTACCTTGGGATCAGGTACTACCGGATGAATTTACCAAAAAATTTGAACAATGGTATTCTTCCTTGACTCGCCTTTTGGACTTGAAAATCCCACGTTACTTGGGTATAACGAAAAACGCTCAAAAATATGAGCTACATGGTTATTCCGACGCTTCCAAGATAGCGTATGCAGCGGTTGTATACCTGCGAGTTTTAGATGATGACTGTAAAGTCACTTTGTTGGGTGCTAAGTCAAAAGTTGCCCCCATGAAAATCCCCTCGATTCCGAAATTGGAACTATTCGGCGCTTTGACAGTCGCCCAACTACTCAATCGATTTGCATCCAAACTTAAGCTTGACAATTTGTCAATTCATGTACACTGCGATTCAAAAGTAGTATTGCACTGGGTTCATGAGCACCCTTCTAAATGGCCGGTTTTAGTTGCCAATAGGTGTGCTGAAATTAAATCTCTGATTCCCAATGCCACTTGGCACTACATCAAATCGTCGAAAAACCCTGCAGATGTTGCTTCTAGAGGGTGTTTGGGGAATGAGCTCGTCTCACTTCGTCTGTGGTGGGAGGGACCCCCCGACTTGCGAGAACACAATCGCGATTGGAATCTAACAGGTTATGTCGATTTGAATTTTTCTACCAATCCAGAGAAGTCGACTAATGAAAACACTGAAGTATCTGTGAATACCATAACTTCAGAGACTCCGAAGATTCAGATTTGGGATTTGATGAAACGGTACTCTTCTTTCACCAAATTGATTAGAATTACTGTATACATTATGAGATTTATTTCAAGAATCGTGAATAGAACGTCTCTCAAAGACAAAGTTTCATGCGTTATTAGCAAGTTTCCTTTTCATTCAGATCAGCTCATAGACAGCAGTGAAATTCGTCACGCTAAACTAGTCATGAGCTATCTTACACAGTTAGTTTATTTTCCATTTGAATATAAAATGCTGCAAGAAGGTAAAATTCTGCCTAAAGCAAATGCCTTGAAATCCTTGAACCCCGTGCTAAAGGACGGTGTGTTGAGAGTAGGTAGCAGAATCAAGAATTCGGGTCTATGTGACGATGAGAAATTTCCCGTTATCTTACCTACAAAAGCTATCCTGACGGAGCTCTTGATTCGATATTTTCATTGCATCACGTTGCACGGTGGTACTCAACTAACTCTTTCTACTAGCAGACAAATGTTCTGGATCATTCGAGGAAAAAGTGCTGTGAAAGTTATTATTGATAATTGCACCAGTTGTCAAAGATACAGAGCCACTCCACAGTATCAAATGATGGCAGCTTTACCTCAAGAACGGGTACTGCCTACGCGTCCATTTAAAAAATCGGGTGTAGATTACGCAGGTCCATTTAAATTACTAGCTTCACGCATTCGCGGACAAATTTCCTACAAGGGTTATTTCATCATTTTCATTTGTCTTTGCACAAAAGCAATTCACCTTGAAGCTGTCTCCGATTACACTACAGAGTCGTATCTAGCCGCGTTCGACAGATTCACGGCAAGACGAGGACCTTGTGAGCTTCTCATAAGCGATCAAGGTCAGAATTTGGTAGGAGCAGATGCCGAACTTAGAAAAATGTTCACTAAAAATTCACCCTACTCCAATTTCATTTCCCAATCCCTTAGCAATTTGGGGACAAAATGGCGTTTTAATCCACCATCCGCCCCACATTTTGGAGGAATTTGGGAAGCTGGGGTTAAGGCAGTGAAACATCACCTAAAGAGGGTAGTGGGAGAAACAATACTCACCTTTGAGGAATTCACAACAGTCCTCAATCAAGTGGAGGCATGCCTCAACTCTCGGCCTCTCATGCCCCTCAGCAATGGCCCTTCTGACCTAGAGGCTCTCACACCTGCTCATTTTCTGATAGGAGAGCCCTCCTTCCTAATAGTCAAGGACAGAGTTACCAATGACAAAGTGTCACCTCTACGACGCTGGAAAATCATCACACAAATGGTCCAACAACTTTGGGAACGTTGGTCGCACCAGTATCTCCATATGCTCCATAAACGAAATAAGTGGACCTCAGTACAACCTAACTTTGCGGAAGGTGACTTGGTTTTAGTGAGAAACGAGATCACACCACCATCCAGATGGCCACTGGGCCGAATCATCAAGACGATCCCTGGAAAAGATGGGATTGTTCGAGTCGTGCAGGTGCGCACAGCTACCACCATCCTAGATCGGCCAATTGTGAAGTTGGTGAAGCTATTTCGCCCTCAAAGTGAAGAAGATGAGTGAAAAGTGCTTCCGAGTGATTCAAAAGTGGAGTGCATTAAGACAACGACGAATGATTATTTACTATGTTGATCAATTTTCAATTTTCTATTTTTGAGATCAGAGATTATTTTCTCTAGGTGAAATTGAATAGTAACTATATATTTTTCACAACTAGTGAACCCTTATTTTTCCACACTTTTATGGAATCAATTGTTTATTTCAATGAAATATATTTTTCTCTCGAGGTGGGAGGATGTTTATGTAGCACCGATCAAGCAATGTTTCGCGACAGCACACATACATGCACCTACACAATAGCGCAGACCCTCAATAGACGCTCAACCGGCAGCAGACCCTCAACCGACAGTAGACGCTCAACCGGCAGTAGACCCTCAACCGACAGTAGAACCTACTGCAGTGTATATCTATAGACATTCAGCCGCTTGGCTATAGGCCTCCTGCTCTGCTCCGGTTCGGGCAGTCTCCATGTGGATCGCGAACAAGCCGCACACTCTCCACCACCTCGAGCATGTATTCAGTTTGCTCAATATAGTGTTCGCTAAGAATCATTAATTCGCATTCCTCCTGTCACGAGTAACCTGGATCCCAAACCCCAACACCGGCGAAAACACCAGTATTAAATCCAATTTGATCAACTGATCGAATGATTGGAAAGAATTTTCAACAGGGGAGATGAATCTGATGAAAGCTGCTACGAAAGCTGCCGAGAAATAGTCTGAAACGACTTCCAGATGTACGGCACGCGTACTCATGCATATAAACGCGGCAATGTAACCTTTTTGTGCTTCATGACCACGCCCGGGTAAAGTGCGTACTCATATGGGCCCAGCATAATCAACGCCAGTTTTTGAAAACGGACGTTAAACTTGTACACGGCTCTCTGGTAACTGCCCCATCAATTGATGTCATGTTGCAGCGCGATAACGTACACAAACAGGACACTGATGAATTGTTCTTTTGACTGCTTGGCGACCTCGTACGATCCAAAACTCTTGCCGGATAGAGGCAAGAAAGATCTGGGTGCCTCCGTGTGAAGTGATTTTGTGAAATCCATGAACAACCATATGCGTGAAGGGGTGTTTGAATGGCAGTACGATGGGATGTTTCTCATTGTCAGGAAGATTTGAATTGTCTAATCCACCTCCGACTCTCATCATACCGTGGGTGATAATGGGGGAAAGTTCACGAAGTTCATGACCCTTTGGCAAGGGTTGGTCGTTCCCAATTAATTCGATTTCTTCAGCGTATACTGAATGTTGGATTGTATAGATCCAAGCGAGTTTAGCTCGCTTTTTTCCTTCATATGTGAGTACTCCTTCGGGAATTGGTACCTGAGCCCAGGGCTTATTTTGGATCAAATCTGACTTTTCATGAAAATAGCCATGGGTCGCAGATTTGAGATGAATCTGAGGTAGTAATCAAAAGCATTGATCAATCGTGTGTATGACGATTGTGTTTGTAAAAGATTCAAGCAAGGAGCAAGTGAGCCTTTGGGTACAACTGGATTTGTTGTAGCATGTACAGTGGGTATTTGGGGAGATGATGTTGATGCTTCAATGGTGATTTTTTGAGGATGGGTTTGGATTCAGGCCATGACGCAGGGGGCGATGATAACGATTCTGGTCCATTCCACCACAGCGTTGAATCGAACATTTCGTCGGTAAAACGACCTCTACTTTCAATATCAGCAGGATTGTCTTCAGAGCGAATATGCTTCCACTGAATTCTTGGTAACAAGTCCATAATCTTGGAAGATCGGTTAGCTATGAAAACTGGCCATCGAGAAGGATGATCATCAAGCCAATGCAAAACATCCATGGCATCCGTCCACACCGATACTTGAAGATTTGGAATTTTCAAAGGAGATTTCAGATGATTCGGCTGATAAAAGTGCAGCGCACAATTCCAGTCTCGGGATAAAAACGGTTTTGATGGGTGCCACGCGAGTTTTAGCTTGTATGAGTTAGACGCTAATACTTGCTGACAAAGAGACTCTGAAGTAAACTACAGCACAAATTGCAAGTTTGGACGCGTCAGCGAACCCGTGTAATTCATACGAGCAACTATCATTCGAGTAGTTCAACCAGGGAGGGATCTTGAGTGAAGAGATAGCTGCAATGTTATCATACCAGCGAGACCAGAGTGAAGAATGTTCTTCTGAGAGCTCTTGATCCCAATCGTAACTAGCTGTCGAAAGTTTTTGCATGAAAATTTTGGAAGTTATCACCATTGGTGCGAGCCAGCCTAGGGGGCCAAACACGATAGCAATTCGTGAGAGAAGTGTGCGTTTTGTCCATACTTCTGATGGGCTTGATTTTATGCATTTGAATTTGGAATCATCCTCATACCTTATGATGGCTACCTTAGCCGATGTAGGCCAAAAATGGTGGAAACGGAATCGTTTTCCGAGACAAGTAATGATGAGGGTGTTATTGTGGGATTCTCAGCTAACAATTCATTGGGAAGATGAGACAGTAATTGTAGGTCGTTAGCTATCCATTTACGAAGGCTGAATTCACCCACTTCGCAGATATTGATGAGCTCCAGCTGTTTCTGACGGGCAGCCTCGATTGTATGATCTCCTGAGACTACATCATCCATATAAGTTTCTTCTTCAAGAGCTTCGGATCCCATGGGAAAATGTGTACGTTCGTCTTCGGCAAGTTAAAAACGTACACGATTGGCATTAAAAGGACTACTTCCAAGTCTATAAGTTATCGTGTTGTGTCTGAAAATTGAAACAGGATGAGAAGAATGATCACGCTAGAGGATGGATTCCATGTCTCAATCATCTTCATGAATCCAAATCTGTCGAAGCATTTTTTCAACATCGGCAGTAGATGCGTAGCAGTATAATCTCCAGTTCGACAGAAGTGTGGTGAGATCTGGGCGTAGATGGGGCCCCATGAGCAAATAATCATTGATCGACTTATCTGATTTGGGACGGAAGAAACCATTGAAAACGGTCCGCAACTTTGTGGTTGATGATGAGGTAAGAAAAAATCGTTCGAGAAATAAATGGAATGAGGGTCAACATCGAGGCGAGTCATGTGACCAAGTGATCCATACTCCGAGAGAAAATTGTAGTAGGCACCGAACAATTTCTTGTCCTGTGTAAGCCTATTCTCTAGCTTGTAGAGGAGTTGCTTTGCGGGATAGAATGATTCCCCGAGATTTGATGGTTGTACATTGTAACGTAGAGGTAGCCTTACAGTGTACCGACCGTCAGATCCTCTGGAATGAGTTCTCATGAAATGATCCTCGCATGCTTGTTCATCTGGAGTAAGAATTGGTTTTGGATTGGTCATCTCCTCCTAGATCCAAAATTTCTGGAGGAGCTCTACAACCTCCACGTCTGCAGAGCAATGAAGCACAGTAAGTTGCACCGACAAGTGGTTGCAACCTACTGTCTACATCCAAGTTTTGTTTTGGTTGATATGGATTGATCGGGTGTACCTTCAAGCAGGTCATTTTCCACAATCAATGCATGGATAGATGCACTCAGCAATAATTCAATTGGGTTATCTTTCATGAATTTTGGATCAGCTAGTTCTAGTCCTGGAATATGGTTCCATTGTTCAATTGAGCAACCAATCCGTGGTTAATAGCCAGTGACATCCTTGATAACCAGAGCGTGAAGTCTAGCCATGAATGAAGATTCAAATGTGGGCTGGATTGTGAATTCAGCAAGACCTTTTGCGTAAGATTGTTTGCCACCCAAACCTCGTACTGGCACTGAAACACGTTTTTAATGGAGCTTCAGTCTCTGACATAATGTTTCAGCAATAAATGAGGTTTGGGCGCGTTGGTCAATGAGAGCGCGAGCGAATATGGTTTCGCCCTTTGAGTTTGAAACTCGAACCCAGACAGTAGCTAAAAGTACTGTGTTGGGATTTTTTGGAGTAGAGTTAATCGCAACGACATGGTTATGAGATGAAGAACTCGGTTGGAAAGGCATAGAGGTTGCTGAAAGTTGTGTCCGAGGGGCAACATTGGTTTCTGTGGTATTGGCAGGTCTATCAAAATGGACAAGGGAGTGATGTTTCCCTTCACATGAACGATATTTGTAATTAGATTTACAGATTCTAGCGTCATGAGTTACGGAGCAATTGAAACACAACCTTTACGATTAGATAATTTCTCGACGAGAATCAACTTCCATTACATTGAATGCGGGGCAATCTCGTAACGAATGATCCTGTTCGCATAATGCACACTTCTTTCCCTTGGGAACCAAATCAGATTGGGAAGAATGAAGAACTTCTGCGCCTCGTTTTTGAGCATATGAAGAGCTTGACCTTTGGTTAATATGATGGCTCTTATTTGATTTGGAATCACTGATGCTCGAAGGAATACTTAGTTGAGAGCTATTTTCTATAGACTCAAGTATGCTCAATCTAGTATTGAGACAGTTTTTCATTCTAGCAAAAGTTGGAGGTTCGGAGGTGTCTCCAAGGGAAGTTTCCCAGGGGTTCTGGATTTTTCGCCAAGACGACTAGCAATGATGAAAACTACCAAGTCATCCCAATGATCGGTAGCTCTGTCAAGAGATTTGAGTACAATGAGAGGATTGACAGTGCCATTAATCAATTTTCTTAATTCAGATGCTGTTCCTTTTTGGATAGGAGAAACAGAAAAAAACTCTTCCAGTTGGTCATTGACCATTCGGCGAACGTTCTCATACAGTTTACTTTGTTCATCCCAAGCTCGTTGGAAATTACCGGCTTCGAGAGGTATACCTTGAATTTGCATAGCAGCATCACCCTTGAGATGAGCTTTGAGGAAGATAGAATTTGACTGCATTCGAGAATGATTCAGAATTAATAACAGTTCCTGTGGATCAATCACGAAACTTTGGCCAATCATTGAATTATCCGTCGAAAGGTTGAATTTTGATGGGAACTAGTCGAGCAGCTTCGGATTCCGACATGACAATCTGAGTGGTTTGATTACCAGAGCTAGCGCTTCTTACGGTTACGTGGGATTCATTTATGAGGAAGTCTTTGAAGTCACTGAGAGCATCGATATAAATCTCTTCTGCCTCAGCATAAGAATTTTTCTCGACATAGTCAATTTCAAACGTGAAATTGGTAGGGAATCATAACTCCCCGTCCACAACTCCCCTGGGACATAACTCACCGAGTATTATTTCTTCCCCTGGACAAAACTCCCCCGGCATTCTTCTCCCCCTGGCCAATACTCCCCGAGTATTTTCCCTCTTCTGCTAGAACTCTCTCAACGTGTTTGAATTCCTCGGCATCAATAAACGAAGACCCAATTGTTATTGTACTTCTAACCTCAGTTCAAATCCTCATCTTTCTGGCCAACCACTTCAAAATTTTCTGTGTAACTCTCTTTCAAAACTTGTTTATAATTCCCCGGAAAAATGGCAGAAATCATAAGGAAAGATAAGCCAATTTATCTGCACCTTGAGGGATTCCTGTACTTAAGGCACAAGACGAATGATCGGGCTATCGACTGGAGATGCAGGAAGGATCCACGTTGCAAAGCACGAGTGAGCACTTCTCCTCTCGAAGAAAATTTGCACGTTATGGAATTGCCGTCTGCATATGATCTTGCTCCCAATAGAGAGGAAGTAACAGCTCTACAAACTGTTTCGGGAATAGAACGCGCTTCTGCTGACCAACCAGGTACGCAATCCGCGCGGCTTTTACAAGCTTTATTGGCTGTCCTACTGCCGTCCTTGCTGAAATTCCTGATCGGCAAAGTCTGCAAAAAATTATTCAACGTCAGCGATTAGTAGACCAACCAGCAGCGCCTCAAAACATAAGAGATTTGAGAGAAATTCCACATAAATACCGAGAAACGAAGGACAAGGAAAATTTCATTATATACGACTCTTTCGAAGACAGGAATGATGACCATCAGTCTCTTGGGAGAATTATTGTTTTCGGAACCGATAAAAATTTAAAGAAACTGGCAAGATCATCGATTTGGTGCGTGGACGGTACGTTCAAAACAGCACCGGACATATTTTTCCAGCTATTTGCCATCTTGGGTTCTGAGAATCAGACTGTCAATCGAATTGAGAAAAAGTTGCCCCTACCGTATGTTTACGCACTACTTGAGAACGAAGAAGAACGAACGTATTCTAAAATTTGTGAAGTTGTTCTCACGAGAATTGGCCAGCTCTCAGTACCTGCTACTGTACCTCAATATGTCATGTCTGACTTTGAACTGGCTATCATCAATGCAATCAGAACCAACTTCGGTGATATTGTGGAGGCATATTTTTTCATCTTCATCAAAATGTATTTTGACGGATTCAAGATGAAGGCTTACAAGGGCAGTATAATAACGAAAACGACAGGACTCTCAATCAATCTGCCCAGATGATGTGCGCGATTGCGTTTGTTCCTATTAATGATGTTCCGGTCACGTTTGACACATCTCTCGATGAAATACCGGATGACTTCATCCCCGTAGCTGATTACTTCGAGGTAGTTATTTGAATTCATCTCGGTCATCTCCTCCAAACTCTCAGAGAATATATGTTATATATTTCACTGTACATATATGAATTTCAGTTGAAATATATCCGTGGAAAACCTGCAAGGGGGAGACGTCGAGCTGTCTAAGCTTGGTTCGGTCCTGAGCTGTGGAATCAACACGAAACTACCCGAAATCGACTCTCTTGAACGAACAAATTTTCCGAAAGCTGGCATAATGAACTCAAAACCATCATGCGTCGATGCCAATCCAAGTATCTATCATTTTCCTGGTGAAATTCTGCACGAACAAGCTGACACAGGAGTAATGCTGCAACAGCTCTCCCTAGGACAAAAAATAAGGAAAAATCTTGCACCCAATCGCCGGCAACAAGGAGAAAGGCTGTGCAATATCGTGTCGCGCTATGACACCTATGTACGAGACGGTGAAATTATTGAGTTCTTCCGGCATATTGGTTACAATCTACATTTTTAATCGGACGTGATTTTCTTAAATTACAAAAATTGTAAAAATTGTAAAATCTGTACAAGAGACGACGAGAAGAGTACAAGATGCAAAGGATAAATAAAAAGGTAAATTCCCGGGAAATCAGAGTTCTCTTTTGATGTTCAATATGTCCGTCAGCGAATTTGGATGGGGGAGTTATGAGACGGGGGAGTTTTGAGCCGGGGAAGTTTTGACCACGGGGAGAAACGGACGGGGAGTTATGTCCCGGGGAGTTATGAACGGGGAGTTATGGCCCCCAATCGTGAAATCTCCATGAGTAATGATTTTATCATGGATTTTTACCACCTCCGTAAACCACTCTTCTATTTTACCTATAGTCCGGTCTCCACAGGACCTCTTGTATGTCCGTTGGCCTACAGCGAGATGAATATTTCGAAAAATAGGATGGAAAATCACAAGAATTCATCAAGAAAGGTGGGAAGTGTAGGTGTGGGAAAAGCTGAGCAATGAATTTTATTAAATGATTAATTTGTAAGCAGTACATGACTGTCGACCTACAGTGCCCACCGTATGTTTATTTGAAAGTTGATGGACAATATATTGAAAAGCAAACAAGGTGGGCACTCTGGGTATGGTCAGTATCGCCGAATCGAGGGGTCAAAGGTCGGAATTCTGGCGAAAAATGATGAAAATTGCGAATTTTACCGTTTAACTCGAAACTGATGGCATTTGTCAAAATTTCACAGGGATACTTTTTTGTTCATTTTTTTACGACCGTTAGATTAATACTCATGTGTTTTCCCTCAGAATCGCACCTATTCTGAGATAATCACGACAGAACATGCGATTGACATGCACCCCACCCGCTTTCGTGCTCATAACTCGAGGGGGTTTTTTTAGATCAATATTTTGCATCAATACTTTTTGAATTATCTTTTTTAGGCCGTCAAATAAGTATCAGGCTGTTTTTCCTCAGAACCACGCCGTTTCTGAGATATTCGCAATGGAGCGTGCGGGGGACATGCGTCCCACCCGCTCTCGTGCTAGTAACTCGAGGGGGTTTCGTTAAGTCGATATTTTTTTATGTTCGTCTTTTTCAGGCCGTCAAATAAAAACCAGGCTGTTTTTCCTTAGAACTGCGCCGTTTCTGAGATATTCGCTAAAATTGCTGCATGGTTCTTCAAGAATTTGATTGGCTCAATCTATGAAATATCAGATTGCAACTTGTTTGCTAATTTCTTTTCTTCGTTATTTAGTGATGCTCTCAAGCCCACTGGAAGCTTTTCAACGTCTTAATTATTGCTGGTTAATCTGGAAGTTGCATCCCAACCAAGATTTCTCACACACTTCTATCCACAATATGACAGTAATTATGCTTTTGTAGAAACGAATAAGATTACGAAACGACGATTAACAGGATTTATCGAAGATATTGATCAGGCATAACCTCCTTTTGAGTTATCAGCGTTATTGCTGGGACGCATGTCTTCCGCATGCTCCATCGCGAATATCTCAGAAACGGCGCGATTCTGAGGAAAAACAGCCTGATACTCATTTGACGGCCTATAAAAGATGAACAAAAATGTATTGATGCAAAATATTGATTGAAGGAAACCCCCTCGAATTATTGGAACGAGAGCGGGTGAGACGCATGTCATCCGCACGCTCCATCGCAAATATCTCAGGAACGGCGCGATTCTGAGGAAATACAGCCTGATACTCATTTAAGGGCTTATAAAAGATGAACAAAAGAGGATTGATGCAAAATATTGATTTAAGGAAACCCCCTCGAGTTATAAGCACGAGAGCGGGTGGGACGTATGTCATCCGCACGCTCCATCGCAAATATCTCAGAAACGGCGCGATTCTGAGGAAAAAAAGCCTGATACTCATTTGACGGCCTATAATCGTGGGAAGAGTAACTTCTGCAAGGACGAAGTCAGGTACCTCAGAGTCCTAGTCAATCGCGATGGCTTCCGGCCAGATCCAGAGGAGATCAAGCCAATTGTGGAATATCCAGCTCCAAAGACTTTGAAAAAATTGCAGCGTTTTTTAGGCATGGCGTCGTTGTACAGAAACTCCCCAAAAGATTTCGCCACGATTGCCGAACCGTTCACTCGTCTAACCAAGAAGGGGACACCTTTCTTATGGACAGATGAGCAACAAAATGCCTTTGAGCAAATAAAAATCATGCTTGCAACGGCTCCAGTCTTGAATCGCCCTGATCACGATCTCGAATTCCAAATCCAGACCGATGGGTCGAATACAGGCCTTGGAGCTCTGCTTGCTCAAATAGTAGATGGTGAAGAGCGCCCTCTTGAATTCGCTAACAGAGTACTTACGCCCCAAGGAAGGAATTTCTCTTGTACAGAACGAGAATGCCTGGCTCTTCTATGGGCAATAAGAAGATTTCGGCCTTATATTGGGGGATACTCATTCAAAGTAATAACTGATCACAGTAGTCTGCGTTGGTTATTCAACCTACGGAATCCCACAGGACATCTAGCCCGGTGAGCAATCAAATTACAAAGTCATGACTTCACGATACAACATCGGGCAGGAAACGAAAACATCGTACCAGACTGCTTGTCTGGGATATACGAGGACGAAGAAACGCCCGGAACACCTGGTCTCGCGACCATCAGTGTAGAAAAATCCACGCAGGACGCGTGGTACATCGAAAAGTTCAATGAGGTCCAAAATCGACCAAAAGAATTCCCAAATTGGAAAATTGTGGGTGAAAATCTTCACTATTATAAGTCCGACGACGTTCTTGACGATCTTGGACTTGACAACGATGCGTGAAAATTAGTAGTACCGCAAGAAAATCGTTCACAAATCCTAAAAGAATGCCATGAAGAAGTGACAGCAGGCCACAATGGTCGATTTTGAAACTCATCAGCGTGTGATACTTCATTACTCCTGGCCGAATTTATATCACGATAATGCAAATTTTGTGAGAAAGAGCACAATTTCTCAACAATGCACAGTGCAACAACTTGCACCGGCCAGCCTCATGGGCAGACGGTCAATCACACGATCATGGCAAGTTGTAGCAGCTGACACTTGCGTATTCCCTCGCAGTGTTCATGGCAATGAATATATGATAGTCTTTATTGACTTATTCTCACAATGGATGGGATGTGTGCCAGTCCGCAAAAAAATGCACTGACTGTGTGTAAAGCAGTGGAAACTAAAATAGTTCTACGTTTTGTTACTCCCGAAACTTTTCTGTCCGACAACGGACCCGAATACTCAAACAAGGTAATTGGCAAGTTCCTGGATGAGCGTGGGATCGTACCTATGACTACACCACCTTACACCGCTCATTGCAATCCAGCAGAACGAATCATAAGAACAATCAATACGTCCATTGTTGCGTATCTAGAGGACAAACATAGCCGCTGGGACGAACACGTGACCTGACTCCAGTTCGCGTACAATACAAGCGTCCAGCACTCGACTCATCTCAGTCCAGCTCTTATTGACTATGGGCGTAATCCAGTTCCATTGAAAAATCTCAAACATCGACAAGAACTCGAGTCTGCTGAAAAAGAGCTAGTGCAAACAATAAGTAAGTGGCAAGCACACATGCTAGAATTGCCTGACTTACATACGGTCGCAATGACCAACTCGCAAGATGCTCACGAGCATCAAGCTCAGTACTACAACAAAGAGCGACATGATTAGTAGATGCTGTCTGGAAGCGTAATAGAGTCTTATCATCACAGGCCGAGGGTATCACAGGCAAACTTGTGCCCAAATTCGATGGCAAATTTACCATCCTAGCTCGACTGGGTTCGAATGTTTACTATCTGGCCGATGAATCGGACCAAAGCATCGGGAAAGTGCATATTCAGGACCTCAAACCTGACATCGACGGTGAAGAACCCCATATAAAACTGGAAGTCGAACGGTCAATAATCGACCCATTAGACAACGATTCGTTCAGCCAAAGTCCATGTTAGGTAGTTAAATTACCCTCGAAATTCGATCACTAAGTGGCTAAACTCAGTACAACACGACGTTTGTGGGTTCAAACGATAGGTAATACATTCAATAATCGATAATAATAAGAATTATTGTTTAAAAATTGTAGCGCGGTATGAATAAACAATAAGAACATGCATTCTTTGACTTTTTTCTCAGTTTTTCCACAATAAGTCGGAAAATATCAATTTTTAAGAAAAATTCCAGGAAAAACTTCTTGTAGGTCTTTAAGAGATCTACAAAAGTAATCCGAACACTTTTCCTCGCAAACTGCAACCCTTTGGAGTTATTCCTCGTCAAAGTCAAAATCGAATTTTTTCAAACAAATTCGCTGAAATTATTCATAACGGGCTCAAACTATTCTCCAAAGATGATTCAGTGAATTTGGAGCGAAAGAGATCTCCAGATATTTTTCCTAAACTTGATCGTTCTCGAGTAATGGGAATGTAGGTAGTTGAATTACCCTCGAAATTCGATCACTAAGTGGCTAAACTCAGTACAACACGACGTTTGTGGGTTCAAACGATAGGTAATACATTCAATAATCGATATTAATAAGAATTATTGTTTAAAAATTGTAGCGCGGTATGAATAAACAATAAGAACATGCATTCTTTGACTTTTTTCTCAGTTTTTCCACAATAAGTCGGAAAATATCAATTTTTAAGAAAAATTCCAGGAAAAACTTCTTGTAGGTCTTTAAAAGATCTACAAGAGTAATCCGAACACTTTTCCTCGCAAACTGCAACCCTTTGGAGTTATTCCTCGTCAAAGTCAAAATCGAATTTTTTCAAACAAATTCGCTGAAATTATTCATAACGGGCTCAAACTATCCTCCAAAGATGATTCAGTGAATTTGGAGCGAAAAAGATCTCCAGATATTTTTCCTAAACTTGATCATTCTCGAGTAATGGGAATGTAGGTAGTTGAATTACCCTCGAAATTCGATCACTAAGTGGCTAAACTCAGTACAACACGACGTTTGTGGGTTCAAACGATAGGTAATACATTCAATAATCGATATTAACAAGAATTATTGTTTAAAAATTAGAGCGCGGTGTGAATAAACGATAAAAACATGCATTTTTTGCCCTTCTTCTCAGTTGTTCCACAATAAGTCGGAGAATATCAATTTTTTGGAAAAATTCCAGGGAAAACTTCTTGTAGGTCTTTAAAAAATCTACGAATTTAATCCGAACACTTTTCCTCGCAAACTGTAACCCTTTGGAATTATTCCTCGTCCAAGTCAAAATCGAATCTTTTGAAACGAATTCGCTGAAATTATTCATAACGGGCTCAAAATATCTTCCAAAGATGATTCAATGAATTTGGAGCAAAAGAGATCTCTAAATATTTTTTCTTAAACTTGATCGTTTTCGAGTGATGGGAATGGCTAATTCAGCGACTTGCAACTCTCAATGCGGCGCTTTCATGAATGCACTTAGGGTTGCAAGTCGGGGAATTGGCCATTCCCATTACTCGAAAACGATCGAATTCACGGAAAAATATGTAGAGATTTTTCCTGCTCCAAATTCACTGAATTATCTCAGAAAAATAGTTTGAGCCCGTTATGAACAATTTCAGCGAATTTGTTCGAACAAATTCAATTTTCACTTTGATGAGGAATAACTCCAGAGGATTGCAATTTGCGAGCGAAAGTGTTCAAATCAATTTTGTAGATCTTCCAAAGATCTACAAAATGTTATTCTTGGAATTTTTTCAAAAAATTGATATTTTTCGACTTATCATGGAAAAACTGAGAAAAAGGTCAAAGAATGCATATTTTTATTGTTTATTCATACCGCGCCCCAATTTTTAAACAATAATCCTAGTTATTATCAATTATTGAGAGTATTACCTATCGTTTGAACCCACCAACGTCGTGTTGTACCGAGTTTAGCCAGTTCCTCGCACCAGGAGCGTCTTTTTGGGGGTAACTTCACTACCTATGTTGGGTGCTCAGACCCGCGAAAACCGTTGCGCGAAAAGCAGATACTCCGAAAATAACCAAAAAGAGGGGTCGATCGCGAAGAACAAAAATCGTAGTTACTAAAAAACGCGTGAAATTCGCGCCCTCAATCAGGCATGATTCGAACGACTATGTAGTCGAAATGACTCCGCCATATACGATCGACGCGATGCCAAAACGACCGCGCGGCCGACCAAAAGGATCGACAAAAAAAGATCTTGGATGCGTCAAATCTATCCCCTATGCGCAGTAGATGTAGTAGTCGCTTGGCAAAATAGTGATTCTGTTCCCCAACTTACGCTTTTTTGCCGTAGAATTCTTGTAGAAACTCTCTTTCCTTTGTAGTGGACGTCTGTTCATAGAAAAAAGGAATATAGGGAAACAACCTAGAAATGATTTTTTCAGGAGATGGACCAATTCAATGACAGCAGCGAGTATGTCAAAAAGACAGAAGAGGGGATACAAGCTGACCTAGAACAGGTTCGGTTGTTTAAAGAGAATTGCGAAAGAGGAAGAGCCGAAGAGGCAAATGCCATCCCTTCTCCCATCAACCAAGCTGCTGCTGCTGCGGATGATTTTACTGAAGAAGAAGAGGCTGAGATTCTGATGGGTGAAATCGACGATCATCATCTGAGAACAGAGTACCTAAGAACAAACACGAGAGACTTGATTGCATTCCGAAACAAATACAGCACAGCCAGCATCGACCGTTTTCTTCAGAATAGGATCGAACACATCGA
Source organism: Eretmocerus hayati (assembly GCA_029851415.1). Lineage (NCBI taxonomy): Eukaryota > Metazoa > Arthropoda > Insecta > Hymenoptera > Aphelinidae > Eretmocerus > Eretmocerus hayati. The sequence continues at coordinate 105,818,494 of CM056743.1, forward strand.
GGACGCCATTGAGGACCTGACAATGCTCGACAAAGCTCAAATGATAAGAGAGCGCCGTCGTGAAGCTCGTCGCAGAGAGGAAGAGAGAAAAGAATGCGAAGAAGAAGAAATGCGACAACTTGAAATTAAGGCCAAATCCGCCAAAATTCGACTGACCCAGCTTCAGCGTCAGCTCGACCAAAAACGAAACAAAATGCACTTCAAGGAAATAGAAGAAGGTAGAAGTCGCCGTAGGGAAGCTTCTGGGGAAAGGGCCCCTAACGACGTCCCTCGATGCCCGATCTGCAAGTGCCAAAGTTCATGGGACCAAGAAAATTGTGCATTTGTAGACAGGCACAACAAGCAGTAGGTCTTAGACCCAACAGTGAGTCGACGACCGAAGATACGTGATCTCCGACCGATCAAGAGTTTATCAACTTTTCATTCTTTTACGTTGGTTTATGACCATTCAATTTATATTCTTCTCTTTTCCGAGGCCTATTGACCAAGTTTTTATAGTACTAAGTACTAAGGTCTACGACCTAATATCTTGAAAACAGTCCATATAATTTTGATATCTTGTGGATCTATATTCAATTACAGTCATACGACCAAATTTTTGTTCGCCTAGGTTAGGAAAAACTTACACGGTCAATGACCAATACTATTGAATCATTTCTGACAGTAGTATTTCATTTTTTGAACGTTTGTACTTACCTGTCAAATGACAACTTTTTTAGTAATTGTTCGGGTGCGCGCGAGCATTTAAACTTCATGCCTATATATTAGAGCCTGCTCGATGTGAAACGCTCGGTCGTTGCCTTTACTCTCCTTATTCTCGCATGATTGATGGTTGTCACCTCATTGGCCAAAATTGTATCGGCTGACCAGATCAACGACCGAGGATTCTCACGTCGAGCTGTGCTCTTTGCTCGGTTCGCGTTAGTTAGCCATCGGTCTGTGGAGCTTGCGAGATGTGCAGCTCTAGCGTCGTCGCGCCCGAGTATCTATCTCGCGTCGGTGCCCGCCCGCGACAAGTAGTTTTTCTCTAACTTGCAATAGTTTTTCTCTCTTAATTTTTCCCCGCGCCGCGCAAGCGATTCTCCGCGATTCTAATCCTTTTTACCCTCTGTTCTTACACCTATTTTTCAGAATATAGTGATACTTTTTTCATTATATCTCGTGAGTGTTATTTGTGAACCCTTTCCATTTTCCCACGATGTCTCCACACTAGAATGGGCTCCGAGGTTCCGTCAGAACACCTCGCCCCAACATTTTGGTAACAGAGCTTGGTGGAAATCGTGCCGTTTGTTAGTCCTCGCGAAAATCGAGTCGCGTGCGAGAATCGCAAATTGTTGCGCGCGCGCGGGAAAACTCGAGAGTGTCGCGGGCTACTTTTATAGTGCAGTGCTGTGTGCTAGTGCGGTTGCAATAATAATTGCACCGCACACTCGTGCTTACTCAACACTCGTGCACCAGCACCGGGGCCCTCTGAGGTGGCCCAGGCACCGGCGCAGAGGCGATCAACGACGTAGCAGACCACCTCGCCAGGAGGCGAGGCTTGACAGGAAGGAGGCAGCAGCCCTGCGACAGTCATCGGTCGCAGCGTGCAGTTGACCCGTACCCAAGTGCATCATCATCAGCGCTGCGGGTCAACGTTGCTGTCGTCTCGGCGTCCTGCCTCAGCGACGTCGAGCACCTTCCGGAATCCTCGGGAGCAGCGAGGAGGGCAAAGGAGGAGAGGGGAAGTCGCGGCAATCCAGCCGCGGTGGGTGAGTGCTGTATCGTTCCTTATATATAGTACATACACTCACACCATCTGAATTCAAATCTTGGGCGAGGCGCGAAATTGCGCGCTCTCGCGTTGTTCCCCTCCCGCCCGCCCCATCCGCTGTCCACTAGAGGCAGCTATAGTTGCTGCATACTACACATACATGCACGCTATGTGTGCGTTACCGTCCCTCGCTGCGTGGCTCGCTCACCGAGTCTATTAGCTCCAATACTCGCGATACTTGATCAGCTGTTTTTAGCGCTGTCTTTCTCGCTCTTGTTGCGTCGCGTGGACAGACTCGGCTGCTGCGGTATGCTCGTATGGTCGAGCATTATACTTGCAAGCAGTAATATTCAATCAGCGAGTCACGCTCAGCTGATCTCGTGCTCCCTCGTATACGTGGCTAACTATATGTACATGTGATCACTTGTGCTATCTGTCCTTGTTTCCTGCCATACCCTCGCTTCTGCTTTGTCCCTTGTCCTTGTCCTATCACAACCTATTCAATCTAGTCAATTCTTTAAAATTTTACGTGCACCTTGGGTACGTGATTCTAAGCCTTATTATGTTCAATTGTAGAGTTGTTTTCGCTTGTTTTCATTAACAAACTTAAAATCATGGCTGATACGTCAGCAGCAGAATTGAGTTTGAAGATTGAAAGATTAGAACGTCTTAGGAGATATATCACTAATTTCATTGAAAATGCTAAGAAATCAACAACGGAGCAAGAGCGCAAACAAGCTGCGTACGTGTCGAGGAAACTCAGTGATCTGACAGATTACTGGATAGAATTCAAAGCTCATTATGAGTTTGCGTACGCACATAAAGACATTTTGCCAGATGATAAATTTTTTGAGGACGATTTTTTTCCTGAGATTGAGGATGCAGTGGCACGACATCATGGTACGCTGCAGTCTTGGCTGCCTACCCTTGCTCAAACACAACAAAATGCTTCAATGCAGAATAGTAGTACCGATCCAGTCACTTTTTCACAAATTTTGGCTCAGCAATCATATCAGTTTGAAAGATTTCTCAAGTCAGCTTCAGAAATTCAGTCAGTCCCTCCAATTGCTATGCCGACTTTTTCAGGTAAGCAAGAGGATTGGGAAGTTTTTAAACCTCGGTTTGAAGCAGCTGTGTTAAATGAAGCTTATAGTGATGGACTCAAAATTCAATATCTTCTTGACGCGGTACAGGGGTCGGCAGCTGAGATGCTGAGAGGTACTCCGCCTGAAGGCACAAATTTTAGACCATCTTGGGACAAACTTTGTCGTCGTTATGACCATCCTCGGCGTCGAATGACCACCCATATGCACGCGCTTCAGTCGTTAAAACCATTTACAGAAAAGTCACCTGCCAAGCTCAATGAGCTTTTGAACAAAGCAGAACAAGCTGTGCAAGGGTTTAAAGACCTCGCATGTCCTGTAGATACTTGGGATTGTTTTATCGTGTACTGCTTCGTCAGCAAATTAGACACTAGCACTCGTGAAGCCTGGGAACTTAATCAGATGTCAGTGCCAGGATTCTCGAGTTATAGTGACTTATTGAAATTCATTGAAAACCGCATTTGCGCGCTCGAATCAACAGCTGTTTATGCTGCACTCAACTCGGCATCAAACCAGAATCAAAGCTCGTCAAAGCCTCGTTCTTCCACTCAAAATACTAGTCCAAAAAATCCCCTTGCTGTGAATGTTGCCAATGTAGGATCAAACAACAAATCGGGTTCAACAGCAGCCCCGTCCTCGGAAAATTTACCTACTTGCCCTTGCTGTAAAGAAAAGCACTACATCCATATGTGTGAGTTTTTTGCGAATTGGAACGTCAAGCAACGTTATGAGCTCGTGAAACAAAAGCGCATGTGTATTAACTGCTTACGTTCAAATCATTATCTCAAAGACTGTAAGTCTAAAAACCGTTGTTCAATTTGCAAAGGTGCTCATCATACGAAGCTGCACACTGGTGCTTATACGAAGAAACCCGAGAATAAGACGGATGAATCGGATAAAGCGTCCACCTCGTTTCCAAAGATTGTCGCTAATACAGCGATAGTTGGGAGAACTTGTTTGCTCGCAACTGCCCGCGAGATCTTGGAATCTCCATCGGGGGAATCACTAGAAGTTAGAGCACTCATTGATCCGGGGGCAGAACGATCATTCTTGACAGAGCGAGAAGCTCATGCCTTATGCTTGCCATTAACAAAAATATCACAAGATGTAACTTTCCTTGGGGGGGGGGGGGGAGGGAGGCTGGGCTCACTGTACGTTCAGAAGCTTCGATGCAGCTGCGCTCACCTATACGCTCTGACTTTCAACTCGAATTTTCAGCTCTCATTTTGAATGAGCTCACTCGTGTTCTACCAGCTAGCAAAGTCGATGTTAGCTCTTGCACCCATTTGAGACACCTGCAACTGGCCGATCCTAATTTTACGTCACCGCAAAAAATTGATTGTGTATTAGCTGCTGATGTTTATGCATCAATTATTTTACCACGTTTGAGGAAGGGCAAGATTAATGACCCTGTGGCGCAAAATTCAGTGTTTGGTTGGTTTATCACTGGTAACACTAACTCGTCTGACGCTAGTTTAACGTCATCTTGTAGTGCCTTTCTTGTTGCCCTCGTTGATCCCTTATCAGAAAAACTTCAAAAATTCTGGGAAGTAGAGGAACTTCCTCATTCTCCAGAACCGGTGTCCCCCGATGATCAATATTGTGAGGAATATTTCAAGTCCACGGTGTCCTCCACACCAGAAGGGCGTATAATTGTTCGCTTGCCATTTAAACAAGATCTTGAAATTCCTGATTTTTCCGATTCGAGGGACATTGCCGCTGCCTGCTTGCTACGATCGAAACGCAAACGCCAGCGCGATCGGCATCTTGACGCTGCATACACGGGCTTCATGAAGGAGTACGAGGAACTCGGACATATGCAGCTTGCTGAGGAGACTAATCGACCGAAGGTCTACTTGCCACACCATCCTGTTTTTCGGCGTGAAACGAACAAGATAAGAGTGGTATTCAACGCATCACAACACGGAGGTAATGGATATTGTATCAATGATTTTTTACTCCCTGGCCCAAAACTTCAAAAGGATATCACCCACGTCATTATGCGCTGGAGATTTTTCAAATTTGTATTCGTCACGGATATCGTTAAAATGTTTCGGCAAGTATTGATTCATCCGGACGATTGTGACTGGCAACGGATCGTGTGGAGAGATAATCGTTCCTCAAAAATTCTTGATTTTAACTTGCTCACCATAACATATGGAACTGCTTGTGCGCCATTTCTCGCACTCAGAGTTTTGATTCATCTAGCTGAAAAGTATGGCGAAGAATTTCCACTTGCCGCAAGAATCCTGCTTTTGTTGAGCTACGTCGACGATATTTTTGGAGGGGGAGATACCTTGAAAATTGCTATGGATTCTCGTGATGAACTGATTGCTATGTTACAACGTGCACTCATTCCACTTGGAAAATGGGCTGCGAATAACGCTGAGTTATTACAAGGACTGAACACGGAAGCTGAGTCTGAGGTTTCGGTAAACATTGAAGACGTCGTGTCAACTTTAGGATTAAAATGGTCCACAATTTCGGATGAGTTCTTTTTCAAAGTAGACATGCCTACTGAACCAACATGCGCAACGAAGCGAATTGTTCTCTCTGAAGTTTCACGGTTATTTGATCCGCTTGGCTGGCTCGCGCCTTTTTTAGTCCAGTGTAAAATTCTCCTCCAGAAATTTTGGTTAGCTAAAATCGACTGGGATACACCACTTGACGGCAAATTGCTCGAGGAATGGCTTGCACTCCGTGAGCAGATTCCAAGCTTGAATTCGATTAGAATCCCTCGATGGCTACAAACAAGTTCAGACACAAATTGGGTGTTACACGGGTTTGCCGATCCGTCAAGCGCAGCTTACGCCGCTGCGGTTTACCTCGTCATTCCAGGTCACTCGTCAGTTTTATTGATGTCAAAAAATCGCGTTGCTCCCACGAAGACATTATGCATACCACGATTAGAGCTTTGTGCAGCCGTTTTATTAGTACGCTTGGTTAATCATGTACACCGACAGCTCCAAAATCGAGCAACAAGGATTTTTTGTTGGTCGGATTCAAAAACAACTCTCGATTGGCTGGCGGGTGAGCCGATACGCTGGGTAACTTTTGTAGCCAATAGGGTTAGTGAGATTCGAACATCTCTACCTTCAGTAAAATGGTCTCACGTTCCTACGAATGAAAATCCAGCTGACCTCGCAACTCGGGGAGAGACGGTCGAGGATTTGAAAAATTCGAGTCTTTGGTGGCACGGACCCCAATGGATTACGGCGGAAGAGTCTCTATGGCCATCGCAAAACAACATCGACCCTGACCAAGTCTTGGAGGTCCGCGTTCACGCTGTGTTTGAAGACCAGAAAAACTCGTCTGTACTTGAGCCACTTGAAAGATTCTCGTCTTTTTCAAAAATCAACCGAATTGTTGCATATATTTTCAGATGGAAAATGAACGCTTCACTTGCCCGTCACGAACGCACAAACGGTTATCTCACGCGACCAGAGTTACTTCCGGCAAAAAATGCAATTTTCAAGGCTATTCAAAGGCATCATTTTGCAAAAGAAATCCGATTCATGGAAACTCAAGGTAAACTGCCTTCATTCAGTTATTTTCGACGTCTCGTCCCATTTTTCTGCCCACAGGGACTTCTTCGGGTGGGAGGCCGGTTGCAAAATTCATCGTTGTCATACAATGAAATTCATCCGATCATTTTGCCAAACAATTCAGTTATCGTACGTAGACTAGTCCAAGAACTTCACAGAAACTTACTTCATGGTAACAATCAGCTCATGTTGAGTCACCTTTTTCGCTGGGCGTGGATTCCGCGAGTTGTTCGGCTAGTTCAGGGTGTCACACGCAAGTGTGTGGACTGTGCACGTTTCGCGGCCAGACCATTAGTTCAACAAATGGCACCTCTTCCAGCTGTCAGACTTGAACCTAGAATGCCATTCGAGGCTGTTGGAATTGATTTTGCTGGACCTATTTCAGTGTTATTCTCGCGTGCTCGAGGTGCAAGATCCATTAAAGGCTATTTTGCCATATTTATTTGTATGTGCACTAGAGCTATCCACATTGAAGTGGTCACAGACCTTACTGCCTTAGCCTTCCTCGCTGCATTTCGACGATTCATCTCAAGACGAGGTCGGTGCTCGGATGTGTACTGTGACAATGCCACAAATTTTACTGGTGCCAGTAGAGAACTCAAACAACTTTTTCGGAAAACGTCATCTTTCTCGAATGAAATAGCTGCATTGTTAGCGAAAGAAGAAGTAGCTTGGCATTTTTCTCCCCCTCGCGCGCCTCATTTTGGCGGACTCTGGGAAGCTGCAGTGAAAAGCTTCAAATATCACTTGAAGCGAGTTGCGGGAGACTCAATTTTGACTTATGAAGAATTTTCCACCCTCACGTCTCAGATAGAAGCTTGTTTAAACTCTAGACCCATCTGTCGTCTCAGTACGGATAGCGCTGACCTCGTTGCGCTAACTCCGGGACATTTGATTACTGGTCGTTCAATGTCTGCCATCCCAGAGCCGTTTGACAACACTGATCTTACACGTTCTGTTGTCTCTAGATGGAACCAAATCCAAATCATGAGGAACAACTTCTGGGACAGATGGAAGAAAGAGGTACTCCACCATTATCAAAAACGAGCAAAATGGCTCAACACCACCGAGCCGTTGAGAGTGGACGACGTCGTGCTTATCAAGGATGAACTAACACCACCAACCGAATGGCCTTTGGCTCGAGTCACTGCACTGCATCCTGGGCGTGATGGACTAGTTCGAGTGGTCGACCTACAGACAGCCAATTCCACCTGCACTCGAGCTCTTTGCAAGCTCATCAAATTGCCCACCGAGCCCGAAGAACGTGAGGACGTTGACGGCGTACAAGATCCAGCTGAAGAAAATAATTCTGAGTGACATCCGCGAATCATTCGACAACGCACTACACAATTTCCTCGCCTCGCGTAACACCCGTTAGAATATCTCGTCCGACAATCTGCGTTTTCTTAATGATTTTTTCATCGTACCTCCAAGTAGAATCACGTTTATTATGGATCATTCAGTGGCAAAGGCGGATACTCGATGGCGCGTAGCTGTAGAGATCAGCCTAGTCCTTTACCCGCGTTGAATTGTTATAATTTAGAGTCTTCTGAAGGAGTGCGATTTTTTCATTGATATTGTCTTACCCGCATAATCGAACCTTGAATGTGACTAGTGTCACTTTTGATTGTATAGCATTGCGTTCGGTCCGAAACTGTAGGGACTTTGTGAGCGCACCGAGTTCTTTTTGTTTTGTTTGCTTATTAATTTTTGTTCCTTTTGTTCAAACTTGAAGTTCAATCAATTAGTGATTTTGTTGAATAACTTCGAATATTTATATTGAGTTCGGCTTTGTGCCTTTACATATTTTGTCTCAATTCGTTGACATTTACCAACTAGTTTGAGTGAATATTCCAGTCAATCCAAATTTTGATTCAAGTAACTTCATTTTCATACCTCAAGTTCACTCGAATATATCGCTTGCCCTTTGCATATTTTCTAGTCACTTGAATGCTGCTTTCTCAAATATTTTGGTTTTCTTACTTGCCCAGAGCAAGCAAAAGGGGCGGTATGTTCGGGTGCGCGCGAAGATTTAAACTTCATGCCTATATATTAGAGCCTGCTCGATGTGAAACGCTCGGTCGTTGCCTTTACTCTCCTTATTCTCGCATGATTGATGGTTGTTACCTCATTGGCCAAAATTGTATCGGCTGACCAGATCAACGACCGAGGATTCTCACGTCGAGCTGTGCTCTTTGCTCAGTTCGCGTTAGTTAGCCATCGGTCTGTAGAGCTTGCAAGATGTGCAGCTCTAGCGTCGTCGCGCCCGAGTATCTATCTCGCGTCGGTGCCCGCCCGCGACAAGTAGTTTTTCTCTAACTTGCAATAGTTTTTCTTCCTTAATTTTTCCCCGCACCGCGCAAGCGATTCTCCGCGATTCTCATCTTTTTTACCCTCTGTTCTTACACCTATTTTTCAGAATATAGTGATACTTTTTTCATTATATCTCGTGAGTGTTATTTGTGAACCCTTTCCATTTTCCCACGATTTCTCCACACTAGAATGGGCTCCGAGGTTCCGTCAGAACACCTCGCCCCAACAGTAATGTTGATATCTTGTGCCGATAAAACAAATTGCGTTCAATGATTTAGGTCCACGACCAAACAATCATGTCACGAATTAGTCAAACGATCAGTATTTCATGTTCATGTTGTGCGCTATTCGTATGAAAGGTATGGATTCAGCGATGTATGTTATGACCTCAATGCACGAGGCGTGAATAAAGGACACATGTCCGATGACCGGTCACTCTATGCAACGTATGATCAAAATGCTGAGCGCAATCAGACAAGATCCTCACAACATCGAAACTTGAATATCTTTTGGATCTATTTCCGAAAGATAATGAATTGCGTCGTTCTGAAAGAAACCAGTCCTCACAATTGTGCCTACCCACAACGCAAATTACTACTCATGGAGAAGCTTTCTCAGTACAAGGAAAATTGTCCTGGGAAGGAATCCCCTCCAGTATTTGCACAATAAAATCTTTGGATTCATTCAAATCTGCACTATTTGAGCATTTTTGTGAGAATGAAGGACTTTCTCTTCAAGAATGAGTGATTATATTCGAAATTTTAGTTGAACTGATGTTGGATCATTTTGTGGAATCCCCATTGTATTCTCGTTGTCTAAATTCTATGTGCAGAAAATTGTATATTATCTTAACCGGACTCGACAAGTTATACTGTATATGATACCTGGGATTTGCAACTGAGGAGCTATTTTTCGTATTTAATATCTCATATTTTATACTCTATACTTCATATTTTACATTTTATACTCTATATTTCACTTACTCGAATTACCTCGGAATCCCTGTAAAGTATTGTAGATAATCATTGTATATATTTGTATATTCCATTTGCCTTACGGTCTATCAGGACCTAGGCAAAATAAATATTTTATCGATCAATCTCTCTCTTTAAAGCCACCGAAACAAGATTTCCTATAATCATGCAGCAATATTGTCAAGCACGCAGTGAAGTCAAATCGACTTTAGATAGTGCTAAGAATAACTACATATCAAGGGTGTAAAGACTCGCTGGCAAGAGCTGCGCAAATTTGGGATCGCTAATGATCGCGATACTTCACCCTTCGCATTTTTCAGCAGTCAAACTTTGAACTCTTATTTTGCCTCTGTGACAAAAGATCTTCCTCCCCTGAAAGATAAGGACATAAATAGAATCTACTTCTCCCCCCTCCCGAGTCATGTTCCTGGGCAGAGGTGACAAGTGTAGTGCTTACCCTCCCATTAAGCCCCTCTTATTAACCGACCTGCAGACGATAGTCGGAGAGACTTCACCTTCGCCGCGGTGCGCTCTGTACATGGTTGGAGGGGTTTCAGGGGAGGCTAAGCACTACGTTTGTCATCCCTGTTCCTGGGTTCGATTTCTCGTGTATCTCTGAGAATGACGTGGTTCGAGCATTCAATACAGCCAACTCCAAAGGAGCGGGGTCAGACCATTTATCCTCGTCCATGACGAAATTGGCATTCCCTGCATTACTTCCTCTTCTCACTGGAGTTTTTAATAACTCTTTGCAAACGAGCTATTTTCCTGATGACTGGAAACGTGCCTCGACCATCCCGCTATCTAAGATCCCGTCTCCAAAGGACCCCAGCGATACACGACCCATTGCGCAGCTCCCTGAGCCTGAGAAACTCTTGGAAAGAGACGTGCATGAACAACTAATGTCCCATTTGACTATGAATAAGCTCATCGATCCCTCCCAATCTGGTTTTAGAGCTCGTCACTCCACTCAGACAGCTCTCCTGGGTGTTTTGGAAGACGTAAGAAATTCTATCGATAAGCGTATTTTAACTGTTCTCGTCTCTTTTGATTTCTCGGAAGCGTGTGACACGATCCCAGGCGTTAAACTCCTGGAAAAACTTCGAAATATTCGTCTATGGGAATATCCCGTGGCGATCGCATGTGACCCATACCGGTAACCCCTAGGATGGCTATCAGCTCAGCGCCGCAGAGAATGGCTGCTCGGTTCCTTAGCTTACTCGGTAATAGATACCGGTTTGCCCGAATATTTCCGTCCCAGATTCCTTCTTATAGGGGAGTTACCATCTTTGAGACAATCTAAGAGGAGAGACAAGGACACACTAACATATCGAACTCCCCGTACTGAAGCTCAGAACCAATCATTTGCTGTTGCATCATTGAGACTCATCAATGACTTACCTTACATTGATTTTGAAACATCCACACATGAACAGTTTAAAGAAGACTTGCTCGACCATCTCATGTCTCTGGATCGTGATGACTGCCTTGAGCGTGTGCAACAAGAGCAACTTGAATCAGTCCCACCCGCCATCGCTCACTTGATTCCCTTCCCACCTTCCTGAGCAAAACAAGATGATACTAGCACGCACATTGATAAGAGATTCTATTGCACTGATGAAATGATGCATGCTTCATGAAATGGATGAATTATGAGAACGTGGTCAACAGAGTTCCGCTTCACATAATACCTCAAATATGTTTGTTACTTTTATTCTCAGCTCATTTCGAATTTACTTCGTATCTGATTTCAAGTCTATTCACAATTTTAGTTAGTCACTAGTAAATCATATATTAATATTCTAGTTCGTTATAGCTAAACTCTCGATACCCTGCACCATAATTCGACTGTAAATATGTAGCACTCTGTAATTCGCAGTTTGGGCATATGCGATTCTTCCCCCGCCCTCAATGAAACCATCAATCAATCGATCAATCGATGATTCAATCAATCAATCAATTAATCTCTCTCTGGTGAGCGAGCGCATACGTTCGAATCTCTCGCTGATCTGCAGGTCATTCAAACGGGCTGTCGAAGTACTCCAAAACGTGCCTATGCGTCTTCTAATAACACCCAGAGCTGCACTAGCGTTCCGGAGCAAAGTAGAGTTTCGGCAGCAGAATCAGCGAAGACTCCTTGACTAGATATGGCTGCTGAAGAGCGACGAGGGATGGGCAGTTCCTTGAGAGCGGGATTTATCAATCTTAACTCCCTGGCAGATAAGATTGAGCTTCTACGCTTGCTCGTTGCTAACGATCCCTCCTACCATCTATTCGGAGTGGCTAGGGCGAAGCTAGATGAGTTTGTGGATGACAGTCTCGTTCAGATTCCAGGTTTCTCATTGTTGCGACAGGATCGCAACAGAGAGGGGGGGGGGGGTGGGGTTGCCTTGTATGTGCGCAATGACTTGAAAGTTGAAAAGTTGATTTCATCAAATACTTTTGGGCCAGGGAAACCTGGCGTGCCTGAATTTCTCTTCTGTAGCATACAGCAAGGTAACTCCTCGCCAATATTAGTCGTAGTCATTTACAGACCCCCAAGAATCACCCTGCAGAAGGATGACAGGCTTTTGGCTCGTTACGCCGGCTGTGTGGCGATTACAGTCATAAAATTATAATGGATGATCTGAACGCGGATTTTTTAGACACTGCTCGTCCCGACACCACGTTCACTGACTGCACTGACAGGAGAACTTGACTCTCAGATAATGCAGCATGGCCCGACTCACCAACACACCCCCAATACATTTCATACATGAAAGCATCACATTTATGTAGATGACAATGACATCATTACTGACTTTCAAAACAGACTCCTGCCCAGTTTCGGCAGGCACTCGGTCATTGACGTCACCATCAACGTCTTTACTCCCACTCCGCCAAAAAATTCCTTCACCTACAGGGATTCTCGTCACATCACTCCGCAGATATTGAATGACCGATTACTTCGCTGTGACTGGACAGCTCTTGGAAATGCCGACACCAGTTGGGAAGATGCAATTCACTGCTTGAATAAAAATTAACAGACCGTTATAGATGAATTAGCACCTGAGAAAACCATCAATCCACGTAAAAATGACGCTCCTTGGATTGGTCCTGAGCTGAGGGCACTCATGAATAAGCGAGACGCGACGCGCAGGCGCTGGGAACGGACTCAACGTAACCATAGCAAGTGTCCTGAGCTTCAAAATGAATACTTTCGGCTCAGCGAAGAGGTCGGCTTGCGCATTTTCACCTCTGTGAATTCGCGTAGTCGAGTCATTGGTTCAACTGCACCTAGATTATTGCACGGTCGTGTACCTCGACGCCACGGACGAACAGCGGCATTGGATACAGAGACTAAGCAATTTATAAGTGAGATATATTTTTGATCTTAGGAGAAACGAGCACATCACCCCGTTTAGGGAGCGTTTGGGTTGGTTACGTACTGATTCGCGGGGAATGTACTTTGCAGCTCCATTCATGCATAAGATCATGCACTTAAGAGAACCTGGCTACCTAGCTGCGATGTTTACCAGGTACCAATCCGAGCGGCCCGCACGGGGTGATCTAGAAGAGCGGGTACTCAAAATTCTCAGCATGAGACTTGAATATGGAAGAAAATCTTTCCAGGTCCAATGTGCTCATTTGTGGAACATTCTCCCTCCGGGCTTTCGGCAAATTCAAAAAATTTCACTTTTTAAAGACGCTCTAAAAGCATTTCTCTTGTCGCAACCCTCCCAGAGGATTGATGTGGACCAGAAACAGTACTCCAATCTTTGATAGGCTTGGGCTCTTTTCAATTAGTCTTTTTCTAGTTTTAGTTGAGTTACGCGTGGCTTCCGAAGCTAGCGTTCCCTGCGCTGCAACCTCATGACACGAGCACCATCAATCAATCTCTTGTGTCTGGTTTTTCCCTGATGCCTGGAAATGCACCTCGATTATACCTCTATCAAAAATATCGGTGACTGAGACGCCTTCTGATACACGGCCCATTGCACAACCATGCGAATTTTCGAAGACACTTGGAAGAAGAGTCCACCAGCAGCTCACAAATCATCTAAACTGTTCAAATCTCCTCCATGAACGGCAGTCAGGATTCAGGGAACACCACTCGACGCAAACTGCGCTTTTCGGAGTATTAGAGGATACTCGCAAAGCCATTGATCAGCGAATGCTCACAATCATGATATCATTTGACTTCTCGAAAGCCTTTGACAGGCTTCCTCATATCAAACTATTGATCAAGTTACGGAAACTCGGCTGTAGTGACCGAGTAATTCGCTGGTTTGCAAGCTATTTGAGTGATCGATCTCAAGTGGTCCGCCTAACAGATGGAACTCGTGAGGATTGGCTACCCCTCATTACCGGTGTGCCGCAAGGGAGTGTCTTAGGCTCCCTACTTTTTGGTAATGATAAATGATCTCTCTGAAGCACTCACTCACACATTCTCCACTATCTTTGCTGACGACTCAAGCATCTACCTCCACTGTCGTCCTGATGAACCCGAGGACCATTATGCCCTGATTACTCATGGTGCCCAAGCTGTCGCCAAATGGGCATCTCGATCACGGCTCTGCTGTATCAACTGGACTAGACAAATTACAGAAGTTGGAAATCCATCGCCTACACAATGCCTGTGTCAACTTCGTATGGGGTAACATACCTAGGCAGGCTCATGGCTCTCCCTATCGCATCAGTCTCAACTGGTTATCAGCTGAGCGCAGAAGAGACTACTTACTTGGATCTCTTGCCCTTACCATTCTGAAACACGATCTACCGACTTTTCTCCGATCAAAATTTCTTCTGACTGAAGAGAACGACCTGCGCCACCCCAAGCGCCATGATGAAAAATCCTTAACCTACAAAACCCCTCTGACAGAAGCACTAAATCAGTCATTCACAATCTCTGCCACTCGTCTATTGAATCAACTTCTTCCTTTGAACTTGAATGCAAGCTTGGATGACCGAAGAAGGATTCTATTCAACATACTATTAGACTCTGACCGAAATGACTGGCTAAGTTGCGCCTCCCTAGAAGGTCTCGTGCCTGTACCACCTGCCGTTATGAATATTTTTTAATCCATGAACGTCAATAGACTTCTTTTTCGACAAAGTTACCTACGAGAGCTCTCAACCCTGAGTCATAAAATACACTTGTAATTGTACGAGTTTATTATAGAAGTTTCCTCAAAAGATTGAATAATGCATATCCCAGTTCGATGCACCCGGGCATATCTTCATCAACCTGAGTGGAACATTACCCTAATTTTTCTGCAGAAAGATCATTGGATCTTCTCCTGATTTTGTTGAAATTGTCTGAATTATTTGCAATGGGGGACTTTTCAATCGTCCGAATATTCAAACGAGTCCAATAAATCCATTCCCCCCCCCCCCAATCTCAGATGGATCATCTGGAACTAGTATTTCATTATCCGAGGACTCATGCAAGTCCAGTATGTCCGTCTAAGATTGTTGGGAGATCTCATCTACAGTACCTGTTATTATTCTCGATGAGGAACTCTAAGACCTATCTCAAGTTCGAGAAAAAGGATTAGACCTAGTTCTTCGAAATTCAATTGCCTGTCAGTAAAGATTTTGGGATAAGAATACGTAATTTCGGTACTTTTCATTCGTATGGGCTTCCAATCCAACGTAACTCTCACCTTCTCCAACAAATTTGGGGCCATCATTTTGCCACCTTCGTTTCAGAAGGCAGGAGGGAAGGTCAGTATTCTTAGTTGTGAACAATTCATTTCAATTATCACGTCTGGATATCCATTTTCTTTGTCGACGAATGATACTACAATTTGAAACAGCAGATCTGGCACTTCTGAGAAAATTGCTTACATCCTGATGAAGAAAGCGAAGAAACTACCTCCTTGAGGCACTTCTGATTTTTAAGACCATATTCTTTCGGAGGGATCTGATACTAAGGTAGTAGTATGAGATCGTCGTGAGTATTCTTCCTCTTATTTGCTCGTTGCAGGAATAACTGCACTGCATGTTTTGAAGCAGAGAACAGACCATGAATCTGCTCATTCCACCCCCTCACAAGTACTCCCTTTCATTCTGCATGAACGCACGGCTATTCATCTAATCAGTGTGAGTATGGACCGATCGTCCACATGTGCAAAGGTCAAACTTCGCATATCACCGTCAGAAAATCTGGGCAATGCCTCGAATATCCCTGTCAAGTTCTAGTAATCAAGATTGTTGCACGACAATGATTGATTGGATCAACCGAAAATTGACAAAGCCACATCACCATTTGATTCGAAAGAAATTATCTAATCACATTCTGAAGATTAAATGATTCCATAGGATGCTAGTCACAGCAGACCTCAAGCGCTGCTGCTTTGTGCATAAGTACACTGATTCTTGCAACTTCATCTGGATTTTCCTCGCGATTTTCGCATCTGCTGTTCATGAAAACATTTTCGTGGGCATAGCTGCTTTCTCACGCGCATACGTACCCGGATGTACACGATCAACTCCGAGATTTCATGCAACTTCACCCGTCGCCATTTTGTGTTCTGCAACGTGCAGACGCAATTCAATTTCACATTCTACGCGAGTATATCACACCTAAGCTCTGCATATTTTCCTGAGAAACTTGCTAACGCTCGTGCGTGAAGAACCTCAACAGTGTGTGGAGTTGTTACCCGCGTGTGTAAAATTTTTCGACAGTACGTAAGTAATCGAAGTCATTTTGCAATATACTATTTTGCAGTCATGTGCGTAAAGTTAGTGCAAAAAGACCATTTTTCGGTGCGTGAAGCAAAACTTCACGCACATCAAATTGCAAAGCTCGCTTCTGAGCGATCGGTTCTCGACCCGAGTCGGAGGCGAGGGTTGGAATGATCGCTTGGAAGCGGGGAACCTCACGTGAGAGGCGCGAAAGTTATTTTTCGCAATTTTGTAGGCACTCAAACATCGGAGAATTGCGAAAAAATATCGTACGAAACGACTTCGATACTTCACGCACTGTCGGAAACTTTACACACTCGAGTAACCCTTTACGCCAGCGCGTTCCCGGCTGAAAATGGTCACGCGACATTCGCGCGGTAGTAGCGTGCTTCGTGACGCTACCGTGAGGCGACCGGGCGCGCTATGGTCGCGCGACGAGAGTGTAGCCTCACTGTAGCGCGACGAGATCTATTATGAAAATGAAGTGATCATCATTGTACAGGGTATAATGGGTATTGGCAGAGGAATCAAGTGATGAATATGGCGCTTGCGGATTGTGATTCACATTACGCACAGAGTTTATCCATGAAGATGCCTCAGTTCGGATGTTAATTAATTCGCATCTGTTTTCAATTCGGACTCGTTGCATCACAGTGGCGTGCTCGTGAGGCTACCGTCACGCTACAATCGCCCGACACAAAAAAAGCAACATATGTAAATAAACTCTTTGCTCGATTGAAACGGCATTCATAGGATGGATTAAAAATGCATTAAGAATGCAAAAAAATAAAAAGAAAACACATTCAACTCATTAACAGTGATTTTCCAACTTTGAAATTTTCGGCCGGCACTTGGGCACGAACCCACGACCTTCCGATCCAAAGTCTGATACACTAACCTCGTGGCCGACGAAGCGTGTTACGCGGGGTGTCATAAATGGCTTACTTGAAGTTGAGGTTGTCCTATATAGCATATTACCAACTGGTCAATATTTGCGTTAGAAAACATGAACGATTATCATTGGATGAGCGAATAGGTAGGAAAACGATATATACTACAAAACGACAACCTCAACTTCAACTAAGCCATTTATGACACCCCGCGTAACACGCTTCGTCGGCCGCGAGGTTAGTGTATCAGACTTTGGATCGGAAGGTCGTGGGTTCGTGCCCAAGTGCCGGCCGAAAATTTCAAAGTTGGAAAATCACTGTTAATGAGTTGAATGTGTTTTCTTTTTATTTTTTTGCATTCTTAATGCATTTTTAATCCATCCTATGAATGCCGTTTCAATCGAGCAAAGAGTTTATTTACATATGTTGCTCTTTTTGTGTCGGGCGATTGTAGCGTGACGGTAGCCTCACGAGCACGCCACTGTGATGCGACGAGTCCGAATTGAAAACAGATGCGAATTAATTAACATCCGAACTGAGGCATCTTCATGGATAAACTCTGTGCGTAATGTGAATCACAATCCGCAAGCGCCATATTCATCACTTGACTCCTCTGCCAATACCCATTATACCCTGTACAATGATGATCACTTCATTTTCATAATAGATCTCGTCGCGCTACAGTGAGGCTACACTCTCGTCGCGCGACCATAGCGCGCCCGGTCGCCTCACGGTAGCGTCCCGAGGCACGCTACTATCGCGCGAATGTCGCGTGACCATTTTCAGCCGGGTTAAGTTGTTACCCTCGTGATAAAAATTTCCAGCAGTGCGTAAAGAATCGAAGTCGTTTCGTAAAATACTATTTCCTGACTTTGCCACTTTCCATCTTAATATCGCTCATCGTTCCAAAAAAAATCCTTCGATACATCTTCGTATTGGAGCGAGGGCTAGCAGGTGCACAGACTCGATTGAAATATATTCCATCAAGTCTGGGGCAAGAGCCTTCATTTGAGCCGGTAATACATCACGATTCAGAAGTGGATTCACATAGTTCCTGGTAAATCGTAATCCACTAAATTCGAGAACATCTGCGCATGAAATCCTCTGAATTACGGTTGTGTGAATGATACTGGAAAATTTCTCTCCGATAGTTCAACGTACAAAGCACGAACGTTCATCAAAGTTTCAAAGTAAATTTCCATATCATAGATACTATTATGGATATGATTGTGTTTCTTGTGTATGTAATGAGGTTTTTTGCGAAAACGATTCTTTGGTGAGACAAAATTTGGATGTATGATCGTCTATTCTGGAAGTCCATAGTAGCAACCGATTTATTCAAGATCCCACAAAAAAATCATTAGTTATAAGTAATGAATAATTTATGTCGATCTCCCAATTCATTTCATTTCTTCGTGAAGGTAAAATGCAAGCTCTAAATTAGATAACTCTTGGAAGTTCATTTACTTCTGAGGAAGAACCTCAAGTATTAGATCCGATGATCTTCAACGATTTTTCTCCCCTAAGGAAAAACCTTAAGCGTTCGATCTGATAATTTTTGAAACTCATCACTTCTCACAGAATGTACCTCGATCGGTCAATATAATAACTTTTGGAATTTGCCTAGAGCTTCACCTAGCTCCCGAACTATTCGGTTGGATAGGTCAGTCAGCTCGGTTTGCCACGAAAATTTTCACTGTGATATATATGGTAATAGCATAAAAGTTATGAGTCAGCACATTTCACACACACACCGGTGAGAACCCCCGAGAAAAAGGTTGCGGAAGGACCCCATCAAATTTCAGCAGCTGTACGCCGATGAAAATTCCGGGAAACTGCGGGGTCGAAGCCGTGTGGCAGTCTCAAACATTTTCACCGACAACATTCCCGGGACATAAATTCTTCGAATTTCCTCGCGTGTTTGCCGAGAGAATTATCTACCGGGTCACTCGCCGATGCTTCCTCGGTGGTCATTTTGGTAAGAATTTTGGTGACAAGATCGGTGAATTTTTCCATAAGGGCACAACGTTGTCACACGGCGCTCCAATTTTCTTCTGACCGAGGTGACCCTGAAGAGAGATCACACCAGTGTAAAAGATACACAAAACGCACCGGTGTAGGACACCGGGAGCCTATTACTAGATTTAGAGTTGGAGTGAGTTCATGTACAGTCACCAACTGACATACAGAGGATATATCCATGTATTGGGTCATATATGAATATACCCTCCCATATATTTGAGCTGATGAATACAGTGACTGAATCGACTCACTCAACTCTGGATTTCGCAATAGACTCCCCAGTGTTACACCATTGAGTATGAGTACAATAGTAGATAAACCTTTGCAATAGTAGATGATCTACCATCTAACCCAATAGTAGATAATCTCTCTCTATTATCATCCAAAAGCTTACAGAAACCTGTTCCATGAATTTCTCGATAGAAAGCAATCTTTAAGAGTTATCAGGGATGGAACACTGAAGAGAGTTAAAAAACACCTTCTCTTGACCTTTTTCCGACTTTTGGCCAATGGGATACGACAGAAAATACTTTGAAGCCTGCTTTTAACATGTTTGAGATCCTGTTAGAATTCTTTGTGCAATTAATTGCTGTATTTTAAGTCAGTTCAAGTACCCCATGGTCCTATACAAATTTCCCATAGAATCTGGTCCACTTCTGCAACTTGAGTGGATGTCATATTACTATTATCAAAACCTTGTCACTTCAATCCAAACACATCAAATTCAATTCGCCAAGCGACTATTTTGGGGAAAATTTTGTTAGCTCATTACTGAAAATTGTTTCAGAAGCCTAAATTTTAGCGCATGCACAGAAAACTCCATCTCCAAACAGAGGAGGGTAGAAATATGAGGTATAGTTAGCGCACACAGCGGACAGCTCAATTCAGAATTGGGAGAAAGAGCAACATATCTGTTTACATTCCCACTTGTAATTTCTGAATCATTGATCAGTCCATAGCAATAAATATCTGTGCATTCCTCAACTTGGGTACCCACTCTCATGAAGAACCTGTAAGGCAGACATTGATGTACTCATAATTTGCTATAAGCTGCAATATTGGGAGGCTTCCCCTTCAAGGCTCAGAACTTTCTTTCCCATTATCAGAAATTGTGACTAAGACATTAAGGGATATAAATCCACTCCTATATTATCTGTATGGTAATTCAAGTACTGCAAGTATTTCTGCAATACAAGAAATCTTGCTGGTTCCATATTTCTACAAGGTGTGTTAGATGAATTTGACAGATACTCTTTCTAGAATACGTCAACTTCTATTCTCCTCAGTTTCAGTTGATTTCCCACTTCCTCACTGGCTGAAGTCACATGGGAGACAGATGAATTTGAAGCACATCTTTTGCAGTTACCTCAAGTTTAGAGAATAATTGTGAAAGGACCTACACTAAGGAGTAGATTATATAATATAGGATGGAGCAGAAACGAGTATTGAGACATATGAATAGATAGATAGACATTCGTATGTATGAATTCATGACAAAGATTGCAAGAGAGTGTAAGTAATTGACGAGTTTCATGTACTGTAAGAATATCTCGAACTATTTGATCATTTGATTCATTCATCAAATCCACACAATCTGGTACAGCTCTGACCATGCAGGATTAAAGTTCATAGGGGTTGGGGATGTATATTGTGGAGTTGCTCTGAAACTGATTCATCATAATATGAACTTTTCATTCAGGGGGCAACTTGCTCTACTTGGCAACTCAACAGGAATTCACGGGAGCGGTCATAAAAGTAATCTAGATTACCTAGGTCTCATTATTCTACTGCAGCCTACTACACATCTGTTCAGAGATCAGGCGCTTGATTCCGAAATAAGAAACGAGAGGATAAAATCGATCAAATAAGAAGTTTAATCAGCTATTTACAGTTCAAAAGTTACGAAATCGAGTAAAAAAAATTGAACGAAATGTAAACAAAATGTAGAAGCAAGGACATACACTGTTTAAAAGCCTACTGATCACTAGTAGCGATCAGTAGCGATTAGGGACCCTCAGCGATCCTCCAGGTAGTCACTAGTCACGACGGCGAGTGTGCGCAAATGCGCGAAGCGCTCATTGGCTCTATATACGCGCGCTTCGCCGACTTTACAATCATGATTACCAGGTCTTGAAAAACGTTATAGCGATGTTGCAAAACATCATTTCCGATGTATTTTTTAACGTAAATCACGAATCCGTGAACTATTATCGTGCACATATCGATGGGCACCTTTAATTTTTAAATTTTCGGAGGAAAATACAAGTTATGAGAATTTTATAATAAAATGCATAGCTACTGGAATTGAATATTATGGTACATATCATTACGCTATTATTTATTTCATGGAGGATCATCGAAACATGATTTTTTACACAAATTTTGATTTTAACGGAAATTATTTCGGGAAGCATAACATGTCTTCCACTATGGAATTTCAGCACACAATCCTCACATATCGACGACGTGATGGATATGCATATAGAGTACGATAATAATAAACCATAGTATGAATAATGAAACCCAAACCCCGAGTGAGGCCCGATGAACATATGTGACTTTTGGTCCTACATGCTGAACAGGAATCGTGGTCGAATGGTATAGACTCCGGCTGTAACGCGGTAGGCCGGAGTTCGATTCCCGCTCGGGTCAAATCTTTTTTTGACCATTTCTTTCATATCATATCTCAAACAATTTTTTTACTCAAACTCAGTATGTAACATTCATGATAAATTATTCAATTATTAATGGGAATCATTACAAAAATTGAAATCCACTTCCATTAATATCACGGTTTCAATATACAATGATGAAATCATATTATACAATCAGAAATTATATTCAATTTATTTTTTCGGGATTTTAACATTCACCGTACGATCTGAGACTGTTCAATTCAACAATTGTTAATCCCATCATCATGCACGAATTCCAATGAAGCAATCACGACCGATTGAGGCTCATTCCCCGACGAAAATACCGTTTCGCACACTTGATCGTTGTAGAAATGCGTTTAGAACTAGAAAATCATAGGTATGTAAAGCGCGTTTACATCGAATCATGTAAAACCCGGGCACCCGACTGGGACCGATGAAAATATTTAATTTTATCAGGATCTTCATAAACGAATCTTTTGAGAACAGGAATCAAATCATTAACGAAATGTATACTGACCCTATGATCAGCGGTAAGAGTAGAGACAATCATTTCGACCCTCTTCATCTTGTCTGATTGTGACAGACCTTCGACGTTATTTTGAACTAATTGAGCTGCTCTTTCGGCAGCTTCAAATGAATCCATGTGCTTTGCTGTTTGAGCATGTTTGGAAATACACGTTACTTGCGAAAATGCGTATAGTCTGTTGCAAACCCGGCATAAAAAACTCAGTCTGTCTTGCGAATCTGGCGATAGCCACCACATGAATTCGGGCTGTCTAATATCAACTTTCCAGGGAGTTTTTTGTCTCGACCGCTTGGACCCTCTACCCTCTGCCTCTTGTATGTCTAAGTTTCATAAGCCATATATACTATAATGCCACCGATCAGAAAACCGATGAAAACTAAAAAAAAAATCACGCATCATTTGAGCCGATTCGATATTAACTGTACTGCTAGATTCTCGGGAAGGGGGCATTATGAGCGACAAATGAGAGCCTACGAACGGAAAAAATGAGGGGAAATCCTCTAGCAAGGAATGAAAATGGATAAATGATCAACTAAGTTAGTACGGTATATAACGAAAAATTCAGATGCCTCGTTGGAAATCTGTTACAAAAACAAAAGACGATCAAGCACAAAGCCGCGACTTCGACGTATTTGCTGCCCTGCGCCTCTTGTTTACATTGCAATTCTGGTGAATGTATATACTGCTACTTACGTGATGCGATTTGCATGTTTCCTGATGAATGTCAGGGACAGAATCGCATCAAATTAAAGACAGCATGATGGTTCATTGCGATTGATTACGATGGTTTAATGAAGGAACTCGACCGAATCCACCTGTCTTTGATCTCTACTGCTGGAACGATGGCTATAATGGCACAAGAAAAAATACTCGCGAGGGATGACTGCAAACTATACGGAACAATATTGACACAACACGTGCAGGAGTTCAGAGGATTGTCTGTTATTCACGGTAAATTGGTTTAAAAAAGGGCCTAGCCGTGCACTGATCTACCTCGATGCAGTTTCGGCCAGGAACTGAGCTAAAAGTTCCCGGTTGTATGCGCACTACACTATGCGCGGAAGAGCATTTGTTTGAGGGTTTCCACGGAACTTTTGACTTTTGTATTACTGCAGGAATTCCACGAGTATTCTGAATAATTAGGAGTGTGCAGGAGTGGCATTTTATAGTATTTGGCATCTTTCAATATGGACTATAGTCTTTTTTGTTGAAACGTATCCTGATGTGTCAATAGCAGACCGCAAAAGATGATTTTTGGGTAGTTTACAAACGTACCAACACGATTTTTGAAATTGGAGAGGCTGTAACTAAAATACCTATCTTTCAAATACTTTGCTGGAATTATATATCCATCTACTAATCTTATATTTTGAGGAAATGTTTGATTCAGAGGTGTGCGCTGATTTGGCTATGATATTAGCTCTCACTTATCGATGTAACCTAGTTTTGTGGAAAAATTTTCTCTGGCTATTGTTTGCGTAAATGACGAAATACCTTGTGCGAAACGGGTAATTTAGCAATGAGTTCTCGAAGTTAGAAAGAAGACGAATCGAATCCCGTTTGGTTCGTGAGTGTGCCTTGATCCGGACAAATTTTATAAAGCTTCAAAGCTCATAAAGTTATCGCGCCACTGGCTTTCAAAATGGTCATTTTTGATGGCATACTCAGGAGACGTGTAGCACAGGATTGGAATGTTGTGCTCTTTTTTCTTCATCATAAGAAAGATATAACCGCACTATTTTGAGTTGCAATTGTCGATCGATATTTCTGTCAAAAGCCGAGGAGAAATATTTGAATACGGATGGTAAGCTAAATAAGCCTCTAAATGTTATGGTATTGCAATTTTCTTGATTTTTACATAGTATACGGCTGAAATATGAACAAAATAACACCACAGTGTATTCTAGAAATTGAAAGAGACTCATAGCTCGTGACTCCATTTTTGAAATTTACATCGAATTTCGGAAAAATCAATGATCAAATTTATCTTAAAGTCAAGTCAGGCAAAATATAATCCCTATCAATCGTCTAGACAATGAATCAAATCTATTCGATTGAAGTTGATTCACGAATGTTTCAAGTGTGAAATTCTGTACTTGTCGTTCTAAACCAGATAACTCGGCTTGGAAGAGAGTTGCGCTACTTCTTTCACATGTTTTCAAGGTCTGAGAATCACATGGAACCCATTTCAAACGTGTGCGATGAGGATTTTTTTTCTCAATTTCGGAGGGCCAATAGTTAAAAGTTCCATGGAAACCCTCGTTTATGTTCTTTATCCAAGCGCGAAAATATGCTTTTGGGTTCGCCTCTCATCTCTCATCAAATGCATCGAGATACTGCATTGCTGATGTATTTCAATGCAAATATCCAAGGCATTGAATATTCTCACATGGTATTGGAAAGGCACTCTGACCATATGCGTTGTCTTTTTCGATTGAGTAGTTACGATAATTACTGGATTTCATGTGCTTGTATCGGATCATCGTAACATTCGACTGCGTGTGAGATAAATTGAATGTAATAAAGTGCAACGAAGTATTCATCAAAAAGCGTGGCAGCGCCTTGCTGGCGAGTATATGAAAGAGAAAACATGTGAGACAGAGAGAGAGAGAGAGAGAGAGAGAGAGAGAGAGATTAGATTAGATTAGTTTATTAATGGTACCTTGGGGTATTACCCTATGTGGTACAGGTAGCAAATTCAATATACATAACAATATTTTTCGTATTGAGAAGAGTATTAAGAATAAATCTAAGATATGAGATTACATAACGTGATAATAATTACAAAACTTATGGTTCTACTAAGCAGAGTACAATATAATCAATTTCTATTATAAATTGCGGAAGAACAATGCTACAGTAATGAATAATGGAGAATGAAAGATCCACAGAAACCAAATCAACAGCACATATTGCGCAGATCGAAAGAAAATTGGCAAGATCTAAACAGTAGGATGGTTTGGTACATTGAATTACCTTTGTTGGGAAAAGAGGTATTTTTCCTTGGATCGTTGTGGACTTCAATTTCAATAACACTTGTTTCACTAAATAATATTTATTCAATACTTGCTCCGAATTCCACGCTCCCTTATACATCTTTTTCTTACAACGTTCTCATCCGATCTCCCGCACTTGGCGCAGCGCTTCTCCTCCGCACATATTCATATTTATCATCTCGTGGCGCCGTCGCCAAAGTCGGTATAGCAGTTTCCTTACACTACTACCTAATAGCTTCTGCTAATGTCAGTGTCACAGCTGAATGTACACATATCTCAACACGCCTCCTTACATTCATGCTGTTACAGCTGACTTACAATCATTTCTCAGTTTCTCCATTTCACATTTAATACATTTTTGAATTTCACAAACTTGATCCCAAGTGCTTTCGTAAAAATGTCAGCTATGTTACGTTCTGAATTTATCTTCTTCATATCAATTATGCCATCCATGTATGCTTCATTCACAAAGTGATAGTGGACTTCTATGTACTTAGAATTCTTAGTGTAGTTACCAAATCTAGCTATACTTATAGCACCCGAGTTATCTTCATATACGTTAACTGGCTCATCATTATTGCAATCAAATATTTCCAAAATTCTTTATACAAGTTTGATCTCACTAACTGCTTCTGATAAAGCTACATATTCAGCATAAGTAGAAGCTTTTGTAACACTTCCTTGTTTTCTGGATTTCCAATGAATGACGTTACCATAAAATCTTAAAGCGTAACCAGTAGTAGACCTTCTGTCTGTTGAGTCGCCTGCCCAATCAGCATCTACATAACAATCTAAAACTTCACAACTCTCTTTTCTGGTGAATGTCAGCTTCAGGTCTTTTGTACTATAGAGATATTTTAAAACTCTCAAAGCATACTTAAAGTGTGTCTCGTCACAACAATTTTGAAATATACTCAAATAGTTTACACTATAGCTCATATCTGGTGTAGTTCCAGCACTTACATATGCCAAAGCACCTATCAAATTCCTGTATCCAATATTATTCATTTCATACTCAGCTTCGTGTAATTTGAGATTTTATTCCATCGGTGTTTCATATGTCTTAGCATCCTGAATTCTGTATTTTCTACCAATAGATTCAATGTAACTTTCCTGATCTAAAGTCATCTTCCCTGATTCTATGTCATACTCAATATTGATTCCCAAATAACTTTTGACTTGACCCAAATCTTTCATTTTAAACTTTTCACTCAACAAGTTCTTGACTCTATTGATTTTACTCTTGCTCTTACAGCAAATAAGCAAATCATCTACAAAAATTATTATATAAATTGTCTCATCCTTCAAAATCAAATAATACAAACAGAAATCATATTTGCTCTTCTTGAAGCCTAGTTCTTGTAAAAACTCGTCAAAACAATCATACCATTTCCTAGGACTTTCTTTCAATCCATAAAGTGCTTTTATAAGTTTACAAACTCTGTTCGTACCATCTTGGTAACCTTTCGGTTGCTTAATATACACCTCTGAAGTAACTTCACCATTTAGAAAAGCTGTCTCTACATCCATTCGTTCAACATAAAATCCATTTTGACAACAATAAGATAATCAAATTTTCAGAGTCATCATTTTTGCTACTGGTGAATAAATATCTTCAATCATCTCATTTTGTTGGTACCCTAAAACAACTAACCTTGCTTTGTAAACATTTTCTGGTTTCTTTGTGAATATCCATTTAACATCTGAAGCTTTCGCCTTCTCTGGCAATTCAACATATTCATAAGTTCCATTCTTTCTAAACAAGACATTTCTCTATCTGTTGCCTCTTTCCAAGACTCAGCTTCAGGACAGCTCATCGCCTCCTCAAAATTTGCTGGCACATCAGCGCTACAGTAATTCACATAGATGACATTATTATATATGAAATTCTCATCTAAATTTGGCTTTCTTTGCCTAGTTGATCTCCTCAACTCTTGAAGATCATTTGCTGACCTATTTTCACTTCTTCTTTCATTTTCACCTGAACAATTTTCATCATAATTTTCAGAATCTGAGTGAGGCTCATCTTCTGATTCATTTAGACCAATACAATTTGTATCACTTTCAACAATATCAGTAAGGGCAGCAATTCTAATTTGGTCATCAATCAAAACTTTGTATCCAACATTAGTGTACCCAATGAAAATTCCTAATTCAGCCTTCTTGTCCCACTTGGAAATTCTTTTAGCCTCTGGTATCCTAACAAAAACTTTACTTCCATACATTCTTAAATGTTTCACATTTGGTTTTATACCAAACATAATTTCAAGAGGTGTTTTCTTTTCAAAATCGTTTGCCAATGTTCTATTTTTCAAATAAGCAGCTGTCAAAATGACTTCAGGCCAATACTTTCTCTCTAGTTCAGCTTCATCTTATAAACATCTTGCTATCTCCATGATGGATCTGTTATATCTCCCTGCAGTCCCATTTAATTCATGAACATAAGGTGGACATTTGTTTATTACTATACCTTTGCTTCCTGTGAAATCATAGATTCTTTCATTTAAATACTCTAACCCATTGTCACACCTCAAAGTTTTCATCTTTTTACCTGTTAAATTCTCTACCTCATTCACAAAGGTCACAAAACAGTCAAAAACTTCATCTTTAGTTTTTATAACATAGACTCTGGCTATTTTACTGTAGTCATCAATGAAACTCACAAAATATTTCTCTCCATTTATGCCAATAGTTGCATGAGGCCCATTCACATCTGAATGCACAATCTTTAAAATCTCTCTAGTTCTAGTTCTGTTATTGAAAAAAGGAGTGTTATGCATCTTGTTCTCAATACCAGTTCTGCACTTCAAAAAATCTGCTTCTAAGTTTTCTGGTATTCCTTCAAGTAATTTATTTTTGCTCAAAATATTCAAGTATTTAAAATTTACATGGCCAAGGATCCTATGCCATCTTTCTTTATCAGTCATTTTACTCACTGTATTTACTTGAACTTCTTTCTTTATAAAGAAACTATTCATCTTGTAAAGCCTATTTCCTTTCCATGCGATTGCTACGGATTTTCTTCCTCTATTATAAATCTTTGAATCATTTCCTAATGAAACTATTTTGTTGTGATCTGTTATTTTGGCGTAACTTATAAAATTTCTGTCCAACTCTTTGACAAAATATACACCAGTCATTCTGATCAAAACTAACTCATTATATACTGGGAATCTACTTAGGACTGTTCCCACTTTTGTGGCTCTCAAAAATTTCCCATCAGCAACTTTTACTCTTACTGGCTCTAGCAAATTTTTGAACTCGTAAAAATATTCCTCAAAATTGATAACGTGATCAGTGCAACCACTGTCCAAAAGCCAATCAATTCTTTGAGCTGACTCATCTTTGAAATCTGTCTCTACACTATAAGTCGATACTAGCGCGTTTACCTGCACTTCTACATTGAATGTATTGAGGCCCATATACTGTTGCTGTTGCTGCTGCTGATGTTGATTCGGAGTATTTCCTCCACCACCACGATGATGATTGTAGTATCCATAAGAAGGATTGTGGCCGGCATAGTAACCGCCACCGCCGCGATAACCGCCTCGTTGTTGACCTCTACCTCTATGGTTGTATTGGTGCACGTGCCCTCTGCCGAAGGAACGGCCGCCGCGATGATTCATGTTTCCTCTCAGTCCGCCTCTTCCTCTTTGGATAGTTTTGCGAATTTTTGCTTGCGCAATCTCTTGCTATGTGACCGGGCTTGCTACAAGTGAAGCAAGTTTGCTCTTGTTTCACTGTCGTATTATATGCGCTCGCTTTTGCGCCCGCGCTTTCTTCACTCGATTTTAATAAAATTTGCATTTTAATCTTACTTTTCACGTACTCTGTTGTGCGTTCCTCTTCTGGCAATACATCAATCAGATCACCAATATGACTGTAATTTTCCGGCAATGTCCTCAAAATATAATTCACTTTTTCTTTTTCATCTACTTGTGCTCCAGCAGTTTTTAGTTCATTAACCATTTTCTCAAAATCACCAAAAAATTCTTCACAGTTCTCATAGTCTTTCGTAACTTCTCTATTCGATTTCTTAAGACAATTTGGAGCGCCGTCGATTTGGTCAAATATAGTTCATCAATTTTTTTTATAATATCGTAGGCTGTTTCAAATTCACTCACATACTCCAATTGTTCATTATTTATCCCACTGTAGATGTAATTCACTGCCTTGAGATCTTGATTATCCCAATCTGCTGCATCAGTACTCCTTTTTGCTCTCGTAATCACTTTGTGGCACTTCTTCAGTTTCAAGAGCATTTCAATTCTTTTTTTCCAACTACTGTAATCTTTTTCGTCGAAAACTGGCACTGTAAAATCTCCTGTCATTTCTTCTGTATTTTCACTGGGAGCTTCTTCACTTAATTCTTCAACTTCTTCACTTTCTTGGAACTCGGTTTCACTCATTAACGATTCTTCACTTTTTTTTGAACTTTGCGGCGTATCTCCAATTTCTTCACCAATGCCGCTTCCCATCAAATGATCACTGAAACTTTTCCACATTTATAACCTTAGCAACTGCTACCATGTTGGGAAAAGAGGTATTTTTCCTTGGATCGTTGTGGACTTCAATTTCAATAACACTTGTTTCACTAAATAATATTTATTCAATACTTGCTACGAATTCCACGCTTCCTCATACATCTTTCTCTTACAACGTTCTTATCCGATCTCCCGCACTTGGCGCAGCGCTTCTCCTTTGCACATATTCATATTCATCATCTCGTGGCGCCGTCGCCAAAGTCGGTATAGCAGTTTCCTTACACTACTACCTAATAGCTTCTGCTAATGTCAGTGTCACAGCTGAATGTACACATATCTCAACAACCTTAACGTAGCTATGCGCTGTACGCAAACTGAAACGATCTTGAAATGCACAACTCAGAGTTGAATAGAGCTGGCGAATTTATATTTTGAATGAAAAGAGATGAAGAGCTAGCTGTTTAGGAGTTTTGTTTTTCAACTGTAAAGCAATCTCTGGAATATTTGATTGGAGACAAAAAGCACACAGAGAGTGAATTGAAATGATTATCATATTAAAGGCTGAGATTGAAAATTTTCAAGGTCGAGCTCTGAAAAAATTGGTACAAGTGACTCATTCTTTGGAAATTTCATACAAACAGTAAGATTTCTTACAACGGGCTTCTGAATTTTCGAACGCACACTTACAGAATTCGCTTTCTTGAGCAAATTGTGAACTTCTTTGGGCCACAGAGGGCTACAAAAAACGTTCGAATTATTGTTATAACCAAAGATATCTTTGACAGTTTTCTTTTCCAATCTAGATGAGTTCAAGATGAGTTTATCTTGAACTATACTCGACGATAATTGCACGACGATAGCTTTAGAGTCAGATTTGTTGATTTCCGAAGAGCATGAAGTAGAATTGAGAACTGGTGAATGTACATTATGGAAGTGAATTCCAAACCGAAAAAGCTCGCGCGGCTACCGCTGATGTATTTTCCTATTTGTTCATATGAAACAATTTAGGGAATCAATTATTCTGACTCAAAAATGTCGTCCGGAGACTACCGATCACCAATCTTATGGATCCCGTAAATGCACATTTATGGATGGATAAAAATATGTACTCTAGGGATTTTTTTGCTGCTATCAAAATCAGGGATTGAATCATTGGGGGGTCACATATTTGCAACAGAAATTCGGACAAGCTGTCAGAACTGTCATGCATGCGAGAAATTCATAGAATAGAATAGAATTTGAGATTGAGGAATTATAGAACGAGGATTTGGATTGTCATCAAATATCATGTGTCGGCATGAAAACGAATTTTTTCAAAAACGCAAACTCACAATTCGATCGTTGTTGATATCAACTTAACAGTAGGAACCAATGATTCAAGCTCTTTATGTATGTACATTCTTCAAAAAATGAATTCTGACTAGAACCATTGGGCTAGAATATTTTGAAACCATATTCAACAGAATAAATGCGATTTGGCCAGTTTCTGCATACTGCAGATACTTCGAATGCTGACTCTTCCTGAATTCCTTTACTTGCAGTATTTGATCAGACAGTCCGAAGTCACTGCTCAAACAGTGACGTTTTTCTTGAGAATTTCTAAGAAAATGCCTCAAAGATGAGTGTAATAGCATACTATTTTATGGATAATGTGGCGAAAAATTTTTGCTGGGAAGAGTACGTATGATCTATAACTATTGTGTAGATTCACATGGATTTCTGGTGGAACCTATATTCGAATCGATTATTTTTGGCGTAAAGGGATTACAAGAGCTGTCGTGAAAAATCGTGAATTATCCCGTTGAGCGGAAAGAAAGAAAATTTCATTCAAGCCACCCCTTCAGTCTGAAGGACAAAGATACAGAAAAAAAAGAAATTAGCGGGCGAGGATCGAACCCGATCCTTCCGCTTGCGAGGCAAAACATTAAACCGCACGGCTACTACCTCTCACAGTGAGAGACTTCTAAAAGTTAAATATGTTCATCGGTCCCAGTCGGGTGCCCGGGTTTCACATGATTCGATGTAAACGCGCTTTACATACCTGTGATTTTCTAATTCCAAACGCATTTTTACAACAATCAAGTGTGCGAAACGGTATTTTCGTCGGGGAATGAGCCTCAATCGGTTGTGATTGCTTCATTGAAATTAGTGCATGATGATGGGATTAACAATTGTTAAATTAAACAGTCTCAGATCGTACCGTGAATATTAAAATCCCGAAAAAATAATTCGAATATAATTTCTGACTGTATAATAATATGATTCCATAATTGTATATTGAAACCGTGATATTAATGGAAGTGAATTTCAATTTTTGTAATGATTCCCATTAATAATTAAAAAGTTTATCAAAAATGTTACTATGCTTGAGTAAAAAAATTGTTTGATATATGCTATGAAAGAAGTGGTCAAAGAAAATTTGACCCGAGCGGGAATCGAACCCCAGCCTACCGCGTTACAGTCGGAGTCTGGACCATTCGGCCACGATCCCTGTCCAGCATGTAGGACCAAAAGTCACATATGTTCATCGGGCCCCACTTGGGGCTTGGGTTTCATTATTCATACTATGGTTTATCATTATCGTATTTTGTATGTACATACATAATGTCGTCGATATGAAGGGCTCTGGACCAGAACGGTATAAGTCCATTTCTTCCATTTCTGGGGAATTCAACTCGAAGTTTTTTTGCAACAGACAATTCGAATCATCATTTTGTGTCTCTGTTCCTTTTTTATCATATAGTAGGTAAGTTTTCACGATGATTGTTGTATAGGGGGTAATGATTTTTAATTGTTCACTCTAATTACTCACTACTTCACAATAAAGAATGGACTTATACCGTTCTGGCCCGGAAAATTTTTCGACTTTTTTTCCGGACCAGAACGGTATAAAAACACTATTTCTGCTTTTACCGTTTCGAACCAGAACAGATAGAGAAACGAGTTGACTTCCGCTGTTTTAGATCGGACAGTGTGTAGATATTGTGAATTTACACCGTTTAGAATCAAAAAACGTCCGCTTCTGGGTAGAAAAACAAGTTGGATAATTTTCCCGGCCAGATCGATATGAGTCCACGTCTTTCCCGAATTGTCGACTAGGAGTATCTCCATTAGGTGTCGATGAAGACATTTGCTAATGTTCAAGAATCATCGTCGAGTTACATCGACAGATTTTACCGAACAGGTTCTATTTAGAGTACCATGACTGTAATCGATTTTATTCATGATATTGCGTGTCCACGTGTGCACAGAGGGTTTCATCGACAAGTATTCATTCAATCAGCTTGGTCTATAATTCATAATGTTTGGTAGGTCGCAAAGTACAGAACTTCTACTTGAAGTATCAAATTCAGACAGGTCGTACTGGCAAGTTATTCAGCATTTAAATACTTCTATTTGAATATGGAGTGCGAATAGATAATCAGAATTTCTCAAATTTATGAGTCTGGCAACACTGATATTGATAAACAATTTGATATAAATCGAATTAGTTGCAGAGGGATCAATTGAAGAAATCTAGTATTTCTTAACACAATATCCTTTACAGTGGAATTCACTTGTAACCAATAGAGGAATTGAGCTAACAGTCAGGTGACTACTAATATTGAAAAAGCGACTTAGTAGTTTTCAAAATTGTATTCTGGATTAATTGTGAATGAGATGTGTCTTGAGATTTTCCTTTAAAAAAGCAATATGAATGATTTGAACTTGCCTGTATCTTAGGTTTAATATTTCGGTCTCCTGAAAAGATCTCTGAGGACACGATAAAAACGAGAACTATAGCGAGTTCATCGATAGGTCTATCGACTCATTTTAGGTCTTTTTCGAGTGGCCACTGCTCGGGCCACTGTCATTCTGGTCTAATTACTGACAATGAGAGATGACAAAAGTTCAATTCAGAGCTTCTAGGAAAGTCACAATATTCTTTCGAACCCTCACGAAATGCTGTTCTGCGAGTTTCTTTTCGATAGGGCTCTTCTGTATGCAAGATCGTGAAGAGGGTAGCGACGAACTTCGGCTTACAAACATCTCTACGACTGAATGCAGCCACCCAAGGAACATGGGGTGTCTAAATCCTATATTCTGGGATCTACTGCCACTTTGCGAGACCTGAAAAAGTGCAAAGGTTGGGGATGGAAGGCATCAGAGCAGTGTTTTAGTGTTCAAGCGTGGACTCATACCGTTCTGGCCCGGAAAAAAAGTCGAAACTTTTTTCAGGCAAAAAATGGTCGAAGCTCTTGCGGCGCACGAAAATACATTTTCATTTCCGGAATTGTACGTACATGTTTTCACACGCATTTTTTACCATTTCCCGTCAAAAACTCAATTTTCACCAAAATGGAATTATACCGTTCTGGTCCGGAGCCCTTTATATGTGAGAATTGTGTGCCGAAATTCCATAGTGGAAAACATATGTTATGCTTCCCGAAATAATTTCCGTTAAATTCAAAATTTGTGTAAAAAATCATATTTCGATGATCCTTCATGAGATAAATGAACGCGTAATGATGTGTATCATAATATTCAATTAGCGCATTGCCTCGCGTTGCTCGGCTTGTAGAGGTTTCAGAGAGGCGTGTGAGTTTCTCAAAATGTCTGGGGAAATCAACTAGTAGAAGTTTTGATATTACCTTTGGCTAAATTGGATTAAGATGATGTTAGAAGTTTTAATTTAATGTTGTTTTGGGGCGATTAGTGTTGAAATATTTTATTCATATATTTCGACAAGATCACTATCTCTAGTTATCGCACGTACACCATGTTCAAGATTGAAGAGCTTGTACTGGAAAAATTCGCTTTCCTAACCTTCTGTGTCTCGAAGGTCGCTTTAATTTTTCATGGCGCTTCTTATCGCTTGAAAAATGTCAAAACACATTATTTCGACGTAGAATTTTGCGAGGAATACGATAGAAGTATCCATTTTGGGCTTCAAAATGCCCCTTGCGTGGTATTGACGATTTTTCGAAAAAATAGCTTATACCGTAATAGGGTTACCTTATGGCTCAGATTTGATATCTTCGTCATATTCCTCACAAAATTTCACGTCGAAATAGTATATTTTGATGTTTTTCAAGCGACAAGAAGCGTTAGGAGATATTAAAGTGATCCCAAAGACACGAAGGGTGAGAAGGGTGAATTTTCCCGTATTGGCCTTTAGATTTTAAATCCGTCGTTCGTGTGATGGCCAAAAATTCATCGCACCGGGTTTAGCAGAAGTTTTTTTACATCCTCTTTATTATGGATCGAAAATCCACGATCGTATCGTGAAAAACAGGAGATCGGAGAATAATATCATTCATATGATTAGGAGCGCGCGTGCGTGAGAGCTCCTCTCCCTCTCACACGTGCCATCTGACGTGAGCTGCAAAGCCTGCGCCCAATAGCTCCAGTCAGTCTTCCACGCGCCTCTCTTGAGGACAGAAGTCCGTGCGCCCGGCGCTCCTATTTAGTTTCCAGTTCCGCGACGCATTCAACATGGTTATAAGCGCGCGTGCGCGAGAGCTCCTCCCCCACTCTCATGTGCCATCCGACGCGAGCTGGGGAGCGTGCGCCCGATAGCTCCAGTCAGTCTTCCACGCCCCTCTCTCGAGGACAGAATCCCGCGCATCCAGCGCTCCTATACAGTTGCTAGTGAGCTTCATATACGCGCAGATGTAGTCAAACCGGAGCGATCACCTCAGTTTTCCGCATGCCTTTTCTTATAGGCAGTCGTACGAGTGCGCGAAAACTCCCTTCGTTCTTCCATGTGCCACACTCTGCATACTATATTGCTCGCGCCCGGGCGCTTAAAGCAGTCCCTCGCGAACCTCTCGTGCAAGCAGACGGACGCGCGCTCAACAGTACCAGTCAGTTTCCTGTGGTTCTTCTCTACGCGCAGACATATTCGTGCCGAACCGCTGATATCACAGTCTTCCCGGAAGCAGCAACTACTCCTTCGAATCGGATGCAGATCGGATGCGAATCGGATGCAGATCAAAACAACCCGTTGGAGAAGCAGTGTTGGAAGGAAAACATCATGGATATTAAGATCTATGAATGGGTAAGTAAATCTCATCAAATAATTTTATCATCCGAAATCCTCTTCGGCGCAGATTTTCATCTTCCGGTGTGCTTCATATACGCGCAGATATACTCAAGCCGAGGCCCTCATCTCAGGCAGTCATACACGTGCGCGATGAGTCCTCCCCCTCTTCCAAGTGCCATACAATGAAAGCTACGTTGCTCGCGCTCAGGCGCTTGAGTCAGTCCCTCACGGACCTCTCTTGCGAACAGACATACGCGCGACCGGCCGCTCAAATCAGTCTACCCAAAGGCATCACTCACTGTTACAAATCAGATGCAGATCAAGAGGACTCATTAAAGGAGCAACATTAGGAGTGAAACATCTTGTATACGGAGTTCTACACATGGGTAAGCAAACTGCTGACTTTCCACACTAGTCAATACTAACTATTCTGAAGAATGATATCAGAAGTATTCTATTTCATTTCACATCAATATCTAAGCTCACTCAATCTGTATCATCGAAATTTATCTTCTGCAAAATAACACTTAGACACATATGTATCTGCTAATTGTGATTTCGATCTTATCAGTCAAAAATAGACGTTTACACTCTAACATAATACAAAAAAAAATTCAACTATTCTTATTTTTTATTTTGGGGTTGATGAAACGCCACCACAAGAAAAATAACAGAACAGAGTTGATGATCAAAACATTGCAGGAAAATTGGATTGAAAAGATCTATTTGGAAAAAGTCACCATCGGCGATACAGCATCCATTATGGGGTGAGTAAACAACTTGAGTGATTATATCAAATAATCTAACTTCTTCTACACATAATATCCTTGTCCAAAACAATTATATGTGCATTCATAAAATCAGGAATAGTTCAGATAAGATACAGAATAATGAATTGGTAATTTCCAAATACCAAGTCTTATATTATCATCACTCCAATTGATACATACTCTTAATAGAATTCGCATTATTTTATCTAACAATGAATAAAATATTCAATCATCATCATGTCCCAGTCGGCTGAGAATATAATCATCCAAGGTTGATCAATTCAATCCTAATCTCTAATTCCTTCCACAGGCACACAAATAATGATAATTCAACACCCGAGTGTTGAATATTCAAGGCGTTCACAGAAAAACGATCCACGAGTGTTTGTGTACATGACTCAACTAATTACAAGGAGAGTGCCATTAAAGAGGAAAAATGAAGAACACCAATGCAGACCACAGCTGCGCTGACCTTCATGAACTTATAGTGAAATAACACGTGAGTTTTGAACGTTGACAAGTATCTCTAAATGGAATAATCAGGGTTTTTAACGGAATATTCGTTTTGTTTCGTTTTGTTTACCAAATAAACGAAACGAAACGAAATGATTCCGTTTACGTTGATGATGAACGAAACTAAACAAAACATTATTCATATTTAATATCAATAAACAAAACTAAACGAAATTCTGGCATTTTGAATACGTTGAATTTTGTTTTTGGGAAACGAAACGTAAACACAATTACTTTTGATTATGTTGGAGGGAAACTAAACTAAACATAATCAGAAGGGCTCAACGTAATATCACACGGAACAAAACTCGCATGATTTCGTTAGGTTTTGTTCATGCAGTTCTCTCATTCATATCGTTTCGTTTACTTTTGTTCATCATCAACGTGAACGAAATTGCATTATTTTGTTTCGTTTCTCCCTTAAACAAAACTAAACGAAACAAAACAAAATGTTTTTCCTCTCTTTTATAATTTTTCTAGTTCACTTCATTTGCACTCATCCATCATTGTTTGAAGGTGGAAACTATGAGTGCTCGATCGCCTCAACAGCACACTTCATTCGATACGTATCATTATTCGCAGGAGCTCTAATTCTTTGGGTGAGGGTCTTATGGGCGAATTTCAGCATTTGAGAGATACTGGTTGGCAAATTCAAGATATTCCAATCTGATACGACATTTCCGGGTAACTTTTTCATCGATTAATTAGTACTCAAACAATGGTATGACACTCGCGTGGACAACGGATATTCTCATGTATTCAGATAAGAACCTCGTATTACAACTATTCTGATGAGTACACTTCATCCTAGGAATGAGCTGTCCTCGGCGTCAGAAAAGTGAACAGGGGGGTTCTAACAGTTCATAGGGGTTCCCAATGATCCCTGTTACAAGATGAAGGAACTCCTCACCTACTAAAATGTACGTTTTTGTGAATTTTCAATCTTTGTTAGCCTTGCATTACTCCTGAGATGGATGTATGACAGAGGCGATTTCCACATACGTTTCTGTTGAAGTAGAAATCAGATTACACGTGGTTCCAGTGACAATGAGGTCCTCATTTTCATGTCTCATGCAAAGATAATACATTTCGATACAAGGGTGGAAAAACTTCTTTTGACACACTCTGCGAGAAAGTAACTTTTCTGCACTGATTTTCCACTTTCTCTCACAGTTTGTCAAAAAATAGTATTCGATACACGGATGTAAAACTTATTTTTCGCACCCTCGTAATGATTCCGACCCTCACCTACGGCTCGGGCCGGAAACCCATCACTCGGACGCGAGAAAAAGTTTTCCACCCTTGTATCGAAATGTACTATTTTGTGCTTGCGTGCATAAACCTGTACGGAAAAGTTACCTTTCCGCACAGTTTCGCGTGCGGAAATGAGTGCGAAAAAGTACGAGCCGTGCGGAAAAATGACTCCTTAGGGAAGAACGCAGAACGGATATCTATCATCGGAAAATTATGATGACCACCAAATTTTGCTAGTTTTTGTAAATTTCTTGACTTGTTGGCGATATTTGAATCTTCTTCAAGTTGTTTTGCTAATCACAGTTTGCATTACCATCAGATTGAGATAGAGAGGTGATGTCGAGACCCAGATAGCTAAGATATTAGAGCATCTTCTCAGCAAGAAGACGGTTCCCAGTTCGATCCTAGATCCAGGGGTGAATATTTCTCTCGATATAGCTTCTCTCGATTTTCAACCTCTCATTTTTTTTCTCGATTAAAAACATTTCGGTTATAACGAGCTTCAAGGGACCGAAGAAAAAAGCTCGTTATATATAATCCCGTTACAACTATCCTTGATGGGTGGAAAAAACTAATCTTGAGCTTGTAAAGTCTCTCTTATCAAGATTCCAAATAACTATAACATTCAGAATACGATGACAGGACGACAATGACGTAGATGTGCATTAATCCACATAGCGTTTTGTACATACAATATTTAGGAATTCGCATTTGTCATAAATTGAATGAACCGCAAGATGAAATATGGACTAATACAAATGATGGAAAACTGAAAAATTGTAGCTGAGAAATTTTTATTTCGAGTCAAAGTTCACCAGGTTGTACTCGTCATGAAATGTCTCTTCCTTGTATGTAATTAATTTTGACACTCGATCGATATGATCAGATATCGTATTTATAACTCGCGGGAATTTGAAATTCATGAAGATATAATTCTTCGGTCTCTGCGAGTTAAAGTCAGCAGATATTGCTGACATTTTTGGCATCAATCGAGAATGGATTTCACTCCACTCTCGATCAATGCACCTTTAGAGCCTCGTATGGTTCCGAGGATGCATCTAAAGGATTCTGATGGGAAGGAATGAAGAGTAAAGATGAATCGAAAATAAAGCGTAGAATCCAAATTTTTCATGAAGTTTCTCATTTCTCATCTTCACTCTTCATTCCTTTCCATCAAAATCTTTCAGATGCATCCTCGGAACCATACGAGGCTCTGAAGGTATCGAGAGTGGAGTAAAATCCATTCTCGATTAATGCCAAAAACGTCAGCAATATCTGCTGACTTTAACTCGCAAAGACCGAAAAATTATATCTCCATAAGTCTCTTCCTTGTATTCGATCTATCCATTTCGCTCACTTATAGAATCATACTGCATGCGTATTCGCATTGATACTCGTATTCACCTCGAGTCTTAGGCTCCCAAACTCATAGTTGAACGGCTTCCACATCGATTTGCTCGGTATAGCCGGTACCGGAACCAAATTTTGCCAGAATTTTCGCTCCTTATGACCGAGTTCTTATTATATCCGGATCATTATAGCCGGATTCTACAGTATTCTCATCGAAAAACATCTCTACGGTCGAAATTACGATTGAAATCCCATTTTGAGTTGCTTTGAAATTTGAGTGTCTCCTGGGATAACATGGATTCGGAATTCGCCATATGATGGGTCATGATTTACAGATTTTTTTGCTTCTTTGGACTTTTTTTATGATTATTAGTAGCTCAAATTTGAGATCGAGTGAGACTGAAAAGGATGTAGATGGATCATTTTATTTCAAAATATGTACCAAAATCAAATTTTTCAAAATTGAGTTGAAGTTTTATTCAAATATAATGCACTTATATCAGGATTTTTCACCATGTGGAGCGATAAATCAAGATTTTTCCCCATACCCCCCGCCGGGGGCTTCGCCCCTGGACCACGCCCCGCCCCCGCGCACCCTCCGGGAGCACTACCTTACTAATTTTCTCGTGGCTTTTACAAATATTCTACGGAATTAGATCAGGAATCTATCGGTATTATGAGCAAGTACCTCACACCTGTTGCCCATATAATGCAAAAACTCTCTCACTAATTTACGTGAATGAATTTTTTTGCAATTTTCCGATGTTTTGGTGTTTACATCACTGTAGAAAAAATTCTATCAAGAACTATTGAATAAATGTAACAGGGTCCTATAAGTGATCTGAATATCGTTCATTCTTCCGAACATGAATTATCAATCTTTAATCTCATTCCTGACTTCTACTTTAATTTTGGTATATGAGAACTATCGAAAAAACTGACACGGAACGACTAAGGGCCCTATTCTGACTAGTGAGCTGCAAACCACTCCATTCGAACTTTTGGGCACTTATCCTATTGAATGACAGTTGGTAATTGAGTCTTACGTCAATCCCTAAACGAATTATTTTCGAATTTTTAAATAGTAAGAGTCAAAATATAGCTTCCTCGGACTACAATAATTAAGGTTCCACGGATTCTCATGGAGCTACCATCGAAGTGATCGATATAGTGAGTTAGCCCGAATTAATCTCTCAAAATACAATAATGACCGATTTATTTTCGATAGCTTGTAACCCCGAATGCTCAGACTAGACTTCAAGTCATACATACCTCTCTTATCAGAAGGTTTTCTCTAAGAATGAGGAATCAAAATAACAACAGCATGACCCAAATTTAGTCTGAGAAACTTCGTGACAAGTAGAGTTGAAAGAAAACATGTCAAACAACCTAAGCCCGTCGCGGGAAAAGCTTAAAAAATTAGTCATGTAACTATTTCTTTCATCGTCTGTGCGGGAAGGAGCTGTTATTTTAATTTTCTTTCCCACGCCGACGATGAAAAAATAGTATCCGACACTCGGGCGGGGTGGTTTCCGCTTCCGAGCGATGATTCCGACCAAGGCTCGGGCCGGAAAAACATCGCTCGGGCCACGGAAACCAACATCCCCGCCCTCGTATCGAAATCTACTATTTGGATTTTGACATGATGGGAGTAGATTGAATCCACGCGGCGAAAATTCTAAGTCACCTCCATTATTTTTGCCCGCGATCATAAGGGGGGAATGTCATATCCAGGGCCTCAAAAATCGTTCTGTGAAATACTGGATAGCACAAAGAAAGGAAAGAAATGGAATCATCTGCTCCAAATATAATCAAATTCACTACTACTGAGTTGTATTGGTCTGTCCTGAGGATAAGCTTGGCTATCGGTCTGAATGCTGCCTGGCAAAATTGGAAACTATAGGTAATTTGTAAGCGCCAGGCCTGGTAAGCGCACCGAGTTTTTTTGTTCTGTTTGCTTGTTCATTTTGGTTTTTTGTTTGAACTTCGAGTTCAATAAGTTATCGATCCTGTTGAATAACTTCGAATATTCGTTTTGAGTTTCGCTGCGTGCCTTTTCATATTCACATTGATCCTGATGAAATGTATTAGCTAGTTTGTTCTGAATCTTTCAGTTAATTTAAATGTTGATTCGAGTAACTTCACTCCTCCAACTCAAGCTCACTCGAATATATCGCTCACCCCGTGCATATCTACTAGTCACTCGAATGCTGTTTTTTCATCTAATTTTTTGGTTTTTTACTTGCCCAGAGCAAGCAGAAGGGGCGGTATGTTCGGGTGCGCGTGAGCATTTGAAGTTTATACCTATATATCTAGAGCCTGCTCGATTTGAAGTTGCCGTTACTCTCCACGTTCTCGTATGATTTGATGGTTGTCACCACACTGGCCAAATTGTATCGGCTGACCAGTGCAACGACCGAGGATACTCAAGTCGAGCTGCGCTTATCGCTCGGCTCGCGCCAGTCAGCCGTCGGTCTGTGGAGCCTGCAAAATGTGCGGCTCTAGCGTCGCGCGTCGTCACGCCCGAGTATCTATCTGGCGTCGGTGCCCATCCGCGGCAAGTCATTTTTCTTTAACTTGCAATAGTTTTTGCTCTCTCCATTATTTCCCGCGCCGCGCAAGCGATTCTCCGCGATTCTCATATTCTTCACCCTCTGTTTTTACACCTCTTATTCTGAATATCGTGATCTATTTTTTCTTGCATATTTCTTACACTCGTGCAGTTTTTGATATTCTGAAGAAATAATGACTGTCTTCCAAGTCACAGTATGATTAATTATTGACTACGTTTCGACGACAAGTTTGTCGTCCTTTTCAAGTCTTTCTAAAAAATCAGTACACTTCATCTACATGATTCTAGCATCTTTCATCTTCTTCCGATGAGTGTCGTGGTTTCTTATCTCTTTGGAATAAAAGGTTGGAAAAATTGGAATTACAAAACTTCATATTTCAGGATTCTTATTAGTATATCACAGTAGTAAGTAGTTAAAATTATTTTATGATCATTATTAGAAATTTTTCTTATCGACTTCTTCGGACAATTAGAGCCAATGTTACGATGATGAGAGGGATCCTGTGGCACAAACTCGTGTATGCCATGCGCATGTTTTATGATCAAGCAATCTATTGTTTACATTCTGACTAATGGTACGGTAACTGATCTATTTCTTCATTATATCTCGTGAGTATTACTTGTGAACCCTGTTCCTCTTCTCACGATTCCTCTACACTAGAATGGGCTCCGAGGTTCCTTCAGAACACTTCGCCCCAACAGAATCTTATATCCAAAAGTCTTACTCTAAAACCCCCCAACTCTGCATTCAGTCAAGCAAGGCTGAAGTATTGGCTTGAATACAGTCAACTCAGGACAGAACTCGAAATCTGTCTCCTTTAATATTGTATCTCCTCTCATTCTCCCACTTGAGTAACTTAGTAAGCTTCTGATATACTTCCATTCGATTCCACTAAAAATCTCTCATTCGAAAAAACTTCATATACCTAACTTTTGTTCTGTAGCTCA
Organism: Eretmocerus hayati; assembly: GCA_029851415.1. NCBI lineage: Eukaryota > Metazoa > Arthropoda > Insecta > Hymenoptera > Aphelinidae > Eretmocerus > Eretmocerus hayati. The sequence goes on from CM056743.1 coordinate 105,861,858, forward strand.
TATTTGCGAGAGCTAGGACTTCTATCAATATTTATATGGTATATTTCAGCCATTATCCTGTGAACAAAATCCTTAGGAGGGTCTGAGTGTGCCCATGGATCTTCTGTGTGAGAATATCTAACTTCTGAGAGAAGTGCTTGGGAACGAGTACAGCCATCATTCATGTAACGCGAGGATGCCTTTGTTGTATGTTATACTATGCATTGATTACATTAATTTGCATATTTTATGGGCTCCTCTTACTGTCTAGAAGACTTCATACTTGAGGTTCAAAAGTCCTCCTAGAGTGTTGTCTTTTAGAATGGGACCGGAATTCCTCAAATAGCGTCCCCAAGAAGCAACATAATTCTTAAAAAATACCTCAAGAATCCCTAAAGAGCCGTTAAGTATTCTTCCGACGGTCCTTTAGGCGTTTTTGAGGGATTCGCAAATGCGCCACCTAAAGTTATGAGGGAATTTATTCCGTCATATCCAGGCATAGCCTGGTTCAATATTTTGTGGGTTCTTATTCTGTACTTATGTATAAGGGAAAGGTCAAATGACCAGAGCATGAGGTTAATTTAAGTACCGAGGCTTTAATAAAGTAATGAAAGGGGAATGAATATTTACAAAGATATTTACAAATGGTCGAATGACCTTGAGACGCATTTGAACTCGAGCACGTAACAAGGAGGGCACGAGGAAGAAATCATATTCACTGTAGGCCACAGAGAGAGAGAGAGAGGAGATCGATGTGGCACTTACAGAATCGTCGACTCGGCGACGACGGAGATGTCCACGAGGACAGAAGTATGGGCCACGCTTGGCCGACGGCTACTGGCAGCTGACCGGGCACGGTCAGGAGACCCTCGAAGTCCGGGCTCGACGAATGTGCTACAGGTGCGCAGGGCCTGTCGCAAGACCACTGCACCAGGTTATCACGCGCGCACCGAGACTAGTAAAACGGCGACGAGGTTACGCGCGGAAGAGAAAAACGGAGCACGAAAAATGGAGCGAGCTCCTACACGTGCTCTCACTACTCATGACGACGGTAGTCTGCCGGCTGGCACGGCGGCGCAGTGGCAGCTTGATAGAACGCGAGGGGAGGGGAGCGAGGGGAAGGATAGCTTGGTAGCGTCTGCTACAAGCTACGGCCCGTGCGACTCTATCTCGCTTTTTTATGTGCCATTCCTCTCTCTCTTACCTTGAAAAGTCCTCTCCTTGTTACTTGCCCTAGCTGTAACAATGAATTATGTTTGAGTAATCATTGGTCCAGGAGAGAGGAGACGGTATGTATTCAACCGTCACAAAGTCATTCTCGAGGGATTGTCGATAGGTTCGTGAGATTGGCGCATTCTTGAGGCCTTCTTGAGACGTCCTTGAGGTATTCTTGAGGCGTTCGGATTGTGTTCTTACAGTATTCACGAGGAATCTCTCACACAGTCATTATTGAAAAAGTAACGATTCACCCCCAAATTCAATGTTAATTCAGATTACATATTGAACTATATGGTATACTTAATTGAATAAAGCTTCAAAAATTCACATGAAAAATTTCTTACCTCGGGATCGAACCCACGCTCCTCAAAATGGTCCAACTTTGGATGCCGGCATCCTATCCAATGCACCATTGGAGCAGTCACCCTATAGTCTCTTAAAATCTATTTTGAAAATTCATTTGCAATGATACCGCATTGTGAACCCTGTATCGTGGTGTAATGAGCCAGAAACTTCAGTATACGATTCATAGATACGCATAGCATTATATGAATGGGTCGCCGCGTGAGACATACCTACGAGAAAGGGCCATGTGTATCCGATTTTTTCTCAGCCTTTCATTCGATTTAATGGTACAAAATATGAATTTTCCAACACCCATGGTAGGGTGGGCCGAAAAAGGGCTTTTTTCGAAAATCGATACGCCCCAGCGTGGAAATGTTGTGTTTGTATATATAAATATGAAAGAATTTTTGCTGGGCGCTGAGAAATGAAATTTTAGGTCCCAGCGAGAGCCTTGAAGTTTTTATCAAAATTAACACGGGTTTAAATGGGAAAACGCCAAATTCACCACTTTTTTCCTGCTAACTTTGCTCGTATCTCTGGCGGATCTCAACCTTTTTGAACGTACCTTAGCTCATTTCAAAGCTTGTTCTAAAACCTACAAAATGAACTAAAGTACGTCTAATTTTGACTAACACGAGCCAATCTATCTCAATTCTTCTAAAATGTGATTAGTTTTGAAAAATCCGAAAATAAGCGACTTCCCCCTCCCGCCTCACTCCTTTCAAAACTCGCAATGGAAAAATTGAGATAGATTGGCTCGGGTTAGTCAAAAATGAACGTACTTCGGCTCATTTTGTAGGTTTTAGAACAAGCTTCAAAATGAGCTAAGGTACGTTGGAAAAGGTTGAGATCCGCCAGAGATACGAGCAAAGTTAACAGGAATAAAGTGGTGAATTTGGCGTTTTCCCATTTGAACCCGTGTTAATTTTGATAAAAACTTCAAGGCTCTTGCTGGGACCTGAAATCTCATTTCTCCGCGCCCAGCAAAAATTCCTTCATATTTATATATACAAACACAACATTTCCACGCTAGGGCGTATCGATTTTCGGAAAAAGCCCTTTTTCGGCCCACCATAACCTATGGTGCCCGTTGAAGTTCTCCAGGTATTCTGAACACATAATTTTCCATTATTCTTTTGAACTATCTATAACGAAGAAGTCTGAGTCTTTGTTCCAATAGAATGTATAAAGTGAGTGTACTCACCTTGTCATGCGAACATGGTGAGTCTCGAGCCTCCGGTCCGCGCCTCCCCTCGTCACCTAACGGTGCACCAGGTGCACCGTCATCGTTTTTGACGGAGCCCTGCTGAAAATAGTCTATTAGAAAAAATTGAAATCCTATCGGATTGAATTGGATCTAACGGGATCCTATCGCTCCACTAGACCGATGCGATTGGGCCAATAGTCCATGCAATCAGAATTAATCGGACTCTATTTCAACGTATCTCGAACTGTTCCCAAAATGACACGGAGATACTGGATGAATAGTGTTCTAATTGTTCCAATGCGATGTGTGCCTTTTGGACTCTTCCAAGTGAGGTATGGAAATAATAGAAATCCACCAATCCTACTCAATTCGAGATAATTCAATTAGACCTTAAGTCGATCCGATGCTACTCAAAAGAAGCATCGGCATCAATGTTCCTCAATGCGAAATCGTGAATTGATTTCATCGCTGGACCCTCGCAAACATCATTGGTGCCACGATTGCCTTATCGTTCCTAAGGATGACGAATGACATTCGACCATCCAATCATGATCAACGGACATGGATCAAATACAATCCAATATCGTTTAGTCGGCTCCAATCGCTGACTAATTCACTTCTCAATGTCATTTAATGGTACATACGGCTATTCATCCCTCGAGATATGAATAGTCATTAACAAAACAGTGCCACTATTGGGGAATCGTTCCTAAGCACGGTCGTTTACAGAGGTCTAACAACTCCCGTGGTGGGGGTAGGTCCGCTACTGTGACCAGTTGGGGTTCCTAAGTTGGCCACCCGGCGGCGCGTTGATCTGAGCAAACAGCTCGCGGCTGCGCGGCTCGTCGGTCCGGTCGTCTGCTTTTGGCATGCTAGGTCCCGCGCGCACTCCAACGAGTTGCATCATGCATGCATTACGGACTTCTACTTGCTTCATCTATCCTCAATCATCTCGGGAAGAATAATCAACAATTTCTGTCGCTCAACTGGAGTATTATATGTTACGATGCATTTGATATTGGGTGACAGATTCTCAACCCAACTAGAGTAAGCCCATGTGGGGGCAAGCGACTTATATATAAGTATTTGTATCGGTCTGGACAGATGCCGCGATAGCCATGTGGTCAGGGTGCCTGACTCTTGTTTTGCTGGCCCCAGTTCAAATCCCCGATATTCCAATTTTTTTTTTTAACAGCAATCTTCAAATGTTTTTATTCTAATCGGTCAATTAGGGAGTGATTTATTCTTATGGGAATTTTGTTATATGGATATCCGAGAGAGCAGGAATATTCAAATGTGGTGCGATTACTTTCAAAACATTTGGAAAATTTCGGATTCACTGTGTACATCGTGTTAAGTGATGATGAAAAAGAGAGTTGAAGAATGCTCATTGAGATGTCAGAAACAATGACGAAAAGATTGATGCTCGGCGTGTAAGGTATGAGCAAAATTCGAAATACTCTCTCTTGGATATCCATATCACAAAATTCCCATATGAATAAATCGCTCTCTAATTGGCCGATTAGAATAAAAACATTGGAAGATTTCCGTTGAAAAGAAAAAAAAAAAAAAGAAAAAAAAATTAGAATATCGGGGATTTGAACTGGGGCCAACAAAACAAGAGACGGGCACCTTGACCACATGGCTATCGCAGCATCTGTCCCGTCTGATACAAATACTTATATATAAGTCGCTTGCCCCCACATGGGCTTACCCTAGGAATGCATCGTAACATATAATACTCCAGTTGAGCGACAGAAATTGTTGATTATCCTTCCCGAGATCATTGAGAATAGATAAAGCAAGTAGAAGTCCGTAATTAGGCCTATCCGTAATGCATGCATGCAGCTCGTTGGTGTGCGCGCGGGACCTCATGGCGAGAGCAGACGACCGGACCGACGAGCCGCGCAGCCGCGAGCTATGTTTGCTCAGATCGACGCGCCGTAGGTGGCCAACTCGCGAACTATCAGCTGGCAACATGAGCGGACCCACCCCCACCACGGGAGTTGTTAGACCTGTGTATACGACCGTGTTCCTAAGGGTACAGGGTTCCATAAGATAGGATTCACCGGCTACTCGCTCGATTGCCCCTATTGTCCCAATAATATTCAATCGACATGGGTTGAATTCGTTCCTATATACTTCAATCTGTCCCAATAGCTGATTGATCCACTCCTTAATGTCATTTAATGGTACATACGGCTATTCATTGTCGAGATACGGATAGTCATCGACGAAACAATGCCACTCCTGAGGAATCGTTCCCAAGGGCGAGAAGATTCATTCGACAGTATGCACCGGATACTGATCTATTGCGTTCATTTTCTCAATAATATTCAATCGACATGAGCCAAATTCATCCCAATATACTTCAATCGGTTCGAATTGCTGACTAATTTACTTCTCAATGTCATTTAATGGTACATACGGCTATTCATCACTCAAGATACGAATGTTCATACACGAGACAATGCCGCTATTGGGGGATCGTTCTCAAGGGCAAAAAGGTCCATTAGGAGTTGTTCACCAGATACTGACCTATTGCGTTCATTTTTTCAATAATATTCAATCGATATGGACCGAATTCGTCCCAATATACTCCAATCGGTTCCAATCGCTGACTAATTTACTTCTCAATGTCATTTAATGTTACAAACGGGTATTCATCGCTCGAGATACGAATGGTCATAGACAAGACAATGCCACTTTTACGGAATCGTTCCCAAGGGCGGGAAGTTCCATGGGACAGTATTCACTGGATACTGATCTACTGCGTTCATTTTCTCAATAATATTCGATCGACTTGAGTCAAAGTCGTCCCAATATACTTCAATCGGTTCGAATCGCTGACTAATTTACTTCTCAATGTCATTTAATGGTACATACGGCTATTCATCGCTCGGGATACGGAAGGTCATAGACAAGACAATGCCACTATTGGGGAATCGTTCTCAAAGGCGAGAAGGTCCATTAGAAGGTGTTCACCAGATACTGACCTATAGCGTCCATTTCTCCAACGATTTCCATTTGACATGGACCAAATCCATCCCAATATACTTCAATCGCTTCAAATCGCTGAGTAATTTACTTCTCAATTGCAGGATGTATGTCATATTCAGAGATGTAACATTTATCGGTTTCTCCAGCCATTTATTTGAAATATCGTCAATGCGACGTTCCGGTTGTATTTTTCCCAACCCTTCTCAAGCTAAGAATATATATGTTACTTAATCACTAAAATAAACACAGATTTTGAGTGTCGGATGATATAAAAATATAAGGCATACCTTAAAACAATATGAGTCTTGTCATGAGGATGAACAATCAAAAACAGACATGATTGCAGGTGGGATAAGTGATCCAGATCTGAGGAAAATGAGCAAAAAGGAAGAGAAATAATAACAATGGATTGGATGAAATCTGTAAATTAAGCAAAAAATATGAGGCTTACCGTGAGATTAACAAATTGTTAGTTTTTGAATTGATCCCTCATATCTTGGGTGGAAAAGATGGAATTTTCCCGAGCTGCCAAAACGGTAACTCACCCAAGGCGACTGAGGTACATACTGTGATGTCGAGTACTACACGACATCCTGTGAAGAATAGAAGGAGAATGCAAGTAAATCGAGATAATGAGTGGCCCTGCAAATGAGCAGGACGAGTGTGGATATAGCGAGCGGGCGTCAGAAAGAAGAAGTAAGTTGCACTTCTCGGACCCGAAACGGTGAGACAGGGGCAGGCGGGGATCCTTTGCTATCCTGTCTACAACCTGCGGGACCGAGACTTGCGACTTTTCCTCTCGAATTCCTTTGCACCGATCCGGAAATCCGGCAACGCTGCTGTCAGTCTGGTGGAGAAAACTCGGAAAAATGGCAACACCGCGGCTACTAAAATCTATCGCTGAGTCTCTGCTTCAGCAGTGGACCCACAACACATCCCTGCATTGGTGTTGGTGAGGTGCAACGAGGGTCCGGAGACTGTGAAAATGAGTATGAATGACACAGCCGGTCCCCTCGGCGTTGAACTTGTCATCTCTAAAGGGCTTCTCGTGCTTCTCTTCTTTCTCATTCTCGAAGATGGCGGTGGGCCCAGATCATGCGCAACTGGCAAACTCGCCTCACGACGTCTGCTACATGGCTTAGTCGCGTAGTTCGAGCGAGGAGAGAGAGAAAGAGAGAGCGAGAATGATGTTGCTCACTCTGTCTGTCACGCCACGATGCTGTCCCTAACTCGCCCTTTCTCGATGTTCCTGCGCCCCTGATACTTCGATTTTGCGCGACTCGCTTGAAACGGGCTGCGGAAGGAGACCTCACTACCCCCCAGGTCACCACCCCCTCGCAATCCATGAGGCATATGCGCGTCTCATATCCACGCATGTGCTGATAAAATTTGCATGATCAAGCGCATGATATCAGAGTAGCGCGGACTCACTTGCATACCCATTGCAATATTCATCCTCGTAGCCTCGGCATTCTCCTTCGACCACCCTCGTTTTTTTTTCATTTAGAAGTGAATCCTACCCTCACACTCACTTTCTTTGAGAAATTGAGAACAAAGACCGATTTCCGATGTCCCGCATCCACGAAAATTTATGCAGAAGCCAGACGACTACCGCTTGCTGTTGATGACCTCAATCCAACTCCTAAATTTTCATTGTTAAAGTACCTCCTCATTTATTACGTACATGCACAGTTATGCGATTGCCAGCTTAGAAAGGAAGCCGAAATATGTCCATTTTAACATCAATTGAACCGCGAGTGAGCAAAAGAGTGGTGAAAATTTCCCAATGACCCCGATTTTCATACCGATTCTACGAAATATGCATTCCTCTTTGAATTTCTTGACTCGGAATCATTTTCCATCCAGCAGCTGCGGCAATAAAGTGGACAGATCGGTAAGAATCAAGGATAGTTTATAGCACCGCATCCGGGAAACTCGCGACCTCATTCCATTATCTCAATTCGAGACAAGGAAATCGACCCTTTGTTCATCATCAGCTGCGCGATGTATCCATGACAGAATGATTTCCTAACTTTAATTCACGATCGAATGAATCCACAAGAGTATTGTGAGCTTCAAAAATCAGAGCCTTTGATTGTTCCGGGAATGTGCGAGTGCAAAGGATAGAACTCGCCCTCGGACTGAGGAAATGCCACTCTATTGCATTTTTATTACCTCCATTAGAAAAACAGCTGTCTCTTTGTACTCGCACGATCCCGTCAATGCTGCTCCAAAATTGTTGTACCGCTTGAAATAACATTCATGTAACTAAGTATAAGTGTGTGTGATTATTATTTGTTAATTTGATGTTGACATCTAAGAGAATCTAGATATAACAATGATCACTTCGAAGATAAGCAATATAATAGTCAAGTAATAATATTTTAGACAATTTAATAAGGGATTAACTATTATAAATTATTATTATAAATTGTTATCTACTTAATGAGGAAACATGCAAATATTCAAGCAAAATATTAGCCAGGAAATGTCTGGTTGTTAAGCATTTGTTTAGCATTGTAGGCGCCACTCGTCGGGAACCAAAAAACTCGATAGTTTCCAATTTTTGGCGCAACGAACGCCACTTGCTGGGACAAGCTTGTACGTCCCACCAAGCCCCTCTCCAAGATGTTACCGCCCTCAAGCCTATAAAATCACCCCCTCGAGTCAGACCCACCAATAGCCGAGTCTGGATGTCTCAACTTAGGTCGACAAAAGGCATATATAGGCCAATCACGAATCGAGTTTTCACACCACCACCGGTTGGCTTTGTTAAGTTTTCTTCACCCCGAAATGCAAGTTGCCCTCCAAAAAATTCATCGGGTCTCCGCACAGAATCCCACTTTTCACTCTGCTCCTGGGTTCCGACCCGACCAGTTCAAGAGCAGTTCTCTCGCAGTTTCAATTTTACTTCATTACTGAACTTAGAATTTTCTTCTTGTGTCTCGACCACGAATTTCCTCGTAGCCCCCTTTAATGAACTGGGGTTTCAGCACTACGCATCTTGGACCAAAGTCAACCTACTATCGCAGCTCAGTTTTTGGATTCCAAATTCCACTGTTTTCTTGGCACAACATCCTAGAGAGGAACCCGGGATCACTACCTTCCAATCTCAACTTCGCAGTTTGTCACGAGTGCTGCTAGGGACCATTCCTGAATAAACTCGACAAGATACATCACAAAGTAAGTTTCGTTATTTTTCTATATTATTCTTCTATCCCGCGTTTCTAAAATCATTCTAATCAGGTAGTTTTGAGAATATTCATTTTGGATTTCCGCGCCGCGAGTGTAAATTTTAAGTACAGTGAAACTAATCGAGCTTATATTTTCACTGGAGGTATTCTTCCTGGTTCGCCCAAGTGGTGCCAGACAATGAAAATACTGGGTATTTTAGGGAGACTGCAGAGTGTTCCAGAGTTCTATGATACCGTATCCGTTCATTTCTTTTAAAATATCACTACATTTCTCGATTGAAATACTTGCTATCTTTAATCACGATCATGAGCCATTGGAGGAAACTCTAGGCTCAAAAACAAATTATCAAGCGCAAAATGACGCTTAATTGTTGCTCCCGATGTAACAATACAATCAAAACGAAACCAATTCAAAATCCCACGAAAGAGGGCAGTAGTAATCAAGTGATCAATGGTCGATAAGATCGATACTCATATTGGTGAGTGATCGATCGAATTATCCGCGATGTTATTATCCGTGGTCATCGACCAACTTGTAATTGTCAACGCAGTCTTTATATACTGTTTTCAAGCCTTAAGTGTCCTCCATGCGGTTGAGTGCATCAGGATAATAATGAATATTCAGCATTTCAGAAAAAAACTGATACCATATCTACTTTCGACATCTAAAATTTTGAAAGAATCAAAGTTGATATTGTGTTGGAACTCATCGGCAACGCTGAAGATGCCGATTCATTCTTTACGTCTCGTATATGTTCCTGGATTCTCTTTTTTGCTTTCCTGTCGCTAGTGCCAATGTAAGTACTTTCACAATCCTTGCAATCGATTCTGTATACAATATTGTGTTTCTCTGGAGTAGGCAGACTGTCTTTTCCTAGTTTAATCATGCCGGTGAATTTATTACTAGTCAAATTGATCAAAATGAAATGGTGTTTTTTGATGATTTTATTGAGGGACGGAGTCAAATTTCTAATGAATGGAAAGATGAGTTTTGGTGTTTTGAGGATGACATTCTTTGAAATTGGTCGAAGTTGATTCTGGGAATGTTGCAGTTTGTTGATATACCTGTTGATGAATGGTGTTGGGTAATCATTCGATATGAGAAACTTTTTAATTGGACTCAGATTCTTTTGATGAAAAATGGGATCTGACAACAAAGTACATTTATTCACTAAACTGTATATTATAGCAATTCTTTGAGACTTCGGGTGGCGTGAGCGAAAATTGACGTATCTACCGGGAGCCGTAACTTTCCTATACCAATCAATGGACTCAAGGTTGGTCTGAAATTTTCTTGATTTTAACGTCTAGGAAACTAATGCAATTTTCAATCGGTAACACATAAGTGAATTGTAGTTGACCATTAAATTCATTAAGGTAGTACTAGCGGTACTGATGAGTCCAAGTGCAGAATATACCCGCGCTTGACTGTCTTTCGCCCGCGATATAGGTATAGTGAATGCGCGCAGCAGACGACAACCTAACCCCGAAACCGCAGAAATGAGTGACACTTGGGCTGAGATCTTCTTTCGTAGGCTCTAAATCGTCGATATGTTGGTTTCTATGTGATCTTCGTGCTCTCTTCCTCTTGTGGACCGTTTCTCGTGAAAATCTGTACGGTAGACATTACTCTACTCGTAATTTCCCATGAGCCACCGCGATAAATCGACTTTCGCGGAACTGCTCAGAACTTTCCTCTCAGACTCTGAAGGCTTCTGAAATTTTGACTGAGGCAGTTTGAGATAGCAATCTACCACTGTGCCAAATCCCGTAATTCTCTGTACAGTAATTCGAGGACCGCTAGTACTACCTATAAAGTATCTAAATTTTCGAGTATCTGGTCTTTTTTAACAATCAAGAAACAATCATCTACGTATCTTCTATATAGAAGGATACTCCTTTGCGCGATTCCCAAACAATGTAATCCAAGCATTTCAAGTGTAATTTCGGCAACAAACGGGCTGGTGCCCACGCCCATCGGTGCACACATTTTTTGCCTGTAGTATTCTCCATTGAATTGTAGAAAGGTCGATTTTAGAGGGATTTGATAAAAACTCTTGTTTATTTATTCTTCTACCAACTGTGTTTCTGAAATACTTCCATTTCTTACCTAGGGCCGATAAGATCAAAAAATGTAATAGGTTAGTGAATAAATTAACCACGTCATAAGAGACCAACTCGAATTCTTCAGGGACAGATGTTGCTTTCAAAACTTTTCTCATTTTGTAACTATTTTTTACCCGTGAAGCTGGAGCCGGAACATGTTTGTTAAAATATAAGAAGAGGCATTTGTCAAGGAAGTATGTAGGGCTGTTTACAGATGAAACTATAATACGGACCGGGTTATTAGCTTTGTGAACTTTGATGAGTCCATACGCCCTAGATACACTAGTGGTAGACCAGATTAGTGGGAACATACTTGAAAACCGGGTCCATATCGAAAACTCCTTTGTTTTTCCAATCTTTCGTGGGATTAGGAATTTTTTCCTGCAATCCGTTTAAAGGAGAGACTTTAATCTGCTCATAATGAGAAGGGTCATCCAAACATGTTCCCACTTTGGATGTATATTCATCTGTCTTAATCGCCACGGTGATATTGCCCTTGTCTGCCTTCGTGAACATGATATCTGGGTTATTGCGGATAAAATTCTTAGTAAGTTTCAAAGTATGAGAGAGAATTCGATCTTCTATTGAAACATGGATTTTTCAGGTTGAAACAATCTATATAATGTAGAGCGTCTTTACGTAAGGCGGGATCAAAATCTTCATGGGTTCTATAAAAATGCTCAAGATTTTTCATGAATTGAAAAAAAGTTTTTTTGTCCAGAGTAGGTGAAAAATTGAATTTATCTCCAAGGCTCAAGGTGTTCATGACGCAGATTGAAAGTTGGGAACCTGTTAGGTTGATTAGCCATTTCTTTTTAATGTCATCGGCTTGTTCGTCTTAAAATTGAGAGGTATGAAAGTTATCAGAATTAGATTATCGGGAAAAGCAGTATCCTTCTATATAGAAGATACGTAGATGATTGTTTCTTGATTGTTAAAAAAAACCAAATACCCGAAGTTTTAGATACTTTTAATAAATTTGATGGTCAGCTACAATTCACTTATGAGTTACCGATTCGAAATTGCATTAGCTTCCTAGACCTTAAAATCAAGAAAATTTCAGACCAACCTTGCTCCATTCACGGTGTCCTTGAACCAACTTTAAATGAGTCGGAAGACCACCTCGCCAAATATTTTCTTAAATAGTTGTTCAGGGCTCAAATAACATCTTCCAACTGTTTTTAAAATCGCCTACGTTAGAATTTTCAAATAAATCAACTTTTATGATTTTTTTCTAAAAAAATCGCCAAAAATGACTTTGACGCGCTTTGGTGATGTTGAACGCTTAGTTATATGCTTCAAATTTCACAAAAATTTCGTTAGAAAGTGCAGATGGTTCATGACACTCTATCCCAAAAGATTCGCAATGTAATGCGTAGAGGAAGGGATAGGCTTCGTGAGCTGTGACTAATGCTTGGGTAGAGAGTCAGATGGCGAATATAGAAAGGTCCACCTATCTATATTGAGAAATTTGTCGTCTGCTCACGGCTCTGTCTTCTTCTTACTCACATTGGTCGTAATATGTACACAATGCCTTGGACTCTCGGCAAGGTTCTCATCGCGCAACAAAAGCTCTCACTCCGGTTCTGGAGAGCTTGCAGGTATGTCATACCTGATCTACATCTCGCATTTGAGTCGAGAGGGTAGCTCTATCGTAGTTCTAAGATGCCACGTGTTTGCTTTCATGCAGAGAATCGACTCAAATTTTGGGTATTGTGCATGGAAAAGGAGATGGGAGTGCAGAAGCTGAAAAGAGACATGGAAGACTGCTCCAAAAATGTTCAGCGATTGACGGTCAGATTGATAGATTGCCCTATCTGACTCACCTATGTCTGACATATGAGAGTTTCCGCGGAACTTTTAACTTTTGTGTTACTGCAGTGTTCCAGGAGTATTTTGAACTATCCGTAGTGCGCAGGAGTGGCATTTTATGGTATTTGGAATCGTTCAATATGAGCTACATTCTTTCTTGTTGGAACGCATCCTGATTTGTCAATAGCAGACCGCAAAAGATGATTTTTGGGTAGTTTACAAACGTACCAACGCGATTTTTTGAATTGATAAGGCTGTAACTAAAATACCTATGCCTCAACTACTTCGGTGGAATTATATATCCATCTACTAATCTCATATTTTGAGGAAAGCTTTGATTCAGAGGTGTGCGCTGATTTGGCTATGATATTAGCTCTCATTCATCGATGTAACCGAGTATTGTGGGAAAACTTTCTCTTGCTATTGTTTACGAAATTAATGGAATACCTTGTGCAAAATGGGGAATTAAGCAATGAGTTTCCGAAGTTAAAAAGAAGACAAATCGAATCCCGTTTGGTTTGTAAGTGTGCGTTGATCCGGAAAAATTTCATAAAGCTTCAAGGCTCATAAAGTTATTGCGCCACTGGCTCTCGAAACGGTCATTTTTTGATGGCATACTCAGGAAACGTAAAGCACAGGATTGGAATGTTGTGCTCTTTTTTCTTCATCACAGAAGGGATATAACCGCACTGTTCTGAGTTGCAATTGTCGATCGGTATTTCTGTGAGAAGCTGAGGAGAAATATTTGAATCCGGATGGTAAGCTGAATAAGCCTTCAAATGTGATGTTATCGCGATTTTCTTGATTTTTACACAGTATACGGCTAAAATATGAACAAAATAAGTCCACAGTGTATTCTAGAAATTGAAACGAGACTGATAGCTCTTGACTCGATTCTGGAAATTTACCTCGAATTTCGGAGAAATCGAGGATGAAATTCATCTTAAAGTCAAGTCAGGCAAAATATAATCCGTATCGATCGTCTAGACAATGTTTTGAATCGAATCTATTCGATTGAAGTTGATTCACGAATGTTTCAAGTGTGTAATTCCGTAAATGTCGTTCTGAACCAGATACCTCGGCTTGGAAGAGAGTGGCACCACTTTTTTCACATGTTTTCGAGGTCTAAGTATCACATGAAATCCATTTCAAACGTGTGCGATGAGAAATTTTTTTTTTTATTTCAGAGGGTCAATAGTTAAAAGTTCCATGGAAACTCTCATATACATGAAGGTACTTTATCATCCTGCACGTCAATCGCTGAACATTTTTGGAGCGGTCCTCCATGTCTCTTTTCAGCTTCTGCACTCCCATCTCCTTCTTCGTGCACAATACCCAAAATTTGAGTCGATTCTCTTCATGAAAGCAAAGACGTGGCATCTTAGAACTACGATAGAGCTACCCTCTCGACTCAAATGCGAGATGTAGATCAGGTATGACATACCTGCAAGCTCTCCAGAACCGGAGTGAGAGCTTTTGTTGCGCGATGAGAACCTTGCCGAGAGTCCAAGGCATCGTGTACATATTATTAGGACCAATGTGAGTAAGAAGAAGACAGAGCCGTGAGCAGACGACAAATTTACCAATATAGATAGGTGGTATATACCTTTCTATATTCGCCATCTGACTCTCTACCCAAGCATTAGTCACAGCTCACGAAGCCTGTCCCTTCCTCTACGCATTACATTGCGAATCTTTTGGGATAGAGTGTCATGAATCATCTGCACTTCCTAACGAAATTTTTTGTGAAATTTGAAGCATATAACTAAGCGTTCATCATCACCAAAGCGCGTCAGAGTCGTTTTTCGACAATTTTTTCAAAAAAAATCATAAAAGTTGATTTATTTGAAAATTCTAACGTAGGCGATTTCAAAAACAGTTGGAAGATGTTATTTGAGCCCTGAACAACCATTTAAGAAAATATTTGGCGAGGTGGTCTTCCGACTCATTTAAAGTTGGTTCAAGGACACCGTGCATTGATTGGTATAGGAAAGTTACGGCTTCCGGGAGATACGTAAATTTTCGCTCACACCACCCGAGGTCTCAAATAATTGCTATAATATACAGTTTAGTAGATAAATGAACTTTGTTGTCAGATCCCATTTTTCATCAAAAGAATCTGAGTTCAATTGAAAAGTTTCTCATATCGAATGATTACCCAACACCATTCATCAACAGGTATATCAACTAACTGCTACATTCCCAGAATCAACTTCGACCAATTTCAAAGAATGTCATTCTCAAAACACCAAAACTCATCTTTCCATTCGATGAAAATTTGATCCCGTCCCTCAATAAAATCATCAAAAAACACCATTTCATTTTGATCAATTTGACTAGTAATGAATCCACCAGCATTATGAAACTAGGAAAAGACAGTCTGCCTACTTCAGAGAAACACAATATTGTATACAAAATCGATTGCGAGGATTGTGAAAGTACTTATATTGGCACTAGCAAGAGGGAAGCAAAAAGAGAATCGAGGAACATATACTAGACGTAAAGGAAGAATCGGCATCATCAGCGTTAGCTATATATGCCAATGAGTTCCAACACAATATTAACTTTGATTCTTTCAAAATTTTAGATGTCGAAAGTAGATATGGTATCAGATTTTTTTCTGAGATGCTGAATATTTATTATTATCCTAGTGCACTCAACCGCATGAAGGACATTTAAGGCTTGAAATCAGTATATAAAGACTGCGTTGACAATTACAAGTTGGTCGATGACCATGGATAATAACATCGCGGATAATTCGATCGATCACTCACCAATATGAGTATCGATCTTATCGACCATTGATCATTTGATTACTACTGCCCTCTTTAGTGGGATTTTGAATTGGATTTGTTTTGATTGTATTTACCTCAGTCGCCTTGGGTGAGTTACCGTTTTGGCAGCTCGGAAAAATTCTATCTTTTCCACCCAAGATATGAGGGATCAATTCAAGAACTAACGATTCATAAATCTCACGGTAAGCCTCACATTTTTTGCTTAATTTACAGATTTCATTGAATCCATTGTTATTGTTCCTCTCCCTCTTTGCTCGTTTCCCTCAGATTTGGATCACTTATTCCACCTGCAATCATATCTGTTTCTAATTGTTCATCCTCATGACAAGACTCATATTGTTTTAAGGTATGTCTTATATTTTCATATCATCCGACACTCAAAATCTGTGTTTATTTTGGTGATTAAGTAACATATATATTCTTAGCTTGAGAAGGGTTGAGAAAAATACAACCGAAACGTCGCATTGACGATATTTCATAGACAAGACAATGCCACTCTTGGGGAATCGTTCCCAAGGGCGAGAAGTTCCATTGGACAGTATTCACCAGATACTGATCTATTGCGTCCATTTTCTCAATAATATTCAATCAACTTGTATATTAACCATCAAGGACGAAAAATCTACTGAGTTACTTGAGTCAAATTCGTCCCAATATACTTCAATCGGTTCGAATCGCTGACTAGTTTACTTCGCAATGTCATTTAATGGTACATACGGCTATTCATCGCTCGGGATACGAATGGTCATAGACAAGACAATGCCGCTTTTGGGGAATCGTTCCCAAGGGCGAGGAGGTCCATTAGAAGGTGTTCACCAGATACTGATCTATTGCGTTCATTTCTCCAATGATATTCAATCGACATGGACCAAATTCATCCCAGTATACCTCAATCGGTTCAAATCGCTCACTAATTCACTTCTCCATGTCATTTAACGGTACATACGGCTATTCATCACTCAAGATATGAATGTTCATAGACAAGACAATGCCGCTATTGGGGAATCGTTCCCAAGGGTAAAAAGTTCCATTGGACAGTAATTACCGGATACTGACCTGTTGCATTCATTCCTTCAATAATATTCAATCGATATGAGTCAAATTTATCCCAATATCTTTGAATCGGTTCTAATCGCTCACTAGTTTACTTCTTAATGTCATCCAACGGTACATATCCTGCTGGAAATAGTTTATTAGAGACGATTGAAATCCCATTGATTTTTAGATGCATTGAAGAGAATCCTATCGCTCCAATAGACTTGCATCGTTAGGGCAACGGAACATCCAATGAGAATGGCTATATCTCAAATTCAATGTATCTTGAATCTTTCCGAATGTGCCTCGAAGATATTGAATGAATAGTGTCTGAGTGGCTTCAATGTTACAGTTAACCATTGGACTTTTTGGGTCGAAGAAGACTTTTACGGAGAGATTCACCAATCCTATCCAATTTGAGACGATTCAATCAGACCTCAAGACGGTCTAATAGTACTCAAGATTAATATGAGCGCCGATGTTTTCTCATGTGACAATCGTGATTCATTTTATCGCAAGACCATTGGGAACTTCATTAGTGGCTTTTATTGGTCAATAGTTCCCAAGGTTGAAGGATGGCATTGAAATGTTGTTTGGCAATCAATAGACATGGATCAGATCCGTTCTAATCGGTTCCAATCGGTTCCAATTGCCGACCAAGTGATTCTTTAATGTCGTTCAATGGTACGTACGGCCGTTCATGGCACTGACTTTAGGCTATGAACTAAAACGATGCCGCTATTGGTCAATCGTCCCCAAGGGTATTCATGATATTAGACAGGTATTCATGATATCAGACATTCCCAATAATATTTAATCGTCATGGGTCAAATTAGTTCGAATCCACTTTAATCGGTTCCAATGACTGACTAGGTGACTCTTCAATGTTGTTCAACGGCATGCATGTACGGCCATTCATGGCGCTGATCAGACATGGTGATGAGCCGCTATTGGTCAATCGTTCCCAAGGGTGTTCATGATATCAAACAGTATTTAACGCGCATTGGCGTGATTGCGTTTATTTTTCCAATAATATTCAATCGACATGAAACAGAATCGTTCCAATTGACTTCAATCGGCGTCAATTGCTGACTAGTTGACTCTTCAATGCCATTGAAGGGTACACACGGCTCTCTATGTCTCTCTTTACGAATGGTCATCGACGATACGATGTTGCTATTGGTCGATCGTTTCTAAGTATGCTCATGATATTAGACAGTATTTGACGGGTACTGACCCGTCGCGTTTATTTTCCCAATAATATTTAATCGACATGAATCAAAATCGTTCCAATCGACTCCAATCGGCATCAATCTCTGACTAGTTCACTTTCTCCGGGAAACACCCACATAGCCGATCGAATAATATTAAGGAGTAATCGAGTTGGAAATTGAAAGATATCGAAGTGGTCGGGTCCGATTCATATTTTTCGATGATGGTTCATCGGATCAACTCCAGTAGGTTGACTTCTGTTGCATAAAGACTATAAAATTGCATGATTAGCCGTAGAGGCGGTAAATGATAGTTGAAAGTGAGCAAGTTGTCGACTGAAGCCATTCGAATTAATTGAACCGAATTTGACTCATGAAAGTCGGATAGGAATGTGATTCGTTGAATGCAATTAAGTTCATACCCGTTACACACAGTCTGATATCACTTCTTACCATTGGGAGCAATTTGCCAATGGTGCCATCATTGCATTCTCCACATTTAGTAACACAAGAGATAAATAGTCGTGTATAAGATTTGATAGTACAAAGGTGTAAACAGATTAGCGATTGGAACTGATTGAAGGCGATTGGGCCGAACTTGGTTCATGTCAATTGGATATTATTGGTCATATTGAATCATTTGGATTGATTTCTATTGCACGAAGATCAATGATGATTTTGACATCTGAGAACGATTGGCTGGTAGTGGCATCATTCTGTTCGTGGTCATTTGTGAATCAAGTGTTGAGGAAGCGGTATGGATGGTTGGATAATATTAAGGGAAGTTGATTGGTACGTCTTCCACTTGTTCCCAACCCTATAAGCAGTCAACGTTGCTGCAACGTCGCAGGAACGTTGCTCTGCAACGTTTGCAACCAAGTCTGCAACTTGCGAGGACGTTGCCACAACGTTGCTGCAACAGGTTGATGTTCGCCCAGGATGGTTGCTGCAACCAAAATTGCAACCAACGGAAGGTTGCAAGTTTGTTGTCGGTTGGTCGCACAAAAGTTGCAAAATGGTTGTAGAAACGTTGCTGCAACCTTCGGTCTAGCTTTTCTTTGGTTTCGAAATCGAGTTTGGTTGCACCTTTCATCCCGGCAACGTTGTTGAAACGTTTCCACGACCTCTCGTGCATTGTTGCAGGAAACGTTGCAAAATAGGTCACAAAGTCGTTGGGAAAACGTTGCCGCAACTATCTTTGCGGCCAATTTTCATGACTCATGGAAGAACGTTGTACCGGAACGTTGCCACAACGTTTCTACAACCTAGTATGCAACGTTGCAGATAGGACCCCGGTTAACGTTTCTTGGAAAATTGCACAGACGTTGCTTAGACGTTACTGCAACTTTTTTCGCCACCAAAAGTTAATGAACACAGGGGAAGGTTGCACTGAAACGTTGCTGCAACATTTCTACAACCTACTGTACAACGTCGCCGAGAGTATTCAGGACGAACGTTTCATGAAATGTTGCGAAGACGTTGCTGCAACTTTCTTCGCGACAAAAACCTCGAAATCATAGGCAAGAGGTTGTACTGAAACGTTGCCGCAACGTCGCTGCGAGGAGCGAGGGTCGAACGTTTCATGGAAGGTTGCAGAGACGTTGCTGAAGCTTTCGTTGCAACGACTCGACGACAATCGCAGATCACAGAAAAAATATTCACTCCTTGGAACGTACCTAGAAGAGCCTGAAAGCGGAGGGAAAAGAAAAAAATGATCCAAAAAATGAAAAGAAGGCTCGCCACTCGCCTCTCAGGAAGTGATCGTTAATGACATTTTTTGCCGGCAGTGGGATTCGAATCCGCGACCTTTCGATCCAAAGGCTAACACCTTACCTCGTGGCCAGCGAGTCAGGTTACTTAGGGTGCGATAAAAGGCTCACTTGAAGAGGCTATCCCGATCCGACGCGAATTTTGAAAAGGAAGTGTTTTTGATTTCCTTTTTGGATTTCAGTGAACAATGGGAAATCTTCAAAAATATATACACAAGGATCTGAGAGTCACTGCATTCAATTCGCACATAATTTATTGATGTACGAGTGATTTAGACGAATAAATCACGGAACAGATGGTTTTGCCGAAAAAAATCTACTCAGGGGTTTTCAAGGTTGCTGAATTTGGTCCTGATTCCATCACTCTTCCACAATTGGTCTACCAGATTTATTTAACAAAGTTGCTGAAACAATTAGAGTACGAAAATGTCTGGTGTCTTGGGGAAAGATGGGGTCGCTAAACTCTAAGGGTCGCTGAACTCGATTCCGATAGAGTTATTGCTCGACAATCCGTCTAAACATATATGCAAGACACTTCCATACTCTGTTGCTCTGTTTTATCAACAGAGCGTGAAATCAACGGTATCTAACTTTTAAATCCTCGCAAACACTTTTTTGATCAAATTCATAAGTCAGCACGCTTCGCAATGAAATTTCCAATCATTTGGAATTCGTTGCTTCTCGAAACTCACGATGATCAATAAATGGTTCGGAAATCTGCAATTTGAGTTATAGCTTTAGCATCATAGGAACCAGGTGGTCATGCACATATGCAGTTTCCTAAAATATTCGAAGAAAAGCGCAAGTTCCGAGACGCGATAAAGATCAAATGGTTCGAAATCTTAATGTGTACCGCGGTGACTCAAGGATTTGATCCAAAGAGTGTTTACATTCATCCAAAAATCAGATATTGTTACAATCACGGCCGTGAAACAGCCCATTGCCGTAGAATTGAGCAATTTTGGTGCGACATCGCGTTTCTTCCTCCCTCTAGAGAGAAAGCTTCGTTCTTGATCCAGGGAATTTTTGATCAATTTTTTCATCCAATCCAATATTTCCTTGAACTGAATTCCTCCTGTGATAATAATGATATAGCTATTTCATCCCCCCCCCCCCGTCGAAACCTAACGATTGTGCGCAACATTTCTTCTCCTGAAATCCTCGAAAACCTTCGAGGGACTCATCCCTCCGTTCCTTCTTCTGAGTGCGTTGTTCTTTTGCTTCGCGCTTCCTCATTCACACTCCATTTGATCAATTTACGCCCTTTTATGAAATGTGGAGGATCACCCTAAGATGATACCACCGATCAGTGGCTCAGCACTCCCAATCGACTTTGGGTTAGAGGTATTTAAGGTCAAAATCGCTGAAATTGTGTACTTTCCTGGTAAATCATCATTTTATGCAACGCTGTGCGTAAAACTGTGCGAAAAGTCAACTTTCTATGCAAGGTACCCGTGCCGATCGAAAGAAATGCAGAAAGTCATTCTTGCACGGCTAAGTGTGCGAGAAAGTAACTTTCTCACTATGTTCGACAAAACATAGTGAGAAAGTGAAATCTGTGCGGAAATGGATTCATCGAAATTTTCATAGCGAATTGGAAACTTAGAAAAAAATTCAATGAGTCAACCTTGCATGTCAATGTGTTTCTAGTAGGCGGATTCCAACCCTTCGATAACTCATCATTTTATATTTTCATCTTTACTTGGAAAATACTCTCACTGGATAGAGATATATATTTATCCATTCAAAAGCCACCTTTTCAAATGTATTTAGATGATTGAGCATCATCATACATAGTTGTATGAATTATCAAAATTGAATCTTTTGAAATTCGGCGATATTTTTGAGCAACGAGGTAATACGCGATATGAGCAAGAGGTTTTTTTTATACATTTTTCAGAATTTTATTTCAGTCAACCCCCGGCGGGAGCTTCGCCCCCTGCACCCCCACCAGGGGCTGCCGCCCCTGGACCCCGCTCCGTGCCCTGGTCGCCCACTCCCTACCGGCGACTACCCCGAAAATTTTGTCGAATAAGCGACTCTGACGCATTATGAGAAATGGTGAAAACGTTGTTCCAGTTGAAAAAAAGTTATAACGAAAGTCCATCTCTCACTACACCAAAATAATTGGATTCATTTTGGAGGTCAGTTGACATCCCTAGAAAAGTGCCATCGATTTGTATTAGATCAAGGTACTCGGAAATGAGTACCTTTTTGTGATTTGATTTTTAGAGTACTTATTGGTCTAAAGGATACTTATTTCAATTGAATAAACTCAGTATAGGATAATAATTGTTATCATTTCATTCAAGTCCTGACCGCCAATTGTTTTAAAAGTTGTGGAGGCACAGTTTTCCGCACAGGTTGCATAAAATAGTATAAGCAACGCGAGTGAAAAGTTCCCGCACTCGTGTCCGGAACCGCGCGAGAAAGTAACTTTCTCGCACTCTTTCGACTTTCTCGCACGTTTTGCGAGAACAACATAATAACCGTGCGAGAAAGTGGAATCGTGCGAGAAAATTACTTTTCGATACACTGTGCGTAAAAGTGCACTTTACGCACAGTTTGTCGACTTTTACTCACAGTTTATCGAAAAGTATAGTTAGATACACGGCCGTAGAACCTATTATTCGCATCCTCGTGATGATTCCGACCCTCGCCTGCGGCTCGGGCCGGAAACCCATCACTCGGACGCGAATAAAACGTTTTACGCCCTTGTATCGAAATGTACTATTCTCGCACTCTTTCCGGAGACTCGTGCGGGAATCTTCCTTTTCACCCATGTTGCTTAATGTACTATTCTCATTTGATCTCACCACAGTTTGGGTTATCTAGGCTATTGTCCTTTCGGCTTGATCCATAGATCAATTGAGGGCATGCGGTAGCCGTGCGAGCTAAATTTTGTTCCAATCATTTTGGAACTCTGTAACGATTTGGGCTAAAGGACAAGTTCGGTCATTCAAGTTATTATCTAACTTGAATGGTCTAACTCGTCGTTCAATGAATAAACGAACAAAACTCGCCTTTCAGTTGAAATTGCAGAAGAATTCAAGAATAATTGGAACAAGTATGTGTGTATATTATAGGTTAGGTCGTACCAGACGCCCAGTGGTTCCCACATTCTTGTAATAATCGAATGATTTGAGCTGAACGTTGAGTTGTCGAGTACAAGTCGGACAATACCAATAACTAGACAATTCATCTCAATTCTTGCATAGTTGAAATTTCCACATAAGTGGTGAATGGTACTTTGCGGCCGTGTTGGCCGGCTACCGCATGCCCTTTATACTGTAAGTATCGGATCTTTAAATTTAGGATGAGAAATTTACTAAAGATTCGTACATCAAACGATATGCATCTTACTTTGCATATCTATTTAATTTTATCAACGACGAGACACCGGTCCGGTGGAACCCTCGGCGATTTACTTACTTTATTGTCTGCAACGTCTCGAATCAAACTGCTTTTCTCTCCAATAAAATGGAATGTTGTAACCGGGGATTGTTATACCACTGGCAAATGCTTGCCAGATTATTCTAGCTACCACACCAAAGCAATAAAAAGTGCAAAAAAGAAAGATCCAAGCTTGTGAAAATTATTACATGCAACAAAAGCTGAAATTCTACGTGTTATCAGGTTTTTGCGAATCAATAGCTTGATTCGTTACTGTGTCGTCAAATCTTGATCGATTTGCGTGTTCCAAAGCTTAAATTGTTCGTAATAATCATAGCTAGGTGACCTAATAATTTATTTGGTGAAAATAATTATTTACACAAAGTTATAAACAAATTATGGTCAAAAAATGATATTTTGGATCTGAAAATTTTGAATAGGTCAACGCTCCTACCTGTTGACCTGTGTGGTAGTAGACTTTTCTTATGAGTAATTTCTGATAGGAAAATGGTATATCTAAGTGTCTGTGCACTTATATACCCGAAAATAAATTCTCAAATAATTTTCCTTGAAAATTGAAAATTGAAGATTTTTATGGTTGAAATACTGTTATATTCAGATATTCATGGGGATATAGGGTTCATAGTTAAATGATAATTGACTAGGAATATATATACAATAGCATAGCCGTATATTGTCCAAAATTAAATTATAATACTTGGAAAATTTTGTATCTTTGATATCAAATGCTTCTAAACATCTCCAATCCCACCGCGTGTTACGGGGTACATAGGATATGCTCAGAAGGAGCTAATTTTGTTGATTCTGATATCCTTGTCGGCCTGCTGAATTCACTTCACGTGAATATACCTCTGTGCCTTGCAATTTGGATCAGATTATTCTGCGAACATTCCAAAGCGAAAAGAGATTATCTATGGGCTGTTTTTACATAGATAAAAACCCTTGCTGCTGATATGAACTTTATTGATTTTGAATGATTCTAATGATTTTAATTGGCTCTAATCACGATCCAACCCATTGATTTTAAGCCCTAACACGGTACGAATACCAAGTCTCTTGGTAGCGTTGCCGGTTGCCTGCGCAGTGTTCTTTCTTCGAAGAACTGGCTCAAAATTCCGTTAATTTTTACTTGAAAATTTAAATAAGAATAAATCGATCAATTGTCGATTTTACACGGAATTTCGAGCCTGGCTCGTACAACTGTTGGTGGGTGGACTGGTATTATCCCACCCTCGCGACGCGGATGAATTTATTGTCCCTAGATATCACACCCAAGCATTGGGATGTGTATATCCAGGATGATCTTAAATATCTATTCACCACGGAAATCCAGAGGTGAAGTGTGCAATTATAATATTCAAGATTTTCACTTTTTCACTCTACTTACGTCGCAAAATTTGATTTGATCAATTTCAAAAATGATCAAGTGGTGGTGCTCGAACTGGCGAGGACCTGGTGCGACGTTAGTGATCGGCTACAGCAGTGATGCGGCGTGGTCGATTTTCCAAGAGTCCAGGTGGTAGCTTCTGCGGCAGTGAGTTGCAAGCCTTGCGGGAGCCCTGGAGAACTTGTTGCTTCCTTTTTGGACGTTAGAACGAGAAGTGCTTGTCGCACCGGGTCCTCGCTGCTGCGATACCTCAGCCGTTTGACGAGCATCCCCACTTGACCCATATATTAGGCGGCTTGAACTGTAGCGCCCTGTATATTACGCGACACACATATATCCGATATGTATTGAAATATCGATGAATTGAAAAACTACAAAAGTGTGTGCTTGCGTGCAAGTATATGATTGTCTGTGAAAATGACTCGAACGGGGGAAGCACCCTACTCTACAGCTTTTGCTATACATACATAGATCTATATATATGTTACAACGAAAACCCATGCGTGCGATAAGCAAATAAAATATCAAAAATGCAATAAAAAGCAGCAGTTCAAGCTAAGGGTTAGTTCACACAATAATGATACGTGAAGTTATTGTTTTTATGAAATGATAAGTGATGATTGATTCTACTTACATGGTTGATCTGCATAAAAGCTCTGGAGAGCGACTGTTATATATCTATATAACTAAAGTTTAAAATTTACAGCGGGATTCCGTACCTTACATAGTTCCCCCAAATTATTGGAATTTGGAGTTCTTTCAAGAACGTTGATGAAAATAATTTTTCAAAAAAAAAAGGGGGGGAATCACGCGGCAGATCAACGAACCATGTAGAAAAACCCGAAACATTTGTGATTTTAACTTTACTTGAAATACTGGTCTGGTCCATTCTATCATGGACTGAAATTCTCTAGAAAAGAAACCAATACGTTACGGCTATAACCAACAAAAAAAAAATAAACATTCCTTAGATCAATCTTTGTATTGACCCAAGATCTTTGGTGATACAGGACTTTTCTGAATCCTGGTGGGACTCTGAACCCACAATTAGTACCTCTTTTCTTTCTTTTGAACTTGTTCTTCATCTTCTAGTCAGGACTATGTGGAATAAACTTCGTGTTTCTCTAATATTAGTGATCGAGCCAATTCTCTGGGCAATACCATCTTGTTTTTCCCTCTTACCAAGATGTCTTTGTACAATTTGAGATTCCTTACGGGGTTGTTTGACTCTAACGACGTAATAATAGAGAGAAGTTTATCATCTTGTCGTTGTTCGTTCGCGATATTTCTAATTTGTCGCAAGAGTGTGGGTGTAGGTTTCCTGGCTAAATTAATACTGACAACTAACTCATGTTGCGGTTGGTCTTCAGGTTCACACCGGGAATTAGGTTCTCTTGCGTCCATACAAATCCGAATGTCCCCATTTTTCTTATCCACGACCACTATAGGGTTGATTTTCTAAGTTCACCCATTTCTCCATTTCCTTGCAAACTTTGTCACAAAAAGTGATAGGAATCGGGTATAATTTGGCCTTGTATGGACTCAAGTCATCCATTTTGATTCCATATTGGAAATCTTTAAACTTTCCTGAACATTTACTGAAAACTTTCCTCAAATCCATTAGGATAGATTTCAATTTTAGTTTGTATCTCACAGGAATATTTAATGGGTCAATCTTCGCATCAATCTCCTCTTTGGTTGGAGAGTCATCTATCAGATCAGTTTCTACAGAGTTTACTGTTAAACTTTCGAGTGAAACGTTCTTGATTTCTTCAAATGCGTCGGAACAAATTTTCCGTAACTCGTTAAATTCTGATAGATTCATACGATGATACTCATATTTCAAGTCTATGATCTGATGTTCGATTTTGAAAGTGATTAATTCTTTGCCTAGATGCAAAGTTGCATCAAGCATGAAAAGTGTCCCAATTCCAAAAATGCACTGATTCACTAGCTTTGGTATAACCGTGAAATCTATTTCAACGTTAGTTCCCCCGATTTTTACTAACCCACGAAACTCACGTTTGATCTTCATTGACTTCTCACCGGTAAACCCGCTGGCTTGTAGACCAGTAACCGGAAATGTAGGACAATCTTTCCATAAATCAATATTTTTCTCATAAATATCTTCTGCAACACAGGTAACTTTACTTCCCGTATCTAACAAGACACGTATTTCAGCTTTTTCAATAAAAACTTTAATTTCAGGGCATTCCCTTGTAATTTCTTGACTTGGTTCATTTGCAAATTGAGATTCATCGAGCATTTCATTCCGCGAATAAACTGTATTCACTATCTTATTCTTAATCTCTTCACCGTCTTGAGAATCGAATTGCAATAGTTGAGTCGATTGTGGCTTATTCCCACTAAGAAGTTCCGAATATACAATTTCGCGCCAAAATTTCAATCGTTCCAACCCTTGGTCGAGCTTATTACACTCTAAATCAGGTGATTCAGTCACGAGGCCAGGAACTGGACATCTATTCTTTTAAACGTTATTCTCAATAAATTCGGACTTCCGGGTTTCATCCTCACTAACCTCCTCTACTAATTGCTCTCCAACTCTGTTCAGCAATGATTTGATAATTTCGGATATCGAATCCCTTTCATTCACGGTGCCCGGAAACGGTGTTTCATATAATTTTATTTTGGTTCATTTGTAAATTGAGATTCATCGAGCAACTCAGTCCGTGAGTAAACCGAATTTATTTCCCTAATCTCGGTATCCGTTTCTTCTAATTTGCTCGAATGCTCCGATTTCAAATCGCACTCTGACTCATCCCCTCCACCCTCCGAAATTGTCAGCTCGCGCCAAAAATTCAATTTTCGCGGGTTCCTCGAAGGTTGCCCCATCGGTGTAACACGTCGTACTTCCAACGAATCATCCGCGGCAATATCTGTTTCTGACCTAATCTCCACATTCTCAGAGTCTTGAGGTTCGTTCGGAATATGCGAATTGTCACTTGGCATGTCGGTACATTTCGAAAATTCATCCACCAGCTCGGTTGATAAACCTGACTTAATCACGGGGCCCGAAACCCTATCTAATTTTTTCATTTTGATAATCAGCTTCTTCTTCATGTTTCTACCCATACGCAGTTTGGGCGTCGTTGCAGTTAAGATATTTGTGGCATCTAGTACCTGAGATTTTATTGAAATGTCATTATCAGACTGAGAATGTATGGGACTTACTGCAACGACTCTTCGTTTTCCGACGACTCGCTGTCAGGCCCTTGTTTTTCCGAGAATATCTCTCAACAATTTGACATGAAATCGCATTGAATCATGGTGATCATGGTCCCCCCAGACCTTGCTTCGGGAGTGCTGGGATACATGCAATCTGTACGAAATCGTTAGAAAATACTCGGCATATACCAGTTGTGAAACCGGATTATGAGTTATTGATGTCAACATTGGTTTGTGAGTAGCTGAAATTCACGCAAGTACCCAAATTTCAAGTTTGTAGCTTGCTTGAACTGAATACGAATTCTTTATAAAATATATATATATATATTAAGTACATGGTGTAGAATTGTGAGATAATTTGAGCTACTACACGTCATGGCAGAGTTGTATGACTGTCGTGAATCTAAAAATCACGCAGTTGTGGTCATTTATTCGAGACATCGTTCGAATATGAGAGATAATGTCTCTGGAGCTGATGAAAAAGCTCTTCTGCATTTACGATGAGTGAAATTCCTAAAACTGCACCATCGTTAGGCAGGGATATGGCGCCCGATTGCGCTGATTTTACTGCGCGCCCGCCGAATTATTCTTCGACTACGTATACGGTGTCCGGTTAACAGGCATAGTATACCTATATGTTGTCGCGGCGAATATCGGAACAAAAGTAGACACCGATTAGTATGCTATATATATGCGTGGGCGGCCCCTTTGCTCACGGTGGACGTGTAGCAGAGTATCGCACTATATGTATATACGAAGATCAGCACATAAGGATGAGCCGATAACTCAGTGTATACCTATATATTGCACGCACTATATATGTCTACAGTGTACCTGTCTCGACTCGTTGTCGTATGATGGTGTACTGTATTCAACTTGTCAACATATGATCTGATGATCACAAAGGTCTATATCAAGTTCAGATCCAAGTTCGAGCTAATAATCCTTTATTATTATACTCTTATACATGGATCTTATGGGCGAAAAATACTCTTTGACTTTCCTTGTTTATACTACGTAAGCTGCTTACATCGATCATCCGATGCTCATTCTTCCAAGAAGTGAACAAAGACAGAGTATTTTTCGTCGTTATTCTATTGAGAACGTGATTCTACTGCTCGAGTAGTATATGCATCCTATCTACATACGCAACTTTTTTTGAGCTAGAAAAAGAACAAAAAATACCAAAAAAACGCAGCTTTTGTACGTCTAAATATCTTGCAATGTTCGCAGAATATCTGATATATATATATCTGAATTTTGACTCTAAAGAGGTATCTTATATGCTTTAACTATACCCCAATTTCCCAGAATATCTGAATAAAATTTTACGATTTTATGTGAGTTCGTGTCATACGATTCGCGTACCACCAGGCAGGTACCATTTGTAAGTATCGGATCTTTAAATTTAGGATGAGAAATTTACTAAAGATTCGTACATCAAACGATATGCATCTTACTTTGCATATCTATTTAATTTTATCAACGACGAGACACCGGTCCGGTGGAACCCTCGGCGATTTACTTACTTTATTGTCTGCAACGTCTCGAATCAAACTGCTTTTCTCTCCAATAAAATGAAATGTTGTAACCGGGGATTGTTGTACCACTGGCAAATGCTTGCCAGATTATTCTAGCTACCACACCAAAGCAATAAAAAGTGCAAAAAAGAAAGATCCAAGCTTGTGAAAATTATTACATGCAACAAAAGCTGAAATTCTACGTGTTATCAGGTTTTTGCGAATCAATAGCTTGATTCGTTACTGTGTCGTCAAATCTTGATCGATTTGCGTGTTCCAAAGCTTAAATTGTTCGTAATAATCATAGCTAGGTGACCTAATAATTTATTTGGTGAAAATAATTATTTACACAAAGTTATAAACAAATTATGGTCAAAAAATGATATTTTGGATCTGAAAATTTTGAATAGGTCAACGCTCCTACCTGTTGACCTGTGTGGTAGTAGACTTTTCTTATGAGTAATTTCTGATAGGAAAATGGTATATCTAAGTGTCTGTGCACTTATATACCCGAAAATAAATTCTCAAATAATTTTCCTTGAAAATTGAAAATTGAAGATTTTTATGGTTGAAATACTGTTATATTCAGATATTCATGGGGATATAGGGTTCATAGTTAAATGATAATTGACTAGGAATATATATATAATAGCATAGCCGTATATTGTCCAAAATTAAATTATAATACTTGGAAAATTTTGTATCTTTGATATCAAATGCTTCTAAACATCTCCAATCCCACCGCGTGTTACGGGGTACATAGGATATGCTCAGAAGGAGCTAATTCTGTTGATTCTGATATCCTTGTCGGCCTGCTGAATTCACTTCACGTGAATATACCTCTGTGCCTTGCAATTTGGATCAGATTATTCTGCGAACATTCCAAAGCGAAAAGAGATTATCTATGGGCTGTTTTTACATAGATAAAAACCCTTGCTGCTGATATGAACTTTATTGATTTTGAATGATTCTAATGATTTTAATTGGCTCTAATCACGATCCAACCCATTGATTTTAAGCCCTAACACGGTACGAATACCAAGTCTCTTGGTAGCGTTGCCGGTTGCCTGCGCAGTGTTCTTTCTTCGAAGAACTGGCTCAAAATTCCGTTAATTTTTACTTGAAAATTTAAATAAGAATAAATCGATCAATTGTCGATTTTACACGGAATTTCGAGCCTGGCTCGTACAACTGTTGGTGGGTGGACTGGTATTATCCCACCCTCGCGACGCGGATGAATTTATTGTCCCTAGATATCACACCCAAGCATTGGGATGTGTATATCCAGGATGATCTTAAATATCTATTCACCACGGAAATCCAGAGGTGAAGTGTGCAATTATAATATTCAAGATTTTCACTTTTTCACTCTACTTACGTCGCAAAATTTGATTTGATCAATTTCAAAAATGATCAAGTGGTGGTGCTCGAACTGGCGAGGACCTGGTGCGACGTTAGTGATCGGCTACAGCAGTGATGCGGCGTGGTCGATTTTCCAAGAGTCCAGGTGGTAGCTTCTGCGGCAGTGAGTTGCAAGCCTTGCGGGAGCCCTGGAGAACTTGTTGCTTCCTTTTTGGACGTTAGAACGAGAAGTGCTTGTCGCACCGGGTCCTCGCTGCTGCGATACCTCAGCCGTTTGACGAGCATCCCCACTTGACCCATATATTAGGCGGCTCGAACTGTAGCGGCCTGTATATTACGCGACACACATATATCCGATATGTATTGGAATATCGATGAATTGAAAAACTACAAAAGTGTGCGCTTGCGTGCAAGTGTATGATTGTCTGTGAAAATGACTCGAACGGGGGAAGCACCCTACTCTACAGCTTTTGCTATACATACATAGATCTATATATATGTTACAACGAAAACCCATGCGTGCGATAAGCAAATAAAATATCAAAGATGCAATAAAAAGCAGCAGTTCAAGCTAAGGGTTAGTTCACACAATAATGATACGTGAAGTTATTGTTTTCATGAAATGATAAGTGATGATTGATTCTACTTACATGGTTGATCTGCATAAAAGCTCTGGAGAGCGACTGTTATATATCTATATAACTAAAGTTTAAAATTTACAGCGGGATTCCGTACCTTACAATACTCTGCGAAATTCCATTTAATCTCCAGAGTCGAAGACAATTATTGGTTTCTCCTGCCATTCATTGAGACTCCATTTCAACCAAACTCCAGATATCACAAAAAAAACCCAGTTCAGATAGCCTGAATTGCCCTAATAAGCTTTCTCAAAAATCTAACTCAAGATAAACAATAATTTTCACTTCAATATTCTCATTCGTCTCATATCTTCTTCTCAGTCTGTTTTTTTTCCAATTCCAATTAACTGAATGAATACTCTTCTGACATTTTGAATCGATTGGTCAATACCGTAGTTTTCGAAATTTGATCAAAATAATATAATTAAAATCGAATGTATCCTTGAAAAATTACGAACTCCAGAGGATACCCCCATTTGATTATCTCTACTCCAACTGTACTGGAAGTTCACCTCAACCGACCGATGTATCTCACCCAAAAACCCTAGTGTAGATGATCTGAATGGCTATAAAAGGAAATCTCGTAACAATAAATCGATAAAAATCTCATCGAAATTTCATTCCATGCTCGTATCTCCTCCTACAACGAATCCATCTACTCTTTCGATGAATTAAGTGGATACTTTTCCAGTGTCACGTGGGTAGAGGTGGAGATCAGTGCCTGATCTCACCTCTCCCCTTCGTGCCACGATGACGTTGCACCCCTACGCGGCCGCGCAACGTATGTTCGCGGTTCGCCGGCCATCGCGGATGCACCGTCAGCACTTCGACGGAGCAAAGTACATCCCCACTGCATCGGTCTACGCTGCAGCGCGGACCATCGTCGTCTACGATGAGCCGTGCGGCAGCCAGACCGCTCGTATCAACCTTCAGAATCATATCTCTCTCGAGTATATTTCAGCTGCCATTAAACCTATATATTCACATCACTCAGCCGTGATTCATTCGAATCACCCCTCCTTCCCACGTAACACCAGCATTCTATATCGATTGGTTGAAACCAAGTTTCATTCAACTACGTTCGAACGTGACTAAATTCCAATTTCCTTGGCGTGTCATACGCGTCTCTGAGATAACCATATGGGGGCATGTTGGGTACACTCCGATGTTGGCCATCTCATTTTACGTAACATCTCCGTGTTTTGCCCATGAAATAGCTCCAGATCGGGGACTTGCAATTCAAGAAGGGGAATTTCGGAGGTCTTTAGACGAGGAACTGAATTCGCTGCGATACGTTGAGATTGGCCGGGTTGAGAATTTTTTGGCAGTGGGTCCACTGAACGCAATTTTCTAGGTGATTTCTTAGCTGTGCAATCACGAAAAATGGAAAAATAACCTCATAGTTCCTGGAAAACGTAGGAATGATTCGGGGTTGATCCAAACCACTCCTTGCTTTCCCAGAGGAGAAAGCTTCTTGTTGGAAATATACTCATACAACTAAATAGAACCATACAAATATATTCAAATGAGCGCGCGTCTTTTGTTGAACAACGGAACGGTTTGGTTGCTACGCCGCCCCACGACTGTCATCACTTCGTTGTGAGCCTTGTTCAAGTGCAGTCACGCCGCCAGTTAACCTCAACGAATTTTCCGCTGTGTATATCGTGCTTATTGTATATATTGTTTATTGTGCCTATTGAATCTACGAGTCTACGAATCAACGAGTCCTAAATAAACGAGTCATCAGTTTATATAAATTGTGTGTGTCTCCTGCTTCAAAAGCCCGGCCGTGCTCGCAGGCCCAGGGCACGCTTCCACTGCGTAAACAGTGCAAATCTTCAACAGATCCAGAGCCTCATCGCCAAGCAGAGCTTCGAAGCAGCATAATTCCACACACTATAAAGATTCGAGGTAAGTGAAAGTCGCGAATAGAGTCAAAATTGCGTTGTCTCAATGGTGAGCTTATTTAGCCCGAGATCAAGTACGATTCTGAGATTCAATGAATGGTCCGCTGGCATAGCATGAATAAATACGACAGTGCGGTGAGTTGTATGAGGGTAGAGTTTGATAGATTCCCAAGTTTCGTGTGGGATCGCCTTTGCAGTGGGTTATCGACATCTCGGAGAAGCATCATCATCAAGGTTGCAGTTCATGTTGCATCGCGAATCATACAGCGTATTCGTGGCGCGCACGTGTATATTCTCGCGCTATAAGCCAACCGGTAACTACGTGTTTTCGCGCTATCTCGCTCTCGCGCGCGCGTTCTCTCTCTCTCTCTCGTTTACGTGTGTTAGGGTCAGGTTTATATTGCGACTCGATTCGATTCGGTGAACAGACTCAAAGGGGATTCTTTGCGATTCGTCGGTTGACATTGAATGCGATTCATCGAGCATGCGGCTTGCTGCAATAACCTTGTTTCTTGATGTTCACGTACGCGCGCAGGATGCATGTTTTGCTTGATCTCAAGACATGTAGATGTTCGCGGTTTTCTAACCAGGGCCCACGGATGTGTATTCTCGTAGCGTGGGGATGTTACTGCTTACATTGGCGATCGCTGCGATTTCTTGTGAAATATCTAGGCAAATGTTCTGCACTCATGTTTATTTTAATATATATATGATGCATTGATGTTCGTGTTATCATATAACCGGTTCAATGAGTCAAGAGTCTACGATTCAAGAATTTATGAATTGACAGAATTTGACAAATATCCAAATATTTTATTGAATTTTGGTAGATTTTATTATGGCCGAAATTTGAAATAAAATTCCCTAGGTTCAATTAAAATTCCGATTCCGGGGATCAATTACAAATTGAAACTTGATGTTCGGTGAATTTTTGTAGTTGATTTAGACGTTTGTGACGAAGTTGCTTACAGTGCTCATATGTGTGTGCGCAACCCAAATCTGGATTATATTACAGCAGTGCTTGGTAATATCCTAGAGAGGTGCACATATGAGTGCATATGCGGCAAATGAGTCAAAAACTTCTGCTTCTTTGTTTTTCTGAAAATCGCAGTGCATTTTCTATTAACTTGGAAGTATGAAACATTATTGGAAGTTATATCTTGTATAAGAATCAAATTGAAAGAATCTAGAAAACATACGAATCTTGGATGAATATTTACGAATCATTTCAATTCTGTTTCACATCCCGGTTAAGATGGATGATAAAGAAACTGAACAAAATGGCGAGATCTTGAGTGGATCGGAACAACCCTCTAACATTTTAGATGTTATTGTGGATCCAAATGAAGTTCGTCAGATTGGAACGATGGAAGTAGACGAATCTCGAAATGATCCAGAGAAAAGTGAGATTCATATTTAAAGCTTTCTCTTTATTTCATCTAAATGTTAATGTGTTCGTGGAAATGAGTTCTTAGATCGAGCCATCTGATAAATTCTGTAAGCTGTGAAAAGTTAAAGAATTTCTAAGTTTCTTGAGATGATTATGAATAAACTTATGGAGAAGAATCTGAGAATCAAAATAGTCAGGCCTGACACGAATCAAAAATCCAGATAATGATTCACGAATATTTCTACAGCAAATAATAAGGACCCTAAGATTCAAGAAGAAGATTCTACGACTCCACCTGAATTGAACTCGAGACCAATGAGTATGTCAACACCAAATACGAGTATGAATACTGGTTCTACGTCAAGAGATAGACAGACCACGTATGTTCCTGGTACGATCAACATTTCTACGGATTTTGTTCTGGCATTCAGAGATGCAGCGAGGGATTCTAGTTCTGCTGTCACTACTCGATTGGTCGAAATCCAAATCGAAATCGGTCGAAAAATACAGCGAAACTGTCGACAAATTGAATGAAAGCCTGAAGTTGAGTGCTGATATTGAAAGGATGCGCTTGAGACGAGCTGAAATTGAGAAGGAGACTGAAGAATTGAAAAGACTCAACATGGGTCAACAAAATTCTCAAATTAATCGCCCGCCTCAAGATTCCTCAACGATTCAACCAAGTACGAGAGCAACTCAAGATTCTTCGATTCCCACTCATCAAAGACCGAGCACAAGTGCAATTCAAGATTCTTCAACGATTCGCACTCATCAACCAAGTACGAGTGCAACCAACGATTCTTCAACGATTCAAATGAATCAAACGACTCCAACTAAACAGGTAAATAACCTACAAAATTTAGCCGCGACTCGTGATTCTTTGAATCTAGAAGGGACTCTGAAATCAATTCTCGTAGGAAAATTAGCAAACGATTCATTTACATCAAAAATTCATATTGACAGAAAATACAAACTGTCTGAAAAAATGAATTTCGATTTATGGTGGGACTATTTCAAGTCTGAATTACGAAGTTATGATTTGATAGATATCATTGACGATGATTCTCCAAATCCCAGAGAATTTACTGAGACTCAAAGAATTCGAAGGAAGAATCAAGTCAGAGATATAATCATGAATAGAATAGATGAAAAGTATCATAGTTGAATCACTAACATTCAAAATGCAGAAGAATATCTGAGCAAACTTCAAGAACTCAGAAGGGAAGAGTTGAATTTAGATCCTGTAACTATCAAGGGAAAGTTATATGAAATTCGAATGAAACGAAACGAGAAAGTATTCGACTTTTGCGAAGGATTTGACTCTCTAGTGAGAGAGTATAATTTATCTAACGAGTCAAAACCTTTGGATTATGAAGAATTGAGCTCATTATTCTATCATGCAATCTCTGGAGTGAATGAAGATTTAAGAAAAACGAATCTTATAAAGAAAAACGATAACAAGATCGGAATGAATATGGGTCATTCTGGACCAAGGTGAACATTTTGAAAATCGACGAAATTTAAGAATGCCCCAAACATTTTTCTCCGTTAGTACTACTAGAATATAGTTGAAAAAAAATTTTTTCAGATTCTGTTGGGACCCATGGCGGGCCCTACGAATTTTCCAAGTCCCATTTTTGAGCAGTTTTTCGCCTATTTTTCGCTATCTTGGAAAATTCGTAGCTCGGACCCAAATGCATCTTTTTCATCCTAGCTGGGCGCATTTTTTTCGGTATGACGTACACTTTCAAGAAAGAAATTGACCGGTCCAAAAAATTGATATCTGGTAGGTCCCACGGTTGCATCAAAAAAGGCCCAAAAATACGACTTTGCACCACCTTTGGAGGCGTATAGGTCAAAATGGAAGCCTCGTAGCAAAATTTTGCAGGAGGAAAAACTTGTAGGCCTTGAAAAAACCTTCAATTTCCTTTTTGGAACTTGTCTTTATCTTATCTCACGTACGATCTACAGCCGATTCAAGTTGGGCATTTTTGTAAGAACGTAAAACTTTAAGGCCAATTTAAAAAAATCGTTTATTTTTTATCGACCCCAAACCTATGAGAAAATGTTCTTTCAGGTGTCTATTTGGAGGCCCAACAATAATTTGGTTGTTCCTTTAAAATCCCGATTTTATACAAGCTGTTAAAAACGGTCGAAAATACCGAAAATCGTGTCGAATTCGGGCCTTATCATGAAGCTTCGTGGACTGGGTCTTCCCTTGCTCTCGATTCGTGGACTCTAATTATACAGTACTTGGCATAAAATATTGTGGAGGATGAGACCGAGAGCTGAAAAATGGCCTCTCGTGCGATGTTTTACGATGGAACCGTCCAAAACTAGAGTAAATTGAGTAAATACAAGATAGATCGAGGAAATCGATTGTGATGCATCTCTCACTTAACTAACCCGTGCTCACTAGCCCAATCGGCCGCTTTGGCACTCCGCGTATGCTCCACACTGCATGCCATCCTCCGTTTATGCGGAAGTGATAAGTGATATTAACAGCTGATGCAGTATTGTCAGGTATTATCCAGTATAGACAGAGATGAGAAGGTTCTCTAATCTCCGTTACAGACTGTAGACTGTACGGGGTTTCGGTTGTTAGTGACCACCACGGAAAAACTGTATGGGTCAGTCAGCGTCCCGATCAGAAATTTTGGTACCTCCCCCGCGGGGTTTGCCCCAAAGATGGGCCAAATGTATTGTGAAGCATATGAAGTGTAACGCCTTCCCCGCGGGGCACCCGCGAGGTATCATCGGGGCAAATTTGCGCGAAATTAGTGCAGTTTCTGTTGAGACCTTTAAAATAATTTCGGATATGTTTGTAATGTTATCACTATTATGTGATTGTTTAAGTAAAGTATGTTTAACTGAAGTTGAAAATTTATTGAAAACCTGGGAAAGCCTCATAAGAGCTACTAATATCCAGCATGTGTTTACTTCTACTGAGGGCAAATAGTCACTTGACTTTGCAGCGTGTGACGAAGAAATTAATTTTGCTGGACTGAGATTTGTGTGAAAAGTGAGTGGTGCTCATCAATGATATTAAAATACAGTAGGTTCACGTTCAATGCCTCTGTTGAAATTTCCATCATATACCCACAGAAGTGAGGTTAACTCTGAGACACTATGCAGGAATGTTGTGAAAGTGATCAGATACTTTGCGGGGGCCCTGCGGGGAAGGCGTTACACTTCATATGCTTCACAATACATTTGCCCCAATACCCGCGATGTTCGGGGATGGTTCGGAGCAATTCCGCCATGGTTCGGGGCAAACCCCGCGGGGAAGGTAATGACGGTCAGCGTCCATTCGAAATCTCCCATCTCACTCGCACCTAATAGGTTATCCCATGAGTGCAAGGGAGACGACAAATCTCGAACGGTCACTGACCGTCATCCCATTGCAGTTCACCTCGTGGCGAATAGATAAGAAAAGTTATCTTCACGCCATGGTTCACCTTGTTCTCGAGTGTACCAAAATTTCTGATCGACACGCTGACTGACACATACAATTTTTTCGTGGTGGTCACAAACAACCAAAACCTCGTACAGTCTACAGTCTATAACGGAGATTAGAGAACCTTCTTATCTCTGTCTATATCTCTGTCTATCTTTCTATCCTATTATCTCTGTCTATCTCTCTATCCTCTCTCTCTCTCTCTCTGGCGGTAAGTGTTTCCACACGCATCTAACATCGCTCCGTGCTTGAACATCTCTTTAACCATCAGAACGTCGTCCCGAGTGGCACTTTTTTGCAGATTGGACTTCCTCCTGCAGGCTCATACCACTGGAGCATCACTGCATGGCTCCTGCTCGAGCCTGGGAGGAATAATTCCAATTCTGCAACTCCAACAACAACATCGAGTTGGCAGTGCCTGGCGCCGAAAGTGAGCTTTGTGCGCATGCTCGGAGGTCGTCTGCTACGCTGGCCTGCTTCGCTGTTTTGCTGTCTGCTGCACGATGAGCGGCAACACCTGCTGCGTCTGCAACAACACCTTACGCGCGGGCAGCAGAGAATGCGGCACTTGCAAAAGATCAGCACATGTCAAGTGCTCGAAATCATCTCAAGGAGCAGTGACATGCGAAAAATGTCTGCAGGTGAGCAAAATTCCAGCCGCGCAATTATCATCAAGTGCATCGGAGCAGACGACTTCGACTTCTCGCCTCAGCACGCAAACAGCCAGAGAGAGAAAGAAGGAGAATACTACCTCGCATAGACGTGTGAGTAATCAGCCCATCTCACACACAGGGCTCAGCTCGCATGCTGCATCAGCACTTTCTTCCCCCGCTCCGCATACCACCACCGCGGGCCGCAGCGCAAAGCCCCCTACCACCAATGCCTCTCTATCCAACTCCGGGAGTCTACAGCTTGCGCTAGCGGGGGGTACTCTATCGCCTGCTGCTTCGTCTCCGTCATGTGGTGCCACCTCCCGCCAGTCCACCGGTTAAGAGCCCGCAAATATTCAAAAGCAGCAAACAGATGCGCGGCCCACCACTACCACCCAGTCGCTGCTCACTATACACCTCCTCTTGGCCACGCTGTCGGGCGGATGGAGAGCAACAGCCCCATCTCAAAAACTACACCACCTCTTGGCCACGTTGTAGGGTCGACGGAGAGCAACAGCCTCAACGTCTCGGAATGACCTGCAACATCACCAACTTCGACGGCGACGGATTCGCCTGACACCAAATGCGTACTCATAGCGCAGACTACTCTTGACCTCTTTTATGATCAATATGCGCTACTCCAGAACGAGCTTGACGAGATAAAATCTCTCGTGAGGCGACAAAACGTTGCCGTTCTCTCTCCACCTCTCACGCCAGCAGTGAATGAGGTGGATGATCACCTATTGGCACGTGTATCCTCTCTCGAGAGACTCATAGAGGAGCAAAGCTCCCAGCTGGAGGAGCTCCACTTGGATCGCCAGCTTCTTCTGGAGCAGAACTCTACCATGAAAAGCCAGTTTTCCACTCT
Source organism: Eretmocerus hayati (assembly GCA_029851415.1). Lineage (NCBI taxonomy): Eukaryota > Metazoa > Arthropoda > Insecta > Hymenoptera > Aphelinidae > Eretmocerus > Eretmocerus hayati. The sequence goes on from CM056743.1 coordinate 105,901,308, forward strand.
GACTGAGCTATTAATAGGTCGTGAGAGTAGTCAGCGAGATAGCGAATGTAGTAGAATTGAGAATAGTAATGCCGAATCGACACATCAATCTTCGATTTCTATTATTACACCTAGGATGGACAAGTTCCCTCATTCACACGCTGGGGAGCAAGGACGGGGACACGGCAGTGACGGTCTTGAGTGCTGTAAATTAATTATTAATGGTATTTTAAAAGAAAATTCTAAGGCCTCGCCGGTACAGGTATCTGATATTGCCTACGCAGTGCTCAAGTCCGTACTCCCCTCACTGGAGAGGGTAGACATTGCTGATGTCCAGGTCCTGCAAACTGGGCGTGCGTCTGGGGAGAAGCCTCCAACAGGTATTTGCGACTCGGTTCCATCTCCTCGAGCCCCAGCTGCCACCCCGCGCACTCTACCATCGTGCATAGTCCAACTCTCCAGTAGTCGACTAGTCGGGAAAGTGATTCGGGCTAAACGTTCAATCACCAATAATTATTCCACGGCTAACAATATCCAGCCTGACTTACTCGACCCAGATACGAAAGCTCATGTGCCAGACCGTAAAATCTTCATAAATGAGATGCTCCCCCGTGAGAAATACAAAGAATACATACGCTTGAGGTCGATTGCACGCGGTCTGGGTTTAGAATACGTCTGGCACAGTGGCGGACGTTTCTGGGTTAGACGGAAAAATGGTGAGCGAGCGCATACGTTCGAATCTCTCGCTGATCTGCAGGTCATTCAAACGGCCTGCCGAAGTGCTCCAGAACGTGCTCGTGCGTCCTCTAATAACACCCAGAGCTGTACTACCGTTCCGAAGCAGAGTAGAGTTTCGGCAGCAGGATCAGCGAAGACTCCTTGACTAGATACGGCTGCTGAAGAGCGACGAGGGATAGGCAGTTCCTTGAAAGCGGGATTTATCAACCTTAACTCTCTGACAGATAAGATTGAGCATCTACGCTTGCTCGTTGCTAACGATCCCTCCTACCATCTATTTGGGGTGGCTGAGTCGAAGCTAGATGAGTTTGTGGATGACAATCTCGTTCAGATTCCGGGTTTTCCATTGTTGCGGCAGGATCGCAACAGAGAGGGTGGTGGGGTTGCCTTGTATGTGCGCAATGACTTCAAAGTAAAGAAGTTGATTTCGTCAAATACCTTTGGGCCAGGGAAACCTGGCGTGCCTGAATTTCTCTTTTGTAGCATACAACAGGGTAACTCCCCGCCAATATTGGTCGTAGTAATCTACAGACCCCCTAAAATCGCCATGCAGAAGGATGACGGGCTGTTTGGCTCATTACGCCGGCTGTGTGGCGACTACAGTCATAAAACTATAATGGGTGATCTGAACGCGGATTTGTTAGACACTGCTCATCCCGGCACCAAGACACTGACTGCACTGACAGAAGAACTTGCCTTGCAGATAGTGCAGCATGGCCCGACTCACCAACACACCCCCAATACATCTCATACATGGATTGATCACATTTATGTAGATGACAATGACATCATTACTGACTTTCAAAACAGACTCCTGCCCAGTTTCGGCAGGCACTCGGTCATTGACGTCACCATCAACGTCTTCACTCCTACTCCGCCAAGAAATTCCTTTACCTACAGGGATTTTCGAAACATCTTTCCGGAGATATTAAATGACCGATTGCTCCGCTGTGACTGGACAGCTCTCGAAAATGCTGAAACGAGTTTGGAAGATGCAATTCACTGCTTAAATGAAAATTTACAGTCCGTTATTGATGAATTAGCACCCGAAAAAACTATTAATCCGCGTAAAAATGACGCTCCTTGGATTGGTCCTGAGCTGAGGGTACTCATGAATAAGCGAGACGCGACGCGCAGGCGCTGGGAACGGACTCAACGTAACCAGCGCAAGTGTCCTGAGCTTCAAAATGAATACTTTCGGCGGAGCGAAGAGGTCGACTTGCGCATTGAACAAGATCATAACTCCTTCATTCAAACCCATTTGTCAGATGCTCGTGATCAGAAGAAGAACATCTGGGAGGAGATGCGCAATCTCGGCCTCTTGCTTAAGAGCAAAGAGGAGGAACTTCATGGCTTGACACCGGATGAGTTGAACGCACACTTTGCGGGAGTTTCCGTTTTGCCCCACGAAAATATTAATGAAGCAATGGAAGATATTGACTCGGCAGCGGAGGAGGGGTTTAAATTTAAGCCCACAAATTTTAGTGATGTAGTCCTTGCTATTAAACATTTCTCCTCACAGGCCCGTGGAGCGGATGGAATACCCCAAAGCGTGATCGCAAAAGCTCTTCCGGCCATTGGTGATCTTATTGTATCAAGTATCTGATCGCTTCCAGACTGGTTTTAGGCAACACCATAGCACCCAGACAGCTTTGTTGAATTCGACTGATGACATCAGAGTAGGTATAGACAGAAAGAAGATCACTCTGCTCCTACTATTCGATTTAAGCAAAGCTTTTGACACCATCTCACCATCCAAGCTGTTGAGGAAGCTACGACATCTTGGCTTCTCAAGATCGGCGCTCCTGTGGATAAAATCATATATACAGGGTCGCACCCAACAAATCACTTCTAAAGTAGGCAAATCTGATTGGCTCGAAACCAATCTGGGTGCTCCACAGGGGTCCGTCCTTGGGCCTCTCCTCTTCAGCTTGTATGTGAATGACCTGGCTGGCTTGCTAGACGGAAAGTCGGTACATCATCTATTTCATGCGGATGATCTCCAAATTTATCTCCAAATCGAGAAAAATAAGATCAGGGAAGGTATTGCTCGGCTGGGCGAAATAGGACGACTAGTTGCCGAGTGGACCAGAAGTTCCGGCCTGTGTCTCAATGCTGGCAAGACCAAGGCAATGTACTTCAGCTCGGAGAGAAATATCAAAGATCTGAAGAGAATGGACTTGCCAGGGGTTGAGATACAGGAAGGAAAGTTCATCCCGTTCAGTGATACGGTCGTGAGTCTCGGTGTTACACTTGACAGTGAATTGACATGGAAACCGCACATCGACCAGGTAACTAAGAAAGTCAACAGAGCCCTATACGGTCTGCGATTTTTGGGGCATGTATCACCAGACCTCTCCGAATTCGCCTAGTCGAGTCATTGGTTCAACCGCACCTAGATTATTGCGCGGTCGTGTACCTCGACGCCACGGACGAACAGCGGCAACGGGTACAGAGACTAAGCAATCCATGTGTGAGATATATTTTTGATCTTAGAAGAGACGAGCACATCGCCCCGTTTAGGGAGCGCTTGGGTTGGTTACGTACTGATTCGCGGAGAATGTATTTCGCAGCTCTCTTGATGCATAAGATCATGCACTTAGGAGAACCTGGTTACCTAGCTGCGATGTTCACCAGGTACCAATCCGAACGCCCCGCACGGGGTGATCTAGAAGAGCGGGTACTTAAAGTTCCCAACATGAGACTTGAATATGGAAGAAGATCTTTCCAGGTTCAGTGTGCTCATTTGTGGAACTTTCTCCCTCCGGGCTTCGGCAGCTTGGGAAGATATCATTATTCAAAGAGTCCTTAAAAGACTTCCTGTTAACACTATCCTCCCAGAGGATTGATGTGGAGAAGAGGCATTATTTTGATCTGTAATGAGAAGGGCTCTTCTTTAATTTAGTATTTTTACATGTGACCTCAGTCACCCAATTGGTGATCTATAGCTGTGATATTAGTGCGAGCCCTTACCCCTCTTTTTATACTTCTAAGTATGCATCCTGACTAGTCACGAATTGTGATAATTATTGTCCTTGACCAAACCAGTAATTGACTGAAATGATCATTATTATTCTGTTGTACATATAATATATTCATTCTTATACGTGTTATTACATTTCAACGGGCATATGTAGGTGTATGTAATTGTATTTTTTGTCTTCGGACGAATAAAGGACATCTATCTATCTATCTATCTATACTGGATAATACCTGACGATACTGCACCAGCTAGTGAAAGGTTTTACCGAAACTTTCACGGAAAGTTTTCACCGAAAGCTTTCTAACAGGTTTCTGAAAGCTTTCATAAGGCTTTCTCCTGTCCTTTCATGGAAAGGATACTATGAAACCTTTTTGAAACCTTTCAGAAGCCTTTCAGCGCAAGGACCATCAGAATTTCCACATCTTTGCAGTGAAACTTTCAATGAAAGCTTTCAGAAAGGTTTCCTGAAACCTTACACGAAACTTTGCCTTGCCAAGTGTCGGAAAACTTTTCGAAAAGCTTTCTGAAACCTTTCAGAAGCCTTTCGGTGGAAGGTCCGATGAGACTTTCAGATCTTTTCAGGGGAAATTTTGATGAAAGCTTTCCGAAACCTTCCAGGGGCCTCTCAGCGCAAGGACCATCAGAATTTCCACATCTTTGCAGTGAAACTTTCAATGAAAGCTTTTAGAAAGGTTTCCTGAAACCTTTCACGAAACTTTACCTTGCCAAGTGTCCGAAAACTTTCTGAAACCTTTCAGAAGCCTTTCGGTGGAAGGTCCGATGAGACTTTCAGATCTTTTCAGGGGAAATTTTGATGAAAGCTTTCCGAAACCTTCTAGGAGCCTTTCAGCGCAAGGACCATCAGAATTTTCACATCTTTGCAGTGAAACTTTCAATGAAAGCTTTCAGAAAGGTTTCCTGAAACCTTTCACGAAACTTTGCCTTGCTAAGTGTCCGAAAACTTTCCGAAAAACTTTCTGAAATCTTTCAGAAGCCTTTCGGCGTAAGGTCCGATGAGACTTTCAGATCTTTTCAGGGGAAATTTTGATGAAAGCTTCCCGAAACCTTCCAGGGGCCTTCTGGCGCAAGGACCATCAGAATTTCCGCATCTTTGCAGTGACACTTTCGATGAAAGCTTTCAGAAAGGTTTCCTGAAACCTCTCACGAAACTTTGCCTTGCCAAGTGTCCGAAAACTTTCCGAAAAACTTTCTGAAACCTTTCAGAAGCCTTTCGGTGGAAGGTCCGATGGAACTTTCAAATAATGCTCATAGGACAAATTTCGGTGAAAGCGTCCAGAAACTTTCGGGCAACTTTTTATGGAACCTTGCATTGCCAAGTCCAGATCACACATGCTCGTTATTTCTACCATAGGGCCATCCTCGCGACCGTGCATGCGACAGTCGACATCAGGCAGTCTGCAGGGTCAAGTATGGTCATGTTTGGGGAAGTCGGCTATCTTGATGGTTTGTTGACTATCCCCAGTTTCCTCGTGCAAGAGTGAATTTCGCATGAATCATTCAGTTCGTAGTCAATTCTGCAAATTATCGAGTGCTGAGTGTGTCGGTTATTCTCTTGATTGAAGCCTGCTCGCCGGTTCGTAGTGGAAATCTATTTGTGCAAATCGAGAACATTCTTGTGTTTTTTACATGTTTTCTGATTTTTCTGTTACTCACTTCCTGGTGGAGTATCCTCGTCGCGATGAGGACAAATAACCTCTGAACTCTGTTTTCGCATCAGACTTATTGAAGTAGTTTCCTCAATAAATTTGTAGAGCTGTGGAATTTGTGGATCAGATGAGTATATTTCTGCCTACTAATAACCTTGTTGAGTCTCAAGTCTTGAGCAAAGAGCAAGACCCTTTGTGTCAAAGAGAACATATATTTTTAGGAAAATTGGTGCCAGCATATGTATTGTAGATAAACTCTACCACTTGCAGGGATGATAGTGCAATTATACACCTTGTCATACACAATATTCACAAAGATTCCTGGAGTCGACGTCAGTGATGGTTGTAGGATTCTGTCGAGGTAAGTCTTCTAGTACACTTTTCCTATTCAACACAACTGATAAGCGTAGACTTTCATTCCGTTCTTGGATGCTTTGTTATGGCCCTTTGTTATCATCATCAAATGGATTATGACAGTGCTTTTTACAAATTGTCATTGCAGAATATTCTCAAATCTTCCAATACAGCACAAACATCTTGTGCAATACCCATTAACTCAGACTGTATTCAAAGTCCTTTCTTGATAAATTTATTGGCTAACCGATCCTATATGAAAACAGTTGAAATATCAAAGACTGTTTGGAAGCTTGGAGAAGTTCCGCTACCAGACTGGAGCCACAATAAGAAGTATCCTTTCCATATGTTAGGTCAGTTATTTCAAAGATACAATTCTTTGGAAAGAAATGAAGTCAAGTTTGGGGATTATGCTTCTGTGTTTTGGGCTTTCTTACGCCACGAACAGTCAACATATCCGAGAAGATACTCTCAAGAATAATTTAAATATGTAAAAATTCCTCATTGAGCTAAAACTATGTGACACTTTGCCGTAAAATCTGAACTAGTTTCTTACCCCAATTTTGGAGTCTAATCCAGTTAGGATATACTACCTATTCAACGTCAATTCTCGATTTGGCTTCCTCAGAGCTAATCTTATCAAATCCATTATAAGGGAAGTTAATATTATAACTAAATGGTCAAACAACATTTACTCAATCTACTATAAGGAGAGTGAATAGATTCAAACTATGCTAGGAATGATTTTATTACCATATCCCCTTTTCATTCAAGAAGGGGAGTACTAAAAAGTATCCAGTTTTTTTAGCTCAGTCCCCACAACTAGAAGAATGAATCTGGTCTGAACTTTAGATGAACACAACGGATGTGAAATACATTGTCAGTTTGACCAACATGACTGCTTTTTGGCTGTGAACAAAATCAATTAATATCCGCTAACTCTTTCCTCAGATTTGCCATGAGCGGATACTTCTAACTTTGAAATAGTTCTAGTCCTGGTTCTAGAGGTAACTGCATCGAATCTCTATCATTGAACTGTTTGTAAGAGAATTCAGGAGATTATAACTCTACAGTAAAAGATCCCATAAAATTTTTGAGGAATCTAGGTGCAACATACTCAGGATTTTTCTGAAATATTTCAGAAATATCACCATGAATCTTCCATGAAAGATTCCAGGAACATTTCCAACCGCGGACATAACTATATATCAGGAATTTACGAGTGGAATCTTCCAGAGATCATTCACTGAATGGTTTTCGGGAGATTTCCGGAGGATTTTCAGGGATCTATCCATGAAAGCTCCCAGAAAAGTTCCCAGCCGAGGACATGACTATATTCCAGGGATATTTCAGTGCAATATTCCTGAAATATTCCAATCGTTCAATAGAATATTTATGGGATATTTCTGAAAGATTCCCGTGTTGCGTGGGCAGAAGCCCTCTAGCCAAAGTCCAAGTAGAATTAACTTTGAGGCCGTTGCAGGGAGAGTTTTGGTAAGAACATTCAAAAACCTTTGGTCAACTTTTCATGGAATCTTGCTCATATTAGTCAAGTGTCTGTAAACTTTCTGGACACTTTCTGTAAGCTTTCAAGAACTACTCAGCGAGAAGTTGAATAATATTCCTCGGCCCTTGCAGGGAAAGTTTTGATGGAAGCTATCAGAAAGTTTTCATGACATTACATGAGACCTTGCATTTTTGAGTGACCGAAAACTTCCTCGAAAACTTCCTGAATCCTTTCAAAACATATACTCAAAATGAGACCGTCCAATGAAATAGGATCAAATTCCCTCCCAATGAGGTATATATGAGTCATTTCGGAGCATTTCGGCCAGAGCCGTCACCAGAGGGGTCCGGGAAAAATCCAAAAAAATTTCATTCCTTCAATACTCTGTTTATAGAGTACAAAAAAATTCTTTTGGGATTTTTCCGATGCCCCCCATGGGCCCTGGGGCCCATAGAAGGTCTATTTTAGGCCCTTTTTCGGCCAATTTTTCAAAAATCATAGCTCCGACTAAACTCAATTTTTTTCACGTATTTGGGCGCATTTTCTTTGTTGAGTTTAGCACTTTCAAGGGAGAAATAGTCAAGAATCAAAAGTGCGGCCCAGTGACTCCTAGGAGCTTTTTGCTGAGAGCAGATTTCAGCGATTTTTGGGCCTGCTCCAAAGCGATGTAGCTCCTACTAGACATGTGATAGTCGACTTCCATTGGTAGTCATTTTGAAGGTCTTGAAAAAACCCACAATTTGACCACTAGTATTAGAAGTCGATCATCATACTTTCCATAGGAGCTACAGTTGATACAACTTGAGCAGTTTTGCGAAAAAGCCAAACATAGAGCTCAATTTACAAAAATCGTTTTTTCATTCCTGACCTTTGAACTGTGCGACTATGTTCTTCAATACAAGAACTATCAACATCAACAAGAATCTGAGTAAAGGAATCATCCCCTGATTTTTGGCATACATTTAAGAATACAGTTTTTGATATTTTGCTTAGAATGACAACATAGGCATGGCTCTCGCATATGCTTTCATCCGACATCTTTTGGAAACCTTTCAGTAACCTGCAAAAGTTTCGGGGAGCTGGTTTCATCGACACCTCCTGAAAACCTTTCCGAAACCTTTCAGTGAAAGTTTCGGAGAGCGAGTTCCATCGACAGCTTTCCAAAACCTTTCCGAAAACTTTCAGTAGAAGTTTTGGAGAGCGGGTTTTATCGACAGGTTTCCAAAACCTTTCCGAAACCTTTCAGTGAAAGTTTTGGAGAGCGGGTTTCATCGACACTTTTCGGGAACCTTTCAAAAACCTTCCAGGGAAAGTTTTGGGGAGCTGGTCTCATCGACACCTTTCGGAAACCTTTTAGAAATCTTTCTGTGAAAATCTTAGAGAGCGGGTTCCATCGACAGCTTTCCAAAACCTTTTCCAAATCTTTCAGGGAAAGTTTTGGGGAGCCGTTGCTATCGACAGCTTTTGGAAACATTTCAGAAACCTTTCAGTGAAAGGTTTGGAGAGCGGGTTCCATCGACAGCGTCCCAAAACCTTTCCGAAACCTGTCAGTGAAAGTTTTGGAGAGCGGGTTCCATCGACAGCTTCCCGTAACCTTTCCGAAACCTTTCAGTGAACGTTTTGGAGAGCTGGTTTCTTCGACACCTTTCGAAACCCTTTCAGAAATCTTTCAGCGAAAGTTTTGGGGAGCCGTTTTTTTTGACAAATTTCGGAAACCTTTCAGAAACCTTCTAAGAAAAGTATCGAGCAACGAGTTTCGTTGGCACCATTCAGAAACCTTCCAGTAAAAGTTTTGAGCAACGAGTTTTGTCAGCACCTTTCAGAAACCTTTCAGAAACATTTCAGCGAAAGTTTCGAGTAGCTGTTCGTTGGCTTTCCTTCAGAAACCTGTCAGTGACAATTGCTGGATCTCTTTCAAGAAAATTTTCACGAAGGTTTCCTTGTAGTAATCTTTCCAAAAATCCTGTAGGGAAACTTTCCTGAAAGGTGTTCAGCAACTTTCGTTGAAACCTTTCGAAAAGTTTAGTGGAAAGGGACATAGTTAACTTTCCGAAAGCTTTCTATGAAAGCTTTCGGAAAGGTTTCGAACCTTTCACTGAAAGCTTTCTGAAAGGTTTCGAAAAGGTTTCGATGCTGTCTGGGCTGTTAATATCACTTATCACTTCCGCATTAACGGAGGATGGCATGCAGTGCGGAGCATACGCGGAGTGCCAAAGCGGCCGGTTCTCGATTTATCTTGTATTTACTCAATTTACTCTAGTTTTGGACGGTTCCATCGTGAAACATCGCACGATAGGCCATTTTTCAGCTCTAGGTCTCATCTTCCACAGTATTTTATGCCGAGTGCTGTATAATTAGGGCCTCGACAGAAAGTGCGCATTTGCTCTTTCTCCCCCTTTTTCCCCTGTGGAAGTAGCGTCATTGCGCGCCCGTGGCGGCGACTGCAACTACAGGGCCTATGCTTATACACGGGGGAAAAAGTGGAGAGAAGAGCATTGCGCACTTTCTGTCGAGGCCCTTAGAGTCCACGAATCGAGAGCAAGGGAAGACCCAGTCCACGAAGCTTCATGATAAGGCCCGAATTCGACACGATTTTCGGTATTTTCGACTGTTTTCAACGGCTCGTATAAAATCGGGATTTCAAAGGAACAACCAAATTATTATTGGACCTTTAAATAGACACCTGAAAGAACATTTTCTCATAGGTTTGGGGTCGATAGAAAATAAACGATTTTTTTAAATTGGCCTTGAAGTTTAACGTTTTTACAAAAATCCCCAACTTAAATTGGCTGTAGATCGTACGTGAGATAAGATAATGACACGGCCCAAAGAGGAAATTGAAGGTTTTGTCAAGGCCTACAAGTTTTTTCTCCTGCAAAATTTCGCTGCGAGGCTTCCATTTTGACCTATACGCCTCCAAAGTTGGTGCAAAGTCGTATTTTTGGGCCTTTTTTGATGCAAAAGTGGGACCTACCAGATATCAATTTTTGGACCGGTCAATTTCTTTCTTGAAAGTGTACGTCATACCGAAAAAAATGCGCCCAGCTAGGATGAAAAAGATGCATTTGGGTCCGAGCTACGAATTTTCCAAGATAGCGAAAAATAGGCGAAAAACTGCTCAAAAATGGGGATTGGAAAATTCGTAGGGCCCGCCATGGGTCCCAAAAAAATCTGAAAAGATTTTTTTTAAACTATATTCTGGTAGTACTCACGGAAAAAAAATGTTTGGGGCATTTTTAAATTTCGTCGATTTTCAAAATGTTCACCTTGGTCCAGAATGACCCATATAGATCAAATGAAATCACTCATGTTTCAGTCCGAATCTGATCGCAATCAACGCAACGAGTCAAGAGTCAATAGAGTCAGCTACAATGAGAACGATTCAAATCCTTGTCATAGGTGTGGTCAGAGAGGTCACAGAGCTGGTGTTGATTGTCCTCTACACAACACTGACAAGTGGCCACATCATCGCTGCCAGACAGTACACAAAAAGGGTGGACTTTGTCCAACTCCTAGACGAGGTAAGAGTCCTTCTATATCTAGAATAAATGACAAAGACTCAAATTCTAACAATCAAAGTAAGAATCGACGGAAAAGAAAGTCTGGAAAGAAAAATCGAGGCAAAATTAGTAAGAAAGAAAATTTGGAAGAGAGTAAGAAGAATTTTAAATGGGCTGCTCGAATGGTTGTAGATTCAAGCGAAAATAAAGATGAAGAAAGCGAAAGTGAGAATGAAGGTAAGAAATTAATCTCAAAATCATATCGAGCACGAAATTTTATAAATTTTATCGCAGATTCTGGTGCAACTGATCATATAGTGATTCAGTCTATGGTTCTTTCTAATTTTAAAAGACTCGAAAACGGAATCATTAAGAGTGCGAATAAGAACAAATTTGCAAATATGATTATAGATGGAAAAGGTAAACTCAGTTTAGGAAATGAGACATCTGATCAAAAATTGATTCGATTGACTGATGTCATTGCTACTAAAGATTTATCTGAAAACTTGCTTTCTTTGAGAAAATTAGCTGACTCTGGGTTTTCTATTCATTTAGATGATAAAATCTTCAAAGTTTACGATAAATTTACAGATAGAATTATTTTTCAAGGTACTTATAAGAAACCGAATTGGATTATTCGATTTGAAGTTAAAAATAACGAGTCTGATGATTCTAAAGAATCCACTGGAAAAAATTATTCATGTAATGCTCGAGTAGTTTCACATCTTGAATCATCAGAAGAGTCGTTAGTTTCGGAGGGAGCTACTAACGAATGTTTAAATACTGATTCTTCGATTGGGAGGGAGAAAGATATAGTTCTAGTAGAGAAAACTCTCAACAATCAGCAGAATCCAGTAGAGTCTACCACGAATTTTTCCAGTAATAGATCACTCAAGAATTTCATCATAAGCTCTGATGAATCGATATCGTTGATAAATTCAAATGATTCAATTGATAAGAATCTAGATAAACAAACGAGTGAAAATTCTAAAAGTTTGAATCTAGGACAACTATGGCATACGAGGTTAGGACATGCATCTTTGGGTTATCTTCGAAAACTTCAGATGAAAACAAATTTGTTAGAAAATGTAAAATTTGACGATTCTATTCTAGACTGTGAAGTATGCATAATGTCAAAAATGGAAAGATTACCATTCAAAGAAGTACGAGCAAGAGCTCAAAGACCTCTCGAAGTCATTCATACGGATATTATGGGAAAAATTAGTCCTGTGTCGTATCCCGGACAAAATGTATTCATTATAGTTTTTGTAGACGATTATTCTAGATTCTCAATGATGTATTGTTTGAAGAGTAAAGACCAAGCAGGCCAAGCGTTAGAATCATTCTTGATATCAGCTCGAAATTTGATAAGTGAAAATGTGAAAGTTTGCTACATCAAATCAGATCAAGCTCTTGAATACATGGGAGGACATTTTGCAGAAGTATTAGAAAAAGTGAATATAGAATCAAAATTATCTCCTCCATATACTCCTGAACATAATGGCACAGCTGAACGATTCAACAAAACGATTCAAAGAAAAATCTTAGCTCTATTAATTGATCCTGGTTTACCTAACTTGATGTGGGAATTAGCTGCAGAAGTTGCTGTGAGTTGTTATAACAAGACTCCTCACAAAGCTATTGGATATGATATTCCAATCAACAAATTCGCACCAAATGCAAGTTGTCATTTGGAAAAAATTAGACGATTCGGATGTGTTAGTTATGTCAAAGGCAACAAATCGAAATCTAAGTTCGAAGCAAAAGCTATCAAAGTCTATTGGGTAGAATACAAAGAAACAAGTCACATATTTTGGCATTCCTCTTCACGAAAATTTTTAGAATCAAGAAATGTTAGATTCAATGAAAAATTAGTTTCTGGTGATATTTACAAAAAGAGATCACTTACAAATGAAGATACGATTGAATCTTCAAAACAAGTTGTTGATTTCATCAACGATTCACTTTGATGGTGTCAATGATGAAAGTAGTATTCCAGAAAAACAACTTGTAAACGATTCATTTAAAGATAGGAAAAGAAGCAGACCTCGGAAAAATGAAAGAATTCACACGACTCATCAAGGCGATAAGACGATTCGAATATTCCAAGGTCCTTGCACTCGCAGTAGAGCCAAAAAAAAGATGGATCATTCTGAAAATAAGAAAAAAATTTCTCAACTGAGAAATCAATACAAGATTCTAGTTTTGCTAACTATAGTGAGGTTTGTAATGATTCTGATAAACGATGTCAAGATGATGTTTTAGCTCATATTCTCATCGCATCAGTGTACAAAGACCCAACGTCTTATGAGGAAGCAATGGCTTCTCCTGAAAGAAAATCTTGGATCAAAGCAATTAACGAAGAATTAGAGTCTATGCGTAAGAATCGAGTGTGGTCTTTAGTTAATCGACCTAAAACTCAGAATGATGGTACACGAGCAAATATTATAGATCCAAAATGGGTTTTCAAAAGAAAGATAGTATCAAATGATGATTTTAGATATAAAGCTAGATTAGTTATTAGAGGATTCAAAGACAAAAATATTCATGATCTAAAGGAAACATACGCGCCAGTAGCGAGGTTATCTTTAGTTAGAGCAACTCTTGCAATTATAGATAAATATCAACTTCAAGCTTGTCAACTCGATGTCAAGACAGCATTCTTGAATGGAGATTTAGATGAAGAAGTATACATGGAAATCCCGAAAGGTCTTGAGGTTGATAAAAATATTCTATCGACTCAAGTATGTAAACTCGAAAAATCATCATATGGATTGAGAGTTATTCCGAAAAATTGGAACAAACGATTCAAAAGGGAAATGAAAGCACTAGGTTTAGAGAATGATCTACACGAACCTTGTCTTTTCACATGGAGGAAAAATGGAATGATGATACTTGTTCTCTTATATGTAGATGATATGATAGTTGCAAGTAACGATTCAAACAAATTATTGTATGTGAAATCACATCTGAGTAAAGTCTTTGAAATGAAAGATCTTGGTGAACCTAAACTATTCCTAGGAATGAATATTGAAAGAAACATTGAAAAAGGAACGATTCTATTACACCAAGCTCAGTACACTCAAACGATTCTAGGAAAATTCAATATGCAAGATTCCAATCCTCAAAATACGCCCATGATAACGAGAAAAATGAGTAACAAAAATGAGAAAAGTAAAATCGGATCAAACGAATCTCAAATTACGATTACAAATCAAAAATCAAAAGGAGTACCATACAGAGAAGCCATTGGATGTTTAATGTACTCATCAGTAGCTACTCGACCTGACATTGCTTTTGCTGTGGATTTTCTAGCAAGAAAATAGAGTAATCCAGCTGGAATTGATTGGGAAAATGTTAAGAGAGTCTTTAGGTATCTCAAAGGAACAAAGAATCTAGGAATTGTTTTTACATCTTTAGGTAAAAATTTAGAGGCATCAACTGATACTAGTTTCCGAGATTGTGATGATTGAACTTCAACTGGAGGTTATGTTATTAAATTGTTCGGGGATGTAATCGCTTGGAAAAGTTACAAACAAAAATATGTAACTCTTTCAACTTGTGAAGCAGAATATCTAGCAATGAGTGAAGCTTGTCGAGAGCTCATCTCAATAGATGAATCGATTCGATATACATTAGCAAAGACTTTATATCCTGTCACAATTTGGTGTGATAATCAATCTGCCGGTAATTGCACTCAAATGGATGGTAGTCATAAGCTAAAAACTTTCGTCGAATAAATTGATGAAATTACTAAGAAATTGAATCAAAGAGAAAAATCTGGAAATACAGTCCATATGTCTGAAACACATGGTGATTCCATGTAACAATGTATTGAACAAGGAAAGATTATAGTCAAATGGGTTGCAACAGAAGAAAATGTTGCTGATATTATGACGGAACCGTTGCCATATGAATCACATGAATATCTTACTCGTAAGATTACAAAGAATCCAAGGAACCGATACGAATGAATCTGGAATCTTCATGAATCATGAATCAAAATAATTGAATCTTACTATGTGTTGTTTGTTTTCTTATATGTTCACAGGTGACGAACAACAATGAGAAGATATTTTTCAAGTGTTTAGAAATTTAAGTTTGTTCTTCTAACAATTATCATAACGAGTATTGATATGCTTATTAGAATTCAAGGCTATGTGAACGATTCTTTATTTCCACTTGACCACATGTTGTTCAAATATTTTTCTTATCAGTCAAACAGCATTGTGTTTACAAAGATTCAATTATAAGATTTTGTCAATGATTTCTCTTTAGTTTCAGAGGTCTTTACATTCATATGGATTCAAAGATTTGTATAAGGGAGGGAGTGTTGGAAATATACTTATACAACTAAATAGAACCATACGAATATATTCAAATGAGCGCGCGTCTTTTGTTAAACAACGGAACGGTTTGGTTGCTACGCCGCCCCACGACTGTCATCACTTCGTTGTGAGCCTTGTTCAAGTACAGTCACGCCGCCAGTTAACCTCAATGAATTTTCCGCTGTGTATATCGTGCTCATTGTATACATTGTTTATTGTGCCTATTGCATCTACGAGTCTACGAATCAACGAGTCCTGAATAAACGAGTCATCAGTTTATATAAATTGTGTGTGTCTCCTGCTTCAAAAGCCCTGCCGTGCTCGCACTCTATTTGATGGTGGTTCCTTTAAGAAAAACTTTTTTCCTCCCATAAAGCTCTTGGATACATGAAAATTGTACCGCCCTCTTCGTTTCCCCTACATCTACCGACTGTAGGTAACCGTTTTTCTTGATAACGCCTTGGGAAATTACTACAACCCCATTTTTTAAGCCCTCTCCGACCACACAGTGAATGCTGCCTCAACTTCTCTGAAGAGTTGCAATTACAAGTTTGGAGCTTACCGTAAATGGTCGGAAACCGTTTAGGTAGAACGTTTGAGCAACGTAAAATGTCTACGAGATGTCTCTTGTCTCAACGTTTCCAGCACATTTCTGGGACGTTTCAACGGTTTTTCAACGGTTAAACAATGGGTTTCGAAATGTTTTGTGTGCAACCAAGACTTAGACAATTTTCTGTTGAATAAATGAATTATTTCTAAAATTCCCTTTCTCGCAAGCTATCAGCTCCATTCCTGTTCAATCTCATCGATTGCGCTCAATCAGAAACATGTCCACTCAGTAAAAGAAAGACGGTAAGATTGTGCTCGAATGCAACAAGAGCCAATTAACAACAATTCATGAAAAACGATCCATTCATTTACTATATTCGCAACGTCCCAGGAACGTGCTGGAAACCTTGAGACAACAGACATCTCGTAGACATCTTACCATGCTCAAACGTGCAACCTACAAGGTTTCCGACTATCTACGGTACGTTCCAAGGTTGCAAGTACAACGTTCCAGGAACGTTGAGGCAACATTCACTGTTTGGTGGGCTGACCATGTCTGTGTGTATGTGTGAATATTCATGTTGTTTCCTATGGCCTAGGAAATTCTTCACTGTTTTCACCAATCCCCTTGAAATTCTGCACCCATATTTGGTGGCATCTGTAGATGGGAATGCAACTTTTCCAGAAATTTGTCATTTTTCCATATCTTGCAAACTATTTATATTTTTCTCTCCTGCCTCAAAGAATATGAGTGTTTTCTGAGCTGCTTAATTGACTGGTTATTACATAATTTCGATTTTTCTACCACCAAAACTACATCCAAGAAACTCTTTTAGAATAAAGGAAGGAAGTACAAATCATTTGTGAGACGTGTTTTTCTAACAAAAGTTGAACATTTCTCATAAAACAGCCTATAAGTCAAAAAATACTCATCAGAGAATACTCGAATTCACTTGCATCATGAGAAGAGTCTTCAAAATGCACCCGCAGGATTTCGGGATAATCTATCGAAGCGTTGTAGAGTTTTCACTTTACATGTGACGCCATTTTATTCCGGTTTCTTCGTCTGCGACAGCATATTACCGTTTCTCCCCATATAGTTGACTCTATACGAGAATTTTGTATTGACCAATCGATTCAAAAGGTCGATATACTACTAGATCACTTCCTCCACTTATTTTCGAGTGAGCAGGAGAAAGTATAAATCATTTTTCAGATATGGTTTGTTGCGAAAACATTCTAAATTGAACATAAGAGGATTCACAAGTCTAGGAGTACTCATCGGGGGAAGTTTAAAACTCACTGAGACTATTGTTGGATTGTTCAAAATATATCCTCAAATTTCCACACATATATTCGAACAAGTGTATCAGATGTTTCGTGTCTCATGATAGGCAATGTTATGGCTGTTCCTCCGTGTATCTCTGTATAGACTTCCTTCCCTTATCCAAATAGCGTCCTAGCAAAAATTGTGTATCAACCAATCGATCCAAAATTTCAAAGGACATTCTTGTGAAAGTCCTCCATGAAGAAAAGGAAAAATGAATGATTTGAAATTTCTAAAGCGGACCCAAAAAAGCACAAACCGTCTATGAGGAATTTATTTCCTTAAATTTTTGTAAATCTCCGGAAAAAGAGCCACTGAATTTGGAGAGTGAGAACTGACTTGTTATTGAATGAGATTGAAGATTCTCTGATCAAGATTTGGTTTCGATGATTGTATAATCTTGGAAACATGAAATTCTTCATTTCAATGAAAAATCATGATATTTCAAATCTCAGATAGATGAGATGTTGATTTCATAAAATTGGTTTGATAAAGCATTCGGCTAATCTCTCTCAGCAGCGCATTCCCTCATATTTCAACGTATAAAATGTCGAAAAAATTATCGGGACGGTCAACGAGTATCCATCCCTGAGGTCGGCATATGAGGGGTAAGTTGGGTGAGAGATTAGCAGAATGCTTCCTCAAAGCCGTACCTGCCTGTTATTAGAGTGAATCTGGGGGTTGATCTTACAACCACTGTCATATTTATGAAGAGTTGTGAACTTTTTTATTTCTACTGAATCACACAATCATTTGAGTTCACATTAATTTCTGATGTATTTGTACTGAATTATTACCAGAAAATATCTGAGTAGTGCTTCCAGTGAACTCTGGATATCACCGCCTTCTGGTCGAACCGATGACATTCTGATCATTCCTGACATTTTTGAATGCGTATCCATGTGTTATCATTTATATACGTCAGAAATCTTTCTACTCCACTCGTCTCATCAAGTTGAACTTCTCTAGGGCCAGTCAATCACCACCCAAATGTGAGTGGAGTGATTCTCCAGTTCTCTTTCGGTAGTCTCGTATCCGACTCATGATACGTTTATTGGACTAAAATTGCTAAGACCTCATTCTATAACACCAAAATATCTCCTTCCCCCACAATCTTACGAGAACTCATCTCACACAAACGAAAGTTTTTTCAATATCCCCCACCGATAATACCTCTGGGAGAATTTAGGGCATCAAAACTAAGGTTTTTCCAGCAAAAACTAAGGTTTGGTTGAGGCGGAGTTCTGATAGCCCAGGAGGGAATAAGCTCGGGAAGCAGGTTTGTTCACAGCGAGGGCTTCCTTGCGTTAAAAAACGGTGGAATATTGATATATTTCATCAATTTTCCACTGTTTTCGTCGTGGATGCATGGAGAGGTTCATATCAGGGGAAACTTGCTTTCCGTGCTCACCATTGCCTGGGCTATCTTGATTGTAATTGATAGAGTTGGTTTGAAGATGATTAAAATGGAGTTTTTAAAGGAAATTCTGATTTTTGGAAAAAGAAATGTATCTCGATCACGTTTAAACGTAGTTGAATGAAACTCGGTTTCAACTAATTGATGTAGAATGCTGGGAAAGTATTGACTTAATTCATCAAAAGGGTGGAAGGATTAGTTGTAGGAGGAGATACGACCTTGAAATGGAATTTCGATAAGATTTTATTGGCTTATTTTTGCGAGATTTCCTTTTATAGCCATTCACATTATCTACACTAGGGTTTTTTGAGTGAGATATGTCCTTCAGTTGGAGCGAAATTCCAGTACAGTTGGTGAAGAGATAATCAAACTAGAGCATCTTGTGAAATTCGTGATTTTTTGAGAATAAATTCAATTTTAATTATATTATAATTGATCAAATTTTGAAAACTTCGGTATTGACAAATCGGTTCCAAATGCCGAAAGAGTATCGATTCAGTTTATTGGAACTAAGGAAACAGACTGAGAAGAATTGCATTCATTTCTGCAATAGTATTCAATCGACATGAGTCAAATTCATCCTATTATACCTCAATCGGTTTCAATCGTCGACTAATTTACTTCTCAATGTCATTTAATGACACCTACGGCTATTTATCGCTCGGGATACGAATAAGTATAGACAAAACAATGCCGCTATTGGGGAATCGTTCCCAAAGGCGGGGAGGTAATTAAGGTGTTATGACCGGATACTGACTTATTGCATTTTTTCTGCAAAAGTATTCAATGGACATGAGTCAAATTCTACCTAATATACTTCAATGGGTTTCAATCGTCGACTAATTTACTTCTCAATGTCATTTTATGATACCTACGACTATTCATGGCACCATCTTTAGGGTATGAACTAAACGACGCCGCTATTGGTCAATCGTCCCCAAGGGTATTCATTATATTAGATTGTGCTGACGTGTACTGACCCGATCACGTTCATTTTTCCAATAATATTTAATCGACATGGATCAAATTCGCACCAATCGACTTCAATCGGTTCCAATGACTGACTAGGTGACTCTTCAATGTCGATCAATGGTACGTACGGCCATTCATGGCACCATCTTTAGGCTATGAACTAAACGACGCCGCTATTGGTCAATCGTCCCCAAGGGCATTCATGATATTAGACTGTGCTGAAGTGTACTGACCTGATCACGTTCATTTTTCCAATAATATTTAATCGACATGGATCAAATTCGTACCAATCGACTTCAATCGGTTCCAATGACTGACTAGGTGACTCTTCAATGTCGTTCAATGGCATGTACGGCCATTCATGGCACTGATTAGACATGGCTATGAGCCGCTATTGGTCAATCGTTCCCAAGGATGTTCATGATATTAAACAGTATTCGACGCTTGTCGACTTGATTGCGTTCATTTTCCCAATAATATTCAATCGACATGAAACAAAATTGATCCAATTGACTTCAATCGGCGTCGATTGCTGACTAGTTCACTCTTCAATGCCATTGAATGGTACACACGGCTTCCTATGTCTCTGATTACGAATGGTTATCGATGATATGATGTCGCTATTGGTCGATCGTTTCTAAAAGTGCTCATGATATTAGACAGTATTTGACGGGTACTGACCTATCGCGTTCATTTTCCCAATAATATTTAATCGACATGAATCAAAATCATTCCAATCGACTCCAATCGGCGTCAATCGCTGACTAGTTCACTTTCTTCGGGGAACACCCACATAGCCGATTGAATGATATTAAGGAGTGGTCGAGTTGGGAATTGGAAGATATTGAAGTGTTCGGATTTGATTCATGTTTTTCGATGATGGTTCATCGGATCAACTCCATTAGGTTGACTTCTGTTGCAGAAAGACTATAGAGTTGCATGTTTACCCGTATAGGCGGTAAATGATACTTGAAAGTGAGCAAGTTGTCGATTGAAGCCATTCGAATCAATTAAACCGAATTTGACTCATGACAATTGGATAGAAATGTGATTGGTTGAGTGCAATTAAGCTCATACCCGTTACACACAGTCTGATATCACTTCTTACCATTGGAAGCAATTTGCCAATGGTGCCATCATTGCATTCTCCACATTTAGTAACACAAGAGATAAATAGTCGTGTATGAGATTTGATAGTACAAAGGTGTAAACAGATTAGCGATTGGAACTGATTGAAGGCGATTGGGCCGAACTTGGTTCATGTCAATTGGATATTATTGGTCATATTGAATCATTTGGATTGATTTCTATTGCACGAAGATCAATGATGATTTTGACATCTGAGAACGATTGGCTGGTAGTGGCATCATTCTGTTCGTGGTCATTTGTGAATAAAGTGTTGAGGAAGCGGTATGGATGGTTGGATAATATTAAGGGAAGTTGACTTCACGTCGCACACAGTACAATGCAATTCCTTTCCTTTGGAAGCGATTGGCCAATATAGTGCCACCATTCAGTTTGCGATATTTGGTAATGCATGAAGTGCATAGTCGCGCAGGCGATTGAATAATATTGAAGAGCGAGTGACTTGGGGATTGAAACCAATCGAAGTCGATTAAACCGAATTTTTCATAAGTGATTTTGGTAGATTTTTTCGTCCTTGATGGTTAATAAACAAGTTGAATATTTGGTCTCGTCGATCTTGAAGGACGGTGGGGAACTAAATAAATTCCCAAAATTTCATGATGGAAATTTTATTGCAACGTTTCATCCACTAGGTTTTGTGGACCTCATCAGGCTTCAGGTTTCTGTTTTGACACATGTACAAAGATAGAGAATATGAAACTTTTTACAAATGATGGATGTATAAATATTCAAGATACGCAAGATCGGCGAGACCAAATATTCAACTTGCATATAAACCGAAGTTGGTTCATATCAATTGGATGTGATTCGTCGTATGAGTTCCTTGATTCACATTATTGCATAGAGTCCAAAGTCACTTTTCACCATTGGAAGCAATTGGCCATTACCACCATCATTCTGTTCCCGTCATCAAGTAATGCAAGAAACAAATAGCCGTATAGGCGATTGAATGATATTGCGGAGTAAGCGACTTGGGAATTGGGACCGATTAAAGTCAATTAAACCGAACATGGTTCATGTCAGATGGTTATGATTGGTCGTATGAACTCATTTAGATTGATTTCTATTGCATGAATTTCAATGTCACTTTCGACTATTGGGAGCGATTTGCCAATAGCGGTTCGATTCTGTTCGTGACATTTCGAATTTCAGGGAGTGGACAGCCTCATAGGTGATTGGATAATATTGTGAGAGTCTTATCAGCGATTGAAACCGATTGAACCCGATTGAATCGAACATGTAGTATGTCGATTGGATATGATTGGCCATCATATGCACTTATATGGTTCAATTTCAGTTGCATGAATTACAATGTCATTTTCCACCATTGGAAGCGATTGGCCAATACCCCCATCATTTCGTTCGCATCATGGAGTAATGCAAGAGATGAATAGCCGTTTAGGTGATTGGATTATATTGAGGGGTGAGCGGGTTGGCGATTGAAACCGATTGAAGTCGATTCAAACGGGCTTGGTTCATGCAATTGATTACGATTGATCGGATGAACTCATTCAGATTGATTCCTACTGTATTAAATTCGATGTCACGTTCGAACATTGGAAGCAATTGGCCAATAAACCAACATCATTCTGTTAGCAACATTCGGTAATGCATGAGATGAATAGTCAAGCAGGCGATTGAATAATATTGAGAAGTGAGCGAGTTTGCGATCGAAACTGACTAGAGTCGATTGAAACGTTTCTGTTCTATGTCAATTGAATATGATTGGTCGTTCCAACATATTTGGATGGAGTGGCATCACATAAAATTTAATGTCGCGTTTGACCATTGGAAGCGATTGGCCAATACCCCCATCATTCCGTCTGCATCATCGAGTAGTGCAAGAGATGAATAGCCGTTTAGGTGATTGAATAATATTGAGGGGTGAGCGGGTTGGCGATTAAAATCGATTGAAACCGATTGAAGTCGATTCAAACGGGATTGGTTCTCGAAATTGATTACGATTGATTGGATGAACTCATTCGGATTAATTCCTACTGTATTAGGTTCAATGTCACGTTCGACCAATGGAAGCAATTGCCCAATAAACCAAAATCATCCTGTTATTAACATTCGGTAATGCATGAAATGAATAGTCAAGCAGGCGATTGAATAATATTGACAAGTGAGCGAGTTTGCGATTGAAATTGACTAGAGTCGATTGAAACGTACTTGTTTTATGTCAATTGGATATGATTAGTCGTTTCAACATATTGGGATCGATCGGCATCACATGAAATTCAATGTCGCGTTTGACCATTGGAAGCGATCGGCCAATACCCCAATCATTCCGTTTGCATCATCGAGTAGTGCAAGAGATGAATAGCCGTTTAGGTGATTGAATAATATTGAGGGGTGAGCGGGTTGGCGATTGAAACCGATTGAAACCGATTGAAGTCAATCCAAACGAGATCGGTTCTCGAAATTGATTACGATTGATTGGATGAACTCATTCAGATTAATTCCTACTGTATTAAGTTCAATGTCACGTTCGACCATTGGAAGCAATTGACCAATAAACCAACATCATTCTGTTAGCAACATTCGGTAATGCATAAAACGAATAGTGAAGCAGGCGATTGAATAATATTGAGGAGTGAGCGAGTTTGCGATTGAAACCGACTAAAGTCGATTGAAACGTATTTGTGTTAAGTCGATTGAATATGATTGGTCGTTTCAACATATTTGGATGGATCGGCATCACATAAACTTCAATGTCGCTTTTGACCATTGGAAGCGATTGGCCAAAAATTCATCCCTTCCGCGACACTTCGTATTGCAAGAGATGGATATCAGTGTAGGCAATCGAATCATATTGCGGAGTGAGCGGGTTGGCGATTGAAACCGATTGAAGTCGATTAAATTGAACATGGTTTATGTCAGTTGAATATATTTTTGGGTTGTTTGCACAATTGGAAGCGATTGACCAACAATAAGATGATTCCGTTTGTGATATTCCGTGACGCAAGAGATGAATAGTCTCATGGGCGATCAACGTCGATTCGTCCCGATTCAGTTAACTGTATCAGAGCCCATTGAATCACATTCAACTAGCCCACGTTGATCTTATGCGTGTTATTGCCCAACTCTGACATGAGCAGAATGGTCGAGTGGTCAACGTCACTGTCTCGTCATCCAGAGGTCGCAGGTTCAAACCTCGTCAAAGGTCAAAATTATTCATCGATTTTTTCATTAATTGATAAAAATTTAATAATAACATTTCTTTCAGAATAAATATCTCCATGAATATCCGATGATTGAAAACTATCTTGAAAAATTGATAAAGTATATGAACGAATAATGATCAATAAGATATATAACATGGATATGATCACCCGTAAGCATACTAACCGAAATAAAAATCGAAAACAAAGTACAGAAATTTTTTTTCTCGATTCAATAGAACGTACGTTTTTAGATCCGATTCGATCCAATTGGATCTCACCGTAGATTGAAACCCATTGGGAAACATTTAACAGTTATTCACTAATAGAGCAACGGTTGGCTAGCTCCAATTGACTGACATTGATGCATCTGCGAGGGACCCGGCCGTATTTATTCGCAATTGGAGACGATTGGATTACCATTCACTAATCCCTGAATTCCTTTTAAGAACGATTGGTTTATATTTTACAATTGAAACCGATTGAGGAGGATTGAATACAATTAATTGAACTTCACTCGTGCCATTAAAATACACTGATTCCCCAATCTAACGGTCGATTGAAACCAATTGAGAACCGTACTGCAATTGTACTTGTGGCCACTCAAGGCAATTGGAGGAGTATTCAAGAACTCCTGAGTCCCGCTTGAGGCCGATTGATTCCCATAGCTATATGTAGAGTCAATTGGCGAAATTAGAGCCAATTGACTGGATTTCATACGCGCTTCTCAGGTCTATTGAAATCTCTCTCTCTCTCAACTCATTGGTTAACTCACCTCCTATCGAATTCGATTGAGTGAAATTAGATTCCAATGACCGCACTTGAACCTGGTCCGAGTAGATTGGCGTCTTTCCCTCCCGAGAGATTGAAGCCAATTGAGAACTTTTGGGGAATCCTTAGTCAATAGTGTAAGGGTCGATTAGCCCTATTGGAAGGTATTAAATGACATTCACCAACTCCTAGATCTCTCTTGGATCCGATTAAATCATATAGCTTCATTCGGACTCGATTGAGCGAAATTAGATCCAATTGATTGAACTTCAAACATGCTTTTCAGTTACAATGGAACTCCTCCCTCAATGCTTCGGAACCGATTGAGAATCACTCGATCCCTTAATCTCTCGAATGTGATAAATATCCAATAGCAGTTCCGTGATTGAAGCGCATTGAAAGAGTATTCATCAATCCCCAGATGTCTATTCAAGCGCATTAATCAATATAGCAAGGAGCATGAAACATCACGATGAAGCATTCATCTTAATTGCAATGAAGCAATTGGAAGAACTTGGTTGAAGTAGGCCCTCCACCTTTCATTACTATTGAGCCCCCTTCACGTTAGAAGATTCATCAATGAACACCAAGGTCAAAGTTGCATTCCAGATATCTAATTGAAATCTCATTCAGGAGTATTGACTATTGAGCAATTGTCTTCAATAGAATATTTCTAGCCGGGCTGGGGGGTTTTCAGTGATATACGGAATTTGGTTGAAACCGAGTTTTAATAAATGGCAGGGGAAACCAATAATTGTCTTCGACTCTGGAGATTGAAGGGATGTCAGAATCCTATCCTATTTGCATAGTTATCGTTATTGTCGAGTTCCCAAACCATTTAACGAATTTTCGAGATATCGCCATTCCAATTGGTAACGCCGATTTGATGGGCCAAACAGAATCGGTGTTGGATATTACGATTGCGATGTCTCAGAAAATGGTTTAGAAACTCGACAATGTCGGTATCCGACATCCTCACGAATGGAATTTCGGTATAAAAACATGAGGTAGCCGGGCAACACGGCCGTAAAGTTCTATTCACCACTTATGTGGAAATTTCAACTGTGCAAAAATTGAGATAACTTGTCTGGTTATTGGTATCGTCCGACTTATACTGGACAACTCACCCTTCAGCTCAAATCACTCGATTATTGCAAAAAAATGGGAACCCCTGGGGCGTCTGGTACGACCTAACCTATAATATACACACATATTTGTTCCAATTATTCTTGAATTCTTCTGCGATTTAAACTGAAAAACGAGTTTTGTTCGTTTATTCAATGAACGACGAGTTAGACCATTCAAGTTAGATAATAACTTGAATGACCGAACTTGTCCTTTAGCCCAAATCGGTACAGAGTTCGAGAATAATTGGAACAAAATTCAGCTCGCACGGCTACCGCATGCCCTTAATCGATCTATAGATCAAGCCGAAAGGACAATAGCCATGGTAACCCAAATTGCGGTGAGATCGAATGAGAAAATGATGATTTACCAGGAAAGTACACAGTTTCAGCGATTTTGACCTTAAAAAGCTCTGACTCAAAGTCGATTTGGAGTGGTGAGCCACTGATCGGTGGTATCATCTTAGGGTGATCCTCCACAACTTATAAAAGGTCATAAATTGATCAAATGGAGTGTGAATGAGGAAGCGCGGAGCGAAAGAACAACGCACTCAGAAGGAGGGACGGAGGGATGAGTCCCTCGAAAGTTTTTGAAGATTTCAGGAGAAGAAATGTTGCGCAAAATCGTTAGGTTTTGACGGGGGGGGGGAGGAATGGCTACCGTTGTTAAGGTATGAAATCCTCTGTCCCAGATAACCGTGGACCCACAACTTAGAGAATCTCGACTCGTACTGCAAGACGAGAGGAAAACGGTCTTCTCACACGTAGTCCAAAGCGCGAACTATCATTCCGCAATCTCCTAGGACCGTACCTCATGCCAAAGAGCGACTCCTATGTGTAGTCAAAGATGTGAACTACCATTCCGCATTCACTCGAGATTGTGCTTCGTACCGGAGAGCTGCTTCCTGTAGTCAAAGATGTAAACTACCATTCCGTATTCACACGAGATTGTGCTTCGTACCGGTGAGTTCCCACGCGTGGTCAAAGATATGAAGTAACGATCCGCATTCACGCAGGGTTGTATCTTGTGCTTAGGGGTGGCTCTCGATTACATAAAGATATTGGAATTAAATGATGAATTAACCATGAGCCATTGTCCACGTTGGTCTGAGAACACGTTGTTGACACGAATTACGAGTCCCAACTTGGGACTCATGATTCCAGATCTGCCTGCGGATACACGGCATAGAAGCCGTCGACAACGAACATCGGACAAGCCAAAGCAAGGACCTGTACTAGCTACATACATGAGCCACGCCGCAGCTGAAAGAGGACATGAGATGCATGCAACGCAACAGCAGAGGGGGGCGGACGACAATAACAACACGGCCATGAACCGCTTTTACGTCATGACCTCAATACGCAACATGGCCATGAGACGCGGCAACATCGCATATGCTTGGGAACGCCGGATCCACCGCCCTGCAGCAGGAACTTGGCGCAACGAAGGAAGAGCCAAGTAGATGACGACACCGCCAGCTAATCAGGGACGCTCCCCAGACGAGAGAGAGTCTCCACTCCAGCAAGCAAGCACACCTCCGCTACACACAATGGGAGGTCCCACTGAATGACGCCAGCGCCAGCCAATCAGAGACGCTCCCCAGACGAGAGAGAGTCTCCCCTCTAGTGCACAGATCTACGACGCGCTCGACCCATGATGGCCGCACACGAATCACGCAACAGCCCCGCCCCTTTCACTTACCGGCACTGCCCGAATCCATGATGGCACACCAAGCACGGTGCCCTTGAATGCAATTTAAATGAAATATTCCGTTACCAACGGGATTATTTTGGTTTCCGTTTCCGGATATCTTGAAGAATACATTCCTAAAAGAATTAAAATCTTTCGCCGAGCCGTTTTGAAGGAATGTCATTTGGAACAATTTTTGGAACTCTTATTTCCTCAATGATAATAAATGTTCTCCAAACCTAAGATTCCTTGGTCAAATGATGATCTAGATGAAAAATGATGATTTAGGAGGATGATTCGAGTAATTATGACAATGAGAATAGTTACGAGAGATTAAATCTCCAAAACTGCTGATTGTGGGGAGTCCTTTTGGGGGAAAAATTATGAAGCAGAGTCCAGATCTCAAATTGGGATTCCCATCCACATTTTATTCAAAACTACTCAAGTTGGGGCCAATATAGATGCACATTGTACAAGATAAATGAGGAGACATGATAAGAAGTCACTGTGAGCCTGTAATACAGAATGATTCCATCTTTTTCCAAAGACTTATGAATTCTTCAAATGTGGGAGGCATTGTATGAGCACACTGCACGTAGAAGTTTCTCGGGATATTTCTCGTTCGAATCGTTAACTTTATACTTCTCCCAGAGGGAATTGAAGTCGGAGTGAACAGACTCAACTGCTTGCTCACTGTAGAAGCCCAATCCTCTTTTTTTCGATTCGCAGAACTGTTCGACGTGAAAAAATACTGCGTGTACCTTTGGAGTCACACTGATTCCTAAGTTCATATAGCTTTGACGAAACTTGGCGATGAAAAGCTTGTAATCGGGATCCAGAACCTCTCCAAAACACGAGTTTACAACATCCCGGAAGTCAGAGAAGGATGTTTGATATTTTTCCAGTCTTGAATTTGGTTGAACACATAGTAAATCGGAATTCTCCAAAAGTTTTTTACACGAGTTCCCTTTGAAAGCTGGGCTACCATGTGTCATCTCTCGTTCAACGTTGCATTTTTTCATCCAAGCTGTAGATTCACTCCCAAACTCTCGGTACATATGGAAGAATATGGTATTTACCACTCCTAGCATGAAGTGCAGTTGAGGTGGTGGTATTAGTTGCAGGAATGTCTCGTCCGGATCGCTCTTGAATAGTGGTCTGTTCACGCAATTCATGAAATTTTTCGCATCATTCTTCACTGATCCAGCTGCAACCCACTTCTCGTAGTAAGTCAGATTCTTTTGGACCGTTCTGAGTTCACCGCAGGTGTTGAGATCATCTTTATTCACAAAACACCAGATGCATGGGTGGGTGCAGCTCTGCGGCATAATACCGGATATGATGCTAGCTAATTTCAGATCGGTAGCTATAGTTCCTTCAAGCTCTTCGAGATCCAGGGCATTCATTAATGTAGAAACATTGTTATAATTTTCCTGAATCTTAGGAGCTACTGCCAACAGGAATATCTTTTTGACTGCAGAATCTTTGAACTGTTTGAATGCAATACCGTCAGAAAATTTCCGACGTTCTGAGCCGGTAATTTCTGCTGTCGATGTTTCCGACTGAATTGAGAGGCAAATTTTGAAAAATCCTCCTCCACCGTCCAAGCCCTTCTTGATAAGATACTCTCCAGTGCGCCTTTTCTCTTTTATGAACGCTATGAAATCACTTATACCAATACAATGGACCACAACTCTATGCACTTCGGAGATCTCTTTTCCATTAATCTTCAAGAACTCAAACTCTCCGTGGCTGAAAAAATCGTCGAGTAGGTGAGATTTCTCCATAAGCTTAATCGTCGAGCCTGATTCGATAAATTTTCTATCTTGTGTGGCTGTCCGTAAAAATGAGGCGATCCCATGCGTCTGGCGAGAGCTTAGATTCATGCTTATCTGCAGTTTTGAAAGATCCTCTGCAGATACTGAGCGTTTACACGCGGTCTTTTTACTTATGGACCCTTTGCAGGATTTTCTGATGAAATGGAGTGGCTTGCCTCGTGATTGTCGGATGACGAGTGTCTCCTGTGACTCTGGACATTCTTCTACTGCAGTCCTATTTTTTATGAATTTGGACACTACTTGATCTTGTACTCTTTGGGGACAACTTTCCAAATAAGTTGAAAGATTATCAACTTGAGACTGCACATTGCAGATATGAGATACTCCTTTGGATACCGGAGTGAGACATTTGCGGCAGGGGTTTTTCAATGTGCTTGGAGCTGGATTTCCTGTAATATAATTCACGACATGAATGAATTCCACTCGGGAACTTTGTCAAATTCAATGAAACTTGAAGATTTCATACAAAACCGCGTCACATTCCGAATTTATGCAATTTTTTTGGAAATGATGTTAAGCACGTGGAATTTCCGATAAAAACTTCTCACAAGGCCCCTACGCTCGACGAAAAACGTCACGTAATGGATCAGGATTCCCCAGTGCGAGAGTGAAAAGAGAAGCTTTTTTGGTACGAGATACATAAATATTTTACGTTGTTCTACGGAAATTCGAGTACACTATGGTTTAATTTCAATGATGAATGGAAAAATAGTTGATGGTTATTGTAATAATGGGAATTTGAGCCCACTGAAGAGTTATGACATTTTGATATCAGTTTTCTGCAACATTTATGAATCGAGAGAAGATCATTGAGTTTCATGCGTGACTCCGCGCAAAGCAAAATAGCCTAGTACAATTTGTCGTCCAAATATTGAAGAAGCGCGAGCGCAATCTGTGCGTATTTCCACTTTGATAGGTAACCCGATAATCAAGAGATATATTGATGTAGGGTAGCGAGGGTAGAGTTGCGAGACGTCAAAATCATCGTGATGGAAAGGCTGATTACTAGTGCGTGACTCGGGCTGTACGTAAAAAAATTTTCGGAAGCCACAAGTTCACGATGTTGGGACGTCGATATGAGAAACCTATTCGTAAAATCCATGGAATTTTGGAACAATGCCATTTGACAGGGTTTCAAGTACTCACCTGCTGATTTAGATGTAGTTTGTTGCTGTGAATTGAGAGTTTTTCGTGCAACATCACAGATTTCACAATCACACCTCGAATTCTCGGTTGACTCGGAAACTATCATATCCACGACTCTGGGTGAATTCAAAATATTCATCGTCTCTTTGCCAGATTTAACTCGACTCACGTGCACCTTACACGTACCACACAAAGCTCTTGGTGAACTTTTGCTTTCTCGATAATGATTGAAAATTGTCTCCAGATCTATTTTCAGTTGATTTTTGATGGGAACCATCATTTTCTTCTTTCGAAAACATAACAGACAGACTTTGGATCTATTCTCCTCGTGAGAAAATGCATGGTCCTTCGTCATCACGATTGTGAAATCCGCATACAGTCAACGTAGCAATGAATACGCATTGATTGGGATAACAATTGAAACTTTTCACCACAAGGTTCAGAGACACGTGCGAAGCGCTCACAAGCTGGCGAGATACTATTCGAGTGACCCATTAGCTAAAGTTCCAGAATTCACTCTTGTTATGAATTTCGCTGGCATACATGTATACTGAGAGTATTGTCTGGAGCGAGTATGTAGACCATATCAACAAATGTCGCCGATTGAGCACGCGAGGAATTTGCCGCAGACGGGGTACGGTGTCGTAAGACGACCGCAAAACAGTATTCCAACTTACCGATCTGTGTCGATTGATGACGTTGAAACGATGATTAGCAATGCTATATTGATTTATGTTGATTGATATTGATCGTAACTTGAGTAGTTTTGATCAAGATGTGGATGGGAATCCCAATTTGAGATCCGGACTCTGCTTCATAATTTTTCCCCCAAAAGGACTCTCCACAATCAGCAGTTTTGGAGATTTAATCTCTCGTAACTATTCTCATTGTCATAATTACTCGAATCATCCTCCTGAATCATCATTTTTCATTTAGATCATCATTTGACCAAGGAATCTTAGGTTTGGAGAACATTTATTATCATTGAGGAAATAAGAGTTCCAAAAAATGTTCCAAATGACATTCCTTCAAAACGGCTCGGCGAAAGATTTTAATTCTTTTAGGAATGTATTCTTTAAGATATCCGGAAACGGAAACCAAAATAATCCCGTTGGTAACGGAATATTTCATTTAAATTGCATTCAAGGGCACCGTGCAAGGAAAGGATGCGCGCGCAGCACCATCAACCAGTCAGAGGCCTCCGTGGGCGTGACCAGGTCACTGAGCTAGTGACGTCATTTCGTCTATATAAGGAGCCTACAGACGCCCGCCAGCAGACTTAGCGTCGCTCGAGCACCAGCACACCGTCGACTTGCTATCGCTGCGAGCCACATCTGTCACTGTGTACCACCATCTTGTACCATTCGCTCTCTGTACGCCAGTTAATGAATCGTATCGTTCAGGATCACTGCTTTCACTGTGCTTCAGCACTTAACAAGTTAACGAACCCAGCCCCGCACTAATAATAATACTCGTAATCTTAGACGACCCGGTCGTGTCGCGGAAGTGAGTATTCAGGATTCCATCTCGGTGAGTCAGCACATGAGCCCGTGACTGCCCCTGACTCCACCGGCTACTCCAGAACCAGCTGCCGGAGTTCCAGTTCCAGCACCCGCTCCAGCTCTAGCTCTAGTTCCAGTTCCAGCACTAGTACCGGCAGACGCAGTTATCTTCGATATCGAATACCGCAACGTGCATTTCATAATACTGCGCCCACGTCAAGCCATACCCATTGTAGGACAAAGGTCCGACGGAACGGCCGACGCAAATACCCTGAGGGGCTAGTTCCAAATTCGAGCCGAACCTGAGGAAACCCAGCTCCTCTGAGATTTATCGTCACGCGCAAGCGCAGCCCAGTACCTTCAAGAGCCATTCATAACACCGTCAACCGGGGTTACTTTGAACAGACGGGGTAACTTTGAACACTCGGGGTACAAGTTTTGAACTCTTAAGATCGGCATAGTAGGGATTCCCTATGGTTCCAATACCGATTTTCTCCGCTAGGAGCGTGTTTCAGCAATGATTTACCCCGGCGTGCAGGCCCCGATCAGCCGTGTGTTCGTTCATAACGAACTTTTTCGAAAAGATGGTTTTAATTCGAAAAAAAGTTGCTCCAAACAATTGGTCTCGTTCGAGCACTTCCACGGCAAATACAAGGCAATGGTGCTATATATCGTTGATCCATATCGATATCTTCAAGAATCCATTACTACGTTGGTGTATTTTAACCCCAATTTAATTCTGTGACGTTAAAACTGAAAAGTACGTGTTTTTTTGGATACCGGGGTAACTTTGAACACTTTGCGTGTTTCGATAGGGTGACTCTGAACACTCTGATTCATAAATCTCTCCCAATATTTGACTCAATTCGCTTCTTTCTTCTAACTCCCACTAAGTACATAGATTCAGAAAGTCAACAAAGCTTTTTGCCCCTACAAAAAAAGGGGTTGGAGCTTACGTTGCTTTCGACTATGAAGGGCAAGTATTTCCAGTTAAAATGACAAGAGTTACCAAAGGAGGACCTTTCATATCGTCCATGCAAAAGCCTGGTCTGGAATTCTGGAAATGACCAGAACAAAAAGATGAAATACAATATCCCGGGTCTGGTGTATTAGGTTGTATATCAGCTCCCAAAGCTACCTCAAAGCTTCAAAAGGCAAACTATGTAGTTCCTGAAGTTTCCAAGAATTGGTAAATAGACGTGCCTCAACAAGAACTTCATGCCAGGAGATATCGTCCAGCTGCAGTGTAACTGATGAGCTCACAAGAATATTGGATGTAGATTTGGCTGAGTCGTGATTATTGACCAAAGGTAGATTATAATCATTCGTGGTCATGTATCTATCGATCAGTCAAAGCAGAAATACGACTTAGGTATTTTTATCATCATTGAGACACAGACAAGTGTGAGAACGAGTCAAATATCCATTCATCCGTGAAAAAATTGAGTGGTTTCATGTAGAAATGTTGGAGTTTATTCTGACTTAGCACGAGTCAAATTTTGATAGAAATTTGCAGGTTTATATTATCTGTATGTCTCGCGATTGCATTCTTGTGAAAACGTGTGAAAATAAGATCTAGGTTCCCAATGACTTTGTCAGAATTCATTCCAAGTTTTTGTTGTTTTTATACGACGATCAAACTTTGGAGAGCATTGTTATGGCTCTTCCATTCATGTCGAGTCAACTTCTAGTTCACTGTAAAATAAGGAATCCTGTTCAATTCGAACTCTGATTTTATTGTCATGTACACTAGCCGACAACGAATTCTTCCCAGAACGTATCAAACACGAGCTTCCTAGATGACGTCACTTCCGGAAGTTTGGAAGTCAGGTTATAATCATCTAATCAGAGGAAGTTGCTCGAACGTCAGTTGGTAAGGCAGGGATTGAATTTTTCGATGGTAATTTTACCAATAATACTGGTGTATGACTCGATCTCGTAGGACAAGGGCAGCTGTAATGAGGTGTAGAGTACAGCTTGGTGATGCAAATTATTTATTTGCTAATGCTTGCGCTCCCATGGCTCTCGTGCTACGAACTGAATCCTCGGTCCCCACCGACTCAGACAGAGCTTGGCGCTCCTTTTTGCGGCCAATTCTTTACATATGCGCTGTCCGGTTGATATAAGATATGTCCACCCCTACTTCTTCCTAGCATTTATGGAAAATTTCATGTAGAATCAGACTTCCTTCAGTATTGTGTTTTTGATATTTCCTACACGGTTCACCTTTTGCAATCATGTCTCCAATCTCCCTAGTTATGCCAGGCCAAAATACGACCCAAGGGGTCCTCTTGCTTCGTTTCTATTTTTCTCCTTGCCCGTCTAATTGTAGTGCAGTCTTCCAATACGTCTCTTCTCGAATTAGTTGGTACATTGATTCTCTCATCCCCATATTATGAGCTCAAAAATACTGATTTGGTAGGTATAAAATGCTTCACAGTCATCAGGCACGACTTTGATTTCTGCTGGCCACCTTTTTCAAATCAACTTCAGCACCGTTTGCAAATGTTTGCCTGGGCCTTTTTCTTTGATATATATCTTCTATCTCGTCGTGCATATGCTCAGGAAGTCTCGTATTCTGAAATATGCATGTCTACATCTTCTGAATCTCCAGATTCGTCTCCATGTGCTCTTGATAGGGCAGCTCTCATTCATAACAATGGGCCCGGTTTATATGTGACCATCAGCCAATATGGTTGCAGTCTCATACGAAATTTTTGGAGTCTCGTTCGTATGTCAATGACGCTTCAGCCAACAATGGGAATCAGTGTCTTATAATTGCTCCCAACCATAGAAGTAGAACCTCTCACATGCAGAGACTATTGCATATAACTCTTTTCTTAAGGTGGTTGGAAGGCGAGATCTACCTCAAGATTCTTCGGATTCGTTACCAGACACCAGACTGGTTCGGTTTACGCGGACCACGCATAGTCCACGCAGGCCATACCAGGCAGGACTTGGGTTTGGGTGGGGCCCAAGAGGTTGGCTCAGCCGTGTAAAGTCCCTCTCCCCTTGATGTCTGATACCTAGGGCATCGGGCAATCAAGAAGAAGATCCACCTGTATCTACCATCTCAGCCCGGAACCGCGTGAGCATTACTCCAGGATGAGCGGCGTGTCTTGCACTCAATTGCGAGCGTTCCTCTTCTCTTCTCCTCTCTTCGGCCTCCCGTCGGGATCTTCTATCTATATACTCCTTCCTCCTCTCCTCTCCTTTTTTCCCGCGTTTTTCTTCTTTCTTCTTCCTCCCTTCTTCAGGCCATCATGCTCCTCCGGGAGTCATGGACATCTTCTGTTGGAACCAGATGGTTCACTGTGGTTTGCCAGCTTCGATGCGCTTCACTTCCCTCCCCTTCTCCTCTTTTCGGGTCACCGCAAGCTCAAAGTAGCTGGTGACTCTATCCGTTGTCTCCTGGTTGCAGAGCAGCCAAACACGGCCGGCCAGAACCTCTCCAACAGTCCCGGGCTGGAATCCGCATCGATACGGCCATCCGAACCGGGTAAACCCTCTCTTCTTTCTCCGTTAGCGCCGGCCATTGTACGAAGGAGAGATCCACCAACTTACCATCCGGCCCCGGAATCGCGTGAGCGTTACTTCAGAACCAGCGGCGTCTCGCGCTCAGGATCGAGCGTCTCTCTTCTCACGACTCGCAGGTGTTGTTCCTCCTTCCCCGATCTTCTTCCATATCTTCCCTTTCCTTTCTCCCCTCTTCTTTCTTCTTCCTTTTTTCTCTTCTCTCTTTAGACCAGAATGCTCCTCCAGGAGTCATGGACCCTTTTCGTTCGAATCTGGTGGTTCTTCCCCCCTCCTTCGTCTCCGGCTTAGGAGAAGCTAGGCATTCCTCACCCTCCTACAACTATAGCTCGCTCTCGCTTTCTGGTAGGCGGTAGTTACTCGACCCAGATCGGTGGTTCGCACTGGACCCGATGACCTCGCAGCTCAGACACTTCGGCTTCTCTTTGCAGATTGCGCCGAGCTGTCCTGGTTCGCCGCACTGGAAGCAGAGTTCCGGTCTCTGCTCCTCCTCTTCCTTGCATCCCGAGGCCTTGTGGCCGTACTGGAGGCAATTATAGCACCTCGGTATGCCGCCCTTCTCGCGGATCCTGACTTTACCCCATCCTATTCTGGGCTCCTTCCAGGCCAGTAGGTAATGGGCCAATCTGCGGGAATCGCTGTTTGAAAGCCACGATACCCGTCCCGGAGTGATTCGACCTCTACTGCTCCCCTTTCGTTCTCCGTTAGGGTCCTCGCAAGGTCCTCTCACACTTTGTCCTTGTCAACGACGTAGTCGACTTCGAGTACCTCGAGGGTGTGCGGGAAGCAGTGGACTGCTCCTTCTTCCCCGACAACTGGTGCCAGTGCTGCCTTGACGGCAGCGGCGTCTGTGCCCTTCATCAGCTCGATGAGAAACTGACCTTCTTGGGTCATACTGATACCCGTAACCTTAGGGCCCACTTCTTTGCTCAAGGTATCCATCTTTACTTTACGCAGCATGTCTGCGTAACTGAGCCCGTTTTGAATGGCCGTGACGAGAACGGCTTCGGGCCTCCCTCTTTCCGTTTTCGTCTTCGCTTTCTTTCCAGCAGCGTCGTTGGTTTTTCCACTCTTCTTTGCTCTCGCCTTCTTGTGGTTCTCCTTCTTCGATACAACTGCCCGCCCTCGTTATCGTCCCTGGCTTCGGCGGGTGTCGGCCTTGTTCGTAGTGTCTCGGCTCTTCTCGTTGGAGCTCCCTGCTCCGTTTCATTCGTACCGCGTCGTCGCTCCCGTGGTGGGCGCGATTTTGCTCCTTGTGCATTTGTTTTGTCCTTCGGTACGGTTCTCCGAGGAGCGGAGCTGGGCTGCGGAGTGCCTCTGTTTCGCGGGATCACCTCAGCTTCGAGGAGAGTAGCTCCGAATGCGTCGCTCTGTTCGTTGCTCTCCCGTATCAGGTTCTCTAGCTCAAGATCTATACTCTTGAGTTCTCGGATGTCTCTCTTGGCTTGTTCGGAGATGCTCGGGGTGGCTTCCATTACTCCCGCTACCACTCTGAACCATTCGAGTATTGAGGTGGAATTTTTCACCATCAGCTCTCGGCACGCTTCTATGCTTTCCCACCCCTCCATCAGGTTGGGGAACGTGATTTCGATCTTCTGTCTGCCGTCCTTCCCTGGTGTTTGACTCGGTTCGATTTCCACCCTTCCGAGTGGTTTCTTGCTGTCCTTATTTTTGCCTTCGTTGTTTCCGGGGATTAAGAGTCGTTATATTGTCCTTGGACTCGATGCTGGTCTCAGAGTCATCCGACTCCGAGCTCACGCTGCTAACATCCTCTTAATTCTGGTCACTGAGTTTCAAGATCCTCACAGTGAGCGCTGGACTGATCTTCTTCAGTGTCTCTAGTGCCATCTCCGCTTCAGTTGCTGTTGAAGATTCTCCAGTCTTCGGCTCTTTCCTCTCCAAGGGCTTGAATGAGAGTTTCGCTTGTTTCATTCTCGGAGCCCGCTCGTACGCCTCCTCTCCCTCCCGCTTTTGGCCAGGGTTGGAATAGTGGTTCTCAGCTCCTAGTTTCTCCTCCAGTAGCGAATTTCCAGTGCTTGTAGCTTTACGCGTTCTCCCACCAGCCAAAGGAGCCACTGGTAGCGCGCTCTGCATCGTTGAGGGACCCCCCCTCCCAAGATCCGAATGGGGCCCCGCTTTACTTGGGGAATTCTTGCCGTCAATGCTGGACATCATCTTCTTTCTTCTTCCAGGGCCTGGAATCGCATACTGGCCGACCCCGGACCAGACCAGCACGGGTGTGGTGTTCTGTGTGATGCGTGTCCTGTATGATGTTGGTATGTTTGTGTAGTGCTTGAGCAGGCGTGAGTATGGTGCATGTAGGGTGTAGTGTGTGTGAGTGTAAGTGTGGGACTCGGGTCCGGAGGGGCGTCACTCCCTCAAGCTCCAGGTGCAGCCCGAAGGTCACACCCAAAGCACCCTACGGTTTCTCTCTCTCTCTCTCTCTCTCTCTTTGAGCGACCTGGGCTTTTCTTATCTGTTCCTATATTCTTTTCTTTTCACTGAGAGGATTACCCTTCATGCGTGACTTTGCGTCACGAGACTCATATACGACTGTGATATTCTTTGCGACCCCTTGTCGACGTTATTGTATTGTAACCTATGGAGTATTCACCCTCGGTGCTATTATTTTATTTTTAGTATCATATGAATATTCACGAACTGTGATATACCTTGTCCTCGACCAGACCGAGAAATACTGATTATCTATTTGAAGGAGAATTCATTCATTTTCATGAGACTGATATTTGTGACATATGTAATATATATGAATCTTCAACTTTTGTCTACGGACAAATGAAGGACCATCAACTTT
This sequence comes from Eretmocerus hayati, assembly GCA_029851415.1. Lineage (NCBI taxonomy): Eukaryota > Metazoa > Arthropoda > Insecta > Hymenoptera > Aphelinidae > Eretmocerus > Eretmocerus hayati. The sequence continues at coordinate 105,939,359 of CM056743.1, forward strand.
TTTTATTCTTAATTTTTTTTAAGTGAAATACAAGGGAAAATCTGATGACAGGACATCCCTATTGGATGTCTCACCGGCAGACCATGAGCGCTTTCATTTTGCCCACCCGGTGAACCGGATGAGCATGAATCCAGCGCCCGTGTGCCCTGGGGGCTAAAACCTTCTGCTCTCAGCCCTACAGTATTGGCAAGCCATCACTGGAGAACTGGGGGCAGCTAACCACTATCTAACCAACCCACCCTGGAACCGCGTTAGCATTTCTTCAGGGTGGGAGGCGTATCGCGCTCAAGATCGAGCGACTCTCTTTTCTCACGCCTCGCAGGTGTTGTTGCTCCTTCTTCGATCTTTTCCTACTCTCCTTTCTTCGATCTTCTCTCTTTTTCCTTCTCTCTTCTTTCTTCTTTCTTCTTCCTTCTTTCTTCCCTCTTCAGTTCATCATATTCCTCCTGGAATGATTTGGACCTCTTCTGCTTGAATCGGCAGAGTCACTGTAATTCGCCTGCTTCGAGGCGCCTCACTTCCCTCTCTTTCTCCTCTTTGCGGGTCATCACCAGCTTGATGTATCCGGTGAGTCTATCCCATGTCTCCTGGTTGCGGAGCAAGTACGGGACGAGATTCTCAGGTGTTAGTTGAGCACCCAGCCATTCATCCAACTCGGCGCGCTCCCTTCGGGTGTCGTTGCACGTGAACATGGCGTGTTCAGCGTCATCCCAGTTGTCCCCGCATGACTGACATGCTGGGGATGTCCTCTTCTTGAACCGGGTCAGGTAGGTACCGAAGCAACCGTGGTCACTCAGTGCCTGCGTCGTCCAGTAGTCCATGTATCCGTGGGTGCGTTCCGCCCACTTGGCTACGTCACGGATCAGCCGGTGCGTCAATCTGCCATTTGCAAATGGCGAATCCCACTCAGTTTGCCACTGCTCAAGAGTGGTTTCCTTCTCGTTGTCGCGGATGATCTCCTTCATTGTCCGAGTCAGCACTCGTTCGGCTTCGATCACTTTCTGGCGGTCCCAGATCCTCACTCGCTCCGCGACGAGCGAGTGGATGGGCGGAGTACTCGCCAATACGTAAGCCGCATCTCCTGACACGCTGCGGTAGGCACGGATACTCCTCAGGGCCGCTCTCCGGTGGACAGGCCCCATTCTCTTCTCGATGATGGTCTTCTCTCCTCTCTTTCCCCACACGGGTGCACCGTACAGCATGATGGAGGTGGTGACGGTGTTGAGAAGTGCGCGCCTCTTTTCTTTGGATCCTCCGATATTCGGCATAAGCCGCTGGAGCGCCGCACCGACCCTGCTCGCCCACGGTGCGCTTCTGAGGAGGATGAGTTTTTCAAAATTGTCAGAAGAAACTGGGAAGTGGATGTTTTTCTACGGAACTTCATGAGCAGAACCTGATTTTGAGCGAAATCGGATCAGCTCCTTTTTTTGAGTAGTTGTCAAATTGATCATTCCCCATGTATTGCTCATGGAGAGATTTGGCGACTTAACGTTTTTTTCGCATCTTTGAGGTTTTCCCGCAATTACTCAGAAAAGGTGGGTCATAGCACAAAATGCTGTGAATAGTTTTTTTACATTTCTTTGAAGAACACCAAGTAGACGTGATGAGATCAATCGAGAAACTTCGGCTCCCTCCGTGGTGTTGAAGGAAATAGTAGATAATTAGCAGAAGACGCGAGGTTTTTCGTGAGAAACTTGAGCTTCTACTGATAATACGTCAATCCCCTCGAAATTTATGATTCATCTACCCACGTCATCTCGTAGATCTTCAAAAAATCTATAAAAAACTATTCTCGACCTTTTTTGCTATGACCCACCTTGTCTGAGTAATTACGAGAAAATCTCGAAGATGCGAAAGAAACGTGAAGTCCCCACTTTTTGCATCTTCGAGATTTTCTCGTAATTACTCAGACAAGGTGGGCCATAGTAAAAAAAGTCGAGAATAGTTTTTTACAGATTTTTTGAAGATCTACGAGATGACGTGGGTAGATAAATCGTAAAATTCGAGGGGATTGACATATTATCAGTAAAAGCTCAAGTTTCTCACGAAAAACCTTGCGCCTTCTGCTAATTATCTACTATTTCCTTTAACACCATGGAGGAAGCCGAAGTTTTTCGATTGAACTCATCACGTCCACTTGTTGTTCTTCGAAAAAATTTTGAAAAACTATCCACAGCATTTTGTGATATGACTCGCCTTCTCTGAGTAATTGCGGGGAAATCTCAAAGATGCGAAAAAAACGTTAAGCCGAATTCCTCCATAAGCAATACATGGGAAATGATCAATTTGACAACTACTCAAAAAAAGGAGCTGATCCGATTTCGCTCAAAATCGGGTTCTGTTCATGAAGTTTCGTAGAAAAACATCCACTTTCCAGTTTCTTTTGACAATTTTGAAAAACTCATCCTCTTCAGAATCGCACCGTGCGCCTCCTGGGCGGCTTCCTGGATGTGCTCCTTGAACGACCACTTGTCGTCGAGCCATACACCTAGGTATTTCAGCTCTGTCTTCCGTGGGATCTCTTGCCCGTTTATATAAAACCAGGGTTAGTCAAACTTCCTACGCCTTGTGACCACGATTGCTTCGCACTTCTTGACAGCGAGCTCCAGGAGCCTGCTAATCATCCACTCGTAGACTTGGTCCAGCGCTTCGTTCGCGCGTCTACCCAAGAGTTCCTCGTCGTTGGCCCATACTATGAGTCCCGCGTCGTCCGCGGAAGCCACTATTATCACTCCTTCTGGCAGTTTGATAGACAGTAAGCTGTCGCACTGGGTGTTCCAGTTGAATGGCCCAGAAACCGATCCCTGTCCGATTCCGGCGGACAGTACCCGAATCTCTTGTCCCTCGTCGGTGTCGTACACGAGGGTCCTGTTTCGCAGGTAGTCACTCGTGACGGCTTGTAGATAGGGGGGCACTTTACCTGCTTGGGATTGATAGACTCGCTCCCAGCTCGCGCAGCTGAACGCGTTCTTCATGTCCAACGCAATGATGGCACAGAATCCTCTTCTTCCTTGGTATGGGTTCTCTACCGACGCTTGAACCCGTTCTTGGACCTCGTCGATCGCGTGCACAGTGCTCCGTCCCTTCCGGAACCCGAACTGCATTGGTGATAGCCCACCGCCTTCTTCGTCGGCTTTCTCCACCCTGTTGAGCACCATCCTCTCGTACATTTTCCCGATATTGTCGAGCATGCTAAGAGGGCGTTGACCTTCTTGACCCTTAGGTATGAGGACCAGCTTCTGGCGTTTCCATTTGCCCGGAAAGTTCCCGCGCTCAGACAGATGTTGAAGAGGTCGAGGAGTGAATCTGGCTTGTATTTGAAGACCAGTTTCAGAGCCTCGTTTGGAATGCCGTCCAGGCCAGGGGCCTTGCCATTGGGCAGCCTCTTTGCCGCTGTGAGTAGCTCTTGCATAATGAAGAGCTGGATGGGATCTTCGCTCTCCGGTGGGAATGTCACTCTGGGTTCTCCTGATGGAAAGAGGTCTTCCACGATGCTGCGCAAGGTTGCTGCATCGGTCGGTGCTGGGTTGCCCCTCCGGGTTCGGACCTTTGACATGACCACGCGGCATGGCGTGCCCCAGGGGTCTCCGTTAACCATGTCACATAATTCACCCCAGCACTTCTTTTTGCTTCTCCGGATAGCTAGAACGAGAGCCTTCTTTGGTTCTCTGTACGCCCTATCATCTTCCGCTAGCGATGGTCGTTTCAGCTTCCTTGATCGCCACGCGGTTCTCGTTTTTTTATTGCTCGTTCTTCGTAGAGCCTTTATCTCGTCCTGCGAGGCATAAGGACCATCAATCTCTCTCTCTCTCTCTCTTTCTCTCTCCTCCTCTCTCTCCGGTGGTAAGTGCTTCCACACGCATCTAACATCGCTCCGTGTTTGAACATCTTTTTGACCACCAAAACGTCGTCCCGAATGGCACTTTCTCGCAGATTGGACCTCCTCCTGCAGGCTCATACCACTGGAGCATCACTGCATGGCTCCTACTAGAGCCTGGGAGGAATAATTCCAATTCTGCAATTTCCAACAACAACATCGAGTTGGCAGTGCTTGGCGCGGAAAGTGAGCGCATGCTCGGAGGTCGTCTGCTACGCTGGCTCGCCTCACCGCCTTGCTGTCTGCTGCATAATGAGTGACAACACCTGCTGTTACTGCCACAAATCCTTGCGCGCGGGCAGCAAAGAATGCAGCATCTGCAAGGGATCAGCACATGTCAAGTGCTCGATCTCATCCCGAGAAGCAGACACATGCAAAGGCTGTCTGGAGGTGAGTCAAATTCCAGCCGCACAATTGAAATCGAGTGCGTCGAAGCAGATGACTACCACTTCTCGCCTCAGCATGCAAACAGCCAGAGGGAGAGAGAAGGAGAATACGAACTCGCAAAGACGTGTGAGTAATCAGCCCATCTCACACACGCGACTCAGCTCGCGCGCTGCGTCAGGATTGTCTCCCCCCGCTCCGCAGCATACCACCGCTGCGCGCCGCAGCGCGAAGCCCCCCACCACCAATGCCTCTCTTTCCACCAAAAGGCCACAGCTCGCGCTAGAGGGGGATATGCTATCGCCTGCAGATCTGTCTCCGTCAAGTGGCGCCACCCTGCAGCAGTCCAACACAGTAGAGCCCGCGAATTTTCAAAAGCAGCGAACGGACGCGCGGCTCAATGCTACCACCCAGTCGCTGCTCACCATACCACCTGTGGACCACGCTGTTGGGTCGGTAGAAAGTAACAGCCGCAACATCTCGGGACAACCTGCAGTACCATCAGCATCAACAACGACGAAGTCTCCTGAACCTGAATGGGTATTTATAGCGCAGTCTACACTGGACCTCTTTTATCAACAATATGACATGCTCCGGGATCAGCTCGTCGAAATAAAATCTCTCGTGAGTCGACAAAACGTTGCCATTCCCTCTCCAACTCTCACGCCAGCAGTGAAAGAGGTGGATGATCGCCTGTTGGAACGTGTATCTTCTCTCGAGAGACTTATCGAGAGGCAGAACTCCCAGCTGGAGGAGCTTCGCTTGGATCACCAGCTTCTCCTGGAGCAGAATACCACCATGAAAGGCCAGCTTTCCACTTTGACTGAGCTATCAGAAGGTCACCAGTGTAGTCTGCGAGATAGAGAATGTAGAATTAACGAGAATAGTAATGTCGAATCGCCACATCAATCCTCGTTTCCTCTTATTCCACCTAGGATGGACAAGTCCCCCCACTCACACGCTGGGAAGCAGCGACAGGGACACGGCAGTGACGGCCTTGAGCGCTGTAAATTGATTATTAATGGAGTTTTGAAAGAAAATTCAATGGCCTCACCGGCACAATTATCTGATATTTCTTCCGCAGTGCTCAAGTCCATCCTCCCCTCACTGGAGAGGGCAGACATTGCTGATGTTCATGTCCTGCAACCAGGGCATGCGTCTGGGGAGAGGCCTCCAACTGGAAATCGCGATCCGGTCCCATCTTCCCGAACCCCAGCTGCCATCTCGCGTTCTTTACCATCATGCGTAGTCCAACTCTCCAGTAGCCGACTAGTCGGGGAAGTGATTCGGGCTAAACGTTCAATCGCCAATAATTATTTCACGGCTAATAACATCCAGTCTGATCTACTTGATCCAGATGTGAAAGCTCATGTGCCAGACCGTGAAATCTTCATAAATGAAATGCTCCCCCGCGGAAAGTACAAGAAGTATATACGTTTTAGGTCAGTTGCACGCGGTTTGGGACTTCGATACGTCTGGCACAGCGGTGGACGTTTCTGGGTTAGACGGAAGAATGGTGAGCGAGCGCACACGTTCGAGTCCCTCGCTGATCTGCAGGTCATTCAAACGGCCTGTCGAAGTGTTCCAAAACGTACTCGTGCATCCTCTAACAACAACCAGATCTGCACAGTCGTTCCGGAGCAAAACGGGGTTCCGGCAGCAGAATCAGTGGAGACTCCTTGACTAAATACGGCTGCTGAGGAGCGACGAGGGAGTGGAGGTTCCTTAAAAGCGGGATTCATCAACCTTAACTCCCTGACAGATAAGATTGAGCATCTACGCTTGCTCGTCGCCAACGATCCCTCCTATCATCTATTTGGGGTGGCTGAGTCGAAGCTAGATGAGTATGTGGATGACAGTCTCGTTCAGATACCGGGTTTTTCTCTGTTGAGACAGGATCGAAACAGAGAGGGTGGTGGGGTTGCCTTGTATGTACGCAATGATTCCAAGGTAGAAAAGCTAATTTCGTCTAAAACTTTTGGCCCAGGGAAACCTGGTGTTCCTGAATTTCTTTTCTGTAGCGTACAGCAAGGTAACTCCCCTCCAATTTTAGTCGTGGTAATTTACAGACCCCCGAAAATCGCCATGCAGAAGGATGACGGGCTGTTTGGCTCGTTACGCCGACTGTGTGGGGATTATAGTCACAAAATTATAATGGGAGATCTGAACGCGGATTCGTTAGACACTGCTCACCCTGACACCAAGACACTGACTGCACTGACAGAAGAACTTGCCTTGCAGATAGTGCAGCATAGCCCGACTCACCAACACACCCCCAATACATCTCATACATGGATTGACCACATTTACGTAGATGACAATGACATCGTTACAGACTTCCAAAACAGACCCCTGCCCAGTTTCGGCAGGCACTCGGTCATAGACGTCACCATCAACGTCTTCACTCCCACTCCGCCAAAAAATTCCTCTACTTATAGGGATTTTCGTAATATCACTCCGGAGATGCTGAATGACCGTCTGCTTCGCTGCGACTGGACAGCTCTTGAAAATGCCGAAACCAGCTTGGAAGACGCAATTCACTGCTTGAATGAGAATTTAATGACTGTTATAGATGAATTAGCACCCGAAAAAACTATCAACCCGCGAAAAAATGATGCTCCTTGGATTGGTCCTGAGTTGAGGGTGCTCATGAATAAGCGAGATGCGACGCGCAGGCGCTGGGAACGAAATCAACGTAACCAGCGCAAGTGTCCTGAGCTTCAAAGTGAGTATTTTCGGCTTAGCGAAGAGGTCGACTTGCGCATGGAACAAGAGCGTAACTCCTTCCTTCAAAACCATCTATCGGACGCTCTTGATCAACATAAGAACATCTGGAAGGAAATGCGCAACCTCGGCCTCCTGCCTAAGAGCAAAGAGGAGGAACTTCACGGTTTCACACCGGATGAGTTGAACGCTCACTCTCCGGGAGTTTCCGTTTCACCTCACGAAAATATAGATGAAGCAATGGACGATATAAATTCGGCTTCAGAGGAGGGTTTTAATTTTAAGCCTACTAATTTCAATAACGTAGTCCTTGCTATCAAACATTTTTCCTCGCAAGCCCGTGGGTCAGACGGGATTCCCCAAAGCGTGATCGCGAAGGCTCTCCCGGCTATTGGTGATCTTATTGTACATATTTTCAACTCCTCTTTCGCTCATAGCACTTTTCCCGAGGCTTGGAAGCAAGCACAGCTGATCGCACTGAAAAAGACTCCCGCTCCATCAACGGTCTCGGACTTCCATCCTATAGCGCTGCTGTGTTTTCTCGCCAAGGTCCTGGAAAAAACCGGACACGACCAAATCACGGAGTACTTAAAACAAGAGGAATTACAAGATCGCTTCCTGACTGGTTTCAGGCAATACCATAGCACCCAGACAGCTCTACTAAAGTTGACAGATGACATCAGAGTAGGCATTGACAAGAAGAAGATCACCTTGCTCCTGCTTTTTGACTTTAGTAAAGCTTTTGACACGATATCACCATCTAAGCTGTTGAGTAAACTTCGAAATCTTGGCTTTTCGAGATCGGCACTTCTGTGGCTAAAATCATACTTACAAGGTCGCACCCAAAGAGTCACTTCAAAATCTGGTAATTCTGATTGGCTTGAAACCAATCTGGGTGTTCCACAGGGTTCCGTTCTCGGGCCTTTACTCTTCAGCTTATATGTCAATGACTCACCTGGTTTGCTAGATGGAAAGTCGGTATATCATCTATTCTATGCGGATGATCTTCAAATTTATCTCCAAGTCGAGAAAACTAAGATCAAGGAAGGCATCACTCGGCTGGGGGAAGTAGGACGACTAATTGCTGAATGGGCCAGAAGTTCCGGCCTGCGTCTCAACGCTGGCAAGACCAAGGCAATCTTCTTCAGCTCTGAGAGGAATATCAAAGACCTGAAGAGAATGGACTTGCCAGGAGTCGAGATACAGGAAGGAAAGTTCATTCCGTTCAGCGACAGGGTCGTAAGTCTTGGTGTTACACTTGATAGTGAACTGACGTGGAAACCGCACATCGACCAAGTAACTAAGAAAGTGAATAGAGCCCTATACGGATTGCGGTTTTTTAGGGCGTGTATCACCAGACCTCTCCGAATTCGCCTAGTCGAGTCATTAGTTCAACCGCATTTAGATTATTGCACTGTCGTGTACCTCGACGCTACGGACGAACAGCGGCAACGGATACAGCGACTGAGCAATTCATGTGTGAGGTACATTTTTGATCTTAGGAGAGACGAGCACATCACCCCGTTTAGGGAGCGTTTGGGTTGGTTACGCACTGATTCGCGGAGAATGTACTTCGCAGCTCTTTCAATGCATAAGATCATGCATTTGGGAGAATCTGGTTACCTTGCTGCGATGTTTACCAGGTACCAATTCGAACGCCCCGCACGCGGTGATACAAAAGAGCGGGTACTCAAAGTTCCCAATATGAGACTTGAGTATGGAAGAAGATCTTTCCAGGTTCAATGTGCTCATTTGTGGAACTTTCTCCTTCCGGGCTTTTGGCAGCTGGGGAAGATATCGTTGTTTAAAGAGGCCTTAAAAGATCTCTTGATGACACAGACTCCTCAGAAGATTGATGTGGAGAAGAAGCATTATTTTAATCTATGATAGGCTCGGGTTCTCATTTTTAGCTTACGATTAGTACTACGTGACCTTCTGTCACCTGACTGAAGCAAACTGTGATATTTTCTCTTTTGTGAAACCATGCTCTCAGATTTTAGACATACGCGAATTCGCAATTGTAATGACTAGTCACAATTTGTGATATGTACCTGTCCTTCACCAAATCGCTTGTGTTATATATATTTTACACATTTTCTTTCTATTTTTGAATTTTTGAATACTCAATTATTTCTAGAATTATGCAACATATGTAAAAATATGTGGGTTATATTTTGTCTTATGACGAATAAAGGACATCAATCAATCAATCTCTCTCTCTCTCTCTCTCTCTCTCTCTCTCTCTCTCTCTCTGTGAGTCTCATCACACGTTTTCTTCAGTGCGTGCCTGTATCTCATCATTTTTTCTGCCGCAAGTTGCCTACGGGCTTTTCTGTTACAGACTCTTGCACGCCAAATCTTGCAAGGATCCGTTTGATCCATATATTGCTGTGGATCGACGCATCTTGCGAGACATTCATCTGTTTTTTTCAACCAGCACGTTCCTTGTTTTGAGGTTATAAGATTGGACTCGGAGCTACACAGAGCTTGATTTGCTGCTTCGTCGGAGTTTCACTGCTAGACGCTAGATGGCAGCAATCTTAAGCAGATATCTGCATTATCAACTCCTCTAAAGCCTGATTCACACTTGTTTGCCCCTGAGTGTTCTTGATCGCAGTGACAGCTGATTCTGATCCTGTTGTGCATCCACGTATCTATCACGCTACCATGGCTCCACATATCTTCACAGTGAGTTCCTCTCAACAAGATCAAGTGACCTCGTGCTCATCTCGCAAATCTGAGACTAACTCAGAAAATGCTGATCATTCGAGTGAAATGCCAACATATTTCAAAATGTTCATTGCTCATTTTGACGCTTGTCAGGACAAACTTTCTTCAAAATTGCATGAAATTGAGGCTAAGATGGGAAATCGAATAACCGCACTTGAACAAGGTGTTTCAAAAATTCGTGAAAAAGTTTTTCACGTCTCTCAACAGTCATCACTAGTCGACTCAGCTGAAATGATTGTAACAGATATTCCTCGTAACTTGAACATTTCAAACAAAGAGATAGTGACTAAAGTCTTGATTGCTATGAATGAGCCAGAGCTCGAAAAATTTGTTGTCAATGTAAGAGTATGGAAAGGTCCTGATTTTCGAAATGTAAACACATCAGTTTCAACTTTATTTCCAGATCCATTGGAAAGAAAAGTTCCCGATTCTCAAACAGTTGTCTTCCAATTATCATCAGCGATAGTTAGAGATAAACTCATTTCAAGCTCAATTGAGCTGAGGAAGAAAAGTCTTAGAGATATCTTGGTTATGAAAGTGATTCAAAAATTTTTTGCAGCCCACTGTGGCCGAAAGAAGTTCATAATTTGCTTAAGAAAGCCCATGCAACCAGTGTTCGTTTGAAATATCAGAAGCCTGTGGTGAAAAATCTCATTGTATGCATGAAGTGTTCAAAGAGTGGGCCACTCATGCCAATTTTTTCTGAGCACGATCTTGAAAATTTTCAAACACAGCAAAACATCACCTGATCAATACAATTTATCTATTTTTGTTCCTCGCTTGATCCATTTCAAGTGAAATTTTCTCGGTATTGATCTCTGTATAAGAAAGAAGTTTCTATCGAACAACTTCCTCATCATTACTTCGAAAACTCAGCTGTTATGTATGAAACTTATCATTAGTGTTAATTCCTCTATTATGCTAATCATGTTTATCATATTATTTCAATCAGAATCTCATCTTAGAACATCAGCAATGCGCAAAAATTGATAATTATTCTCATTATTCAAGATATATTCCAATACTCTTCTACACTATTTTTATTGTTATGTAATTGAATTATGCTACCTGTACCACATAGGGTAATACCCCAAGGTACGAAATAAAAACTAATCTAATCTAATCTAATCTCTCTCTCTCTCTCACATCACCCCGGAGATATTGAATGACCGTTTGCTTCGCTGTGGCTGGACAGCTCTTGAAAATGCCGGAACGAGTTTGGAAGACGCAATTCACTGCTTAAATGAA